>OX422220.1:293279035-294006535 GCA_949130495.1 Sambucus nigra
ACCCGAACCTCCCTCCCTGTTAGGTGGTTACGACTGTTGATGGTGTCTTCAGTTTGGAATTTTTTTCCACCTTTTGCATTAACTTTTGTCATGTTGGTGAGGGGTCTTTGATAGAGAGTACATCATGCTACAACTGTAGTGACTATGTAGAAATACTAAGACTCCCACCTTCTCATTCGGGTTATCGACTAGAGTAGTTCATCATTGAACCTTTTCACATACTTTCATCCATAGTCTAGAGAACATTGAACAGATAGCCAATTATCTTCTTATGAACCCGAGTATTAAAAATATGGGTTATATGGATAGTCCGTATAGTAGGTCACACAAATAAAAATTCCTTTTTACCAAATTTTACCTTAATTAAACTTTAGTAAGCATGCAAGATAATGTGAAACCAAAACACGGGCCAAATATGCAAACTAAAAAAGAATGGGAAGAATATAAAGGAAAAATCCTTTCGGGCATAATCTAATTTTCAGCATTATTTTAGACATGATAGACCAATATAGACTTACTGATAACTTAAAGTCCCATTAATTTTAACGCAGTAGTGTCTTCGAATCTTCAATAGAATATGGTACAGTCCAGCACCGCCCACAGCAAGAAGCTCTTGACTTGATGTCCATCAATCAGTATCAGGAATTACAATTCCTTTCTTCTTTGATAATAGAGCCTCCACTCCATAAATTAGTAATAGAGCAAAATTCTCACAAGGGTTTAAAACTCAGAATATGTTCTTCTTGGTTTAACAATGTGATCCTATATGATCTAAGGGGTTTGAATGGAAATTTTGAAGAGTTTGATAACAAAAAGAACTCTTAAAAGGCTTGAAAACAAACGCATCCATGCATTTTATATAAAAAGAGATAATCTAAAGATAAACACGAAATTGCATATGAAACTGCTTAAAAAAAATCTCGCATATTCGTTCAAACGAAGTACCCAATCTCGTTCAAAAGCACTTCTAACGAATGATCGAATGACATTCCATGGCTAAACATTGAAGCGATAGAAATCGTTTGAATGAAACTAAGCAGAGTTCTAATGAGCATTGGAAACTCATTTGAAAACATATAATGTCATTCTAATGAACCTGCAATTTTTTAAAAAAATATTTTAAAAAATATTTATAAATTCAAACTCTTTCAAAAGACCCCTGAATAAAGCAAGATTACTAAAACTACCTCATAAACCTTCTCAGGGAAAGTAGAGATGCTCGGTATTCGATTATTGCATATGGTCACTAGATCTTCGTCACTTGAAGACTTGAGAACGTTCATGATGGTGTAGTGGGGTGCAATGGGATAAACCGAACTAAAAATTAAATAACGAGAAATTATAAATTTACTCTTACAAATCATCCTCTTTGTCTATTCCGGTACAAAACACAAATAGAAACTAAATTAACCCCTAAGACAAATACAACTAATACCCTCCAAAACCAATAAATGAAAAGGCATGAGTGTCTTTGTCTTCAACTAAAAGTCTTCACGTGTAGTCTATTAGGAAGAACCGACCTACACACATGAAGCAAAAGAAATCATGTGATGCATATGAGCTTAAAGAAAAATAAACTCCCCCTCAATTTTTTCTCCCCCATTTTGTCCATAATAGACAAAGGGTTATAAGCTAATCCTAAAATTTTAGCATCACCTAAATCCAAATATGAAATACCATCATAAAAATAAATAATTAAGCATAGGTGATGAGATTCCAAAGAAGCAACCAACTATTTTTGAAGATTTTTCAAATTTATGAGTATATAAATATACAAAGCTATCAAAATATATGAATAGAAAATACATATAAGTATAAATACAAGCACACCATGGAATAACACGACAATATTCGAATCATGAAAACGGAATGAAATTGTGTGATCTTAAACCATGGCAAAATCAAAATAGGCATACGTAACAAAGGCGCATGAAATCAATGAGATACTTCTAAAGAAAGAACTCAATTTCAACCTTAGGTGTAAGAGTATTGAGAAAAGTGAAATTGACTCGGCTTATGCAAAATGTCATGAATTTAAATGCTTCTTCAATCAATAATGGAAAAATATTTAATATTTTTGAAGAAAGTCCATTTTGAAAACTCTTTGATCTTGTACTTTATAACACCTTCAAAATCTCACATTTTTAAGGATACACTCTAAAAAGTTTGAAGAAATCTTAATGCTCACGTAAGCGAAGCATCAATGAAATAAAAATATCCTTGGCACTTCTATTTTTATGTGTCATTAATCTTTTAGGCTCTTGTCAATGATGACTTTCAACGCAAAAAGGATTTCCTCTTTCGTAGCCCCTTTCCATTGCTTTACATAAAAATAAATTTTTCGGGAAATGAAATTCGAGCAATGGTTCTTACAAGCACAATTTATTTTTAGAACATTTGGTTCATTATTAAACACTATTGAGTCTAGAACACCGAAAGGTGATAAAAAGTCTAGCATGAAGAAAGTGATTGTCAATGAACAACGAAATGCTAGCCACACATTATTAAGCACGCTAAAGAAAAGAAGCCATGTACCAAAACACAATGAATAGGTCACATGAATGGAGAAATGTATTTGGGATTCTAACATCTTAAATGCACATCGATATATTACAAAAACAAAATACAAAAAATAAATGAATTTTTCAAAAAAAATTATCTAAAATAATATCTTTTTGAACTTTTTCTAAAAGAAAAGAAAATTCTTTGGGATTTTTCAAAGAAATAAACACATATAAATATATAAATACAATCTAGAAATAGGGATAAAAGATAGCAAAATGATAAATACCCTATACTAGATAAAAGTCATAACCTCAATCATTAGTCCGGGAGATGTTCTCAAAAGGAGTAAACATCCTTTGAAATTCCTCCATCAAATATTGAGAAGTCTTGACTAAAAACTCTACTTTCTCTCAAAGACTAGAAAACTCTCTATGATGATGTGTGGGAACATGTGTGTGAACTCGTGTGGGAGCATGTGTGGGAACACGTGTGTGAGAAACAATCCCTAGCTTAAAATAAAACTCCCTAAGGTGACCTCTTTATTTATAATGAGAACAAAAATAGACAAGTTTGGGTATACCTTGGTTAAAATGCCTAAGACGAGCTCCCCATGGTGGTTAAGGACGAGGCCCATAAGGATCTATAGAAAACTCAAAAATCGGTTTGCATGCGACATTAGAACTGGATGCACCATCATAACCTATTCCATGCCTTTCCTTAAAACCTAGTGTGAGGTCGACAACATCTTTTTAACCTTATTAGATGTATCCTTTAAAGTGACTTTAATCTCCCAGGCACATTAGAGATATTTCTTGGGTTGGAAAACATGGGATTTAAGTTTCTCATGTGTCTCCAATGAAGCTTGAATATCTTTTGCAAGACTAGCCACCTTGTTGATTAAATCGGTATTTTCCCTACCAAAAAAGATCAATTCCTCACACAAAGAAACTTTCAACTTGACTCATCTACACCTCACACTCTCTTAAAACTTTCAAATCCTTTTCTAAATCTAACACTCTAAGACTCTTTGTAAATTTCGGTATAGGCGCATTGAAGACCACTTTCTCCGTCACTCAAATTATCATCCCCCCACTTTCTCTAGAAGTGTTTGATAAATTATCGAGGCTGTCACATTTTTAAATGTCATCATCGGCGTGGGACGAACTAGAATTGTAAAAGTGGTAATCGTTTAAATAAGCTCTGAAATCAATTTGTAAAACGTATAATTGTGTGATGATTGATAAAATTCGCAAATTTCTAACTTGGAACACTTATTTAATTAGAGTTTATTTTTAAACCAAATTAATTCAACCCCTAAACATGCAACTACGTGTGTGCGTGTGTCAAACCATAAATAAATAAAGCATGCGACACAAATTTCAGGAAAAATCCCCGCAGGGAAAAACCTTTTATTTCTAGAACTCTAATAAGTTTACAAGACCATTGACTTACATACCATCTTGCTTTCGTCGACAAGAGTAATGCACGGTGCCTTCGTCAAGCCTTCAAAGTAACGGTTAGAAATCAGTAGTGGTTCACACACAGCTATACCACAAGGACACGCAGTCCTAGACGTGCAGTCTTCACGGTGTAGGTTATACTCCCCACAAGAGTAACTTCATAGAGACTCCCTCCATAATAGCACGCAGCTCTCCGGTTGTAGAGTTCTCCACACAAAGAATGAACAAAAGTAAACTGTGTTCTTAAACACCAAAATAATTCACCAAAGCATATGGGAATTTTGTGAATTGAAAACAAAAGGGATAAAAAACCTAAAAGAAGAAGTCAAAAAGAATTCTGCAGATTCACGATTTTCTGTCTTTCAAAACGCTAGGACTTCTTAATGAAAACAAAACCATTTAATGAGTATTTATAGAAAAACGTGTTACCTCGATCGTTTGAACAAAAAAGGAATCTTGCTCGAACGAAGAACACGTGTCGTTTGAACGACATCGCGCGACATATCCATGTTGCTCGAACGAGATGAGATCTCGCTTGAACGACCTGGGCGTCAAAATCGAGTAACGCTGCAGGACTTAGAAAAAATTACTCATTCTCAAATTTTGACGAAAAAGGTTCTCTCCAACACTTAGAAAATATTTTGTAAAAATATCCCAAAGCTCTAAGTGCAAAGTTAAGGTATTTAAAATATAACCTTACCAAAGTAAACTTTGTGGAGGCTTTTTGGTGAAGAACCTTGATATATTAGGACCGTCTTGATGTAGATTGCTCTTGAACTTCTTCGATGGTTGTAACGGTATATGACATAATTAATTGTGACGGACATTTATAAAAATATGTCCTTACAAGAATTATTAATGTGACTGGTCATGAATGAAAGAAAAGGTTCATGTGATGATTCATTCCCGAAATCCACCGATTCGACATCACTATCGCTAAAAGTGTCATTTTATACAGCTTTGCCTTTGCAATATCTCTTAAGCCTAGTGGGACATTCATGGGATTTATATCCTTTCCCTTCACATTTATAGCATCTCTCCAGCTTAAATTTCCTAGGTTGCTCTCCTCTCGATCTCTATTGATCATTCTCACAAACATTCTTTCCTTCATCAAATTTTTTATTTTTCTCAAAACTCTTATTTTCTTTGGAAGATTTTTTTTTGTTAAATTTGGGAAATTTCTTGAAATTTTTTGCAAATACAGCAAGATCATCTAGCTCAAAATCAAACTCAGATTTAGAGTCAAAAGCCTTTTTCTTGTTCTTTATTTTAGCTTCTAAGGTTATTCCTTCCTTTTTACTTTTAGCTTAGAGTAACATATCTAGTTCGTAAGTTTGAAGGTCTCCTACGATTTCTTTTAACCTAAACTACACCAAATTGTAAAAAAAAGTCACTCTTCACTCGGTCAAGGTTGTCACGATCAAAAATCGTGACAAAAAAACACGTATTTTTTTCATGGTCTTTGACCATGATAAGTAACGTTGTCACGAACTTGTCACAGTCAAAGATCGTGATAACCTTATAAATTTATCACGGTCTTTGACCGCGACACATACGTGACAACATACTTAAAAAAAACTAGCCGCTTCAGCCTTTTTTCCCTCATTTCTTTCCCTCCAATTCCCTCTCTCCTCCCTCTAAATGAATAATAATTTATCTATCTCTTCGGTCATCTTTCTCTCTCCGGCCTCATTTTTTCTACGTCTCTTTCTCTCTCTCTCTCTCCCCTTTTCACACACACACACACACACACACACTCCCTAGAATGAAAACCTTAAATTGATTTCAAATTAAAACCCTAATAAAACCACAACCCTAGAAAATCCTAAAATTAACCACAACCCACACACTACGCACACATACCCCCGAGAATGAAAACCCTAATTAATTTGAAACCTTAAAAATAATTTCAAAGACATGCACTTATTTAATTTTTGTAATTTATTGTGCTAATTTAAAAATGATGTCACCTTATTATTTATTGGGATTATTGAATTGTTGTTGATTGGTGGATTTGAACATTTAGATGGCCATTAAGTTGGTTGGCACTAGGCATTTCTAATATTTCGCATTAATTTCTAACTACTTTGAATTACACATAGTGCGTATAGATACTAGCCTTCTAGTTCTTATGTGTATGCATTCAATATGCCCTTAGACCCGTTCGAGAGTCATTACCCCTGCAATGAGATCTCTCGAATTGTCCAGTTTGGGACGGCATAGTTTCCGCATAATAATATTCTTAATGACTTAAACTTGTTACTTTGGGGGAAAGTTCTGTTGTTGTCTCTTAATATTCTCTGGGTACATACTTGATGATGTGGTGTTAATATTCTTAGTGGCTCCTATTTCACGCACCTATTTTCCATTATAAACAAGATGATGGCAAATAGGTGAGTGAAATAAGAGCTAATGGCTATCTTTTATGGTTCTCGTTACTATAATCTAGGCAGGTTTAGATTTACACTAAATCAACTTGTATACAATTATTTATTACCTTTTCATTGTCTCTACTTATTATATAACACTTGCTTCGGGGGTGCATGCAAGCATGCATGTATTCTTATGTGAATGCCTGATATAATGTTATTTATATTCTCATGTTCACTTCATAAGTTGTTGATTGGTGGATTTGAACATTTAGATGGACATTGAGTTGGTTGGCGCTAGGCATTTCTAATATTTCTCATTATTATTTGAATTGTTGTTTGGGATTCTTGAATTGTTGTTGACTGGCTGATTTGAACATGTAGATGGCTATTGAGTTGGTTGGCCCTAGGCATTTTTTATTTTATGCATTATTATTTGAATTATTATTTGGGATTCTTGCATTGTTGTTGGCTGGTGGATTTGAACATTTAGATGGTCATTGAGTTAGTTGGCCCTAGGCATTTCTAATATATTAAATTATTATTTGAATTGTTGTTTGGGATTCTTGAATTTTTATTGACTGGTGGATTTGAACATTTAGATGACAATTGAGTTTCTTGTCCCTGGGCATTTCTAACATTTAGGCTTTTGATTCTACCGAATATCAATAAGACAGAAATGAAACATACTATAAATTTTAAAACTTTGTTGTTAAATAATTAATAATGCAAAATGAAACATAACTATGTATAAATCATCACTATAAACATTACTACTGAATAAATGAATATATGTTTTTGTTTATACTAATCCATGAATATGTGCTTCTTACCCATAATAAGTGATTGTTTGTAGTAAATGTGATGGGATATCCTAATTAAAAAGAGTGGATGAGTGAGACAAATAGACTAGGGGATGTGTTTCGCAGATGTGTTAATGAATTTGTGAAATACGCAAAGAGATGTCGTAATGAGGGAGAGTTCTGATGTCCGCGTGCTAAGTGTAGTGACGGTAAGGTGTTTGAGTGGAAAACAGTTGAACTACATTTGTTAAGATGGGGTATGCAAGATTGTTATTAATTTTGTATTTTTCACGGGCAATCGAATGTTCCTTTTATCTCGAGCAACCTTACCAATAACCTTCAACAAGTAGGATATATGTATAAGGAAATGAGGACAATGTAGATCATAATATACTAGAGGATTTAGTTGATGACGCGTATGGAGTTCATGAAGTGGAAAAAAATGACGTTACTGGTGAAAGACAAGGTTCAGGTGCTCATGAAGATATCGAGATAAACCTTGATGAGGACTACCAAAGTTTAAAATTTAAGGCGACCCAGCAATTGTACTCTAGCTGTGATAAAGATCAAATAATTTTACATGCCATGGTTGGTTTGCATAGTTTGAAGACCCAGTATGATTTGTCTAGCAATAGCGTAACAGGAATTTTGAATTGGATGAAGGGCTTGCTACCTAAGCAGAATACGCTTCCAAATAGCTATCCTACAATGAAGAACAGTTTGAAAGGTTTATGAATGAATTATAAATGAATGAATGCTTGTGCGTATGACTGCATACTATACCAAAAGGAGTACGAAAATCTCGATCGGTGTTCGGTATGCGATAAACCTAGACATGTGAAATCTACTGGCAAGGAAGGCACGAGATCAAAAGTGCCTCAAAAAGTGTTGAAATATTTTCTCGTTGGGCCTCGATTGAAGTGTTTTTTCACACTTCCATGGATAGTGAAGGCAATGACTTGGCATTCTAGGGGATAATCTCATGCATCATCCTATTAATTCTACAGCGTGGAAGATGATGAATTATGAATATCCCGATTTTGCTCTAGAATAACATAACATTCGTTTGGAAGTATCAACAAATGGTTACAATCCATTTAAAAATATAATCACTAATCAGAGTGTATGGCTAGTGACCCGAGCACCACTCAACCTCCCTCTTTTAGAATGTATGAGACCTGATTTTTCGATGTTTTCTTTGTTTATAGCTGGGCCAAATGCACCAAGTGAAGACATCGATGTCTACTTGGCTCCTTTGGTAGAATAATTAAATGAGTTATGGGAAGAGAGTGTGCAAGCATTTGACTCTTTTAAAAAAAGAGTTTATGCTAAAAGCCATGTTGATGTGGGAAATTCATGATTTTCCAGTTTATGAGACATTATTCGGTTCTGTAGTACATAGTTATTTAGGGTGTCCTATTGTGGAGAGGAGACTGAATATCTGCATCCCATCGATAGCAAAAAAAATATATACCATTGCCATAGGATGTTTTTACCCCCCGATGATAGTTTTAGATTAGATAAAGGTTCCAATTTTTTTACCGGGTGGGGTTGAACATAGACTACCTCCGAGAAAACTTTCAGGTTCAAAAATTGAAAGTAAATCTTATAGTTGTGGACCTAATATGCCAGGTAAGAATCCTAAATTCAAGAATGTAAAGCACAAGAAGACCCCATCTGGTAATGAAAGTGAGACAAGAAAGGCATGGTTTAGGAGGTCAATTTTATTTGACTTGCCTTATTGGAAGAGTAACTCGGTGCTCCATGTATTGGATGTAATGCATGCGGAGAAGAACATCACTGAACATATTGTGGGCACATGCCTTGGGGGGAGTATTAGAAGGATAGATAAAATGCATGAAAAGACCTTCAATTGTTGAAACTTAAGCCACAACTATGGTTGAAAGAAGATAGTAGAGGAAGGGCCATAATTCCCCCTGGTGCGTTTAATTTGACGAATGAGGAAACGACTTTGCTTTTAGACACAATATATAATTTGAAGGTTCCATCTAATTTTTCATCCAACTTGCAAAGGATTGTGAATTGTGCTACTCATGATTTACATAAGTGTAAGTCCACGATTGACATATGATCATGCAATTGGCTCATCTATTGTTTAAGCATTGTTTCTCGGAGCACAAGGATTTACAAAGGGCTATTATGAAAATTATCATCTGATTCTCACTTTTATATGAGAAGGTAGTCAATTGAGATCACATAGTGGCCGCAAAAGTAGCGGTAAGCGAAGCGATTTGTGTGTTGGAGAAATACTTTCCCCCATCTTTTTTTACATAAGTGTGCACTTATTAGTACACTTATGCGATGAGTGTGACACCCCGCCTAATTAAATACCGGGCGATCACTCCTTTATTAAATTAAAATCAAGGTGAACAGTTGGTTCATTCTTAGCATCACTGTCGTAAAAATACTTTTCCAATTCAAACACCCTAAATAATTAAGCTAAGTGTCAAAACCATTTAAAACCTTATTCTCATTTTATTAAATCCGGTTATAAAACCTTAAACCATTAACATCTAAAGAGTCATACATTAAGAATAAAAATAGAATTGAACATACACGAATTTAATCATCAATAAATCCCAACATTTACAACACTAAAGGAAAACATCCTGACCGTAATAAATCCCGAAATAAAGGTACTGAAAGTAAAAATTTCAATCTCTGACAATACCAACTAAATAATAGAAAGAGGGCGACACATTCCCCTGCTGGATAAAACTGAACTATGAGTAGAATCAAATGGATGAAGTTGTCTAAATGACAGGCTTGCAACTCCCACCTAAGCTGCAGCACGTTCCTTCCAAAGGATCCTAAGTAAGACGCCCCTGTGGCTGGGCACCTGTAATATATACATATATATACAAGAGAGAAAGAGGAATAGAAACGGGTCAGAGCCCGATAGTTTTTATGATTTAAAAATTCGTTTAGCAAGTATTTAAATTGATACAGGCCAATGCAACAACATATTAGTGCGACACTCTCTTGAGAAATTCTCACATCTCTTCTAATGTGCACTCCTATCGTACTAACCTTCCCAATGGTTTATCTCATCATATATCACACTATCTTTCCCCAAGGATGTAACTTATCTTAGGTTATTCGCAGGATTTACAACTGAACAACACAAGTATTTAAAACGTAAGATTTAAATTTGTAACCAAGGTTCTCCTTTTAACTTTATTAATCAATAAAGTTTTTCAGTGTCATATTATACTTTCTCAAAACATTTATTTATAATTTGAGTCATCAACCATGTCCTACATATCAAATCACAGTAGGCAGTTCCAGATTTCAGAATTTCATATATATATTAACTACTCGTATAATATATATATCATAACATCACCCCACATAAAAACTATGGTGCGGGCATACTCTGCTATCCAATCCCCGTATCAATCGTACTAAAGGGAATACAAGTTCGGAATCACTCTCGAACTGTATAAATACATACACAAACAATATTGAGGCGAAGCATAGTTTCCAAGTCCAAGAGGTCAGTACATACCCTCACGTCTCTTAGGACCGTGACTACCGATTCGATAGCCTCTACCTAGGATTTCTATCTTCTAGGGTACGAGTCAATATCCCCCATAAGGCACACGAGATAAGATCGTCCCAGCGCGGAAACCTCAAGGATAGCAAGTAGCGCGGGCATGATTTTCACAAGTATATAATATTTGCATACACAATCATATAAGTATACCACTTTTATTATATCAATTTAGGTTCATCCCATAACCCACATTCACAACATTTATCCTTATTTTCCCATTATTATATATCAAGTATAATGGTTCGTTTCTAACTTTAATTCGAAGGGTTTTTCCAACTTACTACGTGATTGGACATAAATATTGTATATTTATTCCCCTAATTTCAGTGCATTTTTGAACCCGAGTGATGTAACCTATATGTATTTGACGCACATTTATGCTACTAATCTTCGTTGGCAAGTATTTCGTGTTTCATGCTTCTCTTATTGGTTTTACAGGTTAATTATGCAAGCAGCGCAAAAGAGAAAGCGAGACAATGAAAGAAAAGCTAAGACGCCAAGTTCAAGGGCATTTTGGTAATTCTACAACTATATCCCGAAGGAGGAGTCAACTGGAAAGTTGAAGATCTCGGAACAACGAGAACACTGGAAGAAACGGCACCCAAATCTGAGCTACGGTTGATGAGTTATGACCCGTTGAAGTTGAAGAAAAATCCAAGAAAGAAAGGAAAGAAAACAAAAAAAAATTCTAAGTGTTGAATGGAAGAAAAAGCACCCCAGACCAGCAAACATTCGCGAACCCAGGGGCGAATCGGTTCGGGGTACATGCTAACCGGTTCGAGGGGCCTGATGCGCGAATTTGCCTCCTTTATTCAGATTGGCTCTAAGGTTTCCTTCTTATACAACATCAAAATTTCGTGGTTTAATCCTATACATCACAAAAGGTTTCCAGAATATCATTTAAGTCATCATTACATGCAATTTCCTATCTCAAATTGGGTTTTTCTTCCATACAATTCATCCTAATCATTCCTAAACCAATATGAAAGATGCATCAACGAAATAAGCAAGATAAACACTTGCCTGGGATTTTCAAAAATCTGGTTTGGTGTTGAATTTGGTGTGGTTATGTTCCCCGTCTCGCGATCTACGCGTTGGCGTTAGCGGTGGCGGCGGTGCAAACGGGTGAGTTTTGAGCCTTGGAATGCCTTGAGGGCTCTCTCATCTCCTCTCCAATGGCCGTTCTAGTGTTTTGAGTTATCTAACCCTAGGAGATAACCTAAACATCTGATATAACCCCTTTAATTTTCGTGGGTTTAATTACCCAAAAATACAAAATGACTAAAATGCCCTCCCGGGGTACTAATTAGGCCTAAAAATGCCCCGAGACCCAAATCAAACTCCCGGGTATACTTTTCTGACTATCTCGACCCTTCCGGACGCGTTGGCGTGCTGAAAACAACCATACAAACAACCTATAAAATATTCACTTTTATTAATCCACATTTAGTCCCGACACGACACAGGCGTGTCCCGACTTAAATTTCCACAATTGTCATTTTATTCACACGTGACAATATTATAAAAATAAATCTCATATATTACTATACTCATCCAGTAATATGCAACAAATAATATATTCCCAATAATTACTAACTCTTGTCACACTAGATAATATTTAAAACAACATTTCGGATTAAAATTAAATTAATTTATCTCAATTAAATTTAATAAATCCTTAAATTTAAAAGCCATGAAAATACGGGGTATTACAATGAGGCACTTATTTGTCGCCAAATTAGATATTGGTGATTTTATTCATTTGAAAGTTTGATGAAAGTTTTCAAAGATTACATCAAGAATACACGATACATTGAAGGATCAATTAAAGAGGAATACATCACCGTGGAGTCATCAATCTACACTCGGGAATATAAGCCTAACCCAAGCAGTGTGGATAACAGTGATGAGTTCGTCGATGAGGTTGGTCAGGTGATGGGTAAGCGAATGAAGTTAACGAGTTTACAACATGAACAAGTAGCTCGTTATCTATTTGACACACATGAAGATGTGGAAGAATGGAAAAAGTAAGTTCATATTATTTTAACTTTTACATTATTTTAATTTTTATACATGATCAATTTCTTAATACATTCGTCACGGTCAATGCAGATAATATGATGCGTGTGGGAACAATAAAATATGAAGAATGATGGCACAATCAGACAATGAATTTAGGATGTGGGTGTCATGCAAGGTAATTATAATGAAAATATCTCTTATTAAATGTCACATTACAAGAAAGCTTTAAAACTAACCTAATTAATTTATCTGTAATATCAGCTCTTAAAGACGGGTGATGCGGCATCAAGACTTGCTTGTCTATCCATTGTACCCTTGTTCATGGCACACGAGTACAAAAAGTATCGATTGAACAGTTATGTATTCGTTGCAAGGGTGTACGAGAAAAATTCAAATGTACAGAACTTGGTCATTTCATACAAGGATCTTACTTATTTTCGAGCGAAAGCTCGTTAAAGATGAAATGAATTACTATGGTGTTGTTCAAAATATATTTGAATTGGACTATATAAGCTTCAAAGAGGTTGTCTTTTATAGTGATTGGGTAAGAGTTGAGGATAAAAATACTTGTAAACTTGATCCTGTCTCCAATTTGATAGTGGTTGACTAGTCCAAGATGAAAATCAACGAGCATGCGAGCCATGAGCCATTTGTTTGTGCTTTTCAAAAGGTCAAGAAAGTGTTTTTCTCAGAGTATATCAACAACAAGTCGTGGTCAATCATCCTACATGCATCAAAGCATCTAACCAGTAGTGTGGATGACTTGGCTATTTGAAACAATTTTTAGATTTGTAATAAGTATTCCAATTATTTCAAATAATACTTAGTTTGGTTTATGATGTGGATTTGTATTCTTATAATGTCTCTAACTTGTATTCTTCTAGTGCTTTATTAATATCGGACGACAGTTTAATGCTTTTATTCATTTGGATTTGATCAGTTACGGTGGATTGGAATCAAAATTGGTGGGTTGGTTATTGAATATCTTAATTTGGATCTTACTCAGTTTAACCATTAATTCTTAGTCCGTGACATGTAATTTTTATATTTGTAATAAGTATTCCAATTATTTTAAACAATGCATAGTTTAGTTTATGATATGGATTCGTAGTCTTATAATGTCGTTAACTTGTATTCTTCTGGTGACTTAATTCATTTGGATTTCAATCAATTTAATGATTTTATTCATTTAAATTTGATCATTTTCTCATATACATGTTTTTACTAATAACACACTTTTTGTAGGAAATGTCTTTATCAAGGCAACACGGTAGCGGAGGCGAGGCAGGATCGTCTGCGACTAGGCCCCCAAAATGGGGCAAATTGGTGTATCTCGTCAAAACAAGACGGCCTTATAGGCTAGGTCCCTTGAGTTTCTCCAGACGATCGTCGAGCTGGGGTACATGGATTGGAGGAAGGTGCCCGTCGAGCTCAAGATAACCATCTAGGGGCAGTACAAGTAGTTACTCACTTTATTTTTATTTGTATCTATATTTATATTTATATTTATATTTTATTATACTTTATAATTTAAATACAACTAGCGCTTACTTAATTTTTAGTTTTCATTTGTTTGACAGGAACAATTCGGACTACCCCCACATGTTCCCGACTCCGTGTTCGAACAATTGAGGGAGCAATACAAAACGTGGAAGAAAAACATGCAGACACGGTACTTTGGGCATCAGGGAGTCCATATTGAGGGTCTGTGACACGGTACTGTCGAAGGAGCCGATCGCATTGATAAGCTGGCAACAGTTTGTCGAAAATGAGATCCAGGATCGGCAATTGACATCTTGTCAATTGATGAGGGAAAATTGGGCTAAAAAGGTTGACATGCACTACTTCGGGCATACGTCTTACGCCGAGGTGGAGCACAATTTGGTAAGTTTTTAATTTTCTTTAAATTTAGTTTTATATTATTCTGATTTAGCATTACTTTGCATTACGTACTAATTCTGCATTATTTTATTTCAGGAGACGGTGATTGGCCCTGGGGGTAGGTCACATAGGCTTGATGCCTATGTGGCAATTTGGATGAAGAAGGGTGTAAGGACACAAATTTCCAATTGAGTCCATATATATAGTTTTGGCTCAATTCCGGACAAAAACATTTATTCATAGGATAGTATTTATTGTAATATTCTCAAGCCTATGAAGTGTATGTTGAAGATGTAGCGGCAAAGAATTTAAAGCTTCATCAAAATGCCGGTTTGCGTGCCTCGTTTCTACGTCATCAACTAAGGTTCCATGCTCCCAAGGTATGAATGTAATTATATTTATATAGGAGCTTGGAACAATTTGTATTGGGTGTTAGGTGTAATAAAAACTGCATTTTATTTTCAGAAAGAATCAAATAGAACTTTAATATAAGTATATAAAAGTTTCTGGGCCAAAATCGAATTTTACAAACTTTCTGGTCGTTCGTTAGAAATGTCGTTCGAACGAGTTTTTCGTTCGAACCAGTTTCGTTCGAACGAGTTTTGTCGTTCGAACCAGTTTCGTTCGAACGAGTTTTGCCAACGACCCTAACTGGTAAGTCGTTCGATATGTCGTTCGATATGTCGTTCGAACGAATGTTCGTTCTAACGAGGTATCTAACGAACTTCTAACGAGCCCAGGCTGATCGCTCGTTAGAAGTCTCGTTCGAACGAGAATCAAGTTCGTTCGAACGAGATTCCAGCGGGAACAGTTATTTGGCAGTTTTTTGCAGTTTTTCCCCACTCCTCCACTTGGTTTTCAACCAACTTTTTTTATACATTATTATGTGCGGGAAACACATTTTCCAAGACAACTTTTCCATCCTAATACATCTCCTAGAGAGAGTTTGAGAGATCATTTTAAAAAGTAAAATGTTCATGTTTGAGTGTTCTTCAACTTAAAGAAAAATCTTTAAACACTTAGTTTACACCCATTGTTGTTTATTCCAAATTCTATATATACATATCTTTACTTGGAGTTTTTGGCACCGGTTTTCTCTACCGAAATCAAGAGACGTTTCGGGTTTGCTTCTACACCCCATCACAAAGAAGACTTTTGTTGAGATTCTACCCACACGGAGAAAGGCTCCATGCTTGGGTGACGGTGACCATATAAAGTCCCATCGGTGAATTCCGAGACCATGGTGGAGCTCCGTTGGTTATCCGCTAATTGGAGGTTGATACAAGAAGAAGCATCACGGCTTGAGAGGGTTCGAGTTTAGGAAGTAAGTCTTTTGTCTTGTATTTTGTAATACCGTTTTTAGTGGATTTGAGGCTAGGGTCGTCCTGAGGTTTTTTCCCGTTAGTGGGTTTTTCCTCGTACATCGCGGTGTAGTGTGACATTGTTTATTTTTATCTTGTACAAAATTTAGAACGCATGCTTTAGGTTTAATTCAAGATAAAATTCGTTTTAATTCTCACACTATATTAAAATTGGACTTTAATTTAAATATTGGGTAAAATTGTGTAATTCAAGTCACGAACTCAAATTGGTTTGATCTAACTTTAGAAATATGAACAATCATAATTTAGGCAAATTCTAGGACTTGAATTTAATTGGACTTAATCGATTTCAGTGAGTAATAATTAATTTGGTGTGTTTCATTAATTATTCACTTTTGTTTATGTTAATTTTTGGAAGTTGAACCATCACCCCTTTTACAACGCTTCCGCATCACATCTATTGAGTTTATACGAAAAGGAAATTAAATATTTTAATTGGGACACTTTACGCTTTCAAATTGGTATCAGAGCCAAAAAAGATAAATTATTTCGTTAAGATTCTTTAATTTTTGGCTAAAATGGATTTTTCCCCATTTTCAAAATTTTCTATTTTTGATGATTCTAACTACGCGTATTGGAAAGCGCGAATGAAATCGGCACTTAAATCTATCGATGAACGTGTTTGGATGTCTGTTGTTACCGGGTACTCCCCACCAACTCATCTAATTGAAAATGAACGTGTTCCCAAACCCATCGATAGATGGACCGAAAATGAGTTTAAGCTTGCAAATTTTAATTCCCGTGGTTTAAATGCCTTATTTAGCGCTGTCGCACCGGATGAATTCCGACGTATTATGACGTGTGAAACCGCTAAAGAAGCTTGGGATATTTTACAATTAACTCATGAAGGAACTACTGTCGTTAAAGCTTCAAAACTCCAAAACCTCACCACTCAATTTGAAACTATCAAAATGGATGAAAAAGAAACTTTTGATAAATTTTATGCTAGACTTTCTGACATTGTTAATTCATCTTTTAACTTGGGAGAGAAAATACCTGACGACCGTGTTGTAAAGAAAATTTTAAGGTCCCTACCCGATAGATTTATTCCAAAGGTGACCGTTTTAAATTCTTTACCCACTTTAGCCTCTACGAAATTAGAAGAGCTTGTAGGTGATTTACAAACCTATGAACTGGATATGTTTCCCTCTAAAACTGAAAAGAAAATTGAAAAGTGTGTTGCTTTAAAAGCCCGAAAAGAGGTCAAACAAGTAGTAGAGAGCGATAGTGATAGTGACTCGGAAGACATGGCTTTGTTTGCTCGTAAATTTAGAAAATTTCTTAAATTTAACAAAGATAAAGTTAAAAATGATTTTAAGAAATTTGATACTTCTAAACATGATAAAAGCGAGAAGATTTCTAAAGACGAGAAAATTCCTAAACCTAGTAATGAACATTTAGATAAGGACGAGTCTAATAAGTGTTTTGGTTGTGAAGGTTATGGCCATAGGGCTTATGAGTGCCCCACTAAACTAAGGACAGATGGTTAGCGACCTATTTCATATAATGCAACCCTTAGTGATAGTGATAAGGAAGAAAAGCCCGATTCCCCCACTAAGAAAAATTTTGTGGCTTTTATGGCTAGTCATGTGAGTGATAATGAGAACTCATCGATTGATGACACGATTGCACATGCCACTTCCAAGGTCATTGTTCATAATTCCCTTGTTTTTAATGATAGTGAGAGTGAAGAAGAAAGTGAGAGTGAAAATGAAGAAGAGGTTGATGTGAGTGAACTTCAAAATGCTTTTCATGAATTATATAAAGAATCTATTAATTTGAAAAGAACTAATTTGAAGTTAGAAGCTTGTTTAAGAAAGAGTGTCAAGGTCGTTGATGATAGTGCCTTAATAGAAGAACTTAGGACACATGTGAGGACTCTTCAAGAGAAGCTTGATTATGTAGAAGGCGAAAGAGATAGCCTTAGGGGTTTAATGGAATCCTTGAAAAAGGAGCTTCTTGCTTTTGAAGAGCGAAATGAATTACTAGAATCTAACATTGCTGAATTGGAAAATAAATTAAAAGATTCTAGTAATGTCAAATTTGATTTGGAATGTCGTTCGGAAAAACTTGATAAAATGTTAAGAACGATCCAAATTAAAAATGACACTTGTGGTTTAGGCTTCAATCCTTGTAATGAATTTACTCATAATTCCCAAACCAATGTTTTAGGAGAATCAACTAGGAATACTTTTAAAGATCACTCCTTAAGTAAATCTTTTCGACATGTTCTCACTTGTACACATTGTGGTCAACAAGGTCATCTTAGGAAATTTTGTTTAGATCTTAAACGAATTCCTAGAAAACCCCATAGTAAAGTAACCACGGTAGTTAACGTTCCTACACCCCAAGATAGTCATTCCTCATTAATTTGGGTTAGGAAATTCGACTTGGTTGCCTTACAAAATAGGGTTGTTGATTCTCATTTACTTTCACATCCTTCCTCCCTTGCTAAATCTAATGGATGAATGTGTTAGTGTTTGCATACTTTAGTGTTTGTACTTCATGCTATATTCATATGCTAAATGTATGCTTGTTTAGTCATTTTCTAGTCATTGCCTTATTTCATATCACATGCTAGAAATTATGACTTGTTTATCTTTTTGTATTATATTTTGTGTTTGAATCGACTGCATAATATAAAAAGATTTTTGTTTATCATTTGTGTTTTATTTATTTCATTTAAGCTTAATGAAAAATACAAATGATTTTTGTCTGTCCTTTTGAGTAAATATTTATTTTTGATTAAAAATGTTAAAAACTCAAAAAGATTTTGTTTTGTGTGTATTTTTGTTTGACACACTTTTTGTGGCATATATTTGTGTTTGAATCCTATCGTTTACGCTTCCATGTCGCTAGAACTTTTGGTTTAGATTTTCAATCCTTAAAATGTTCTTTACCATGTTTTATATGGAGTAGTTGGATTTTGTATTGTTTAAATGGATTCTATTTCTATATGCCTCTTTTCACACATGCACGAGCTCTTTTGAAATCTTAATGTCACATGTTATATTTGAGCTTTTTTAGGTGTTCTCCTATCAATCTAGTCATCTACATATCCATGACCTAGGAGGACTAGTGCATGTCAAAATCCGTTGCATGTGAGATTTGTGCGAAAAATGAAAACATGATAAATTAATATATGCACGGGGAAGGGCTCCGAAAGGATGAATTAAATCCTTTGCGATAGTAAGCCACCGTTGATTGGATCTAAAAGAAATACGTGATCCAAAGGCCTAAAAACAGAATATTTGGCATTTAAAATACATCAATTGCCAAGGCCTATGTTTGTTTGATATATTCATTCAAAAAGAATATATATGCTCATTGAGGGAGAATTGGATGGTATATCAACGGTTTGCACAATGTCCGTTTATCCTAGTTGTCTTTAATGTCATGACTCTATTTGGTTTGTAGAATCATCATCATGCTAGGCTTGTATGCATTGTGTATGTTTGTTCATTGAGTTCAATCTTTATATTGTCACATGAGGTTATATTTAACTGTGATGAAGTTTGCAATCAAATGAGAACTCCGTGAACGTTTCTTAAGTGTTTGGGTCTAAATTTAATTGTTGCTAGTTCATACCCCTACACTTCTGTTTCCATATGACACCTTTTTGCCATACGAGTGTGCAAACTTATTGTATTTTGTGTCATGTGTGTGTTTATATCTATATATATATGCAAGGGATCTATTGGTATACTTTTTTTTGTATCTATATATATGATATTTGTCTTTGCCCTGCTTTTATTGCTCATATGCTTTCATGTCTTATCACTTTAAGCCTTCACATGCTGTTTATCAGTTCTTTATCCTTTGCCTATTCCCGAACAAAAAGGGGGAGAATAATGATAGGGGGAGAAATGGTATCTAATCCTATTATTATCGTATCTTCGTTTGGGGGAGATTTATCTTAGGGAGAGACGTCTTTCTAAGTAGGTCATGTGTTTAAAGGGAGAATTAATTTAGGGGGAGTAATTAATTAAATGCATTTAATATTTTGATATTCCCTATGCATTTGATGAGTTTGCTTAAGTGTGCAGGAATTATTCTAAAGCGGCATCTTTCTATGGCAAAGCATTTGATCCTTGGGTTGAGTCAAGATTGGGCGGGTTATGTTTTGAGTCTAGTAGAGCTTGACGGCCCTTTAGGATTTTTGTTTGGTTTTTGTCCCGGAATAGCCAAAGGGGGAGATTTGTAAGGACACAAATTTCCAATTGAGTCCATATATATAGTTTTGGCTCAATTCCGGACAAAAACATTTATTCATAGGATAGTATTTATTGTAATATTCTCAAGCCTATGAAGTGTATGTTGAAGACGTAGCGGCAAAGAATTTAAAGCTTCATCAAAATGCCGGTTTGCGTGCCTCGTTTCTACGTCATCAACTAAGGTTCCATGCTCCCAAGGTATGAATGTAATTATATTTATATAGGAGCTTGGAACAATTTGTATTGGGTGTTAGGTGTAATAAAAACTGCATTTTATTTTCAGAAAGAATCAAATAGAACTTTAATATAAGTATATAAAAGTTTCTGGGCCAAAATCGAATTTTACAAACTTTCTGGTCGTTCGTTAGAAATGTCGTTCGAACGAATTTTTTCGTTCGAACCAGATTTCGTTCGAACGAGTTTTGTCGTTCGAACCAGTTTCGTTCGAACGAGTTTTGCCAACGACCCTAACTGGTCAGTCGTTCGATATGTCGTTCGATATGTCGTTCGAACGAATCTTCGTTCTAACGAGGTATCTAACGAACTTCTAACGAGCCCAGGCTGGTCGCTTGTTAGAAGTCTCGTTCGAACGAGAATCAAGTTCGTTCGAACGAGATTCCAGCGGGAACAGTTATTTGGCAGTTTTTTGCAGTTTTTCCCCACTCCTCCACTTGGTTTTCAACCAACTTTTTTCATACATTATTATGTGCGGGAAACACATTTTCCAAGACAACTTTTCCATCCTAATACATCTCCTAGAGAGAGTTTGAGAGATCATTTTAAAAAGGAAAATGTTCATGTTTGAGTGTTCTTCAACTTAAAGAAAAATCTTTAAACACTTAGTTTACACCCATTGTTGTTTATTCCAAGTTCTATATATACATATCTTTACTTGGAGTTTTTGGCACCAGTTTTCTCTACCAAAATCAAGAGACGTTTCGGGTTTGCTTCTACACCCCGTCACAAAGAAGACTTTTGTTGAGATTCTACCCACACGGAGAAAGGATCCATGCTTGGGTGACGGTGACCATATAAAGTCCCATCGGTGAATTCCGAGACCACGGTGGAGCTCCGTTGGTTATCCGCTAATTGGAGGTTGATACAAGAAGAAGCATCACGGCTTGAGAGGGTTCGAGTTTAGGAAGTAAGTCTTTTGTCTTGTATTTTGTAATACCGTTTTTAGTGGATTTGAGGCTAGTTTATCTTGCACAAAATTTAGAACGCATGCTTTAGGTTTAATTCAAGATAAAATTCGGTTTAATTCTCACACTATATTAAAATTGGACTTTAATTTAAATATTGGGTAAAATTGTGTAATTCAAGTCACGAACTCAAATTGGTTTGACCTAACTTTAGAAATATGAACAGTCATAATTTAGGCAAATTCTAGGACTTGAATTTAATTGGACTTAATCGGTTTCAGTGAGTAATAATTAATTTGGTGTGTTTCATTAATTATTCACTTTTGTTTATGTTAATTTTTGGAAGTTGAACCATCACCCCTTTTACAACGCTTCCGCATCACATCTATTGAGTTTATACGAAAAGGAAATTAAATATTTTAATTGGGACACTTTACGCTTTCAAAGGGCTAGGATAAAGAGGTGCCCCCTAGCGTGGCAAACACAATTGTAAGTTATAAAAATATCTTCCAATTGTTTAATTTTTTTTAATTACGTTATAATTTTTTCTATTAACTTAACTAATCGTGTACTTGTTGTCATTTGAGGCAAAGCTTAAGGAAGTGCAAAACTCCCACTCTGATGCCGACAAGGCATCTTTGGCTACGTACGCACTAAGCCAAGTGTCGGGGCGGATCACGAAGGGAGGACGAGGGGGTGAGATCTCGGGTGGGGAAGTCGAGGCTCACCGGGATTAAAATAGGCAACACCGGGTTGGCTCGTAAGGTGGACACTCATGGCGACAAGTTAGAAAGGTTGGAGGCGACGGCCCTTAATATGTTTGATTGCAAGAAGCGTCAGTTGGGGTCCCCCTCATGTAAGGCCAAGGGGAAGGCGGTAGATGAGGATGCCATTGCTCCATCTCTCTCACCCTCATCGTTAATGCGCACCCACTTGCTGCCTGCATATGTTCCATTTGCCACCTTCACCCCCGTCGAATGGCCTATATCAACAATGGATTGGCCGAGTGTGTATTTAATAGACCTCCGGGGGAATAATCCCATAAATATGGGTTAAGGGACCCGGACACACTGCCGGGTAGTGTGCTTCATGGACATGTGCTGTAAGATATTGAGGCAAAGGTTTGCATCGCGCATATTCTGATCGAAAAAGAGAATGAAATTTTGTGGTTGGAAGAGAAATACGGCGTTTGGCAAATTGATAGATGTATCAATTCATACATAGTGTGTCCTACCTTCCTCCTTATACCTATTCAAAACTCAACCCCTTGACATTATGTGTATTATTTTCACGCTTATCAATATTTTTTGTTGGATATTATTAGTATTTATTTCATTTGAATATTGAATGTTGGTTGGTTATGAATATTTGTTGGTTAATTCATATGTAGTTTTTACGAATTGTTGAATCACTACACCAAATCCTGCGAATGGTCACGCCCAGTTGGTCACGGCCCAAGTCCGCGACCAGCTAGTCGCGGACTTAGGCCGTGACCAATTCAATTTTTGGCGTGACCATTTCCATTTTTACACTGAGTCATGGATGCCTTGGAAGTGGTCACGGCCCAAGTCCCTGACCACTGTGCGTCACGGACTTTGGCCGTGACCCAAGGTGTGACCATGTTGGCGCCAAAACCCCGCCAAAATTCCCTCCAACTTGGTCGCGGATAGGTCACGGACTTGGACCGTGACCACCTCATAAAAAAAAATTGGTTGCGCAAATGGGGTCACGGCTAGGGGCCGAAACCAAATTTTGAAGTGGGTCACGGCTTGGGGCCGTGACCATACCTCATTTGAAGGGTTGTTAGTCGCGCATGGTGGTCAGGGCTGGAGGCCGAAACCAATGTTTGAAGTGGGTCACGGCTTGAGACCGTGACCATACCTCATTCGAAGGGGGTTTGGTCGCTCATGGTGGACTGTTGGTTGAGCATGGTGGGTCACGGCCTAGGGCCGTGACCAGTGGTCAGGGGATAACTAATTGGTCGCGGAGGTTGGATCACGGCTGTAGGCCGTGACCAGGTCAACATATTTAAAGATGATTTACTTACAACGCTACTCAAATTTCTGCCATTCGCGGTTAAGTTTGGACGATTTGGGCGATTTGGAATTTCGTCTATTTGGGTTTTTTGTTGATTTCATCTAAGAATCGTGAAAGGTATGTGTGTATATGTGTGTGCATTTCGTTTTGTTTTGATTTGTGACAGCTATGTGTATGCGAATGTATGTGTGTGTGTATGTATATGTGGGTGTATGTGTGTGTGTGAATTTCGATTTGTTATGATTTGTGGCAGCTATTTGTGTGTATATGTGTGTGTGTATAGATTACGAAAATAAACCCTAGATTGTATGTGTGTGTGTATAGATTACGACAATAAACCCTAGATTGTATGTGTGTATTTTTTTTACAAAATAGTATTCAAAACTCTAGACATTATGTGTGTGTATGTATAGATTATGTCAATAAACCCTAGATTGTATATGTGTATTTTTTTTGACAAAATATTATTCAAAACTCTAGACATTATATTTTTTTGACAAAATATAATTAAATGTTTATATAATAAGTAAAAAAAATTACAACCGCCTTATTGTTGGTTATATGTATGCATAGATTTATGTCAAAAAAAGTTAGGGTTTAAGTAAACCTTAGATTGTATGTGTGTGTATGTGTAGATTATGTCAATAAACCCTAGATTGTATGTGTGTGTATTTTTTTGACAAAATATGCTTGTCTTGTTTTTTTTTGACAAAATATAATTAAATGAATTTTTTTTTACATAAGAGTCGCAAACACGTGTGCACATTACTATACTGAGATATTGTTGTCTTGGTTGTTGGATACTATGTTGTATTTATTGAATTTATACTAGTGTCGATAAATGTACATGTTATTAAATTTGTTGGGTGTGTTCTTGATTTGCCTATGAAAAAGTATATCATATATCTTGCGATTAATGTGCATTTTTTTACGTTTACGTCAAGATATTCTGAGGCTACAACTTGACATGGAACAATACAACTTAATTCCGTTCATTCATATTTTAACTTGACATGTATGCTATAGTTATGTTGATTTTATACAGTTCTGTTTTAGTTTGAAATTTTTTGTGATCAACTTGATTGAATATGTATTTTAAAACCTTCAAATGGCGGCGTAATAATCATAACTACATTGTTTACGTATTGCAGACCTAACCAATTAGATACCACTTCTTCATTACATACCAGTTCTTCATTACACACCAGGTACTCTTTACTTTAACTAAAGTAGTTATATAATTGATATGCATTATTTATTAAATCTTTTAGATGATAGAAGGAGTACGGGATAATTATTGGTTGTTGGCTTGTTGTTGGATAGTATGTTTGAAGGAATATGTGATAATTAGAAGGAGTACGGGATAATTATTGGTTTGATTGTTGGATAATATGTTGAAAATATTTTAGAGGGTGAAAATCCAAAACAACTCCCGAACAACCCTCGCACGGTCCTGTGAGAGGCACCAACACCTCTCACGGGACTAATGTAACTCATAGGAACTGACCGCGCAGCCACGGGACTCCCGGTTTGAGAATAGGAGAGATGTAAAAATGGGAATAAAAATTAGTCCGAGATGAATAGGAGAGAGGTGAGAATGAGAATAAAAATTAGTCATGGTTCGAAAGTTATTCTTGGGTTTGCAATTTGTGATCGCTCATCTTATTCACTTGTCGCGCAGGACCAATGTGACTCATAGGAACCGATCGCGTAGTCACGGGCTCCCGGTTTGAGTATACGACGCAAATTTCTAAAAAATTAGATTTAAGCATAAAAACATGCCATCGACGGGTGAAAACGTAAAACAACCACAAAACGGTCCGGTAAGAGTCACAAACACCTCGCACGGGACCAATGTAACTCGTAGGAACCGACCGCATAGTCACGAGGCTCCCGGTTGGAGTGTTCGATGTAAATTTGAAAAAAAATTAGACTTAAAGCATAAAAACATGCCATCAAAGGGTGAAAACGTAAAACAAACACAAAACGGTCCCGTAAGAGTCACGAACACCTCGCACGGGACCAATGTGACTCGTAGGAATCAACCGCGTAGTCACGGGGCTCCCGGTTTGAGTGTATGACGGAAATTTGATAAAAAATAGACTTAACCATAAAACATGCCATCAAAGGGTGAAAACATAAAACAGCCTTTAAACGGTCCCGTAAGAGTCACGAACCCCTCGCACGGGACCAATGCGACTCGTAGGAACCGACCGCGTAGTCACGGGACTTCCGGTTTGAGTGTACGATATAAATTTGTAAAAAATTAGACTTAAGCATAAAAAACATGCCATCTAAGGGTGAAAATGTAAAACAGCCTTAAAACGGTCCCGTAAGAGTCACGAACACCTCGCACGGGACGAATGTCACTCGTAGGAACTGACCGTGTAGCCACGGCTCTCCCGGTTTGAGTGTGCGACGTAAATTTGTAAAAAATTAGACTTAAGCATAAAAACATGCCATCAAATGGTGAAAATGTAAAACAGTCACAAAACGGTCCCGTAAGAGTCACGAACACCTCGCACGGGACTAATGTAACTCATAGGAACTGACCGCGTAGTCACGGGGCTCCCGGTTAGAGTGTACAGCGTAAATTTGCAAAAAAATTAAACTTGAGCATAAAAAATGCCATCGAAGGGTGAAAACGTACAACAAGCACAAAACGGTCCCGTAAGAGTCACGAACACCTCGCACGGGACCAATGTGACTCGTAGGAACCGACCGCGTAGTCACGGGGCTTCCGGTTTGAGTGTACGATGTAAATTTGTAAAAAATTAGACTTAAGCATAAAAAACATGCCATCTAAGGGTGAAAACCTAAAACAAACACCAAACGGTCGGGTAAGAGTCACGAACACCTCGTACGGGACCAATGTGACTTGTAGGAATCGACGACGTAGTCACGGGGTTCCTGGTTTGAGTGTATGACATAAATTTACAAAAAGTTAGACTTGCATGCCATCGAAGGGTGAAAACGTAAAACAACCTTAAAACGGTCCCATAAGAGTCACGAACACCTCGCACGGGACCAATGTAACTAGTAGGAACCGACCGCGTAGTCACGGCGCTCCCGGTTGGAGTGTAAGACGTAAATTTGTAAAAAATTAGACTTAAAGCATAAAAACATGCCATCAAAGGGTGAAAACGTAAAACAAACACAACACGGTCCCGTAAGAGTCACGAACACCTCGCACGGGACCAATGTGACTCGTAGGAATCAACCGCGTAGTCACGGGGCTCCCGGTTTGAGTGTATGACGGAAATTTGATAAAAAATAGACTTAACCATAAAACATGCCATCAAAGGGTGAAAACATAAAACAGCCTTTAAACGGTCCCGTAAGAGTCACGAACCCCTCGCACGGGACCAATGTGACTCGTAGGAACCGACCGCGTAGTCACGGGGCTTCCGGTTTGAGTGTACGATGTAAATTTGTAAAAAATTAGACTTAAGCATAAAAAACATGCCATCTACGGGTGAAAACCTAAAACAAACACCAACGGTCCCGTAAGAGTTACAAAAACCTCGCACGGGACCAATGCGACTCATAGGAACAGACCGCGTAGTCACGGGACTCGCGATTTGAGTGTACGACGTAAATTTGCAAAAAATTAGACTTAAGCATAAAAACATGCCATCGAGGGGTGAAAACGTAAAACAACCACAAAATGGTCTGGTAAGAGTCACGAACACCTCGCACGGGACCAACGTGACTCGTAGGAACCGATCGCGTAGTCACGGCGCTCCTGGTTGGAGTGTAAGACGTTAATATGTAAAAAATTAGACTTAAAGCATAAAAACATGCCATCAAAGGGTGAAAACGTAAAACAGCCTTAAAACGGTCCAGTAAGAGTCACAAACACCTCGCACGGGACCAATGTAACTCGTAGGAACCGACCGCATAGTCGCGAGGCTCCCGGTTGGACTGTACGACGTAAATTTGAAAATAAATTAGACTTAAAGCATAAAAACATGCCATCAAAGGGTGAAAACGTAAAACAAACACAAAACGGTCCCGTAAGAGTCGCGAACACCTCGCACGTGACCAATGTGACTCGTAGGAATCAACCGCGTAGTCACGGGGCTCCCGGTTTGAGTGTATGACGAAAATTTGATAAAAAATAGACTTAACCATAAAACATGCCATCAAAGGGTGAAAACATAAAACAGCCTTTAAACGGTCCCGTAAGAGTCACGAACCCCTCGCACGGGACCAATGTGACTCGTAGGAACCGACCGCATAGTCACGGGGCTTCCGGTTTGAGTGTACGATGTAAATTTGTAAAAAATTAGACTTAAGCATAAAAAACATGCCATCTAAGGGTGAAAACCTAAAACAAACACCAAACGGTCCCGTAAGAGTCACAAACACCTCGCACGGGACCAATGCGACTCATAGGAACAGACCGCGTAGTCACGGGACTCGCGATTTGAGTGTACGACGTAAATTTGCAAAAAATTAGACTTAAGCATAAAAACATGCCATCGAGGGGTGAAAACGTAAAACAACCACAAAATGGTCTGGTAAGAGTCACGAACACCTCGCACGGGACCAACGTGACTCGTAGGAACCGACCGCGTAGTCACGGCGCTCCTGGTTGGAGTGTAAGACGTAAATTTGTAAAAAATTAGACTTAAAGCATAAAAACATGCCATCAAAGGGTGAAAACGTAAAACAGCCTTAAAACGGTCCGGTAAGAGTCACAAACACCTCGCACGGGACCAATGTAACTCGTAGGAACCGACCGCATAGTCGCGAGGCTCCCGGTTGGACTGTACGACGTAAATTTGAAAAAAAATTAGACTTAAAGCATAAAAACATGCCATCAAAGGGTGAAAACGTAAAACAAGCACAAAACGGTCCCGTAAGAGTCACGAACACCTCGCACGTGACCAATGTGACTCGTAGGAATCAACCACGTAGTCACGGGACTCCCGGTTTGAGTGTATGACGGAAATTTGTAAAAAATAGACTTAAGCATAAAAACATGCCATCAAAGGGTGAAAACGTAAAACAGCCTTTAAATGGTCCCGTAAGAGTCACGAACCCCTCGCACGGGGCCAATGTGACTCGTAGGAAGCGACCGCGTAGTCACGGGGCTCCCGGTTTGAGTGTACGACGTAAATTTGTAAAAAATTAGACTTAAGCATAAAAAACATGCCATCGAAGGGTGAAAATGTAAAACATCCTTAAAACGGTCTCGTAAGAGTCACGAACACCTCGCACGGGACCAATGTAACGCGTAGGAACTGACCGTGTAGTCACGGCTCTCCCGGTTTGAGTGTGCGACGTAAATTTGTTAAAAATTAGACTTAAGCATAAAAACATGCCATCAAATGGTGAAAATGTAAAACAGTCACAAAACGGTCCCGTAAGAGTCACGAACACCTCGCACGGGACTAATGTAACTCATAGGAACTGACCGCGTAGTCACGGGGCTCCCGGTTAGAGTGTACAGCGTAAATTTGCAAAAAAATTAAACTTGAGCATAAAAAATGCCATCGAAGGGTGAAAACGTACAACAAGCACAAAACGGTCCCGTAAGAGTCACGAACACCTCGCACGGGACCAATGTGACTCGTAGGAACCGACCGCGTAGTCACGGGGCTTTCGGTTTGAGTGTACGATGTAAATTTGTAAAAAATTAGACTTATGCATAAAAAACATGCCATCTAAGGGTGAAAACCTAAAACAAACACCAAACGGTCGGGTAAGAGTCACGAACACCTCGTACGGGACCAATGTGACTTGTAGGAACCGACGACGTAGTCACGGGGTTCCTGGTTTGAGTGTATGACATAAATTTACAAAAAGTTAGACTTGCATGCCATCGAAGGGTGAAAACGTAAAACAACCTTAAAACGGTCCCATAAGAGTCACGAACACCTCGCACGGGACCAATGTAACTAGTAGGAACCGACCGCGTAGTCACGGCGCTCCCGGTTGGAGTGTAAGACGTAAATTTGTAAAAAATTAGACTTAAAGCATAAAAACATGCCATCAAAGGGTGAAAACGTAAAACAAACACAAAATGGTCCCGTAAGAGTCACGAACACCTCGCACGGGACCAATGTGACTCGTAGGAATCAACCGCGTAGTCACGGGGCTCCCGGTTTGAGTGTATGACGGAAATTTGATAAAAAATAGACTTAACCATAAAACATACCATCAAAGGGTGAAAACATAAAACAGCCTTTAAACGATCCCGTAAGAGTCACGAACCCCTCGCACGGGACCAATGTGACTCGTAGGAACCGACCGCGTAGTCAGGGGGCTTCCGGTTTGAGTGTACGATGTATATTTGTAAAAAATTAGACTGAAGCATAAAAAACATGCCATCTAAGGGTGAAAACCTAAAACAAACACCAAACGGTCCCGTAAGAGTCACAAACACCTCGCACGGGACCAATGCGACTCATAGGAACAGACCGCGTAGTCACGGGACTCGCGATTTGAGTGTACGACGTAAATTTGCAAAAAATTAGACTTAAGCATAAAAAACATGCCATCTAAGGGTGAAAACCTAAAACAACCACAAAATGGTCTGGTAAGAGTCACGAACACCTCGCACGGGACCAACGTGACTCGTAGGAACCGACCGCGTAGTCACGGCGCTCCCTGTTGGAGGGTAAATTTGTAAAAAATTAGACTTAAAGCATAAAAACATGCCATCAAAGGGTGAAAACGTAAAACAGCCTTAAAACGGTCCGGTAAGAGTCACAAACACCTCGCACGGGACCAATGTAACTCGTAGGAACCGACCGCATAGACACGAGGCTCCCGGTTGGACTGTACGACGTAAATTTGAAAAAAAATTAGACTTAAAGCATAAAAACATGCCATCAAAGGGTGAAAACGTAAAACAAACACAAAACGGTCCCGTAAGAGTCACGAACACCTCGCACGGGACCAATGTGACTCGTAGGAATCAACCGCGTAGTCACGGGGCTCCCGGTTTGAGTGTATGACGGAAATTTGATAAAAAATAGACTTAACCATAAAACATGCCATCAAAGGGTGAAAACATAAAACAGCCTTTAAACGGTCCCGTAAGAGTCACGAACCCCTCGCACGGGACCAATGCGACTCGTAGGAACCGACCGCGTAGTCACGGGACTTCCGGTTTGAGTGTACGATGTAAATTTGTAAAAAATTAGACTTAAGCATAAAAAACATGCCATCTAAGGGTGAAAATGTAAAACAGCCTTAAAACGGTCCCGTAAGAGTCACGAACACCTCGCACGGGACGAATGTCACTCGTAGGAACTGACCGTGTAGTCACGGCTCTCCCGGTTTGAGTGTGCGACGTAAATTTGTAAAAAATTAGACTTAAGCATAAAAACATGCCATCAAATGGTGAAAATGTAAAACAGTCACAAAACGGTCCCGTAAGAGTCACGAACACCTCGCACGGGACTAATGTAACTCATAGGAACTGACCGCGTAGTCACGGGGCTCCCGGTTAGAGTGTACAGCGTAAATTTGCAAAAAAATTAAACTTAAGCATAAAAAATGCCATCGAAGGGTGAAAACGTACAACAAGCACAAAACGGTCCCGTAAGAGTCACGAACACCTCGCACGTGACCAATGTGACTCGTAGGAACCAACCGCGTAGTCACGGGACTCCCGGTTTGAGTGTATGACGGAAATTTGATAAAAAATAGACTTAAGCATAAAAACATGCCATCAAAGGGTGAAAACGTAAAACAGCCTTTAAACGGTCCCGTAAAAGTCACGAACCCCTCGCACGGGGCCAATGTGACTCGTAGGAAGCGACCGCGTAGTCACGGGGCTCCCGGTTTGAGTGTACGACGTAAATTTGTAAAAAATTAGACTTAAGCATAAAAAACATGCCATCGAAGGGTGAAAATGTAAAACATCCTTAAAACGGTCTCGTAAGAGTCACGAACACCTCGCACGGGACCAATGTAACGCGTAGGACCGATCGCGTAGTCGCGGGGCTCCCGGCTGGAGTGTACGACATAAATTTGGATAAAGTTAGACTTAAGCATAAAAACATGCCATCGAAGGGTGAAAACATAAAACAGCCATAAAACGGTCCGCTAAGAGTCACGAACACCTTGCACGGGACTAATGTAACTCATAGGAACTGACCGCGTAGTCACGGGGCTCCCGGTTAGAGTGTACAGCGTAAATTTGCAAAAAAATTAAACTTGATCATAAAAAATGCCATCGAAGGGTGAAAACGTACAACAAGCACAAAACGGTCCCGTAAGAGTCACGAACACCTCGCACGGGACCAATGTGACTCGTAGGAACCGACCGCATAGTAACGAGGCTTCCGAGTTGAGTGTACGATGCAAATTTGCAAAAAATTAAACTTTAGCATAAAAACATGCCATCGAAGGGTGAAAACGTAAAACAGCCACAAAACGTACCCGTAAGAGTCACGAACACCTCGCACGGGAGCAATGTGAATCGTAGGAACTGACCGTGTAGTCACGGCGCTCCCGGTTTGAGTGTGCGACGTAAATTTGCATATATGTATATATGAAAATATCAACACATTGGGTCTATAACATCATTCTTCTTTTACAAACTATATCATTAATATATCCCAAAAGGAAATGAAAATCTGAGAGGGGAGGGTAGTTCTGCTCAAATAATCTATTATTAAAGTTCATAATCAATCTGGCACTCACATTACAAAGGTACCCAATGTACTACATCAGGTAGATGATTCTCAAATTTAAACCTTTACCAAAAAGGTAAAGGCATGTCAAAACCCCAAAAGAAAGGATTACTTCCAATTTCGCTGACAATAAAAAGTGCAAAATCACTTCCAGGTAACACTTAAATTTTCTACGTCTAATCTATATTATGAATATATATATCTACTTACAGAAAATGAGAAGAAGACGTGATAGTTAGTATATAACGGCACGGGACCAATGTGAATCGTATATAATCTGCATATATGTATATATATACATACTATATATACTATATAATATATACTGCAGAGTATATATATACTGCAGTATATACACTGCACTATATATACTATATAATATATACTGCATATATATAGTATGTACCGCTGAGCCAAGAGCAACTGGAACTGTTTGGACTGTCAAAAAAGATATTACAAGGTATCATTCACTGCTTATGACTAATCAAACACTTGCTGTTTATTTAGGCAACCTTGTTGACAGCACTTATACTGGTGTGTACCATGTTGACATTTCTATCCACTTTTATCCTGCTGATGTTGATTATTTGACTAGTGGGTATCATTCTAAGGCTGATCTGATCTTACCCATTTCAAGAAAATTGCCATTGAATGATGGGTTGTGGTTTGAAATTCAAAATTCCACCAATGTAGAGTCTAAGGTGTTCAAAATCCCACAAAATGCATACAGGGCTGTTTTGGAAGTGTATGTTTCATTTCATGAGAGTGATGAGTTTTGGTATACTAATTTCCCCAATGAATACATTGCTGCTAATAATCTCACAGGCGCATTAGGGAATGGGCCTTTTAGGGAGGTGGTTGTTAACTTGGATGGTGTTGTGGTTGGTGCAGTTTGGCCTTTCACTGTGATATATACTGGGGGAGTAAATCCACTTTTGTGGAGACCTATTGCTGGAATTGGGTCATTTGATCTCCGTTCTTATGATATTGAGATGACTCCATGGCTAGGAACAATATTAGATGGGAAGACCCATGAATTTGGTTTTAGTGTCACTAATGCTTTGAATGTATGGTACATAGATGCAAATTTGCACATTTGGTTGGATAAAAGCAGTGTAAAGACACAAGGGGAGCTTTTGACACACAAAAGCTTGCCTCTTGTTGTTTCTTTAGCATCCAATTTTACAGGCTTGAGTGGAACATTTTCGACAAGTGTTAGCAGGTCCATAATATCGTCCGGGTGGGTCCAATCGTCTCACGGGAAGATCATTACCGAGTCCCGTCAAGAACTCGGCTATAATAATGTTATGGTGATGGGTGAAAATGCAAACATGCAAATTGTAAGTCAGATGATTGATTTTAATGACAGTGTGTATGCCAAAACGCCATCTTCTTCCATTCACTCAATTAAATCGTTTAAAAGGTTCCCCCTTTACTTGTATTCAGACAATTTGGATAAAGGAGATGGAACTTATGTTTCAGTAGCTAATTTAACATTAGGTTTTAATGAGAAGAGGGTTGAGGCTTCTGGTTTTGGATTAAGGGTCAGCTCTTTAAAAAATGTGCAGAATGGTCAAGGTTCTATGCTTGTGAAGGGAAACTTGGTAGTTAGTGGACTGGGGAGCACACAACAAGCATACAACTATGATGGTAGTAAGTTTTGCTATTTCAGGAATATAAGCAGCTCAAACTATACTATCCTTTATGATAAAGAAGGAGCAACTTGCAGTAAGAGAGCATGGTCTGGTTTGGGGTTTGGGCATGGCAAATGGTGGGCTAATACTGCTCGAAGGGCCTTTTTAGCCTCTGATCCCCGTGGTAATAAAAGAGGGATTTAAAATTCGTTAATTTCAGTTGATTTTTCAATCAAGTCATAAAAAGGCTATCTCTCTCCATCAGTAGTTTCAGAGGATTTCTGTACTTTGATACCTTGAAGTAAGTGTATCATAGTCTTTGAATTAATGGTCTTTTAAATTTCGATGCATATGTATATAAATAATTTTTTTTACCGAGTTGAGATACTGAATAATATATTCACCTTGGCAAAAAAAAAAAAACATATATATACACTGCAGTATATATATACACTGCATATATGTATACATATATGCAGATTATATACTGCAGAGTATATATATACTGCATATATATACGCTGCAGTATATAATCTGCATATATACTATATATAGAGTATATTATATGGTATATATATGCATATATATATAAAGTATATATACTGCATATATATACTAGTATATATACTGCTCTGCATATATATACAGTATAAATACTGGTATATATATGCATATATATACTGGTATATATATGCATATATATGCAGTTTTATATGGTATATATATGCATATATATGCAGTATATATACTGCATATTTTTTTTTTAGGTAAACATAAAGCTCAATCTAGAGTTAATAATCTTGGATATGATTTTATAAGAGAAGTTACAAAGACTAATAGGCCTGCAGTCTTTACAAGTTTTGGGATTTTGAGATTTTGGGATAAGGCAAATGAGAGTTGAGTTTCAGGATTTACGTATTTCTTCTCCCACGAAGAAAGATTGTATGGCTTCAATAAGATTCGCTTTGATAGTTTTCCAACATGATGTGAAGAAGAAGCTATTGAATCCACCTATACCAGCTCCACTGTTGGCATTAAGTTCTGAAATAGCACTCCAGATCTCTTCTTCGTTAGGAAATTTGGTAAGATTTTGGTTCATATGTGAATTAACCAACTTCGGAATGAATTGAATTAGAGAATTGCTGCTAGAGTGACCTCATGATTGATTGAATGGATCCATTGATTTCTTCTGTGTTGGTTGACTTGAGAGAAGTAGAATTTTGTATTCTTAACACCTACAGAGATCCATTGGCTTTTAGCCTTTTGAAACCAAAATTTTTCCTCATTTGAAAGAGCTAAATTAGAGTCTGTTTGAGTTTTGGACATTGCACTTCGATTTTTAGGGTTTGTATTATCTTTAAATCTTCTTTCTTTTATGATCAACTTGTCTTCTAAATCTTGAATTTCTTGAAAGAGATCTTTAACTTCTGATTTACTCCATGTTCTGAGATCAGCTTTCAGTCTTTTGAGTTTAAATGCAAACTTTTCCATAGGCCTCCCAAAAGCAGGTTGAATCCAGCAATTTGACACAGTTGAAAAGAAGGATTCATAAGATGTCCAAATGTTTAGAAATTTAAATCTCTTCTTTTCTAGTATTATCACCAATCTTGTATTCTTCAATTCTATGACCTAGCTTTTTGGCATCCAAAATAATAGTTTCATGTTAGATCGTATTCAATAGGCTGCCAGAAGCCATAATCTTCTCATCTAATCCACACCCTGTTTGGACGAGGCTTTAGAAGATCCATTTCTCACATACTTTAGCAGCACTTGGTCTGTATATATACTGCATATATATGCAATATACATGCATATTAGTCCAGCTTTTAATGTTGAGATTGCTAACCACACTAAGAGTCTCCTCTTCATCTAAGCTAGTAATGAACATATGACTTTTACAACGATTAGGCCTAAGCCCTGATAAACTACTAAATATATCCAAAGCTTCCTTGGTAACTAAACTTTAGTTCACATCCCCAACACAAATCAGAATTGAATACTTTTTCTTGGTAACCAATGTGATAAGACTAGAAGAGTTGAATGAAGAGAAAAATGTTTGCTCATGATGATGGATACTTTTTCTTCAAATATCACAGCCCCACTTTGAGAGATGAGGTGGTGGAAATTGCCCTTCGAACTTCGTGGGGAACCCCAACATTTTGAATAAATGGAAACATGGTTTCAAGTTCTTTAAAGAGGATACTATTAGAGTTCCAGTTTGGGTGCTCTTCCCCAACATCCCTATGGAATATTGGACTGTTAAAGGCCTCAATCACATTTCTAGTGCCATAGGAATCCCCATCTATGCTGATTCAGTCACTAGAAATATGAATAGAATTAGCTTTACTAGGATTTGCATTGAAATGGTGCCAAAACATGGTTTAAGCAAAACATGGCGTTTGAGGGTGAAAACTCAAAACAACTCTCGAATGACCCCGTGGGTGGCACCAACACCTCCCACAGGACCAATGTTACTCGTAGGAACTGACCCCAAAGCCGCGGGACTCCCGGTTTAAGAATTCGACGATAATTTGCATATTTCTAGACTTAGCCTTAAAAACATGACGTTAGAGGGTGAAAACTCGAAATAGCTCCTGAACGGCCCCGTGGGTGGCACCAACACCTCCCACGGGACCAACGTAACTCGTAGGAACTGACCCCGCAGCCGCGGGTCTCCTGGTTTGAGAGTACGACGGTAATTTGCTTATTTCTAGACTTAGGGTTAAAAACATGGCGTTAGAGGGTGAAAACTCGAAACAGCTTCCGAAAGGCCCTGTGGGTGGCACCAACACCTCCCACGGGACCAACGTAACTCGTAGGAACTGACACCGCAGCCGCGGGTCTCCCGGTTTGAGAGTATGACGGTAATTTGCGTATTTCTACACTTAAGCAAAACATGGCGTTAGAGGGTGAAAACTCGAAACAGCCTCCGAAAGGCCCCGTGGGTGGCACCAACGCCTCCCACGGGACCAACGTAACTCGTAGGAACTGACCTCGCAGCCGCGGGTCTGCCGGTTTGAATGTACGACGGTAATTTGCTTATTTCTAGACTTAGGCTTAAAAACATGACGTTAGAGGGTGAAAACTCGAAACAGCCCCCGAAAGGCCCCGTGGGTGGCACCAACGCCTCCCACGGGACCAACGTAACTCGTAGGAACTGACCTCGCAGCCGCGGATCTGCCGGTTTGAGTGTACGACGGTAATTTGCTTATTTCTAGACTTAGGCTTAAAAACATGACGTTAAAGGGTGAAAACTCGAAACAGCCCCCGAACGGCCCCGTGGGTGGCACCAACACCTCCCACGGGACCAACGTAACTCGTAGGAACTGACCTCGCAGCCGCGGGGCTCCCGGTTTGAGAATACAACGTTAGTTTGCGTATTTCTACACTTAAGCAAAACATGGCGTTAGAGGGTGAAAACTCGAAACAGCCCCCAAACGGCCCCGTGGGTGGCACAACACCTCTCAAAACGATGGTAATTTTCGTATTTCTACTTGGTTACTGATAATTTTAACTCATATATGCAATTTTTCAGCTTGATTAAATTTTTTGTAAATGTTACTTGGTTACTGATATTTTTGTTTTTATTATCCTATCTTTTGTAGGATTTTGCACGTGGATCAAATGAAGGAGGCAATGGTTTACAACATGAAGATTATTTATATGTTGTGGACATTTAGGATAATGTTTTTTATGTGTTATAGCCATGCAGGCTTTTATTGTTATGTTTTATGGCCGTGCGGGCTTTTATAATTTGATTGTTGAATTTTATAGCTGTGCGGGCTTTATAATAAGCAGGGTTTTTCATTTACAGGTTTTGGAATGTCAAGAAAATAGAGGAAACTCTGTCCAATTTTTTTTTGGTTTGTGAATTATTAAGACGTGTAATATTTTTAAGTTTGTATATATATTTGTTTATTAACAACATTCTCAATTCGCAATTTGTGATTTTTTTTTATTGTTTTGCCTATAATAAATATTTGTAACACCTCGTAGCAACCGACGGTGCACTCAAAGGACCCCCAATTTTAGGATTGGACAAAAAAAAATTCATTTTTTTTAAATTATAGATAAATATGGTCATGGACTTTGTCCATGACCATTTTTATTTTTTTTTGTCGCGCTTAAAAATGGTCGCGGCCAAAGTCCGCGACCATTTTTTTTTTATTTTTTTGTCACGGTTATGGGTCGCGGACTAGAACCGCGACCAATTTTATAAAATTTTTTTGGTCACGCACGTGGGTCGCGGACTTTCGCCGCGACCAATTTGTCACGGTTGTGGGTCACGGACAAGGGCCGCGACCAATTTTTTTTAATTTTTTTTGTCACGGGCGTGGGTCGCGGACTTTGGCCGCGACCAATTTGTCACGGTTGTGGGTCACGGATTAGGGCCGCGACCAATTTTATTTTTATTTTTTTTGTCACAGACGTGGGTCGCGGACTTTGGCCGCGACCAATTTGTCACGATTATGGGTCACGGATTAGGGCCGCGACCCATTACGGCATGGGTCACGGCCAAAGTCCGCGACCATCTGCCGTGACCCCTCTTGGCCGTGACCATTTTTTGGTCACGGACTTGGGCCGCGACCCACGAAAATGGTCACGCCAGAAATGGTCACGGCCGAAGTCCGCGACCCACAGTTTTGGTCAGGGATTTTGGCCGTGACCAATCGCCAGTTTTGGTGTAGTGAATGTTTCTTGATATATATACTGTTTGAACATATTTAAATATGCTGTAATAAGTTAAAAAATACTGATGGGCAGTGGTAGTGGCCATACTGCCCAGTACGTTTTTTTTATATTCTGCCAATATTTGTCACAGACTTTGACCGTGACAAATGAATATTGTCACGAACTTGTCAAAGTCCGTGATAATTTTTTTATCACGGTCAAAGTTCGTGATAATTTTCCTTCATTACGTACTTGTCACGGTCAAAGTTCGTGACGAGTTAAATTCTTATCACGGACTTTGATTGTGATAAGTCCGTAACAAATGAATTATCACTCCAATTCTTATCACGATATTTGACCGTGACAAGTTTGCCTTGTCACGATTTTTTACCTTGACAACTAGGCAGTTTTGGTGTAATGCTAAGTGTATCTAAAATTCCTAAAGAATTAAGGACATTAACATTATCATTAAAACGGGATGGTAAAGATCTCAAAATATTTTTAACAACCCTCGTCTCAGGAATTCCATCACATAAATTAAACCAAGAGTTAACAATATTCGATAAACGATAATAGAATTAGTCAAAAATGTCAAAATCGTTCACGCTTATTGTCTCAAATTAAGTGGTGACATTTTAAAGCTTAGAAGTTGGTACCCTCGTGAGTGAGTTGGATCATATCCCACACTTCCTTAGATGTGTTACACATTATAATATGACAAAACTCGTCAGGTGTAACAGCACTAAAAAAGTACTTAAGCCTTAGGAGTTAAAATTGCTCCATCTAAAATCATCATCAGTTAAGGAAGTGATAGGTTTGAGACTTATGACATCATCATTACTCACAGTGGGTGATGTCCACCCTCCTTCACAAACAAGTCAGACACGCTCATCAATCGATTTCAATATCTAACTCATTTGAGCATTTCAATATGCATAATAGGCCCATAAAAAACTTGTACCCTATTATACAAGTTATCTATAAAACCACAAAATAAAGATAACTTAACAACTTAATGTAACCAGCTCTAATACCAATTTGAACATGCAGGTTATATAGATAGTCCGTATAGTAGGTCGCATACATAAAAATTCCTTTTTACCAAATACTATCTTGATTAAACTTTAGTGAATAGTTCGTATAGTAGGTCACACACACAAAAATTCCTTTTTACCAAATTTTATCTTATTTAAACTTTAGTGAGCATGCAAGATCATGTGAAGCCAAAACAAAATGGGAAGAAGATAAAGGAAAATTTTCTTTCAGGCAAAACTTATATTTCAGAAATGTTTTAGACACGACATACCAATACAGACTTAAAGACAACTTAGAGCTCCACTAAGTTTGACACAGTAGTGTCTTTGAGTCTTAACACAAAACGAAATAGTCCAGTACCACCCACAGCAAGCACATCTTGCCTTAGTATCCATCGATTAGCCTCAAGAATCACAATTCCTTTCTTCTTCAGCAGTAGAGCCTCCACTCCACAAATCAGTAATAGAGAAAAATCATCTCAAGGGTTTAAAACTCTAAATATTTTCTTCTAGATTTGGCAAAGTGACCCTAAATGATCCAAGGGGTTTGGATGAGAATTGCGAAGAGTTTGATCACAAAAAGAACTCTTAAAAGACTTGAAAAGAAATGCATCCTCGTATCTCTATTTATAGGGAAAGAGATAACGTAATGATAAACATGAAAGATTTCATTTAAAATCAATTAAAAATAAAATCCTGGGTACTCGTTCGAACGAAGTAACATCTCATTCGAACGAAGTACCCAATCTCGTTCGAACACACTTCTAATGAATGATAAAATAGCATTCCAGAGCCTGCCAAAAGTTGAGGCGATAGAACTCATTCATACAAAACTAAGAAGCGTTCCAATTATCATTCAAAATTCGTTCGAACGACATGAAATGTTGTTCTAACGAACCTGCGTTTTTTCAAAAAAATAGTTAAAAAATATTTTAAAATATTTATAAATTCAAACTTTTTAAAAAGACGCCTGAATAAAGCAAGATTACTAAAACCACCTCATAAATCTTCTCAGGTAAAATAGCGACGCTCGATCTTTGATTCATACATATGGTCACAAGTTATTCTACACTTGAAGATATAAGAACGTTCATGATGGTGCAGTGGGGTGTAATGGAACAAGACAAACTAAAAATTAGATAACGAGTAATTATAATTTTTTCTCTTACAAATACCAATAAAATTAGTGGCATAACATTTATTGACTTCTATGAAGCGGGTAATAAAATTCAGCAAAAGCCGATTGAACCATGTCTGTATTAATTCATTTACTGTTGTGGTGAATTTCATGAACCTGATATGGTCCGGACTATCGTGGAAATCCATGTAGGCCTCATAGTCATCTATTTGGTCTCTCGGATATGATGTTCCATCAAAAGAATCCATTATAAGGAGATTAAACTTCAGCGGCACTGGGCATTCCAACACCTCCCAGCATAATGGGGATGCAAATTCGGCATCTCCATTATTTACGATCACTAGTGGTGAGTTAGGCCCATGTATCACTAAAGCTCTGTGGATAGTGGTTGAGAATACTGGTAGAGGAGGAGGTGGTCGAACTTGTACCTTGTTCTCATTTTTTTCAACTGGTGGTTCTTGGTCCACCTGTTGTTGAAGAGAAGGAGTCGGCGAATTTGGATGCTTGGGATTTGAGAGCCTCATATCATTTTGTGAGGCCGTTGATGGCCTGAATCATCTGGTTCTTATTCATGACTTTGGAAACAATCGTTCCCATAAACGACGCTACTTATGTTGGTGAAGAAATATGATTTACACCCAAATACACACAAAACATAATTAATACAAAAGTAATTGAAGTAAAACAATTAAACAATTAGATGATGAACACCAAATATACATGGTTCGATCCTATGTCCATTAGAAAAAGGAGGGGGTTGTTGTCTTTATTAATATTAGGAATTATAAAAGGGTTTTATACAAATAAGTTCATATATCCTTCATTAAATACTATGATGGCTTTATATATTTAGCAATAAAATGGTATTCCTATTATTTTGTTCCACAACTTGAGAGCCAACATAGTGGGACACGTGTTCATTTCTGGCTGTTTTTCATGTCCCACATTTCCTATCCACTGAGAGAGTGATCCGCATTTATAGAGAACGTGAGGCTCATTTGAACTAATGGCTAGTTGACGAAGTCACAAAGAACGAATGATCGATCGTCCTTCGGTGTGTGAGAAATGGTGCTCAACCATAATTGCTACTCAATTGGTCGGACTATGAGTGAACAACTAATCTTCTGATGGAAAATAGAACGATCATTTGGCCAATCCCCTCAATGAAACCCATTTGTACAAATCCAATTGGAAATCCCCCTCATCAAAGGGGGTTATTAATCAAGTAAACCTCAACCCATATTAATCTCATAAATTTAGTTTCAAATAGTTTACTATATTTCACATTAAAAAATATATGTAATCCTAATACCTATATAAGTTTGTTAAGAAAAATTTCATAGTTGGACACCTATACCTATTATTTATTTTGAAATTTTAAAATTTCATTCCTTTGCACTTTATTTCTATCCACCAACTTTCATAATGACACTCATTAAAGTAAATAAATGTACCATAGTAACTTCCTAACTGCCCACATAAATCGAAAGGGGATATTTTTAGGGGTTTTACTTTCTTGCAGCTAAGAACAATGCTTTACATTTTTTTAATGATTTAAGACTTCCCACATATTTGATAACTTTGTTACGTATAATTACAACATCACATCACTTATAAAAATAATATTTCAAATTAACAAATTGATATGTGTATTGGAAAAAATTTATTCCACAAGTATTTATTCACAAAAATATTGACATTTTTATTTATATATTTTTGGAATAATTTTTTTTGAAAATTCATAACTTTTCAACCAAAAATTGAAGCAACTATGCTAACTATAAATCTATGTAAATCCCAAAGGGTAAACCTCAACCATTTTACCCCTTAATCTATATAAACTCTTCACCCATCATTATTTATCTTTAGTTATCAATTTCTCCTTAAACATAGCTCTCTCTATATATCATAACTCCATCGTGAGTTAGGAAAGTAATTTTTTTACCCAAAATAATTAGGACTCTTATCAAATAAAGATAATCTAACAAGACACTTCAAAATAATATTTCGAATCCATCAAAATAACATGACGTTCATTTGGTAGTTAGATTTGTATGATTCTATAAACAATTACATATGCAAGTGTGTAAACTAATGTAATCTGTTAAATTATTTATGTGTACGTGCTAAATCTTGTTTGGGGTTCGTATTGTCATAAAACAACACAACATGACTAGATTGATTAAAATTACAACATGACACACTTTGTTATTTTTAATATATTTCAAGCAAAACATCATTTTCAATCGAAAATTCAGAAGAGACGTCATATTTATTTATTTTCAAAGTTTTTTGTTTTTGTAAAAGCTTATTTTGTAAAAAGCTTTACATCTATTATTAATAAAGCTTTTGATTTTAAAAGTAGCCTATCATAAGAAATATGAAGATCATCTTCTTCACTATTTACTAACATAAACATATATATTGTCATTTATAAAGTGATTCAAAAAATCGAACGTGGTTACAAGTTTAGTAAAAGCATGACTATTATGACAACAAAGGAAAACACTTATATGGTCACACTTTCTTATCTCCACAATACACATAAGATTTATCTTAAGGTGATTAAACTATAAAAGGAAGGTCTCTCTGATACCAGCTAAGAGTGCATGTATTAGAATATGAGATGGAGTGAAGGTACCTAAACTAAAATTAATATCCTACTAGAGGTGATCGTTTCCTTTTCATTCCTTCTGGGAACAAATTGTGACACCCCGCCTAATGAAATACCGGGCGATCACTCCTTTATTAAATTAAAATCAAGGCGAACAATTGGTTCATTCTTAGCCTCACTGTCGTAAAAATAACTTTTCCAATTTAAACACCCTAAATTATTAAGCTAAGTGTCAAAACCATTTTTAGACATTTCTTTCCAAATTTTATTTTATAACCCAACATTTAAAACTTTACATAATTCACAATTAAAGAACCACACAACAACTAACCTGTAACATATAATCCAAATGATCAAACATTCACTAATTGAGTCCAACATTTAATACTTAAATGAAAAACATCCTGAAAATAATAATCCCAAAGTGTAAATACTGGAAATAAACGAATCACAATATCCGATAAACAACTGAATAATGGAAAAGGGCGATACATGCCCAACTGGATAAAATAAATGCTAGAAGTGGAATCAAGAAATGAGGTCGTCTAAGCAAGAGGCCTGCAACTCCCACCTAAGATGCAACGCGTTCCTTCCAAAGGATCCTATGCAAGACGCCCCTGTGGTTGGGCACCTGTAATATGTACATATATATACAAGAGAGAAAAGAAAATGGAAACGGGTCAGAGCCCGATTGTAAAAACGATTTAAAATTTGTTTAGCAAGTATTTAAAATGTTTACTGGCCAATGCAACAACATATTAGTGCGACACTCCCTTGAGAAATTCTCACCTATCTTCTAATGTGCACGCCTATCGCACTAATCTTTCCAACGATTTAACTTATCATATCTTAGGTTACTCATAAGATTTAAACTGACAAATTCAACTGTTTAAGAGGTTAATTTCATTTAACAACAAAGTTCTCATTTAACCTTATTTACTAATAAGGTCTCTCAGCAATATATTATACTTTTCAAACACTTATTCCCAAATTGAAATAATTATTCATTTCTTACTTACCATAAACACAGTAGGTAGTTCCCAAATTCCAGAATTTAATATATATAATAAACACACATATAATATATATATATTCTAACAGCACCCCGCATATTAATTATGGTGCGGGCATACTCTGTTATCCAGTCCCCGTATCACTCGTACTAAGGGAAATACAAGTTCGAAATCACTCTCGAACTGTATTAACACAAACACAAACAATATTGAGGCGAAGCATAGATTCCAGGTCTCTAAGAGGTCAGCACATGCCCTCATGTCTCTTAGGACCATCTGAATTATCGATTCGATAGCCTGTACCGAAGGATTTCTATCTTTTAGGGTACGAGTCACTATCCCCCATAAAGGTCCCATCGAGATAAGACTGTCCCAGCGTGGTAACCTCAGGGATAGCAAGTAGTGCGGGCATGATTTTCACACGTATATAATATATGCATAAACACAGTCATATAAATACACTACTATTACCATATCAAATTTAGGTACATCTCATTACCCATAATTATGACATTTGTCCTTATTACCCATTATTTAGTTATCACGTATAACGTTTGCCTCTTATATTAATTTGTGGGATTTTTTCAACTTATCAAGTGACACTCGTGAATTTATGTACTCCCAAGTGTAATTTCGGTAGGTACTCATTTATTTTCCAACGTAACTATCTTACGCGTCTCCTTCTTTAATACATATTTCCATCGTCCCTTATATGTAAACATCCTCGAAAATGTGAATCTCGTCTTACATTAAAGGTTTCATATTTTTAATAAGTCCTACTGGTCTTCTTTACCTCCCAAAATATTTTAATAAGGATGTCCAAAGATTATTTATCATTTAAATTGAATTCAACTATTTAGAAGGGGAAATGTAAGTTTGTCAGGAGGGGTCGATCGTTCGAGGGCAGTTGTTCGATCGATCGAACCATCGATCGATCGATGCTCTATGATCGATCGATCGATCAAGCAGGTATGGCGAATTCTGCAGAAAACCAGTTACGGGTTTATCATCCAACATCATCCAAATCCGAATTTTTAACTCCCAAACTCCCAGAAATTCATACCACCAATGTTTTAAACCTAAATGGACAATATTCAACGTAAGGCATGTGAGTTTTCATCAAGAATCAAGGATTAAAGTGCTAAAATTTATACAATTCTCATGAACCCTAAAAATTTCTTTATCTTAGTTCTAATCATTCTTTTCCAGAAATTCTACTTCTAATTCATCATAAATCTGTGGTTAAGCCTCTACATATGAAGGGGATTTCCAGATTATCATCTATAGCACTAAAACATGCAATTTTCTAATCTCCAACATGGGTTTTCTTTCATAGAACTCATCCTAATCAACCCTAAACTAACATGAATGAAGCATTAACGAAATTAAGCAAGATAAATACTTGCCTGGGAATTTTTGGTCTCTGATTTGTGCTAAAATCAGTGTGGGTATGATCCTCGCGACTTGATCTATCGTTTGGCGGCGACGGCGCGCAAACGGAGGAGTTTTCGGCCTAGAACACCTTGGCAAGCTCTCTCCTTCCTTCTCCAATGGACGTCATTTTTTTTTGTGTATTAACCCTAGAAGATAACCCTAGGCATCTAATATAACCCTTGCAAATTCGTGGGTTTAATTACCTAAAATTATAAAATGTCCAAAATGCCCTCCCGGGGTACTAATTAAGCTTAAAAACGCTCTGAGACCCAAACTAAACCCCCGGGTACACTTTTCTGACTATCTCGACCCTTTCGGACACTTTGGGGCACTCAAAACGACCATACGAGTAACTTATAATTAATTCACTTTTATTAATCGATATTTAGTCCCGACACGACACAGGCGCGTCCAGACTTAAATTTTCAAAATTTATCATTTTATTCACTCGTGACATTTAATAGAACCAATGTCATATATTACTTTGCTCATCAGTAATATTCAACAAGTTTCCCATACTTACTAACTCACATCACGTTAGTAATTATAAAAATATAATTAATTTTCGAATTTTTTTAAATTAATAACTCACATTAAATTTAATAAATCCCCAAATTTAGAAAGCATAAAAATACGGGGTATTACACAAATAAGATAACCCAGGTCTATGTAATAAAAGGTTACACAAATGATATTAATCAAATTTTATCCTTAATATTAGGCGATACCTATAAAATTGAAATAAGCACAATAATGACACAACACCAATTAATACAAAAAAAAACCCACTAACGGAGAAAAAAGCTTGGGATATAATGAAAGACAAATGCATTATGGTAAATTTTTACAAATAGAAACTAACAACTTAAATCACAGAGCGCGCTAATTGATTATCCACTATTTCACGTCATATCTTCCACAGAAGGCCCCAACAACTAGAGAATGCTACAAAATTATGATCGATTTTGGCCTCGACCAATGTCTTAAAGTCTTTACCCTGATAAAGGTGAACTTTTTTTAGAAGCCAGCAATGTCTGAATATCATTTTCTCGTACGTGAGTGATCCTATAAGTTTTTAATGTGTAGAAAAATACTCTACCTTAATCAAGCCTCACAATAGATTTTTCACATATTCACATAACTCTCTTAAGAACAAATATATATATATATATATATATATGCTTAAAAATAAAGGTATAATTGTTTTAAACTTAAGTAGGACTTATGATAAAAGGCTGGAAAAAAATATCTCAAAAATACAGAAGAGAGAAATGAAGAAGAAAACTATAGTTTTACTCTTTAGAGTATTTAAACTCAAAAAATTCTTTCTTTAAAAATTCCTCTTGATCAGATATTTTTCCATGCTAAGAAAATTTCTCAAATATTTTTGCTCTAGCGAGTTTTTGAAAAAGATGATAAAAATGGGGCAAATGTCTCTACAAAGATGGTGTTTCTCCACATGTGTGGTGAATCACATGTAGCACCAATTGGGAGGGTGTTATCGTCATCAATTCCTAAGACTCATGTGTTTAAAAAATGAAAGATATGGATGCAAGAAATCCTATAACGAATTCCTAAAGAAAAGCAAAAGATCTTTATAAAAGATCTCTTTCACAAACAAAGTTCACAGGCCGTGAAGCACTATCATTGTCGCAGAAAAAGTTTTTGCTGGCGTACATGATTTGTGAGGAGGGAGGTCACACATGACATTTGAAAAAATGTAAAAAGTCTCTAAAAGAGTCTGTGGCAGAAAGGAGACTTTGTGAATGCGAAGTAACTTTTCGCTAACGCGACTAGGATATGAGAGATCCTAGAAATTTGGTAAAGGCAAAAAAAAGTTGTGTAGTTTTTTAACCTTAAGAAAAACACACGATAAACGCAATGTTCTCTTTGAAAATATTTATACGAACATATCCTTGCACACTTATATCAGTAATATCAATTCCATATCAAAGCACACATACACATGAAACCATTTCAAATTATAAAAAAATTAATTTGAGTATGACAAAATTGAGACTATATGAAGTTTGTTACCTCAACCTAAGTGGCATTCTAAGGAGTGTGATCATAAATGATGCCCAATTGATTTTTCATGAAGCTTTTCGGTGAATATGACTTTACATGATGCTTACCCCAAATGACCTCAAGGATAAAAGACTCAAAGTATATTTTGTAACCGGTAATAAGACAATCCAGTTGTGAGGAGGCACATGGTAAATTTTAAATGTAGTTGATTAGAGTGGTATATATTATAAAAAAAATGCAATTAAATTTATCATATATATTTAAAGATGCAAGACAACACAAATAAATGGATATAAAAGATGTAATGATATAAGTCATTAAGGATAGTTATGAATAATTATGCTAATCAATAAAATATCATAATAGGAAAATGTAGTCACGAAAGACTACGCATATTGTATCAAACCAAAAGATACATCAATATAATGAGTTTATTTATCGTACACAATATATCAATATAAGCCCAAATAAATCCCGACTCATCCAAATAAAACAACAAGAAGCCACAAAACATCAAACAAAAGATATAAATCAACCAACAAAAAGTAACAACAACCACAAAATCCTCCCAACCCACACAAGCTACCACCACCTCGCATCAATCATCATCGTTACTTCTTTCTAAAACATGATGTGAAAAGAGCACACCTCACCACCACCAAGGGAAGACATACTTCTTCTGAGGATGGTGAATTGACGCTCAATGTTTATGAAAATGGCATCAACGCATTGATTGAGATGTCAACTTAACTCAGTCTGTGCAACAAGCTCCAGGAATAGAAGATCAGTTACGTGATATGATAGATAGTTGATATGGTGAATGGATAATATGTATGAGGTAGCAGATGGCCATCTCTGGGAAGTCAATGTGAATGTAGAGCCACGTGCATGGGGTCTCTGAAGGGTACTAGCGGTATTAAGCTCGGGTATCTCATCAATGGAGTAATATCATCATCATTACCTACCTCCTCCTCATTCTATAACATTATCTTCTATTGGATAAGTCTCATAAACATTCTTCCTACCCCCAATCTCAAATATATGGAATGTCATTTTGACAGAAATCTCCTTCGAACTCTCAACGGGGATCAAAGGTACACACCGACTCTTAAGCATTCCGCAAATGTATCATCTATATAGTAGTGAAGGCCTTTTTCTCCCCCCTATTTATGGCGGTGTCTCTTATTCCGTTGTACATCTTAATCATCCAATCCATTGGCACACCTAAGCAAACGGGGTGGAGTTTTCTAGCATAGGTGGAGGGAAAAGTGGTATAGCGTGAGTTTTAAAAAATGGTTTCCACCATTATCGTAAGGAAAAAGTAGATGGTGTTGGATAGATGTTTGTGATGAAGGGTATAATTACTATACCAGGTCCATAAACCATTTGTTAAGTCTCTCCACACTTGATTCATCGAGGGTTCTTGTATACCATTGTGTGGGCAACACGTTTGGGTCACTTGGGGCACCTGGTAATGCTCCCTTATTTTGATATTATAAGCGCTATACTGGTGACCAAGGTAGTAAATGATTAGTGTATTGTGAGAGTCATTGAATACAAACATTTTTGTAGAACTCTCTTATAAGGTTTGCGTAAAAAAACTTCCTTACCCTCCCCATGTGAGTATGTCGTCAACCATCCTCTTCGTGAGAACTCATCATACACACCAGACCTATTAGCTTGGATAGTGTTCCAATCTATTTTTCTCTAAAAAAAAACACAATTACTAAATTTATCTTTGAACCTCTTTTCAGCATTGTTGTCAGTAAATCGAGGAGGAAAATACAAGGAAGATGATGGACTGGCTTCGGGGCATTTTTTCAATGAGCAACCATGTTTTCAAAAAATAAAGAACTAATAACCAAAAAAATCCCAATAAAGTTAAAATGTTTAATAGATAAACCTAAAGTCATGAATTCATATCTTTAAAAAAATGGGAAATATTTTTAATTAAAAATCACTCTCAGTTGGGTATCATGGACCCAAAAATCCCCAATAAACTAGAATAATGACATAAAATGGGATTAATTATGTAAGGGGAAATTTTCAATCGAGTCAATTTATTTCTAATTGGCATAATTCCAAACAAAACTGTTTGAGTCGTAGGTTAGTCATTGAGTTGTGATCCCACAAAGCCTATGAGGTTTAGTATTGAAGATATTGCGACAAAGCCTTGAAGATAATATACGTGCTAGAGCCTTCATTTTTCTTCACACTTGGTATATCTTAGATTACACAGGTATGAATTTTAAATGGATTGTGAGATTTAGGATTTTAATTAAGGATGTATTTTAAATTATAATTTTTGGGAATTTGAAAAATATTTTTGGAAATGTATTTTTAAAATTTTATGAGTTGATTTTGTTTAGAAAAAATCGAGGATGATTTTAAAATCAAAATTATTTTTCCTATCATTAAAATAAGTTTAAAATTCGTTCAAATGAGAGTTGTTCTCATTCGAACGAGACTTGTTTGACGTTCAAACGACACACCTCCTTGAAATTTGCATTTTCATATTTGAAGACGTCTTTCACTCAGAACACACAAGAACTTTTGTCGAACACGTTTATGCACCTGTTTACAAAAGTTCTCAATAGTTTCCCATCATCCTTAGTTTTCAAGATCCAAATCTGATATTCCATAGCATTGTGATCTTGAGTTTGGAACATAAATCTTTTCTATCTACTTGATTAATTGTTTTCATGCGGTGGACTCCGTATGTGTTGATTACGAAGAAGAAACGGTGGAATCCGCATTCGGATTCGTAGACGGTTGCTAGACTTCATCGGTGGACACCGAGGTGCACGTGAACTCGTGTACTGTGGTCACTTTAATAGTGGACTCCTATGTGGCACTATGAAGGAGCAGTGGAAGAGAAGAAGAGGCGTCAAAGCTTGTGGGTGATCGAGTCTTTGAGTAAGACTATATCTCTCTTTGTAATATTTTGTATCATAGTGATTGTCTGGCCTGGCCGTCCGAGTTTTTTTCCTTAGTGGTTTCCTCGTACATCGGTGTGTATTGTGGTATGTTTAATTTATTTACTTTATCTTCTTAATCACCGTAGATGCATGTTATAAGGTTAATAGGATAAAAATTGGGTAAATCAAATTATTTTTCATGAGATAAGTTTTTGGGTGCTAAAGATAGACTTTGAAAATTTTAAAAATATTGCATTTGGCTATAAATTAATGCTTTAGGGACTTCTCAAATTGGTATAAGATCTAGAACACTAATTTACTATATCTGTGATCCCTAGTCTTTAGGCATGAATATAACAAGTTTTTGTAACACCCCGCCCGCTCGGGGAGAGTGAACGGAGCGTCACTATCGATAAAACTAACCAATATCATCAATAAACTAGGTATAGAGCATCTAAAAATCCCACAATATAAGAGAAACTACTAATCTCAATTTCTTCAAATTAAATACAACAAAGTCTCTCGAAATAATACAACTATCTATCTCGAAAGAATATAAATCACCAATGCCCTATACATAAAAAATAAATACAAATCTTCTCATGTGTACTCTCGAATATTCTTCCCAAAATATCCAAGCTAAAAAAAAATCTTCATAGCGCCCCAAATCCGCGCTAACCTGCCACTAAAAGAAAATATGGGGAAGTACACAATACGACAGGAAAGATGCTCAACAAATATATTAGCGATGAATAAAGCGTAACAACACGAGTACGAATACTCAAATCAAAATGAAAATATCAATAGCATTTTATCAATATTAATTTCTCAAAAGCACATTAACCGGGTCACCAGACCTCACCCCATCCGCATATGCTTTGTCAAGACATAGCCCCGGGAAGCAGGAATCTTGGCGGGTACCCAACATCCGTGCCATATTAAAATCTCATGACAACGTGCTCAACAACAACATGAATAATACCACATGAATCAAATTAATTCCAACGATTATTTTTCCAGATTTCAATGAATTTAACAATTCAAAAATGAGTTCAATAATCACATGAATTCAAAGGGAATAACACTCGCGAGATTAATGAGCATATTGTGTAAAACCCCATACCTTAAAATACCAAAAATAATCCAAGATAAATCTGCCATAAAAGTTAGATTACTCCATCAAAATCATCTCCCAAGCTCCACCTCAAAACAACTCCAAGAACACACCTAAAACTAAGGTTGAATACATAAATATAAAGGGGTTAAGTTTATATATATAAAAGGAGAGGAATAAAATATGTTTGTTGCATATTATTGTGCCGAAAGTTGCTTCAAAATAGTCAAAAATGATTGTCCAACATCCCTTTAATTAAGGCAACAATAATTCAAGTTTAAAATAAATAAAAAAACAAAACTTCTCAAAGAAGATTTTTGGCCGAAGTGAAAATTGGCATAAATTGGGTATAAATGATGTCTTTTGGAAATGTCAAAGAAGGAAAAGTTGCTCAAAATTAAATTTTGAGTCAGTATGGTGATTTTCAGAATTTTCTGAGCACTTTTATTGTTTTGAATAAAATAATAATATTTTATTTATTTATTCATTTTTCGATTTTTGACCCCATGGCACTCTTAGGAATATTTTTAGCATCCAATAAATATGATCAAAATATTTTTAACCCAAATAAAGCGTCCTACAAAAATCACGCAACTTCGTGTCCTACGCGACACATGCTGACTAAAGTCCAATTTAAAATACTCATTTAAAAAATTCGGGTTGTTACAGTTTTGAGGTTATTAGAACACCTATGTTTTGATGGGACTAATTACGCTTACTAGAAAATGCGTATGAAGTCGGCTCTTAAGCCTATAGATGAGCGAGTGTGATTAGTTGTAGTTCAGGGGTGGACACCACTAGTCACGAGAGATAGAGAGCAAACACGTTTAAAACCTATTGAGTCCTGGATTGATGCTAAGCACAAATTAGCACAATACAATTCTAAGGGTTTGAATGCTCTTTTCTGTTTTTTGTTTCCCCGGAGGAATTTCGACGTATTATGACATGTGAGATGTCTAAAGAGGCTTGGTATATACTCCAACTTACCCATGAAGGAACCAACAATGTCAAGGCTTCCAAACTCTAAAACCTCACCACACAGTTTGAGATAATTGAGATGTCAGAGAGTGAGACCTTTGATGAGTTCTATGCCGGATTGTTTGATATAATCAACTTGTTGTTTAACTTAGGAGAGAAGATACCCAACAACCGAATGATAAAGAAAATCTTGAGGTCGTTACCTGGCAGATTTAATCCATAGGTGACTGTTTTAAACTCTTTGGGTATGCTTGACTCGACGAAACTTGAAGATCTTGTAGGTGACCTACAAACTAATAAGCTTGACATGTTTACCTCCAAGAAAGTACCAGAGAAAGAAAAGGGCCTAGCTTTGAAAGACCTGAAGGAGAAAATAAAAGTTTTGAATGATGAGTATGACATTGAGTCCAAAATGTGGCCATGTTGGCAAAAAAGTTCAAGATGTTTCTTAAGTTACGAAAGTAATCGAAAGATGCAAAAAGGTTTGAGAAAAATAAAAACAACAAGGCTGATTACTTCCCTAAGGACCGGAGTGAGAATATTAAGAGGGATGAGTCAGATAGGTGTTGTGATTGTGAGGGTTATGACCATAGGGTAGCGGAGGGACCTATTAGACTTAAGAAGGAGGGAAAGAAACCAATAGCATTTAATACCACCCTTAGTGAAAGTGATCCAAAAGAGGGGGAAGATTCCCCCAATGAGCACAACTACACCGCGTTCATGGCTAGTAATGTGAGTGACGATGAGAAATCTTACCATAAAGATATTCCTTTGCATGACACTTCCGAGGCCATAGTGAGTGAACCCCAAGTGAGTGAGGATGAAAAGATAGGGGAGAGTGAGTTGCAAGTTGCCTTTCGTAAATTATATGAAAAAACGTTGAAGGTGAAGAAGGCAAACTTGAGGTTGGAAGTTAAGTTAAAAAAACGTACCATAGAAAATAACAATGATGCATTGATTGAGGATCTTAGGGCACGTGACAAGACTCTTCGGGAGAAACTCGAATGTGTTGAGGGTGAGAGAGATAGTCTTCATGTTTTAATGGAGGCTATGAAGAAGGATATTGTAGAGTTTTAGGAGTCTAAACGTCTACTCGAGTCTAGGATAGGTGAGCTTAAGGAGAAATTGAAAGATTCGAGTAGGGTTACGTTTGATTTGGAAGCTAGGCAAGAAAAGATGGATAGGATGTTAGGCACCGTCCAAATCAAAGATAATAGGTGTGGAGTTGGCATCGATGATCGTGTCGCTCCTATTCCCAAAGCCAAGACCATGCATATGAGAGAGTCGACTAAGAACGTTAGGAAGGTCAACCTTTAGGTCACACTCCTCATCGTATTTACACATGCACTCATTGCAGTAGGAAGGGTCACCTTAGACGTTATTGCTATGATATTAAGAACTCTCATAGGAAGTCTAAGAATAGAGTCGTTTTGGTTTCCAAAACCCCTATTCGTTGTTACAGACCTACCTGGGTTAGAAAATCGGATCTGGAGGCTTAGGTATTAGACTTGGTGATTCTCGTTTTCTTACACACAATTTTCCCCATGTTATATATTATGGTTGAGCGGGTTCGCCGTGTTTGTCATACTCTAGTTGTGTATTCTTGATATATCTTTTCAAGGGTTATGACTTGTATATTTTGTATATTTTATCTTTTTATTTCTAGAGTCATTTTGAGAAAAATACAAAAAGATTTTAATTTCATATATTTTTGAAAAATACAAAAAGATTTTTCTTTTGGGTCAAAAATGTTTTTAAAAACTCAAAAAGATTTTCGTTTTTTATGTCTTAAGTAACACTTATGGTATGGCATATTAGTGTGCTTGAATCCCCTTCAATTCGCAATTTTCATGTGGCTAGGACATTTAGTCATGACTTTAGATACTTAGGTTGATCTTAACCATGAGTCTCATAGAGTTATTTCAAACTTGACTTGTATTTTGGATTCGACTGTGCATATTCCACCGCACATACATGCAAGAGCTATTTTGAACGTTTAACTTATCATGTACATTTGAGTTTGGTGAGACGTTATCCTCTAAATCTTGTCATCTACGCATATTTATAACTTGGGGGAGTTGTGTATGTAAGAACCGTTGCTCGTGAGGATATTTATTTATTATTGAAAAAAATTATGACTGTACACAGGAAACGACTGCAAAAGACATGTTGACTTTGTATAAAAGCCACCGTTTAAAAGAGCTCAAGAAAAATTTAAGGCAATTAAAAGAGCAAATATTGCCAAAATGGGCCAAATTAGGATATCTTAAAAAAAAGAACACTTCAAAAGAATCATGAATTAGAAAATAATAGAAGTATATATGTTTATCTTTTGGGGGAGTTTAGTCGAAGAACAATGGATTTGCACAATGAGTCCTAGGTTGAACGGTCATGTCATGACTCTATTATTTCGTATAATCGTCAAAATTCTAGACTTGTGTGCACGATGTATGTTTTATTCATTAAGTTCAAGTTATATTTGTCACATGCGTCTAAATCGTAGTTTGATAACATTTTTCGATCAATTATAGCTTCTTGAACGTACCTAGGTGTTTAGTTCATGGTTCATTTGTGTTAGTCCACACCCACTCATTCAATTCCATGTTTAGGCACATCAATACCATATTACCGTGTATCTTTTTTGTTGAGTTGGGGTTCTACACTTTTTTTTTTGGGGGGGGGGGGGTGTCAGGTGGATGTTTCTTCGATTTTACTATTCTGGGTTGTGTTTCAGTGTTTTGAGGAGAGGAGTTGAATTTTAGGGGATTTCGTTTAAACGAGATCACTGTCTCGTTCGAACGATTTGTGTAGGTCGTTCGATATATGATTCTGACGAGCTTTTTTAGAGGGTTTTAGTTTAAACAGTGTTGGGTCGTCAGAAGGTCGTTAAAAGGTTGATTCAAATGAGCCTCCACTGTTTTATGTCATTTGAAGTAAGAGTGCTTTCGTTCAAACGAAAGGTCACTATCATTCAAATGACACATAGCTTTATTCTAACGAGATCAATTTGTCGTTCAAACAACCCTCAGTTTTTGTTCGAACGACGTGTAAAATCACTTTTTAGGTTTTTACATCTCATTTCGGGCATTTTTACCCATTTCATCTTCTTGAGACCTCGTCCTCATCCTCATTTTTACCCCGCTGCCATTGTTATGCATATGAGCTTGATAAAGCTTTGTTTTCTTAGATTTCTCGAGTTGTGTTGTGGATTCATCCATCCTTGTAACATTTTATCCAAGTATATTTATTTATTTCGAGTTTTGGATAGGGTTTAAAGTGTTTTGCTATTAAAATTAAGTACCCTAGTTTCTACATACCTCTACCATTTTTACACGATTATTTGTGACATGAGTATGTATGAATATTGAGTCACTATCAAAACTCTTCATTTTTTTTGGGGGGGGGGGGGGGGGGTGTTCTTGTTGTTTTATTCATTTTTTTTATTTTTTTGTGTGGTGTGAATATTTTGCCCCCTGTTTGGTTGTGTGTGAGTCCTAATATATCCAAAAAATTGGGTTTTTATTGAAAAATTATTTTTTTGGGATATTTGAGAAGCATACATCGTGGTTTGTTGCGTATTTTTTCACGCATATTGGATTATTCATATTGCTGATTATGTATTATCTTGTTACTGCTGTTGTTGGTTGTGGTTTTGGGTTAATATCGACAGTTTGGTTGGATGATTGTACGGATATAGGGTGTTAAAGCGTCCGTGTTTTTGGGCTAGGCTTAGTCCCTTTCCTTATACACCTTCCCAACTTTTTTCACTGTCGATTTGTTTTTTTCGATGGCTCGTGGACAGCACAGACGTTCAGTTCATGCTGGTCACATTGATGAGCAGCCGACCTAGGCTAGAGCTCAGGCCGCTCAGGCCAATCGTCCATGATATTATGCTAATCATTGGGCGAGTAGAGTCGAGTACGAGCAGTATTGTGTACTCGGTCTCCATATTCGTACCGTAGTTCGGGAGAGATTGTTTTGGATAGCAACATTTAGACAGTGTCATAGTACTATGTCCCAGACTGGCTGAGAGGGAGAGCATGGGACCCTTTATTTGAGATATATGATGTGGTTCATCCAGATATCATTCGAGAGTTCTACTTTAGAGCCATTAGGATAGCTGCCGATCTTCAAACCTCGGTTAGAGAAGTTATGGTCATAGTCACACCAGATCTCATCTCACACATTCTTCAAATTCCTAGAGTCCCAGGTGCCATTTTTCGGGATCATATCCCTGGTAGTCTGATCCAGACGACATCATCCGTCAATATTTTAGAGAGTTTCCTCCTCGTTCCCGCTATCATATACCACCAACACCTTTATCCAAATTATCGTATCTTTTATTGGTTTGTTTCCTCACCGATCTATCCTCTAACCAACCATACACAGATTTCCTACGACATAGTATATTTCATGTATGTTGTGAGTCAGGGTTGTCCGATCGATCTTCCTACGATCTTTCTGTGCATTATGTCCTATGCTTAGCTGATCGGACCTACTCTTGTTCGTAATGCACTTCTGTTTGGTGTCCTAGTGTCTCGCATCTGTGAGGGTGATCAGGTCCCTCTACTTCAGGATGAGGTTGAGCAATTCGAGATTTCATCAAGCGATGCGAACACCGTTCGTCGTTCAGATAGTCACCTCAATGAGGCAGTACGTCATGTACCCTCCGCTGTCACATTATCTTCAAGAGTTGGTTTCACGCCAAACCCATCTAGTCCTACTCCCACTGATTATCCTTCTACTGAGACTAGAGATAGTGGAGACGCTACAGAGCGTAGGTTTAAGGAAGAGCGACAGGAGCGCATTCTTTTGCAGGTTGAGCTAGCTGAGCATCGTCGGATAACAGACACTATGATGGCGAAATTTGAGGTAGAGACACGGTAGCGGGCCATACAGCAGTCCTAGTTTTTCACTCTTCTAAATGATATGAGATGCCGAGAGAAGAGCCGAGGAGCAGGGATATTTAGGTTATGTAGAGATGATGGCACTGCACTTATTGATAGGGAGTATTTAGATGGAGATTGTTGATATTTACTTTGTTTTCATTGTATTCTGAGACACTTTATTATTGATGATGTATTTAGTTATTGTGTATTCATATATGATGTACTTGATGACACATTCCTATTGTTTACCTCTGTTTGTTGTATATCATCTTATTTTATCTGTTGGACATGGAGACTTGCGGCATTTCATATTATGAAGTTATATTATTATGTTCAGGCATGTGATTTCTATTTGTGTATCTTGCTTCACATCTTTATTCTTTATATGCTTCATATATCTATTCACTGCTATCTTGTTATCCATTGTCATATGTTTATACTGTTCGCTGATGTTGGGATGTTTATCTGGTCATGACTTTTATTGCTTCATTATACTCTTGCTAGATATGGTTGTTTATGGTCTATTTGTCTCATTATTTGTCTATTCCAAGCAAAAAAGGGGAAAGACATTTAATGTAGGGGAGTTTTATTGACATTATTCATTTATATATTTTTATGTACCTCCATAATTCACTTGCGGTATATTTGTTTGTTTCGTGTGTGTAGTGATTTTCAAATATTCAGACTTATTGGCTACATCACATTCAGGCATGATTTTGCTTTGCCAGATGATTTTATCATCGATATTTATTAGTGTCGTGTACTTTTTCCTTTTTGGGTTTATGAGATGGGCATAGGCTTTCTGGTTGAATACCGGCTTAGCATTCCACTATATTTTTAGTTTAGTCATGGAAGAGCCAAATGGGGTGATTTGTAAGGATAAATTTTCAATCGAGTCAATTTGTTTGTAATTGGCATAATTCCAGATAAAATTGTTTGAGTCGTAGGTTAGTCATTGAGTTGTGATCCCACGAAGCTAATGACGTTTACTGTTGAAGATATTGCGATAAAGCATTGAAGATAATATTCGTGTCGTGTTTAGTGCCTTCATTTTTCTTCACATTTGGTATATCTTAAATCACGCGGGTATGGATGCTAAATGGATTATGAGATTTAGTATTTTAATCAAGGATGTGTTTTAAATTAAAATGTGTAGGAATTTGAAAAATATTTTTGGAAACGTAATTTTAAAACTTTCTGAGTTGATTTTGTTTAGAAAAATTCGAGGATGATTTTAAAATCAAAGTTATTTTTCCTGTCGTTCAAACGAGTGTGAGATTCTTTCAAATTAGAGTTGCTTATCGTTTGAACGAGACTTGTTTGTCATTCGAACAACACACCGCCTCGAACTTTTGTTTTCATATTTAAAGACTTCTTTCACTCAGAAAAGACAAGAACTTTTGTCGAAAAACATTTTATGCACCTGTTTACAAAAGTTCCCAATAGCATCCCATCATCCTTAGTCTTTAAGATCCATATTTGATAATTCCATTGCTATTGTGATCTTGAGTTTGGCACCAAAGATTGTTCTATTTACTTAAACAATTGTTGTCGTGTGGTGGACTTTGTACATGTTGATTACGAAGAAGAAGCTGTGGACTTCGCGTTCGGATTTATAAACGATTGCTAAGCTACATCGATGGATACCTAGGTTCACGTGGACTCGTGTATTGTGGAGACTTGTGTGGTGGACTCCTATGTGGCATTGTGGAGGAGCTATAGAAGATAAAAAGATGCGTCGAGGCTTATGGTTGATCGAGTCGTTGAGTAAGACTATATCTCTCTTTGTAATTTTTCGTATCATAGTGATTGTCAAGCCTGACCGTCCGAGGTTTTTTCCCTTAGTAGTTTGGCGCATCTTGTGGTATGTTTGATTTATTTACTTTATCTGCTTAATCACCGTAGATGCACGCTATAGGGCAAATAAGATAAAAATTGGGTAAATCAAACTGTTTTTCACAAGATAAGTTTCTGGGTGCTATAGATAAAATTTTAAAATTTTAAAAATATTGCATTTGCCTATAAAGTACTTCTTAAGGGCCTTCTCAAATTATGATGTTCAGCCTATATGCAAAAGGTACATTCTTAATAAACCATTTAATCTCAAGAAATATAATATTTCTACCATTTAATAAAAAAAATCTAGCCAAAAATCCAAATCAGTAACCACATCTCTAAAAACTTCATAAAACCTATCTAAATAAATCAACAATGGGTACAAATGGACTTGCCAAGATTTTTAAATTAATACTGAAGCACGACTTTTGATGAAATAAAGCTTGGATGCAGCTCGATTTGGTTTTAATGGTAGTTTTTGAGTTCGCGAAGAAGAGGGGGAGAGTATCTAAAGCAAAAGGACAACTTGTAATTTAAAGGCACTAATTGACATAACACTTTACTGTCACGGACATGAACACTCTCCTTTGTGAGTCACAAATGTTGCGAGAAAATTTTATGTTTCCAATTAAGAAAAAAACTCCAAAAATCCAATGTGACCATGTAAAATAAGGTCCATTGACTCTAACACGTGATTAATGATCATAATATTCTCGTTTAAAATCATAATCAACATTTAAAGTTATACAGCATACATCAAAATAAAAAATATTCTTATTAAGACTTAATGCATTTTTAAAGCTGACCAATACATGGTACAATGAATATAACTCATGCAATGAAGAAAACTGAACATGTTTGAGCGTTAAACGATGAAGTCAAAATTAAAGTTCAGTTAAAAAAACACTATTTTAGAAAATCTGCAATGATGCTCATTATGAAAAAAATACATTTTTCTTTAAAATATAAATTCTCAACTAACATTTTTTTTCTTACTCAAATAAGCGATTTATGATTAAAATATGGTCTCATGTCTATAGTGTTACCCAATTTTGGATAGATAAAAATGTTTAAGACATCTTTTTTAAAATAATTTTTCAACTAATGACTTTCACAATTGACAAAAAAGTGAGAACCTATTTCAAATTTTCGAAGGTAAACATCCCACACTTTTGCATATTGTAGTCATAACCACTTCATCACACGTGATTTTAAATATATTTTCATAAATATTTGCAACAACAACCATCGAAAATCCTTGCATACACAAGTAAAAAATGACACCCTTTTTTCAAATCACAACCAGTATAAGACACCATAAAGAATGAATTAAATTGTTTTGTTTTAATCTTCGATCGTATATTTCTTAAGAATGTTGTATGCTTAAAAGTTCATCAAGTTATAGCATATACTCTCTATTAATCAAGATTCACGAATATTATAACTTTCACTTTAAATTTTAATTTAGAGAGTACACAAGTAAAATGAAACTAAGATAAAATATTACATGCAATTGATCAAACATTTATTTAGCATGTGATCCAACAAGCATACAAGCACATAATTAACAATTGTATTTCAAAAAATAGGCAAAGTTGATAAAAAGAACAACTTAAGGAATAGGATGATCCGAGGAATAATATAAGCGCTCTGAGAGACTCGGGCTCGTTGAGAAACCATTATATCTAATAGAGGTTAGGGGAATTAAGTTAATATCCCTTTTAATCTCTGCATCTATACTTTTCATATTATCTTTCCTAATCGACACTTGATTCATATGTAGTGTTTCGAGTTTAAATCAGATAATGGTCGATTTTTAAATATCTTTTCCCATCTTTTTGTGAACATATCAAATAAGTTTTTCTTGCTTATCCTTCACGTTATTCCTAGCAAAAATTATTTTCTTCCTATAATTGAAAAAGCAGAAGGTTAGATTGAGCAAATAAATAAAAAAATCTTAAATGACCTATCTTGTAACAGTGATCACATGTAAACTTCTTAGGTCTCGAAACATACGCATGATTATTATGAATTCTTACAAATTTAAAATTTCTTCAACTTGAAAGAAATATATTTAAGGTGACCATTTTATGACAATGGGAATAAACATTATCGTTTATAGGTCTCCTTATATGCAATGGTTAATTTTGTTTATAAAAATAAGATGAAAAACATTCTTCTCTTTCAAATGTTACAAACTGTCACATTTCCTAGGTTTTTGAACATTTTTGGATATTACCTAAATAAATGGTGACCCATTTGACAATAAAGCTTTGACATGCAAAATTTGTCCTTTAGGAATTTCTAATTTATTAGAATCCAAGTCTATAGTAAAATTTCAATCATTTTTAAAAGATTGACCTTAGATTCTTCAAAAACACAAAACTGCATTTTCAAACTGTCCAAGGAGATAGTCAAATTATCTCTCATATTCCTAAGGTGGATACATTATCATATTCAACCATAAGTCACTTCTTATCATTTGCAAGTCCATAAAAATTATTTAGATTATTTAGAAGTCCAAAAAAATTATCGTTTACAAGTCCATAAAAATTATCCTTTACAAACCCATAAAAATTATTTAGGCAACTTCTTATCCTTTATAGGTGTCAGAGGTTTTCTTATTTAGATTATTACCTCATCATCATATCCCACCTATCATGAAGTACGTTCTAGTTATACCGAGTCACATTATAATAAATTAATAATTAAGATTTAAACTTAAGCTACATGTTTTGTATAATTAATTATGTTAATGAGATAATCAATTAACTTAATAAGATGTTTGACTTGTAAAACATTTTAACCTTTTATTGGGGTCGTGAGATTTTTAGAAAGTATAGTTTGATCTTATTATGGTGGAATTTTAGTCTATTGGGTTGGTATATGAGTTGAGCCAAGTTTTAGACCATTTGGATCGTGTTTTGGGACTTTTGGGTTAAGGCTATTTTAGAGCCTAAGGATAATTTTGGGTTCAGTGATTATAAAATAGACTATTAGCTTAACCAAATTATCATAACACATATTGACAGAGCCCTATCTACTAAGGAAGAAGAGGAGGAAACCCTAGATAAAAGAATGAAAGATTTGGCTTCGAGAATTGGCCGAAATTGGGGATTGATTCTATAATCAATCCAAGAAAAGTTTACTTTATTTAAGAATGATATTAGATTTGTGTTACAATAATCGTGATATGTTAAAATCTGTGAAGATCGTATTATAATTTTATTTTAATGCATAATCAAACCTTAATTCATAATTAAGATTGATTATTTCATAAACCTTAGTTGATTATTAAGGAAACTTCAATAGCTTATTAATAAATCATCTAATTAACCCTTGGAATCATGTAATCTTATCTTAAAACCATTATATAGGAATTATATAACTTGAAATAAATAAAATCGTAACATTTTGATGTTATTATGATTAGATTTGCATGGTAATTCCATCGTTCTTTCTTTAATTTTGAAGTTAGAGTTAGTTTCATAAATTTTGAGATTAAATGAGTTATTAATCATCTAGAATTTATAAAAACTTATTTCTAAGACTTATATGATCTTTAGTTAAGGAGGAGAAGGGATAATTTTGAGATTCTTTAGCTATGGCCGCAAATGAAGAAAATTATAGGAAAAAGAAGGGTCTGGGCTCGTCAAATCGATCTGGCCTAGGCTCGGATCGATCCGTCCCAGATGGGTTGCCCGGTGAGGTCGGTTTAAGGGCGGTTCAATTTGGGCTTTGATTGGGGATTAATTTTGGAACTTTTAATCACTTTAAATTCATATAAAGGCAGTAGGTTGGAGATTATACTTAGTTTAGGAGCCTTGAGTTTCGAGCTAAGATTTATAATATCGATTAACGTGTGATAATAGTGTCGATCCTATTGTTGATAAGAACATATTTATAACCCATCTAGTAGGTAGTTATTGATTTATAACGATCATTATAAATGGTTGGTGCGAGTTAATACCTAGATATTATAGCCAAAGGAGTTTGAGCTATAATTATGCCTAGACATAGTTGGTGTGTATCTAATAGCTTGTCATCAGCTCCACGTGGATCTAACATGCAAGTCAATCGTACAGAAAGCTCGTTGAACAACCCTTGAGAAGGAAAAGGCAGTAGAAAAAGAATTAGGGAAACTTCTGGAGGCAAGGTCCATCAAAGAAATTCAATTCCCAAAGAGGCTCTCAAACCCGATTATGGTCCGTAAAATCAATAGGGGCTTGAGAGTTTGTAAATACTTTACTAGCCTCAATAGGGCCTGTCCTAAGGAAAGTTTCCCCTTGCCAAAGATAAACCAGTTGTTTGATGCCACAGTAGCGAGTGAGCGAATGAGTTTCTTATATACTTACTCAAGGTACCATCAGAGTCTTATATACTACACTAGAAAGACTCTCTTGTATACCGAGCAATGCTACTTGCCTCTGGAGAAACTAGTTTATGCATTGATAATCGCTTCACGGAAGCTGAAGCATTATTTTGAACCCCACTCCATTACTGTAATTATCTCATTCCCTCTTAAGGTTGTCCTTCGCAAAGATAACCTTTCTAAATGGATGTCAAAGTGGTCGGTAGATCTTGGGAGGTTTGGCATTCACTTTCAACCAAGGACAACAATCAAAGGGTAGGTTCTGGCTAATTTTATTACATAATTCAATGGCAATAGGCCCACCGACCAGCAGTTGGCCGCATAATCCGAAATGCACGAGCAGGCTCACTACAAAAAATGGATGTTGTATGTCGACGGTCCCTCTAATTCCAAGGGGGCAGGTGTGGGAATTTGTAACACCCGTATTTTAATGATTTTTAAATATTGGATTAATTATATTAAATATGGAAAATTAATTGATAATTAATCTGGATTAAAATAAATATTAACTAGTGAGATAAGAGTTAGTATTTATTAGTGAAAATTACATTGAATACTACTAAGTGAATAAAGTAATATGTGATTGTGAATATGAATATGATTGTGAATTTATGAGAATTGTCACGAGTGAGATATGCGACAATTGACAATTACGGTAATTAAGTCAGGAAGCGCGTGTCAGTCGTGTCAGGACTAAATTAAGGGAATAAAAAGTAAATATTTTTTAAGTAATCCAAACGGTCATTTCAAGTGCGCCAATGTATCCAAATGGGTCGAGATAGTTAGAAAACTCTACCTGGGGATTTAGTTTGGGTCCCGGGGCAATTTTAGGCCAAATCGGCATCCCGGGAGGGCATTTTGGTAATTTCTATTTTGGAGCTTTAATTACCTACGAAATTAGAAGAGGGAATATATCTTATACGTTAAGTAAGTTAGGATTTTCATTCACAAAATCCAAGGGAGACTCATAGAGGACGAAGGAGAACCAATTCTAGGAGGCTAAGGCCAAGAACCACCATTTTGCTCCACCGGGACCACCACTACGTAGATCGGAGAACGAGGAACGCAACCATACCAACTACACCAGCGAATTAGACTTTCCTTCGAGAGGCAAGTGTTTAATCTTGCGAACTTTGAGCAATAATATCACCCATGTTAGTATAGGTTGAAATTGAACATGTATTGTATACTATTTGGATGAAATTGAAGAATTTGGATCGTAATTTGGAATTAAAATTGATACAGGTTTGATTCCCCATGGTATATAGATGATAACCCACGAAATTGGATTAATGTTGATGAATAATTAGGGGATTTTATGGTTCTTGAAGAAGATGATAAACTAGAGTTCTTAATGCTTATATTTGAAATAAACCCATTTAATTAATGCCCTTCGATGAAATTATAGTTCTTGAACATGAAAAACTATTTAATTATGTTAGTATATGAAGAATGTGGCCCGATATGTGTGTTTTACATAAAACCAATTTTTCTTCGAAACATTATCCAACTTTTAATTATGCACCAAACCAAGTTGTGAAAACCCAATTCTTACTTTAAACCAATTTTATCTTGATTAATCCTAAACATGTATCTAGTGATTAAAGCAAGTAAAATAAAGTAAAGAATACTCACAACGCCGGATGTACGAGGAAAAACCCAAAACGAGAAAAAAATCTCGAACGGCCCAAGCCAGACAATCAATATGAACAATGGTTTTACAAAGACAGGTTAGCCTTACACTAAGACTCGATCCCCACGGGTCTTGATGCTCCTTCTGATCTTCAACCGTTCTTCAATAGTGCCCACGCAGAAATTCTATCTTCCATGATACCTGTCCACAACACACGCATCCACGTATGTCTCGATATCCACCGATTGGCTTTGATTCGTCTACGATGTCGAATAAGATGTCCTTCTCTTTTTTTCACCGCAAAACCCTTTGATGTTCAATGTGTTAAACAAACAACTTTGGTGCAGCAAGATCACATAAACATAAACTAATGATAACTCGAATCTTTGCAAACTCTAAAGATGTGTTTAATATTTTTAAACTTTAGAAAACATGTGCAAACAAGTTTCTGGTTCGTATACTATTTTCCAGAATGCACACTTACGAAACTCCGATAGAAACACGCTTTAAATAACAAATTAACTCCACCTCAAAAAACGTGTCATTCGAACGACTTAAGGATCTCATTCGCGCGACATAGATATCTCGTTCATGTAAGATCTAATGTCGTTCGAGCGAGAAGTTTGACTTTTTGATTCTTCAATTAAAACGTTTCTTTAAAGAGACCCATTAAAGTCAAACTCCTTTTTTGAGCTTATCAGAATAGAAACGAAGTGTAAACCTTTAAACACTTTTAAAAACATTTTAAAATATTTTTCTTTATAAAAATAACATCCTTATCTTTTATAAAAATAATTCCGAGCACCATGAATTATACGCATTCATACCTGAGTGATCTCGGAATGCCCATTTACTTTGAAGACGATTAAACTTGCACCAATTAAACATCAACATGATTTAATTCTTTGCAGCTTTTCCGCAATGTCTTCAATTTTCTTCAATACGTCATAGACCAAGTGGGATCATGACAAAATAATAATCTCCCTATGACATATTACAAACACAGTTTTGTTCACGGAATTAAGTCAAAACAATACAGGGACTCAATTGGAAATTTATGTCCTCATAAATCTCCCCCTTTGACTATTCCGGTACAAAACTAAATCAGTGAAATGCCTAACCGGGACATCAAGCCGTATGACGCCTAAATCCCATCCCATAAACCCAAAGTCAAAAATTATAGGACACCGGCTAGTATATGTAGCACCAGCAAGCATAAACTGTCTGAATGTGATGTAGACTTGAAATCTCGAATCGCTGAAGTATACCTACTCACATAAAACAGACAAACAAATACCCAGTGAAGTATGGAGGAACAAATGAAACAAATATATATATATCCAAATGATACCAAACGACAATAGATAACAATATGAATAAACTCTGAAAAATTATTTGTTAAACACTTTTAGCAACAATATGATACCAATTTGATGAATGCAAAAATGATACCAATGTGAACTACCAATATACATCAATGATATCAGTGATACCAATTTGTAAAATAAGCAATCAAAACATGCTCAAATCTCCCCCTACATCACATACATCTCTCCCCATTTTTGTCTCGAATAGACAACCCGGCGAAAAGATAAACCAATCAACGTATCTAGCATGAGAATATAATCCAATTTGAAAGCGCTAGATAATCATGAAACAAACAGCTAAATAAGATCAAGTAATGACAAATCAGTAGCTAGTAAACCAAGGAATCACATAAAGAATATATCAAACTAATCAGGTGTGATAAAAGGACTTATATACAAAATACCAATTTTGAGATAAAAGAACCTTCATATAAACCAATCAGTCCAGAAAAACTTCCAGCAGGACCAAAAATATACCAAATTAACCCAGAGGACTGCAAACCAATCAGAGGGCACAATTCAGCATGTCGTTCGAACGATACAGGACTTCGCTCAAACGAGATGCGAAGTCGCTCGAATGAAAAATAGAGGTCGTTCGCGCGACATGGGATGTTGTTTGAACGACTTCTCGTGACATACCAAATTTGCACATTTTCCCAGAAATATGTTATATATTTGCCCAGTGAAAAAATTTCCATAAAAAAATTTCAGGAAGGGCCTGACAGAAACAAAACAGTGTTAAAACAATAGGCTTTTAACACAAAATGCAAAAACTCATAAAAACAAAAATGTGAGTTACATGCAAACATAGTACCGATGTGCTCAAACATGGATATGGAATGACTGGGCATGAAACTACAATAAATGAGTCATAATTCCAACACATCAAAATGATCAAGAAGCTCTTATTGATAGCGATAAATCATCAAACTTTATCATAGCCATATCATAATAAAAGAGTGAGCTTAATGAACTAAACATACTACATGCACACAAATCCAGAATTTTGATGATTCTATGAACAATAGCGTCAAATTATAATGTTTCAACATTAGGATTAGTTGTACAAACCCGTTTAAATTTTTAATTCATCCAAACTCCCTCAATAATATCATATTTTATTTGGAATGAACTAAACAAATTTGGACCTTTTCTAATCATATTGCATTTTCTTTTGGTCTCTTTTAAATGGTGGCTTTCACGACGAGTTAATTTTGAACTCTCGCAGCCCTTTCCCGTGAATCACTCATCATTTTTACCAATTTAAATCCTCACGGTAAACGGTTTTTACATGCACACTTCTCCTTAAGTCTACTTATGCATAGATGACCAGATTGAGATAAGAACGCCTCACCAAATTCAAATATGCAAGAGAAGTCAAACATCCATGTAAACTCATGCATATGTGCAATGTTGGCATATATACAAAGTCGAATCAAAATGCATATCAACTTTGAAACAACCCCGTATAAACAATGATTAAGATCATTCTAAGTATCGATAATAATGACCAAATATCCTAGCCACATGTATATGAAACGATTGGGGGGGTCCAAGCACACCAATATGCCACATCAAACATGTAAACTCAAACACACAAGAAAACAAAACTATTTTCAATTTTTCAAAAGTTTTCACAAAAACAAAATCTTTTTGTATTTTTTAAATAAGACTCAAACAAGTGAAAAATAAAATACAAAGAGATAAACATGTTATAACACTAACAAATTATAAACATGGTGCGTGGGCTAGCGTATGACAACACATGCAAGCTACTATCCATAAGAAATAGCAAGAGATGAATCATGTACATGCATGTGAGAATCAACCAACGAAGCATTTAGCATCTCCAAAACGGATTTCCTAACCCAAACAGGTGTATACCGAACAAAACGGGTTTTGAGAATCAATGGGACACTATGTTTAATCTTTCTAGGGTCTTTCCTAAGATCAAAACAAAAACTCCTAAGGTGACCTTTCCTACCACAATGCGAACATGTGAAAACACGACAAGGAACGGGACCTTTAGGTTGACCTTTTCTAAAACCCTCGGATGTGGTTGATACTCTAAGGCAAACTATGGTTTTGGCTTTTACATTCGAACCACTAGAACAAGATAAGCCACTACCATCACTACTCGAGACATTTAAATCATTTTTTAACTTCAAAACTTTCGACTCAAGCAAACGATTAGACTCCTTAAACTATCAGGATTCCTTCTTTAAATTTTTAATTACCCCTAGAAGGTTATCTCGCTCCCCCTTAATGTGATCAAACTTATCCCTAAGAGCCTTTTTTCATGCCATAAAATTATTAATCGAATTATTTTCCTCAACGGCACAAACTCTAGAATTTTTTAAATCCTCTAACTCTTTTTCGAAAACGAGGACTCTATCATCACTCTCCTTTTTGCCCAATTTTAACATATTAAAATCATTAAACAAGGAACTAAAGTGCTCACGACAAATATCCCTTTGAATTTGAAAATTTTGCAAATATTCAATCCTATTTTTAAAACCATAATTTTCTTTCTCCAAAACTTAAATACATTTTGCAAACTTTAAGTTCAAACGATGTAAATCGTCAAAGCTTAGAGAATCCATCGAGAGACAAAAAACACAGGAAAGATAAACAAACACAGGGGATCACAAAACAAATAAAATATGTCTTCTAGCTCTGATACCAATTTGAAAACGTGAGTAGACAAATTGTATCAAAAAGTAAATCCTCGAAAAATGAGGATCACGCGATAAATTAGCGTAACCCGCTCTGATACCAATTTGAAGAATGTGGCCCGATATGTGTGTTTTAAACAAAACCAATTTTTCTCCGAAAAATTATCTAACTTTTAATTATGCACCAAACCAAGTTGTGAAAACCCAATTCTTACTTTAAACTAATTTAATCTTGATTAATCCTAAACATGCATTTAGTGATTAAAGCAAGTAAAATAAAGTAAAGAATACTCACAACGCCGGATATACGAGGAAAAAACCCAAAACGAAAAAACAACCTCGGACGGCCCAAGCCAGACAATCACTATGAACAATGGTTTTACAAAGACAGATTAGCATTACACTAAGACTCGATCCCCACGGGTCTTGACGCTCATTATTATCTTCAACCGTTCTTCAATAGTGCCCACGCAGAAATTCCGTCTTCCACGATACCTGTCCACAACACACGCGTCCACATATGTCTCGGTGTCCACCGATTGTCTTTGATTCGTCTATGATGTCGAACAAGATATCCTTCTCTTTTCTTCACCGCAAAACCCTTTGATGTTCAATATATGAACAAACAACTTTGCAGAAAGATCACATAAACATAAACTAATGATAATTCGGATCTTTGCAAACTCTAAGGATGTGTTTAATCTTTTTAAACCTTAGAAAACATGTGCAAACAATTTTCTAGTTCGTATATTGTTTTCCAGAATGCACACTTACGAAACTCTGATAGAAACACACTTTAAATAACAAATTAGCGTCGCCTCAAAAAACGTGTCGTTCGAATGACTTAAGGCTCTTGTTCGAGCAACATAGATATCTCGTTCGCGCGAGATCTAATGTCGTTCGAGCGAGAAGTTTGACTTTTTGACTCTTCAATTCAAACGTTTCTTTAAAGAGACCCATTAAAGTCAAACTCCTTTTTTGATCTTATCAGAATAAAAATGAAGTGTAAACCTTTAAAATACTTTTAAAAACATTTTAAAATATTTTTCTTTATAAAAATAACATCCTTATCTTTTATAAAAATAATTCCGAGCAGCATGAATTATATGCATTCATACCTGAGTGATCTCGGAATGCTCATTTACTTTGAAGACAATTAAACTTGCACCAATTAAACATCGGCATGATTTTATTCTTTGAAGCTTTGCCGTAACATCTTCAATTTTCTTCAATACGTCATAGACGAAGTGGGATCGTGACAAAATAACAATCTCCCTATGACATATTACAAACACAGTTTTGTTCACGGAATTAAGTCAAAACAATACAGGGACTCAATTGAAAATTTATGTCTTTACAGTATAACATTTAGTATATTTGAATTGGTGTTTGGGATGATTAAAGTAAGGATTTGGGGTTAAGAATTGGAGAAACACGTAAGATCACATAGGCAGAATTTTTCATACCTGTACGAGCAAATCGATTCGGTCCTAGCCGAATCGATTTGGTTGCCCAGTTTTGGCCAGTTTTTCTCCTCTTGTTTATTATGGTAAAAAAAATCATTTGGAATTTATTCTTAGAATTTGTTTTAATATGCTTGGACTTATGTTAGGAGACCAGTAGGCCTAGGTGGGTATTAGGCTTGATCTCATAATGGCATATTTAGGGATAAAAGTAATTAGGTTAACGTGAGAGGATTACCTGATTTGGAAATTAATTCGAGTTAGGGGAATTTGAGGACAATGATAATTTAAATAGTAGGGTATAGTGAGTCACCTACTAATTTTATGGTCAAAATAAAGGGTACACTTTGAGTGGTGAGTAATACTCGAGAGCATACGATAAAGACGTGTATCTATCATTCAATTAAACGTAGGATATTCAGGATAATGATATACTACATATGAGATTTATGACATGGGACCTGAGTATACCTATATTTGTGTTATGAATATATAAAGGTGAGCTGAATACGTATAATATGATTGGTTTATTATGTGTATGATATACCTATGATGCTTGCTATCGCGGGAGGTTTTGAAAGGGGACAATCTCATCCCAATGAGCCCATTGGGGAGATTCTAGATTGGTGCCTCAGGACATAGAACCTAGGAATGACTTATCGGTGAGTTGATAAGTCAACGGTCATATGGATGAGTAGGTATATGCGTATCCTATAGGCTTGGAACTATGTTCGCCTCCAATATGTGTGATTTGTATTATACGATTCGTGAGTGATTCTGAATCGGTAGTCCTTATTTAGTACGAGATGTGCCGAGACTAGATAGCAGATTATGCATGCACCGCAGTTGAGTCTAGGGGTGCCATATTAGTATATATTGTATATAGTGATAAATAGGTAATTATACTTGTGATATTATTTATTGTGTGAAATTTGTAGATAAGGAAGGTGATAAATTCTTAAGTAGCTTAAGTATGGGAACACTTAAACTTGTTGTGAAACTTTTATTCGGAATAATAAATGCAAGGACATTTAATAATAATAGTTTGTGGGAAATACGGGTTATTTCTACGAGTGATAGTTAGAAAGTGGATTCCTACGGTATAGTTAAGTGATGACAATAACTAGGATGGTTTAGAGGTGCATTAGTCGTGCACAATAGTTGAGAGGTAAGAATGTCAAGTGAGTGTTCGAAAAGCTAACATGTGTATCATATTTGTTTCACTGCATTTTAAATACTTGCTAAATTATTTTAAAACATTTTACACTCAGGCTCTAACCCATCTCTTGCAAATTCTCTTTTTCTTGTGAAATTATTTTAGGTGTCGAGCCACGGGGGCGCCAAGTTTAGACTGTTGGTTCTTTTGACGTGTTGCAGCTATTGTGGGAGTTACAGGTAGGGGTGTACATGGGTCGGTCGGTTCGGTTTTGGCCGGGTTTTTTAGCCGAACCGACCATGTCGGTTTTTAGAGGAGAAGAACCGAACCGAACCGAAACTGTTGAATAATCAAACCGAACCGAATCGTACGGGGTCAGTTTTTGACAGGGTCGGTTCGGTTTTTCCATCGGTTTTTTACAGGGCCGGTTTTATACAGGGCCGGTTCGGTTTTTTCATTTATTTTAATAAAAAATATTTTTTTAATACCAAATATAAATATAAAATTAAAAAATATAATATAATATGCCAACACTAATATAAATATAATATAAAATTAAAAAGTATAAAAATTAATTCAATTCGGTTCGGTTCAAAATCGGTTTTTTTATGCCAAAACCGAACCGACCCCTTCGATTTTATACCTGATCAAATCGAACCGACCCGAACCATAAAAAAAATTGGCCCTAAAATTTTCTGTTCGGCTCGGTTTTGTCGGTTTGGTAGATTTTTTTGCACACCCCTAGTTACAGGTCCTCATATTTAGACGCCTCCATATCTATTATTTCAGTTACTTGATTTAGGCTTCTCAGTTAGGGCATATGTCGCCCATCCTCATTTTATTTATGTTCGAGAGACATTGTACTATTTTCATTTCAGTATTTCAGTTTCAGTTGGATTTAGTATTATTACGATTGATGGTTTGGATTTTCTTTAATTGGGACGATTATTCCAGTTTTATCATATTCAGTTAGTTGATGTTTTATTCATTATTTGTTTATTCATTAGAGTGGTAATGTGTTAAATGGTTTAAATTAATTGACATTAGTTATTAGGTAAAATGTTTTGACACTAGCTTAATTAATTATTTAGGTGATTAATGAAGAAAAAAATATTTTTTTCAATAGTGATGCTAAGAATAAACCAATCGGATATTCTGTTTTAAATTTCACAAAGGACTGATCACCCGATATTTAATTTAGCGGGGTGTCACAGCATCGTCCTTGTGACTCCAGAATGAGCTATGATTGAGCAAGGGATCAGATTGGGATTTGAAGCCTCCAATAATGAGGCCCAGTATGAAGCTCTTATAGCTAATCTATGCAAGGCCCACTTGCTCAGGGCGAGATGACTCAACGTTTATTACGATTCCAAATTGGTGTCTAATCAAGTCAGTGGGAATTTTAATGCTAGGGATGATAAAATGGCAGCCCACATCGCAGTTATATGTGAGATGGTCACGAAATTCGAGGAAGTTCACGTTCAACGGTTCTCCCTGGGGCACAACAGTCATGTTGATGCCTTAGTAGCCCTAAGCTCAATAGTGGATTCAGATCTCAGGAGAACAATCGAACTAAAATTCATTACCAAGCCTAGTACTGACAAAATGATAAGCCCTGAGAACATCCTCTCCGTCGGCAAAAGTCCCAGTTGGATGGCTAACATCATAGCATACTTGCAGAACGAAATATTATCGAGCGATAAGAAATTGGCCGACCAGGTCAGAGTGAAAGCTGTGTGATTCTACTTGGACAATGTGGGTAAGCTTTATAAGAGATCCTTCACAGGTCCCTACCTCTAGTGTGTGCACCCAAAGGACGTCGAGCAAGTTCTTTATGAACTTTATGATAGAACATGCGGAAGCCACGCAAGAGGAAGATCCCTGTCATTCCAAGCAATCAAATAAGGCTACTAGTGGTTGAACATGAAGGGAGACACAGTTGTTTACTTTTGAAAGTACGAGAAGTGCTAGAAATTCTCTCCTATGGTCCATCAACCGCCTGACGAATTGAGGCCCTTGATCATCCCATGGTCATTTGCACAGTAGGGTTTGGATATCGTGAAACCACTATCTATTGCACCTAGGAATCGTAAGTACTTGTTGGTCGGCACAGACTATTTCACGAAGTGGGTAGAGGCAGAACCATTGGCCAATATTCGATATGCGTATATGATAAGGTTCGTTTGGAGGAATATCATAACACGCTATGAGGTACCAAGGACCATCTTAACTGATAACGACACACAATTTGAGAGTGGAACTTTTCAGGCTCTGTGACAAGCATAAAGTTAAGCACCAATTCATTTTGATAGCGTATCCCTAAATTAACGGTCAAGTGAAGGCCTCAAATAAAATAATGCTCGATGGCCTTAAGAAGATATTAGAAAGAACAAAAGGCGCCTGGGTGGATGAGCTTCCTCATGCTCTCTAGGCGTATCGTACAATGCCCAGAAGACCAACTGGGGAAACACCCTTCGCGCTCACATATGGAATGGAAGTTGTCATACCACTTGAAGCAGTCCTCCCGACCATACGGACAAGGGTGGCCGACCAAGGACTAAACGACGATGCCCTTCGCTCTAAAATTAATCTGGCTGATGAATGAAATAAGAAAGCCATAATCAAGATGGCCTCATACCAGCAGCAGCTGGCAAAGAAGTACAATAAGGGGGTCAATCTGAAAAAGTTCCAAGTGGGAGATTACGTCCTCAGGAAAGTTCTCGACAACGCCATGAGACCGTCAGACGGTAAGTTGGGGTCCAACTGGGAAGGACCATTCAAAGTGATCAGATATTATCTATAAGGAGCCTATCACTTAGAAATAATGGAAGGCAGAGAGATACCCAAAGCATAAAATGCGGATAACCTCAAGAAGTTTTACTTTTAGTTTTTTTTTTTTTTTACTTTTCAGCACTTACCTTATGCAAATTTTCATTTCAAAACTTATGTTGCTCGCAATTTATTATTCTTATTACGAATAAAGGCCCTTATTTCCATATCTCGCTCAAATCTCTTAAGTTATTCAATTACTTTACATTGTTTCCTAAGTAGCAAATTCATAATTGGCTCTTGCTCTTTGAAAGGTATCGATCAGGCTTTAACTTGATTATAATGAAAATTTTGCTAACTAAAATTAAAATTAAAGTCTCCACATCCATGTCATGACAAACATAGGTGACATCATATCTTGTCCAGGTAAGATAAAAACCCTATGGGGGATCCTTAGGCAATAAACACACTTTGCTTGGTCGACTAAAATCCTGAATGGGTAGATTGCCCATAGAACAGGTGCATTTTTGCCATTGTCTTTTCTAGGCCTAAACGAGTGTGACGGCATGACCTAAAAGGTAAGAAAGGCAGAATAACACATGTAAGGCATAATGGACTGGAAAAATGCATAAAAATTAGTATTAACTTGATTCATTCAGCAAAGCCTGATTATAAAAAGTACCAATTACATAGTAATAATAAAAAGTGCAAAGATCTACAATGGTCTATGGTCGGTGATCCAAAAACTATTCTATTTGCTTCCTCCGACCACCATCAAGGTTAGGCCAATATTCGTCATCATTATCATGACCTTCCAGGTAGCTCTCAACGAGTTGATGGGGAATGGCATCTAAAGGGATCCATGTCTTATCGCGCCAAGAGGAGGTCGGTTGTACGCGGGGCAGTCAACTTGGTACATGTAACAGAGCTCAGAGTCTTGGGGTTCCTTAATAACTTTAAAGGAGTTCAGCCACCTATGTTTGTAGGCAACGTCTTGAGCTTCCTGCAACCTCACAAGGGCATATTCCCAACCCTCATTATAACCGACCAACCAGGCTTCTCGAGGACCCATCCTGAATAAATATCGAAGCTTCTTATTGTCGCGGCTTCGCCCCATCACCATGATGTTGCTCATTCGAACTCGTTCCTCAGCTTCAGAAAATTTCTTCTCCAAGTCATCATTTTCTGACTGTATTAGAGCGCCAACCTCACCCACGTCCTTGGATTCAACCAACCGAGCCTTCAAGTCATTTATTTCTTTTTGCATGGATGCACTCACATCTTCGAAGTCTTTAAGGTCGTCCTTTAGCTTGGCGACTAGGGTGGACAAGTTCTTATAGGCCCCAATCCTTTTACTTAAATCTTTACGGGTATTAAAAATACTTGGCGATCTTGCGTGCTAGCATCTTGCCCGAGCACATTGTCTAAATTGCTGGAAGAAGGAATATCCTCAGTAACAGGCTATAATATCAAGGCAAAACAAGAAACAATTTATCAAGAAAGGCATAAATTGGCGTATTCAAACAAATAAAAATATTATTTTCATTAATAGAAAAAATAAGTAGAGCCATTATAGTCCAGTGCTAAGAGAAAACAAAAAAAAAGAGTACAAAGTACAAGAAAAGAGAAAAATCCTAAAGACTATGGGCTTCACTTCTTCACCTGCTTTCTTGTCTCAACTCCCTTATCCTCTGTCACCGCCTCCTTCGCCTAGTCGGCAGGGGTGCTGGTGGAAGGACGTTCATCAACCTCAAGAGGGACCTGACAAGTGCTGACCAAACAACTCGGACTCAACAGGGACTCCGACTTTTACCAAGGCCTAATCCTATCTTTTTTTTAAGCTCACCTTCCGAGCAAAGGAAATATGGATCTTAGCATCAACATACGACTCGTCCCAACCTTGCTCGAAGCTGGAATCCTTAGTAAGAGGAATTTAGATCACCTTAGTATTCAACCGAGAATTCTCATTTGACAGGCGAGTGTTCTCCACCTTAAGCAGATTATTCTCAATCTTTAGCGAGTCCATAGCCTCGATGGTGGACTTCTTCTCTGCCATTACTATCAGCTTACGTTGGTTAACCAAAAACTCGGACGAAATATTCAGGGAGTCACCATGCACTCTTATCTCAAGACAAAGGAGTTCCTTGACTGGATCAACCACTGCGATTTTACACAACTATAAATACAACCCACACCCTAGGACCAAGGGAGGATGCAAAATCAAATTTTTGAGAGAACTTAATAAAATACAGTAACCTCTCCGTGGACGTAGCCAATTTATCGAACCATATATATTCTTGTGTTGTGTGATTGGCATCTTGCATTCATTCTTTAATTGCTTTATGGAATCCTTTTAATTGTGATTAAATTGCACTCACAATGATAATATAAAATTTTACATTTTAATACCATCCCTACAAACTATTAATTGTGTGTTCATTTAATTGAAACAGAAAATTATGTTATATAAAGAATGAGTATGAGGACTTTCATTTATATTATTACATTTCATAATTTCATATTGAAGTCCTCGATCATCGGATGTGTGGCTATAAGACACGTGTGTTATTTATTTGAAAAAGGTTTTTTTGCCTATATCTTCTCTAGATTACTCATATCCAAAGGCTATGGTTTTCTTTACACCACACATTTGCATCAAAACTTTTTCAATCACAATTCTAAACCTATTTCATTTTCCTAAAACAATGTTGACAAATAACTTCCTTTGTTTTCGATACAAAATAATATAATAGTTTGCTTTGAAAATCAGTAACTTGCATAACTAGTGTTAACTGAATTATTTTAATGGAATTTTCTAAAATAATTCTCTTCTTTTTCATAACATATTTACTCACGTGGAGCACATGTGTCCACTAACAAGTTTTTAAAAGGTGGAGTGAAGTGAAAATTGTTGAAGTTTGTTAATTTATTTATTAAAAAAGAAAAGAAAAAACAAGAATAGTAAGAAAAATTCCTTTAACTTTATCATAGATAATGTTAAGGACTTCCATTTTTAGACTTTTAATAAGTCTACGTCAGTTACACATATGAATGTAGATACAATTATACTAATTAATGAAGAGACAATTACAATGGTATATACAATTACAATTGCAACTGTATCTACATTAATAAGTGTAATTGTATCTAGAATAATAAGTGTAGTTGTATCGTTTGAGCTTATCATTAATTAATTGAAAAGTTTATGAGTTTAAGATACCCAAAAAACTGTCACTTGGACTGATCGTATATAAATAGAATTTCAAGGGCTTTATTAGTTAATGCTCCAATAAAAATGACATATAAATAACATTTATCTAAAAAATTAAACTTTGAGATATTATTTGGGACAATTAATATTTAGCGCTTAGGAGCAAAACACATTTTGCCCTTGGTCCACCTTATTATTTTTTTTTTATGTTTCAAAAAATTCCATGTTCTTTTGTTTTGGATAAAGTTCCTTGGGTTTTGAGATTATATAAATGAGTATTTAACAAAAGAGTATTTAGAGTCCTTCCAAGGCAATTCACAAATGAGGCACATTTGGTGTGATACACTCATGTGTCACACCCATATTGACTCGCGTCCGAGTCATACACATGCCAATGCAAATGCGGCACGTCAGTGTATCGTACCAATCTGCGTCGTATTTCTGAGTCAACCAATAATTATTAATATTTTTAAGATATAATATATACAATTTTTTTTATTACAAAGAGTTGTCCATTCTGGAAAACTAATACTTTTCAAACTAATTCCTCCATTTCAAATAAAATTTGTAAAATATAAATTACTTTCTATAATTCATAGCTCTAAATTTATATTGACAAAAAGAATCAAACTCATCAACTTTAGAGTGCAACTCTTTTATCCATGAGTAACTCCACCAACTAAGTGGAATTTATAATATATATTGTTCATCATAGTCACAATAAACGTTTACATGTATCCTTTACTTGTATTCTTGTTCAATCTCTAGTTTCTACTAGCTAGTGATTTCAAGTCTAAATTTAATCTGGCAGGCTGGCCACGGGTCACTACTGCTAATAGTCGATGCCTGACAGGTGGTCAACTGGGAGATAAGATAAGACCCGTCACCTGGCTTGACTACAGCTTTAGACTTTGATTTCTATATTTCTTTTTCTTAATCAAGTAAACCAACAAAATAGGAAAAAAAGAACAAAGAGGGTATTTTATTTTATTTAGAACCATCTTTTTTGGTTAAAAAAAAGGAAAGATCCGAGATGCACTGTTTTTGTTTTGTGAATTACAAAATACCTTCTTTGATTTTTTTTCCACTACTTCTATTACTAATCACTAATAGAATTTATAAATAAACATTATAAACTCTTTATTCTTTCACTAAAATTTTTAACTAAAATTTAAATATAATAAAATAATTTCGAAACTCTAATTATTTATAAGCAGTGACGGTATTTTTGTCATGATATAATTCAAGGGTCTTGATAATAAGTGATATAAGTGTGACAATCCGCCTAATTAAATAGCGGGTGAACGGTCCTTTATTAGATTAAATCATAATATCCAGTTGGTTCAGAATATACATCATGTTAAAAACTTTATTATTAACACTAACTACCTAATATTTAAAAAGGTTGATGTCCAAATTTTATCTTTTAATTAACATAAAAAAATCAAATTAACCAATAACTAAACATACACCATTCAAACTAATCGCATATGGAATAAAATGACTGAATAATAAATGTGACTAGAGTAAACACTTCCAGCCTAAATACCCAATACAATAATCCAACAAAATAAACCAACAACTAAAAGGAGTAAATAAAAAAATCCACAATTTGTGACTGTCTGAATAAGTAAAAGGGGCGATATCCCCTAACTGAAGTAGATAACTCACGATGAAGAAACTAAAGTCATAGAGGCGTTTACTACCAAGTCCTGTAACTTCCACAGTAGCTACAGCTCATCAAATGAATGGAACTCTTGTACTTGGTGTCCCTATGGCTGGGAACCTAAAATAATTTGACAAAAGAAAATAGATTTGCAATAAACGGGTCAGAGTTCGAGTTGAAAACAGATTAAAAATCAACAAGTGGTTAAATGAAAACAATAGCACATATTTTGTACATGTTAGATTTTCATACTCTCACTTGAGATACTCACGTCTCATCTAATGTGCACATCTAACGCGTATATTTAACCCATCCTAGTCATGCTACCCCCCGCCTAACTAGCCCGAAGATGACTATTTTCACACCAATAGTCTCATGCATTTACCCATATCACCCGTATCCCGGATTACCATAAGTTTAAGGATAATTATTCACATACACAACCGTTATTCTCATTGGTATTCTTTTTCTCACTAAGTATATTTTTAAATATCATTATTTCCATATCTACTAAACACACATAGTAGAATAAGTAACAGGTATACATATATTTATCTCTCTGATAGACAGGGTTTTGCCGCGGCGCGAGAGTCACCTACGCGCCGGTCGTTTTGAATTCGGGTCACCTGAACTATACAAAAACCTAAATTATGACTACACTCAACGGGATAGTATAGCGGTAAGTCGGGTATCAAAAATCCACAGAGACGAGTTACTAGAATTTATAAGGTTTAATATTCCTAAATAAAAGTGTAAAAGGTAATTTATTAACTAAAAATAAATAAAAGATAAACTAGGCATGAATGTATTTAAACTAAATTAATAAAGAGAATAAAAACTATAGGTTGCGTCGAATATCCCTCACCCCGAGTTAATTAGTATAAAATGGTTGCATGGGTCGACGAGTTATTAAGATTGCGTCTCGTTTCGACAGTTAATTAAATCAAGGGTTGGCACGCCCCTAAATTCGTATAAAAGTGGAATATGATTTTGGCGTAAACAAATACTCCAAAAATTACGCATGCACGGTCGTAAGCACGGAACATACATGATATACCCCGTCAAATCCCCTAGGCGTAATAACTAGGACAACGCACTCGAAATAGACCAGTAAACTCCATCACCAAAGCAACGTAATACGTCAACCCTAGGTGAGTTCTATCCGACATAACCTAGGCTAAATTAGCCCCTACACATAATTAAAAGCATAAATAAATGAAACTAAGTTAAAACAACTAATCGCCAAAGAAAACAAGAATTAAACTACCAACAACTAATAAATCAAAGCAATAAATCAAGAGAACAAAGCTTAAACAAAGAAATAAAGCATTAATTAAAGGAAGAGGATGAATGAATAGTAACTTACATACAAATGGGTATAAACCCAAAGAAGAGGAGAAGGGACAAAGCTCCCAAAACAAAACCCCAAAATATCCTATCTAAAATGAAATATCTCTTCCAAAAAAAATCCCCCAACATTATATTTATACCCCAAAATAAACCCCCAACAAAACCAAGTCAAAACACCCAAAATAAGTCAATATTCGTCCATATCTGATGGACGCGGTCGACCTCTGTTTTGGGACCGATCGACCGCGGTTTTGGAATTTGCCTTGGGCTGGAGACAACCCATTTTTCCTCTTTGAACCAATTTTGACGCGTTGCACGAAAACGACTACAACTCCCTCATACGGAATCGAAATGAGGCGTGGTCGGAACCGACGCGAAGATAATTCCATTCTCTACATGATTCTGTTTTGAAATCCTCTAAATTATGCAGTATGAAATTACCAAAATGCCCTTGAAGTAGAAGAAAATACCAAAACCTTTCGAAAATGGCCATAACTTCCACATACGGAGTCAGAATGACGCACGGTTAGTGGCCACGGAAAGATAATTTGATGATCTACATGTTGGTAACTTCATTCCATAAAAAATAGTGAGTTTAAAAAGACCAAATTTCCCTTGAAGTAGCATTCGACGACGGAATTTCTCTGAAATGCAACCGAACCTCACTTTTAGCGTTACAATACCTACAAAAGCACAATTAACCCCTGCAAAACATATATATGTCCAAATCCGAGGTTGTCTGGTTAACGAGCATAAATATAGACATTAAGAACATAAAAGTGCTAGAATGCATAAAGATAAAGGGCGCAAATATGCAATATTCGTGATGTATCACCCCCCCTAACTTATACAATACTAGTCCCTAATGATGAAACAAACAAAACCAGTCCACAGAAGGAAATACAAAATATATATATGCATCGAAATATAATTACCACTTTTGTAGGGAACACGATTGCATTTAGCATATGCAATAAGCCGTTAAACCCCTAGGTTACCCTAGTGGACGAGTGTCATCTCGTGAGGGTTTTCAGGGATGGTACTCACAAACATTATATGGTTTCCTCAAAATATGCACAAACCAACATGCGACAAGCCCAACAAAAGCGAAAAAGATTTCATATGCATTATTAGCAAAGTGAATGAAATGAATTCACACAAAAGTCTGAATCATTAACATTATAGAATGCACCTCATAGAATTGAAACCTTAAAATGTGGGAGGGGAGCGAGCACATGCAAAGTGTGATTTGGCGAAAAACTTATATAAATCGGATAAACATTAAACCAAGCATATATTCAATCCTCACGGGCATTACACTCATCAAGTGAATTCACTCGAAACAGGGAGGTAACACACGAAACATGCAGGCATAAAGAGTTAATGTAAATGGAAACTAGGCCGCACACATGTCACAAATAAAGAACGCTATATAAAAAATGAAAAACTGTAATCTCAAAGAAAGGATACCGCACACTAAAAGAGGTGAAATGCATTTTCACAGATTATCAAAACTATTTAAACCTTTTGAATTACATCTACTTAAGCTCACATAGGACTTGTAGGGTTGTAATGTAGGCTAGGATAGGGTACGAAATGAAGAAATGTATATACGGACTCAAAGTGTTCGGGATGAAAACTCGGGATAATGGAAAAATGCGGGCAATATCAAAATTGGAAAATAAGTTCCAAAAAGGCATTACATATATCAATTGGAGAGTACTCAAAGCTTATTGAACTATATACAACATATACAACTTTCTCTTTCTTTTTCTTTTCTTCTTTTTCATGTTTTCTTTTGCTTTTTACTTTCTTTTTTTCTTCACTTTTCTCACTACTTTCTTTTCTTTACTTTTCAAACTATCATATGCCTAAATTGCAACCGACATCATAACAACATCATTTAATCCCAAGTAACTTTCCAAACAAAGGTATGGAAATGTATGTATGGGCTAAAACTCCAATTTAGAGTTGGTTATGGGAATGGGGTTATGAAACAAAAGGCTATATTTAGGCTCAAAGGCGTTAATGAGGGTAAACATATAAGGTGAGGTCAAGGCTAATATGGGTGGTATAACAAAGAGGGCCTATGATCATTTCACAAAGTTTACGCAATTCTCGAATCAAAACAATATATGAAAATCATGCTCAAGTAACACATTTCAAGTATGAACTCAATTAGTGAACGATCAAATGAAATAATAGTGAGATTACCAATGAATTCAACGTTTTCAATGAGAAAAGAATAGTGTATACATTCACAAACGACGAAAGGTACAAACCTTACTCGGTGTAAGTATATACAATGCAACAAAAGATTACCGAGTTATAAAAATCTTAAACCAAATCAATATAACCATAAAAGTGGATGTGCTCATGGGATTAAAGTTTAATTCATGAAGTTATTCATAATATCAATAAATGGGGACAAAAGAATAACAACTTCTAAAATAGAGAACATGCATCATTGGGTTGTCTATCGGATCGATAAATTTTTGAAATTTATCATCGGAAACAAAGGCAAAATCCCAAAAAAGGAGAAAAAAGAAAGAAAATATTTTTGAAAATTTTGAATTTTTCTAAGAAAAACATACTAAGTAACTCACATGTGAGAAAGAACACAGACTAAATAAAGAAATGGATAGAATATCCCACATCCCCTAACTTAAAACCTGACATTGTCCTCAATGTGAATTAAGAACCAAGTCAAAGAGAGGAAAAGAGCTATATTACCCAAAATTGGAATGATCCCCATAAGAACAAGTCCAAAGAATCTACAAAACAAGTTAGTACCGAGCATAGAAAAAACAAATAAAAAAAATTTAACTAATTACACTAGGCTAAATCAAAAAGGGAAAAAAATAAAAAGAAAGAAAGAATACAAAGCTAACTACATACAACCTACTATTTAGGCTTCACACTAACTATACACTAGAAGTTTAAATAGCTGAGGGTCCACCGTAAAAACAATTTGACTTTGGAGGATAACCGGTGTACCCTCACATACAAGCATGACTTTCGAAAAATATGAATTTCGTTTGAACAACGGAAGGCATGTGTAAGGCGAAAGAAATGAACAATCGCCAATTAAAAGTTTTGGAGGGACGATGGGGGATTTGCATTGAACGGGTGACAAAAACATGTGGGGACCGAGAAAATCCGAATATCCTCCCAAGGATTTAGCAAGAGTAATGGGAGGTGGCACACACAAAGGCAAAGATGCGATTGTGGAAGGCGACTCGAGCAAGTACTCCTCATCGGCGGAAAGGTTTAAAACATTAAAGTTTGAAACCGAATCATCGGGTACTTGTGACGGTGTGATAATAGAGAATGAAAATGGGGATGAAAGAAAATCAAACTCATGAGATGAATCATCATCGCATGAAGATTGAGTTTCGAAGGAAATAATATCATTTCCAATGAAATGTTCTTATTTGGTGGCCAAAAAAAAAATCATTTCATTGTAAATAGATATTACATCATTTTCATCCTCACTTTCAATATCTATTATGCAATGGGGAAAGTCTAGAATGGTTTGTTCTAAAGTAGGCATAAAGTCCTCACTTGGTTCAAAATATTGTTCGACTTCAAAAGTCTCGGAAGCAAAATCGTCGTCAGATTCAAATAATAAATCCAATTCATGTTCCCAACAACGATTTTCTTCCTGATAACGATTTTCACCGAATGTCATAGGTCGAGGTGCGGATCCATGTAAATGGGAACTTCGAAAATTACCATCGGACTTAAACGAAAACTCATTATTAAAGGAATTTTGAAAACTACTTGAATTCATTTCAAAATTCCTATTATAAGGAGGTAAAGGTCCAAAATCATTATCATCATCATCAAAATTCCAATAACCTAAGTTTTGACTTTCGTTATACTCGCCCAAAGTCATATTTGAATTTGTTATACTTTGGGATTCTAAGTATTCACCGAAAGTCATAGCATTACGAGCATTTTGAGAATTATAACTACGATTACAGAAAGAATTGGAATATGACATGCTTACCCCAAAAATGGCTCGAAGTGGTGAATTCCACAAAGTAGGTGCGCGCGAAAAAAATTTGAGCGTTTCTAAGTGCTCAAATGTGTAAGTCCTGCAAAAAGGTTAGCAAATAATACAAATAGAAAGAAAATAATATGAAGTACTAAATCAAATAAAGTCTAAAACAAACTAGTCCTCGGCAACGGCGCCATTTGATAGATAGGGTTTGCCGCAATGCGAGAGTCACCTACGCGCCGATCGTTTTGAATTCAGCTCACCTGAACTATACAAAAACCTAAATTACGACTACACTCAACGGGTGAGTATAGCGGTAAGTCGGGTATCAAAAATCCACAGAGACGAATTGCTAGAATTTATAAGGTTTAATATTCCTAAATAAAAGTATAAAAGGTAATTTATTAACTAAAAAGAAATAAAAGATAAACTAGGCATGAATGTATTTAAACTAAATTAATAAAGAGAATAAAAACTATAGGTTGCATCGAGTATCCCTCACCCCGAGTTAATTAGTATAAAATGGTTACATGGGTCGACGAGTTATTAAGACTGCGTCTCGTTTCGACAGTTAATTAAATCAAGGGTTGTCACGCCCCTAAATTCGCATAAAAGTCGAATATGATTTTGGCGTCAACAAATACCCAAAAAATTATGCATGCAAGGTCGTAAGCACATAGCATACATGATATACCCCGTCAAATCCCCTAGGCATAATAACTAGGACAACGCACTCGAAATAGACCCGTAAACTCCATCACCAAAGCAACGCAACACGTCAACCCTAGGTGAGTTCTATCCGACACAACCTAGCCTAAATTAGCCCCTACACATAATTAAAAGCATAAATAAATAAAACTAAGTTAAAACAACTAATTACCAAAGAAAACAAGAATTAAACTACCAACAACTAATAAATCAAAGCAATAAATCAAGAGAACAAAGCTTAAACAAAGAAATAAAGCATTAATAAAAGGAAAAGGATGAATGAATAGTAACTTTCATACAAATGGGTATAAACCCAAAGAAGAGGAGAAAGGCCAAAGATCCCAAAACAAAACCCCAAAATATCCTATCTAAAATGAAATATCTCTTCCAAAAAAAATCCCCCAACATTCTATTTATACCCCAAAATAAACCCCCAACAAAACCAAGTCAAAACACCCAAAATAAGTCAATTTTCGTCCATATCTGATGGGCGCAGTCGACCTCTATTTTGGGACCGGTCGACCGCAGTTTAAGAATTTTCCTTGGGCTGGAAACAACCCACTTTTCCTCTTTGAACCAATTTTGACGCGTTACACGGAAACGACTATAACTCCCTCATACGAAATCAAAATGAGGCGTGGTTGGAACCGACGCGAAGCTAATTCAATTCTCTACATGATTAAGTTTTGAAACCCTCTAAATTATGCAGTATGGAATTACCAAAATGCCCTTGAAGTAGAAAAAAATATCAAAACCTTCTGAAAATGGCCATAACTTCCACATACGGAGTCAGAATGACGCACGATTAGTGGCCACAGAAAGATAATTTGATGATCTACATGTTGGTAACTTCATTAAATAAAAAATAGTGAGTTTGAAAAGACCAAATTACCCTTGAAGTAGCATTCGATGATAAAACTTATCCGAAATGTAACTGAACCTCACTTTTAGCGTTCCAATACCTATAAAAGCACAATTAACCCCTGCAAAATATTTATATGTCCAAATCCAAGGTTGTCTGGTTAACAAGCATAAATATAGATATTAAGAACATAAAAGTGCTAGAATGCATAAAGATAAAGGGCGCAAATATGGAACATTCGTGATGTATCACTCTCTATATATATATACTATTTCAGCACCCGGGGTTAGGACCCCCTTGGTGCAATGCATACTTTGCTATCATATTCCGGTGCATCGCTCATTGCATGAAGGAATATAGGTTCAATCTCTCGTGAACCATTAAAATAAACACACATATTGGAGGCGAACATAGTTCCAAGCCGATGGGTTACGCACATACCTACACATCCATATGACTTTCAACACTATCGTTTTCACTAATAGCCCGTACCTAGGTTCTATGTTCGAGTGATACGAATCAAAATTCCCCCGAAGGCTCCTCAAGATATGATCGTCCATAACGTGTTACCTCCACCCGATATCAAGTAGTGTAGGTATGTTATACACACAATAATTCAAGCAATAGGTATATACATAACATATAATAATCATTAGGTATTAGGGGTGGGCATGGTCCGGTCCGGTCCGGTCCGGGTTTTGCCTATTTTTTGGACCGGACCGAATATTCGGTCCTCAATTTTTTTGGACCGAGACCGGACCGATTAATTCGGTTAACCTACTAATTCGGTCCAGGCTTTTTTCAGTCCGGTCCGGGGTAAAATTCGGTCCTGACCCTATTTTATATATAAGTACATTTTATGAATTTTTTTATCTATTTTTCTCACAAATATATATACAAAAAAATAATACTCGAAACTACAAGTGATATTTACATGGTTTTTTTTAACCCAAATAAAAAAATGTTTATACATATATAAAATGTTCCAAATTAAATCCATAAGTTATATACATTAATTCAAAAACTATACATAAGAAACACAATAACATTATTTTTATTATATATATATTGGAATCGGTCCGGTCCGGTCCAAATCGGTCTTTTAATATAGTGGACCGCGGACCGGACCGGTTTTTAGGTTATGTGAACCGATTTTCGGACCGGTTTCAAAATAGCCTTAATTTTCGGTTCGGTCCGGTTCGGTCCAATCGGTCCAATCGGGTCGGTCTTTTTTTTGTCCACCCCTATTAGGTATTCACGCAACCCAAATCCCCGAATTTATGCATAGTACTATTATCTATATTACTCACGTTACTCTATCCGTACAATTAATCTCTCTATCGTATATATATTCCATAAAGCCCTCTTATTCCAACCTATTTCCTTAGTAGTTACACAATCATCTAATCTCTAGACTACGTAATGAAGTCACTCAAGAATTGCGTAGGTCATTCTCTCACTCTAATCAACCTTGTAGGTCTTAACTTCTCCGGGCAAATATTGACTTCTGAAATCTCGTTAGAAGCTGGGGAAAATCTCGTTCGAACGAATTAAGGCCTGAATTTTTGTTAGAAGCTCGTTCGAACGAGGTCATTCAAACGAAACTTCGAATGAATATAGTCTAAATTCTCGTTGGATAGGTCGTTGGAATTCTCGTTCGAACGAGGTCGTTCAAACGAGAATTCCGCAGGTAGTCCCTGCCCTATAAAAACTACATTTTTCCAACTTTTTCATCGGCCAAAACTTATCCTAACTCAAATCCAACGACTCTAAACTATACTCCCTAGTAATATAATGATTTCCAACATGTTTTAACATCAAATCCTTCAAAGTTGTAACATGAATTCATATTAATTCCTCAAATCTTCAAGAAGCCCTAAATTCATATAATCACCATTAATCACAATTAAAGCCATATCTAAATTTGTGATTTTAATATATAAAACCCAGATTTCTTATCCCCAATATATAGTTATTCAACTACGTGCAAAACCTATACCACCATCATGGATCAATAGCCAGTATCAGTCCCAAATTTCATAATATTATGAATAAATCATCAACTAATCTAACATGGACATTACATGCTCTAATTGAAGCAAGATAAACACTTGCCTTTTCACGAAGGTCTGATTTGTCGCTTTAAATTGGTATGGATACGTTCTCCTCTTCTGATCTACACGTTGATGATGTTTTTGGTGAAAGATGACATGGATTGGCCTTGAAACTCCTAGGAACCTCTTCTCTTACTTCCTTTTGGACTCCCTCTTGGGTTTACCAGTTATTTACCCTAACTCTCCCACGCACATAGAGATATATTTCTCCATTTTTTGTCCATTAATTAATCCCAATTTTTCAAAAGATAAAAATACCCCCCGGGGTGTCGGGTTGGCCTAAAGTTGCCCCGGACTTCAAAATAAACCCCCGAGTACACTTTTCTGACTATCTAGACCCTTCCGAACACACTGACGTACTCAAAATAACCATATGAATAACTAAAAATGAAATTACATCTTAAATTCTTCATTTAAGTCTCGACACGACTCACACGCGCATCCCAACTAAGTATACTTTAATTTTAGTATTTTTCACTCACGACAATTATATAATATTCTCATTATATATTACTTTACTCACTAAGTAATCTTTAACATAATTCTTTCCAATAAATACCAAGGCTCTAAAAAACGCGAGGCGTGGAAGCCAAGACTTAAGCCTTAGAAGCGTAGGTGGTCCTTAGGCGTAAAAAGGCGTTTAGGCATTCTTAATATATTTTAATATTTTTTAACCATAACAGGGCTATTAAAATACTAAAATTTTACATATCATAAAAATATGTCTGAATATTTACAAATTTAAATACTATTTGATTATTTTGGATCAGATAATGGTCCGGTTTGTAAAAACATTCTTTAAAAGGTGACATCGTTTCACTAAAGCATTGTTATTTTTAGAAAAAAGTGTGCCTTAAGGGTTTTACCAAGAATAAGGCGTAAAAAGCTTAAGGCGGGGCATTTCTCCCAAGCCTCAAGACTAGACGGAGCCTAGGCGGGTTTTTTAGAACAGTGATAAATACTAACTCTCATCACGCTAGTAATTATTATTTAAATTCGGATTAATTATAAATAATTTCCCATTTAAATTAATTAATCCCATAATTAATATAAAATCTTTCAAAAATACGGGGTATTACATACTTCCCCCCCCCAATAACGGAATTTCGTCCCGAAATTCGAAAAAGAGTAAAAATAATGGTATACCTGGTAGGAACAACTTTGTATACTTGTCGCACATCTCATCCTCGCGCTCCCAAGTAGACTCCTCGATATTATGATACCGCCACTGAACACGTACTAATGGCACTACCTTTGACCTCAATTTCCTCTCGCTACGATCTAGGATAACAACTGGACCCTCCTTGTAGGTACTGTCGGGCTGTAGGTCAATCTCCTCTAAAAAAATATGAGTGCAGGCCATTTCATCCCAAAGATATCTCCTCAGCGAAGAAATATGGAACATGTAATGAATCCTATACAAGTGCTCCGATAATCCAAGTCTGTAAGCTACTGGTCCAATCCGCTCAATAATAGGGAATGGCACTACGTATCTTGGCGCCGACTTCCCTTTCTTCCCAAACCTCATTACCCCCTTCGTAGGAGATACTCGTAACAGCACCTAGTCCCCCAAATTAAACTCCCAAAAGAACCTTTTGGCATCGGCGTAGCTCTTTTGTCTATCCTGATCAACCCGAATACAACTCTGAATCATCTCAATCCTGTCCGAGGTATCCTGAATCACCTATAGCTCAAGTAGCTTGTTGTCCCCCACCTCTAGCCATCACGCTGGAGAAAGACAAGTCCTACCATATAACGCCTCGAATGGAGTCATGCCAATAGTAAACTGGTAGGACTTATTATAAGAAAACTCCACCAGTGGAAGATATTGCTCCCAACCCCCGCCAAAATCAAGGATACACATCCGCAACATATCTGAAAAACGTCGCTAATGCCATTTAATACAAGATTAAACTGTATAAGCAACTCCGAAATGTTTGTTGGAGAAACCCTTTTCTTTTAAAAATGAAAATTATAAATGTTGATGTAAAAAACTAGATTACTCTAATAATTTAATCACAGATAAATAAATGAGATAGAATATTTTTAAAGTGGTTCAGCCTTATGTGAATGGCCTACGTCCACTGTTATGTTATTGCTGAGTGTTTGGGAATTCTCGATTACAAGTTCTCTCAAGAAATTCCTCCCCCTTTGAATGAGGATGATACAAGGTATTTATAGCCCATAGGCTGTACATGAAAGGGCTGGTACATTAAATGATATACATATGAAAGGGTAATACATTTAATGCGGCGTGTGCGTCAAGCTGATAATCATTCAATGAATGGTTGAACTGTTGATTATCTGGAAATTGATGATACGACCGAGATGCAGTTCGGACCGCCTTAGTTGCTCGTTGCTCTGGAGTTCCTCGGAACGCTGGAATACCTCGGAGTGCTAAAGTTCCTCGGTGTATCCTCGTTGCCCGGAGAGAACATGAGTTGGTCGGGGAAATGAACTTCCTCGTTGCTATTGTGCCACATAGATTGACACGTGTCTTCGTATTATTCGTCCATATCAGCATATTAATTTTGGTATCAACAGAAGCCCATAATGTTTCATATTTCGAACTTTGAGGAGTATGGAACATTCTTTCTCGGTATATGTCAATATTAAATGACTTTCCTGGATTTTAGGATTATTTTCTTTGTATTTGAATTTCCTTCAATATTCGCAGAATCCGCCTTTTTGAATTTTCATAAACGCTTCGATCTTCGTGCAGTTTTTGTCCTTTTAGCCGCCGGTAATACAATAGTTTCTTTTTCGTAATCATTTCTTTCGCTGCTTCCCAAGGTAAAGTATTTAAACTTCTTAGGTAACCATACCGTCTTCTACCTTTTCCAATTTTCTGCATTCAAGCTTTCTATTCTCTCTTTCTCTCTTGTGCGTGTCATCCTTGTTTTCGTTCGTTGTTGATAGCTCTCCTTTCTTCCTGTAAGCTTTTCTTCCTTCTTCTTTTATTCATCATGGTTTATATTATTGAATCTATTGAAAAATTCCGTTCTGATTTTTCCATCCTTTCTTGGGTGATTTTAGAGGAGTTATCTGAACCTCAAAATTACTTTAGTTTGGCTGAGGGACATTGGTTCCCCAGTCTATTTGTTGCTAAATGTGGGTTTTCCTTTCCACCAAATCCATTATGTTTAGAATTTTGTCAGTACTTCGATGTTGTCCCTGCAAAAATAGCCCCCAATACATGGAGAATAGTTAATGGGGTTCATAAGTTAAATCAAACTCATGGAACTCGTTTAGGAATTCCTGAGATTATGTTTTGCTATAGATGGGCTATTCTAGACGATGTTTATTATTTAAAAACTAGATTTTTGAATAGGGCTCTGGTAGTCAACCTCCCTGATGCCAACAGGGATTATTTTGAAAATGGGGTCATTATAAAAAATTGGAAACATGCCCCATTGCCCAGAGATGAAGTATATGATGGTCCCAAATGCCCCCCTGTGGCAATGGGATAGGTTATTTCTGTTTTATTGACTTTCTAAAATTTTGATTCCATCTTGTTTGTGTAAATGCGTGATTGACATTTCCACTTATTTTTTTGTTTGTAGTTGACATCAAGAGAAAAACTCCCAAGGAATCAGAGGTAAATATAAAGCAATTGAAACATATCTGGAGTTTGCATCAGAAGGTCGCAGACGAGCATATCAGGTCTGCCTCATATTTGTTGCAGTATAGGAGCTATACGTCATCCTTTACTGCTCGCCCTGTGGTCAGCACCAGTGATCCAGTGCAAATTCTTGAAGACTCTGATCCAGAATCTCATATCCCTTTGAGCCAAAAAATGGGCAAGATAAGAGTACCCTCTCTCTTTGAGGAGAGTTCCTCTACTGGCGATGGGAAGAAAACCAAGGTTAATGTCCCAAAGGGGACAAAGAAAATTGATGATGCTCCTTCTGTTGCTGTTTAGAAGGTTGCCGAGAAGCCCCCAGTGGCTCCTGTGCAGAGAGATGCACCTGTCGAGGTAATCACTATCTCACCAACCAAAAGTTCCTCGTTGGTTGAAGTTACCGAGAAGGCACCAAGGAGATTGAGGAAATCCTCCTCGGTCAGTATTTTTGGAACCAATCCCCAGCTCCTAGCTGGTGGAGATGGTGTTCCAATTATTGTTCCTCCAGGCTCTACGACGATCTTGGCAAAATTTTCACCTATCCCCGAGGTGCGAGGTACTGAAAAAGACCTTACTCGAGATGTGGTTACTTCTCTGGCTGCTCGTCATTTGACTTCAGTAAGTATCTATACTCTGAGCTTTTTATATTTTCCTTTGTTGTTTCCCAATTTTATTTCTGATTTCATGTTCCTCTTTTGATTGCAGTTGACGAGCTGTTTTAACTTAATCCTTAAAAAGGATGAAGCGATCAATGCTTCTTGCTCCTCGTCCACTGTAGAGGGAGCACTGGAGAAAGCCATTAAATCTGTGAGTGAGTCCCGTCAGAAGTATGACGAGGATAAAACTGAATGGGAAAAGAAATTGGTTGTGTCTGATGCAGAGAAAGTACAACTGGGTAATAAGGTGAAGGATTTGGAGAAAGAGAATAAAAACTATGTTGAGAAACTTTCAGGCTTCGGGGAGCTTAAAAATAAAATGAAATCAGCTGAAGAGGAGCTAACCCTTCTACGAGAGGTAAATCGTCAGAAAGAGGAATTGGAAAACAAATTGAAGGCCGCCGAGAATCTTATGTCCGAAAAACTATCCTCAGAGAAGATGAAGAGAAAAACAGTTGTGAAGACGTCCTTTAAAACTGGTTGGGACAAAGGATGGGACATGGGGTGGCAGCTATGACGACCCAAGTGAAATATGGAAGTTTGAAATATTTTCATGATGGTTGGGTTGCAGCACTGCAGGAGTTGAAGGTGAACGAGGACTCCGAGCTATTTCAACAACATCTCCCTGGTCCTCCTCCAGTTATTGAAGATGAGTCTTCAGACGAAGCTGCTTCTGAAGAATCTTCAATGACAGTGGGTGATCAAGTCCTTGTTCCACCACCCAACCAGATAGCCACCGAGGAGATTTCATCGTTGCCTGCTCCTCCAGAACAAATCCCAGCTTCTAATAATCAGACCATTGTTCCTACCGAGCAACCGAGCTCCTCGTCCCAGCCTCCCGAGAAAGTCTTGGGAGATAAGGAAAAGGTGTGAAGTTGTTCGGTACTCTTTTTATGTTCCTCTTTGACTTATCCTCTGTACTCAAAACGATGTAATCTTGTTTGATGATGTAATAAAATCACATCTTTTTGTTCAAATGATCGTCTCTCCTCTATCTGCATTTTATCTTCTTTTTTATGATTGCTTTTTCTTTCTTTGTTAGTTTGTGGCTAGAATGGAACTGATATCTGATCATGATACAAAGCTGATGCAGCAATGCCGTGAATATTATAAAGTTGGTCATATGATTTTGAGTGTATCAGAAATTACTGACATCTTGGGCCATGATGCTTCAGAACAGGCAGTTGATGCTTATCGATACCTGAAGGATTTGTTGGACCGAGCTGTGGCCAATAATGTGGCATACTATGACTTGATTGAAGAGCTTCATTATTCTTTAGAAGATCTACAACATCAACATAATAAATCAACTGCTTTGCTGCACAAGGAGTATGAAAATAGATATCAACAGCTTTCTTCTGAAACAGGCCATAAAAAGATCCTTGTTGGATACGATATTAGGGAGAGAACCCTAAGAGGTGAAATTGAAGCCTGTAGGCAGATTGCTGAGTTGCTGGAACAAGAGAACAATAATTTGCAGAACAAGTTGGCACAGTATGAATCTGCAGCTTCATCTTCCACTGCTTTAATACCGGTTACCGATGAAGGTTTCTCATTCTTAGAGGTTGAGAATGCCAAATTAAGGCAAGAGCTGGATGTCTGAGAAGATCTGGTATTTCCACTATTGCTCGGGGACGAGGAAGATGGTCTCGTGGGCGAGGAAGAACTGTTCAAAATGATGTCGAAGAGCAAAATTCTCCACCTGCTCGGAGTAGATCAAGAGTTCTCAGCCGTAATGTTGAAGAAGCTCGTACACAGTCGACGTTGGAAACTCAAGCGTTCCAATTGAATGCAAAAGACTGGGCTTTGTCTGAAATGTCCAAGAAAAATCTATCTTTGGAAGATCAACTTACTGCAACAAAGTCTGCTTTACATACCAAGGATCTTTTCTCCAAAAACCTTCATGAACAATTGGATAGATTAACCTTCCAATTCCATAAACAGCCCAGGGAATTTTGGATGGCAGGATACAATGAAGCCCTTGTTCATTTAGATGCTCGTATTGAACACGCCAATAATTAAGGTTATAAGCAGGGATGGTTGAACGCCCTGGGTGTATTAAAATTGGAGCAATGGCATTTTTTATGGGACTATCGTGCTCCAGGGTTACTAGACTTGCCTGTGCCACCTTTCAAATTGGAGATGGCATGGATCCCAGCTCGTTCCATTCCTCGGAGTTTAATTTCAAAATATCTCGGTGACTATAGTCTTCATTCTCAGACTGAATTATCTCGTCCTGAGCATCTCTTGGATACACCTTCTGTGATGAACGTCAGAATGCTCAGAGATGTTAATTTCATTAATTCTCCTCTGTGCCTAGAGGATCCTCCTGCTGGAGAAGAGCCTGTTTCAAAAGCTAAAGGAAAGAAACCAATAGAATAGGATTTTTAATGTAATGGTTAGCATATATACATGTAACTTGTAATATATTTTGACCTTAATGAAAGAATTTCATTTTTTGTTTGCAAGTCTTTATTGTTATTGTTCTGCGTTAAACACTAAGTATGTATTGTTAAAAAGATAACAATTTTGTGCTATTCATTGACCAACTTAGTAATAAATATGAGAAATGTTGCTCAATAAAGTAATGAGTATAAAGATGTTTAAAATTTGGCCAACCAACCAAGGTTGTTAAATTGTGCTCGTCGACCAATTATAGTTAGTGGGAGTTTATCCCCGACTAACCATACTTGGTAAATTTTTATCTTTTTCATAAAATGTGTCCGACCAACTAAGGTCGATAAATTCTGCTTGTCGACCAACTATAGTTAGTGGGTTTTTATCCCCGACCAACCATACTAGGTACAGTTTGGAATGTGAAAGCATATTTTCAAATCAAATAATATTGTTCTTCCCTCAACCGTAGTTGATTATTGAACTATCAGGTTCTTTCGAACTATCTTGTCCACTAGTTATCTTACCAACCTTAGTTGATCACGCTAGTGTACGCCTCCTAACCAAAGGAGTATATTTTTTGGTTCTTTCGAACTATTTGTCCACTAGTTATCTTACCAACCTTAGTTGGTCACGCTAGTGTATGCCTCCTAACCAAAGGAGTATATTTTTTGGTTCTTTCGAACTATTTGTCCGCTAGTTATCTTACCAACCTTAGTTGGTCACGCTAGTGTACGCCTCCTAACCAAAGGAGTATATTTTTTGGTTTTTTCGAACTATCTGTCCACTAGTTATCTTACCAACCTTAGTTGGTCACGCTAGTGTACGCCTCCTAACCAAAGGAGTATATTTTTTGGTTCTTTCGAACTATCTGTCCACTTTCTTCTTTTTGCTGTCGAGTAGCGTAGTGTACAACACTAGTATTCCCCGAAAAACTTTCAAACAAAGGAGAAGAAAATGGTGAAAACATCATCATTTTATTCATATTGATGGAACCGTTGTACATTTTACATCATTGATAATATTTGCGAAGGTGTTCAGCATTCCAAGCATTCTTGAATTCTTCTCCTTCTAGAGTTGCTATTCGGTAAGTTCCTGGTCGAACAACTTTTGTAACTCGGTAAGGCCCATGCCAGTTTGCCTCCAATTTATTGTGCTTCTGAATTACCTTCTTTAGCACATAATCTCCTTCCTTTAAATCGCATTTCCTCACCCTTTTGTTGTAGAAAAGAGCTGTTCGTTGTTGATAAGCAGCATTCCTAATGGCTGCCTCTTCTCGAACCTCCTCGAGCATATCCAAATCCAGTCTTCTCATCAAGTCACTGATAGGAGAATTGAAATTCAGTACTCTATGCGTTGGAAGACCCAACTCGGCAGGTATTACAGCCTCACTTCCAAATGCCAGCATATATGGTGATTCTCCAGTCGCTGCTCGGGGAGTTGTTCGGTAAGCCCACAATACTGATTGTAGCTCATTAATCCAGTTAGCTTTAGCTTCACTTAGCCTTTTCTTCAAACCATTTAGCAGTGTTCTATTCGTCACTTCAGTCTGTCCATTTCTTTGAGGATGGCCTGGTGCTGAATGAACCTTCAAAATGTTCGACTGATGATAATAGGCAGTAAATTCCTCGTTATCAAATTGGGTTCCATGGTCTGTGATGAAGGCATGAGGGAGACCATATCGACTGATGATATTCTTCCAAACGAACTGGTATACCTTCTCGTATGTCATATCAATAAGTGGCTCAGCTTCTACCCACTTAGTAAAATAGTCTACTGCAACGACGAGGTACTTGAATCTTCCTCGGGTGATCGGCAGTGGTCCAACCAAATCAATTCCCCATATGGAAAATGGCCAAGGGGAAGTTATTGGTGTCAACAATGCTTGTGGAGTTCGTCGGATAGAGGAAAAATGTTGGCACTTGTCACATTTCTTAGCATAGGCTATACAATCAGCCCTCATCGTCGACCAATAGTATCCTTAAGTCATTACCCTTTGTAAAAGTGTTCGACCTGCTACATGAGATCCACAAGACCCTTCATGGATTTCTTCAATCAATTCTTTCACCTCGGAGGGATGTACACATCTCTGTAAACCTGCCATAATTCCTCGTCTATATAAAATACCATTAGTTAATACATACCGAGCAGCTTTATACTTCAATTTTTTGGCAGCGAGCTTATCCTCTGGCAATTCTCCCTCTTCAATATATACCCTGATGGGATCCATCCAAGATGGTCCTAAATCAAGGGTAATAACATTCATCATCAGGTTTTCATCTATGCTCCGACTTTCCAGTACTTCAATTGGTATCGTTCGTTGCAGCTCGGTACGAGTAGCTGATGCTAGTCGGGCCAGTGCGTCTGCTTGTACATTCTCCATCCTCGGTATTCTCACCAATTGAATGGCATCAAATTCTATCAGTAATTCCATCACCTTTGCATGATATTTCGCCATTAAGTCTCCTTTAACTGCGTATGTTCCTATCATCTGATTTACAATTAATTGAGAATCACTGAATACAATTACTTGTCGTGATTCCATAACTTTTGCTAAGTTTAAACCTGCTATCATGGCTTCATACTCAGCCTCATTATTGGAGGCTTTGAATTGGAATCGCAAAGCATATTCCATGTCAATCTCATCTGGGGTGTTCAAAACAATTCCTGCCCCGCAACCTGCTGTGCAAGATGAGCCATCTACATATAATCTCCATATGGGTAACCCGTCTTCAAATTCCTTATCTGACAGGGTTCCTCGATGAAATATTTGTTGCTTCTTTTCATCCTCCCTTGACATTTTTCGCTCCTCGTCGACCATCTCTTCTTGCTCTGTTAGCAACCGGATCTGGTCTGAGCTCGAAGTTGATGATCTTTCTTCATCCATAAGCCCTTTTACCAACCGGAGTTGGTCTGAATTTATGTCTGTTGATCCTGTAACATCCACAGGTTGGTCAGCGAGCATCTTTTGCTCCTCGGGGGTATCAGGGTATGTAAACTCTGCTATAAAATCTGCTACAGCTTGCCCTTTTAATGATGATCTGGGTTCATACACAATATCATATTCACCGAGTTCTATTGCCTAGTACATCAGTCTTCCTGATTTTTCTGGCTTGTGAAGGGCTTGTCTCAATGGCATATCGGTATACACGACGATTGTATGGGCCTGGAAATATGGCCTCATTCTTCTATTTGCTTCAATTAATGCCAATGCCAATTTTTCTATCTTTGGGTTCCTGATTTCTGCACCTCGAAAAGCCTTACTTGTGTAATAGATGGGTTTCTGAACTCCATTCTCCAATCTAATCAATGCTGAGCTAACTGCATTCTCCGATACCGCCAGATACAAGTACAACTTCTCTCCTGTTATTGGCCTGGACAACAATGGAGGTGTTCCCAAATATTTCTTCAAATCTTGAAAGGCCTTCTCACATTCATCAGTCCACTCAAAAAATTTTCGAAGTGTGTTGAAGAATGGGAGGCATTTGTCAGTTGCTCGGGACACAAATCTGTTGAGCGCTGCAACTCGTCCTGTAAGACTCTGCACTTCTTTCTTTGTTGTTGGAGATCGCAACCCTAAAAGAGCTTTGATCTTATCTGGATTTGCTTCAATGCCTCGCTGGTTAACAATGTATCCGAGAAACATTCCTTCTCGTACTCCAAATGTGCACTTCGTCGGGTTGAGCTTCATTTGGTATTTATCCAGTTGATCAAATGTCTAAGCTAAGTCAACTAGATGATCTCCAGCTTTCTTGCTTTTTGTCAGCATATCATCGACATAGACTTCCATGTTGCAACTGATTTGTTCGGTGAAAACCTTGTTCATCAGCCGCTGGTATGTCGCTCCTGCATTTTTCAAACCAAAAGGCATAACATTATAGCAATAAGTTCTCCTAGGGGTAATAAAAGAAGTACTTTCCCTGTCTTCAGGTTTCATTTTGATCTGGTTGTACCCGGAATATGCATCCATGAAGCTGAGCAGCTCATGTCCCGAGGTAGCATCCACTAGTTGGTCAATTCTGGGCAATGGAAAATGATCTTTCGGGCATGCTTTGTTGAGATCAGTGAAATCAACACACATTCTCCATTTATTATTCTTCTTCTTTACCATCACCACATTTGCTAACCTGTCTGGATATTTCACATCTTCAATGAATTGGGCTTTCTGGAGCTTCTTGACCTCCTCTTGTATGGCCTGATTCTTCTCGGGACTAAACACTCTTCTTCTCTGCTTCACAGGCTTGACCTCCTTATTCACATTGAGTTTATGACATAAGAAGTTTGGATCTATTCCTGGCATGTCTTTGTGACTCCATGCAAAAGTATTCTTCCTGTTTCTCAAGAAAGTTATCAACTCTTGTTTTATTGAAGCATCCAACGATGAACCTATCTGGGTTACTCGTTCAGGGTGCTCCTCGTCCAGAATAACATTTTCTGTAGATTCTACCACCTGTCCTTTTACAAGTTGGGATTCATCCCTGGGATCAAGAGTTTCAATTTCTGTACCTTCCTCCACCTGGTAGGTAGTAGTCTTTTTCCTTGATTCCTCAAGTTCCTCTTGCTCGGCAGATGAATAATAGCATTCCCGAGCTATTTTTTGATCACCTTTCACAACTCCTACTCCGAAGTTTGTTGGGAATTTTAAGCATTGATGCACTGTAGATGGAACTGCTTCGAACTTCTTCAAACCAACTCTTCCCATGATGATGTTGTAGGTTGACTGCACATTCGTATCCATCACAAAGAAGCGTATTCTTTCTGTTCGACAAGCAGGCCAAGTTCCAATGAATATGTCCAACTTGATCGTCCCAAGTGGAAAAACTTTCTCGCCAGCAAAACCCAGAAGGGGTCGGTGATAAGGTTCCAATTGAGATAATTTTAAATTCAAGCTATCAAAGCATGAATAGTACATGATGTCTGCCGAACTACCATTGTCCACCAGCACCCTTGAAATCAACACATATTTCATCCTCATTTTGATCACCAAAGGATCGTCGTGAGGGTAAAGAACACCTGCCAAATCATTTTTTGAAAAACCAATAACTAGCTTCTCTTTATTTACCTTCCTCGGACGATCATCCTCGGCAAGATTTATTCGTTGAATATATGAGCAGGCTTGAGCCTCTCCGAGATAAGCCTTTCTTTCTGCAATAAGGTCTCCTCCTCCAGCATCTCCTCCTGTAATAACATTACAATCAAATGACCCAAAATGTATGGAAAATACCTCTCGTTCAGGCTGCCTTGGCTTCTTTGGAAGATCGGGGTCTTCATCTGGATCATCTTCATGAACTCTTTTCTTTTTCTCCTCCGTCCGACGAGGAGATCTGGAACGATCTCTAGTTCTATCATCATTCTTCCTTTCACCTCTGCGATCTACATACTTTGACAACTTTCCTCTTCGGATGAGCATTTCAATCTCGTTCTGAAGAGCTATGCAATTTTTGGTCGTATGGCCATGATCTTTATGGAACTCGCAATATTTGGCCCTATTCCTCAGGTCAGGATTGGTCCTCAGTTTATCTGGCCACTTGATTTCTTCGTTATTCTTGATTTCTTCCAAAACATGATTAATACCCATTTTCAATGGAGTATAATTATCGTATTTCTTCAGGACTTCCCATGACGTCCTATTATTCTTGGAATGCTTGTCACCACCATTACCTTTTTGCTCTTTCTTCTTAGATTTGTCAACCTCTACCTTGGTTTCTTTATCCATATTCTTCTTCGCAGCCATAGCCTCCTCGACATTCATGACTTTGGCCGCTTTTGCCATCAACTCCGACATAGTTTTAGGTGGATCTTTGGCCAAAGTGTAGTATAACTTGTTAGGCAATAATCCACTCATCAAAGTAGTGATCTCTGTCTTTTCTTCGTAATCTATGACTTCCAACTTCTCGTTATTGAAACGAGTTATGTAATCTCTAGTACTCTCACCTGATTTTTGTCTAACACTTAACAAGTGCGCTACTCGCTTTACCGGCTTTGCTCCAAAACAAAAATTGCCAATGAACAACTCGGCTAACTGAATAAAAGTCGAAATCTTACCCCGAGGAAGATTGTTGTACCATATCTGTGCAGATCCGGTAAGAGTTCCCGAGAATGCTCTACACCTCATCTCGTCGGGGACGGCATATATGTCGGCAGCAGCTTGGTATTGTTCTATATGAAGAACAGGATCTATCTTTCCATCATACTTAGGGGTCACTACAGGTGCTTTGAATTTCGATGGTGTTGGAAAATTCACAATGGCCTGCACAAAAGGTGTCCCTTGAACAAAAGTTCTCTGTAAGGGATTCCTTTCTTTAGCCATTTCTCCAAGTCTATCCTCCAACCGCTGAATGGAACCTTTCCATGCTTCATTTCCTTCCTTGGGCCGCTTAGTCCGAGCAATTGATTGTTCTGACGTAGCTTCCTGAGATCTATCTCGACGAGTAGCTGGTCGTGATTGTGTTGATCCTTCTCTCAAACCTGATGGTGGTCGAAAGCTTCTCGATGGGGCTCTAGGTGGACTCATATTTCTCCTTGGTCCTAACCGACTGAAAGGAGACACCCTGCTTAATCTTTTCAGGGCGCTGGTTCTCTCCGAAGAGAGAGTGATATGTTGATCTGTATCCGTAGCCCGTATCGATGAAGTTCGCCCAGGTTGATAAGAAAAATCATTAGATTCTTCATTACGATATGACTCAGTACGTCTGGATCGCGATTGCCCACGATCACTCCTTTGCCTTGAATGGGTAGGTGCACCGTCGTGAAGAGTTTGAATGAGTTGCCTCATTGTTTCTTGCATGGCGGTTTGTCCTTCAGCCAGATTCGTCATAATTCCAGCCAGATCTGGAGGTGCAGATGGATTTGTTGGATTTCCAGCATTTCCAGCATTTCGATTACTGGATTCTGGATTATCTGCCATTGATGATAAATGATTTTTGGTGAAAAACGATAGCAACAGTCGATTCCCACAGACGGCGCCAATCTGTTGATGTAAAAAACTAGATTACTCTAATAATTTAATCACAGATAAATAAATGAGACAGAATATTTTTAAAGTGGTTCAGCCTTATGTGAATGGCCTACGTCCACTGTTATGTTATTGCTGAGTGTTTGGGAATTCTCGATTACAAGTTCTCTCAAGAAATTCCTCCCCCTTTGAATGAGGATGATACAAGGTAATTATAGCCCATAGGCTGTACATGAAAGGGCTGGTACATTAAATGATATACATATGAAAGGGTAATACATTTAATGCGGCGTGTGCGTCAAGCTGATAATCATTCAATGAATGGTTGAACTGTTGATTATCTGGAAATTAATGATACGACCGAGATGCAGTTCGGATCGCCTTAGTTGCTCGTTGCTCTGGAGTTCCTCGGAGCGCTGGAATACCTCGGAGTGCTAAAGTTCCTCGGTGTATCCTCGTTGCCCGGAGAGAACATGAGTTGGTCGGAGAAATGAACTTCCTCGTTGCTATTGTGCCACATAGATTGACACGTGTCTTCCTATTATTCGTCCATATCAGCATATTAATTTTGGTATCAACAATAAACAAGATGTGTTTACAAAGAAACTTATGTACGAGAGTAATTAAGATTGTGTAATCAGTTTTTAAAACTAAGGCAGTTTCAAAAATTCAGCACACTTATAGAATGAGATGAGTAGATGAAGATAATCAACACACAGTTTTTAACGTGGTAAAACCTCTCCCAACAGAGGAAACATCCACGGTGACTTCTAAGTCACAAAAGTAAAAATCCACTAATAACAAATAATAGTTACAAACAATACAACATGCAAGCACACAAATCAACCTATTCTAAGTTTAGGAATATACCCCACTTGGTGTCCTTCTAACTTCTCATAGATCTGATTTGTTGATGATGTTCTTCCAGTTTGCTAACTTCCTTTGCTTTAGCTTCCTTATGTCGACTCAATGATCTTTGATCTTAAACACAACACTTCCAGTGTAGTAGTGTGTTAAGTGTTTGTGAAGTGATCCCTATTCACATGCATGAACTCACACACACTTAGATTTACAGACAGTCCTAGTAAATTACATATAAAGTCTATATGCAGTGATTTTGTTATCTTTCTTTCTTACAAAACTAAAAACCTTTTTGACCTTTAATATAACCCAGATTCCACGGATATCTCGCTTTTAAAATCGGACAAGATCTTAATCAACCTCTTTTTGAAAACATTTGTGAGATTGAAAATCTCCAAGTGCGAATCCAACTAGGTCAAGGTTAAGTTTTATAAAAACAGAAACCATAAAACATTTTCAAAACAAAATGAATAAAGATTTTCTTAAACCAAGTAGAAAATATGCAGATCTAGTGAAAATGTAACATGCAGAGTATAGATCTAACGTTTCTATGGAAAAAGAAACAAGATCTTTACTCGAAAGTTTAAGTTGTGAACAAGATCAAAGCCAAGGAGGTTACAGCTTCAAATGAACAAACCACTGTCTCTCTCAAACACTCAGAATGTGTTTGGGGTTAAGTGTATACGAAGGTTTGTTACAGAGGAATGAAGTGTTTAGGGTTAGGGTTAGGGTTTGGCTAACAGTTTCCCTTTCTCTCTCTTCTCTCTTTTCTTTTCTCTCTTCTCTCTCACTTCTCTCTTTTCTTTTCTCTCTTCTCTCTCACTTCTCTCTTCTCTCTTATTTTTTTCTCTCAGAAAGACGAATGCCCAAAAGTCTTCTAAGGCTGAGAAGTGGAGGGTATATATAGGGCTGAGGGAAGGTTCTGGATGTTCGAGGGAAATCAAGGGCTGAGATCAAGTCTTGCAAGCTTTGACTTGATCCAAAGGTTATAAAACAGCGGTGATTAAAAGGATTGTGATTGGTTCAAATGGATAGCATCGGGATTAACTAAGAACACATGCAGACCCTCGATTAGAAATGATCCAACGATCAGTAATGAACCAGGCTAACCTCTCACACAACAAACACATATTGACGCATTAAGGGAATGATAAGTGTTGACATATGAGAGGCCCTCACACACGCGTCAAATTAAATACAAAACATCACCCTGAAGTCTCTAGCGCTTTGAGATCCTACCCAACCAAACTTTTTAATGAAAACAGAAGTTTCCAAAATAGAATATTAACCCCACAAATTATATAATCCCATATTATTAATAAAAACATTTATTAAAAAATGTTTTAAAATGTTTAAAAAGGTTTAAAAAATATTTAAAAATTCCCAAAAAATTATTAAAGCTCCAATTCAAGGGGAATTAAACACACACTCAATTTTAAGCAATATGAACACATGTATGCACTTCTAATTGTGTGTAGTGTGATTCATTTTATACCTTCATGATCATTGAAGAGGATTAGAGAGATTCGATCTGAGGCTTTTTGGATTCTAGGATAGACAACCAATTTTGTCACTATTTCCAAACTAGTTGAACACTTATACAGTATAGACTTAAGTAAGTCAAAGGTATAAGGTGCTTCAATATCCTCTAACATCTTATTCGTTTGTTCGGTCTACCCATCCATCTGTGGGTGATAGTACGAACTCAATCGTAACTCCGTACCCATGGCCTCCTGGAAGCTCTCCCAAAAACTGGACACAAAAATCTTGTCCCGGTCAGACACAATATTAAGGGGCACCCTCTCACTATCTCGGCAATGAAGATCTGAGCATACTGCCTCATAGTATAGTCGGTCCGAATTGGCAAAAAGTATGCTACCTTGGTCTATCGATCCACAATCACCCATATGGAATCGTGACCCCTCTGCGATGTAGGCAACCGTATGATGAAATCCATGGAAATGCTCTCCCATTTACACATAAGGATCTCTAACGGCTGTAGGATCCCTGGCGGTCTCTGGTGGTCCACTTTTACCAGCCGACAAGTGGCATATTTTAAAGCAAACTCGGTGATGTCCTTCTATATTCCACTCCACCTGTACTATCGCCTTATATCCTGGTACATCTTATCCCCTCCAGGATGTACCGCAAATCGTGAACCATGAGACTCCGCCATCACCGCATGTCGTAACTCCTCCCCCTCTGGAACTACTAGTCTGCCATTAAAGTGTAATCCCCCACCCGAGCTCACAGAATACGACTCTGCCCCCTTGGCGAGAAGCTATACAATTCGATCCTGACAGAACGAATCTGCTGCCTGAGCCTGTATCATCCTAGTAACGATCTCGGGTGTAACCGTCATCACTGATATGAATGAGCGGGCAATTGCCTCCTAATGTCCCAATTCCTTCCATTTTGCCTTCCACACCTTGGCCACCTCACCTACTGGCCTACGTCTCAACGCGTTTGCTACCACGTTATCCTTCCCCGAGTGGTAATGAATGTCGAACTGATAGTCCTTGACAAATTCAAGCCACCTCCGCTGATGCATATTCAACTCTCGCTGCGTGAATAGGTACTGCAGTGACTTGTGATATGTGAATAGGCGGAATTTCTCCCCTAAGAGATAATGTCTCCATACCTGAAGTGCAAACACGATTGCCGCTAACTCCAAGTTGTGGGTGGGGTAACTCCTCTCGTGAGGCTTAATGGCGTTGAAGTCATCTTGTCCTTTAGCTCATCAAAAGCCAACTGGCAGACATCATCCCTATATAAATGGCACCCCTTTCCGAGTCAAATTTTTCATCGAACCTGCTATCTTTGATAATCCCAGAATAAATCGTCCATAGTATCCGGCCAACCCTAAGAAACTACGTATTTCTATCGGCGTCGTGGGATGTCCGCACTCCCTCACCGTTGACACCTTTCTCGGATCTACAGGTATCCTTTCTTCAGAAATAATGTTACCCAAAAATCGAACCTCTCTTATCCAGAACCCACACTTCTCATATTTCGCATAAAACTCGTGCTCATGGAGTGTCTGCAAAACCAGCCCCAAATGCTTGGCATGCTCCTCCTCAGTCCGGGAATAAATTAGGATGTCATCAATGAAGACAATGACAAAATCATCTAAGAACTCTCTGAACACCCTGTTCATCAAGTCCATGAATACAACCGGTACATTGGTTAGCCCAAATAGCATAACCCTGAACTCATAGGATCCATATCGCATCAAGAAGGAAGTCTTAGACACGTCCTCCTCTCTGATATATAATTGATGGTATCCCGACCTCGAGTCTATCTTTGAGAAGTAGACAACACCACTCAACTGGTCAAATAGGTCATCAATTCGGGGTAATGAATACTTATTCCGTATAGTGACCTTATTTAACTCTTGGTAGTCAACACACGATCGTAGTGACCCATCTCTTTTCTTTATGAACAGTACGGGAGAGCCCCAAGGAGAGGTACTCCTACGGATGAAACCCTGTCCCAATAACTGCTCGATCTGATCCTTTAAATCCCTCATCTCCGCCGGAGCTATACGGTAAGGTGCATAGGCTATCGATCGTGTGTCTGGCGTCTAGTCTATCATAAAATCTATCTATTTGATAGGCGGTAGCCCTGGTATATCCTGAAATACATCAGTGAACTCACGAATAACCAGAATTGAATCAAGTGGTATCACCACCCCCTTAGAGGTCTCATCCTTTATATAATACAAATGGGTGGACGAACCTCCCTCAAGACGAGGCATCGCCACCAAAAACATCTCCTAACCCGGTATGGCGAACACAATACTACGACTATAGCAATCAATCATTGCCCTATACATAACTAACCAATCCATCCCAATAATAGCATCATACTCGTGCATATCTAAGACAAGCATGTCAGCCGGTAAGATCAATCTCCCAATCTCTATACCCACTCCTCAACATATAAAGAATATCAATGACCCATAGCCCAATGGTGAGTTTACACTAGTAACTGTACTCTCTGCCATGTCTAATAATCCCGTGGCTCGTGCAAAACTAGTGGCAATGAAACTATGTGAAGCCCCCGTGTTAAATAATATTCGCCCCAAAGTCCCCTGGATAGAAAACGTACCCTCAACTGTGGGTTGAGCCTGGGGAACTGCGGCCTGGTGGACGTTGTAGACACGCCCATACTGCAGTTGTCCCTACTGGATCAGAGGTGCTGGAACGATTGGCAAAGCTGGTACTTGCGGTGGTGCTAAGAGGGCGGCTGGAAATATCGGGCGTTGGGGCTCCTGACGATTGCCCTGTTGCTGCTGCTGCGGGGCTTTACCCTTCTGAGGACAATCCTAATGTTTGTGTCCAGTGCTTCCACAAGATAAGCATCTCCGTGGAAAGTGACCTCCCCTATGCCCCTGCTGCCCTCGACTATGATGGTCATTACCACCCCTCCATTGGCCATGCTGAAAGAGCTGTTGGCCAGGCTTGCCCTGATGGCCCTATCTAAAACCTCTCTATCCCTGCCTGTAGTCACCTGATCTGAACCTCTTAGCAGGGTCCCCCCGGTGGGAACTCTGCTCACTCTGTCGCTGTTGATCCCGGGCTGATTGTGCCCCACTGGCACCATTACCTCATGTCCTGCCCTACTAGCTGGGCTCCCCCACTCATTTGCTTCCCTTCTGATGGAAGTGATGATCCTGGCAGTGTAGTAGGGCAACGTTAAGTACATCAATATATGTACCCAACGAAATATTACCTAAAAGGTACTGACGAATCCTCCACGTCAGGCCATCTATAAACATCTGAATTCCCCTCAGTAGGCACCTCATCTGGAACTAGATTAATCAATATCATGAACTTTCCTCGTACTCCGCAACGATCTTCCCCTCCTAGGTGAGATCCAGTAATTTCAGCCTCATTTCAGTCTGAACAGCGGAAGGAAAATATTTGCAGTTGAAACGCACCCAGAAGTCCTGGATAGTCATGTTGTCTCTCTCCTCAGCAGTGGTAATAGACTCCCACAACTGCAGTGCTACTCCCACTAGCTTAAAGTAACTAGTATCTGCCTCTGAACCTCAGTACACTCATACATCCTCAAGTGCCGCTGAATGTCCTTTTTCCACTGGCCCACTACCACAATATCTGAACTTCCTACAAACTCCGAAGGGTGTGCCTTATGGAAGGAATCTCTAGCTTGTTCCCAAGCAGAAGGGAATGCGTGGGATGGTGATGGGGCCACCACTGGTGCCGGGGGTGGCCTGCTGTACCACGGCCGAACCTGCATTTACCGCCTGCGCTACGATAAAGGCAACCTCTGCAGTATTCATCGTACCCTGGGCCGGAGCTGGCTGGGGCTCGGGCTGGGCATCCCTAGGAGCTCGCTGTGCACGTCTAGGAGGCATCTGAAATGAGAGAGAATCTTTATAAATCCATAGTAATATCTTAAATAGATGAAGACGTAAAATGCGCAATTAATGAATACAATCGTCCTAAATATAGGGGCTCTATATCAAATAAAGATATGCTGGAAGCATAACAAGCTGCACAGATCCTAAGGGCTCTAGAACCTGATGCTCTAATACCACCTGTGACATCCCACCTAATTAAATACCGGGTGATCAGTCCTTTATTAAATTAAATCAGAATATCCAATTGGTTCAAAATACACATCACTGTCGAAAACTTTATTATTAACACTAACTACCTAATATTTAAAAAGGTTGATGTCCAAATTTTATCTTTTAATTAACATAAAAAAATTAAATTAACCAATGACTAAACATACATCATTCAAACTAATCGCATATGGAATAAAATGACTGAATAATAAATGTGACTGGAGTAAACACTTCCAGCCTAAATACCGAATACATTAATCCAACAAAATAAACCAATAACTAAAATGAGTAAATAAATAAATCCACAATTTCTAACTGTCTGAATAAGTAAAAGGGGCGACATGCCCTAATTGAAGTAGATAACTCAAGATGAAGAAACAAAAGTCATGGTGGTGTCTACTACCAAGTCCTGTAACTTCCACAACAGCTACAACTCGTCAAATGAATGCAACTCTTATACTTGGTGTCCCTATGGCTGGGCACCTAAAATAATTTGACGAAAGAAAAAGATTTGCAATAAACAGGTCAGAGCCCGAGTTGAAAACAGTTTAAAAATCAGCAAGTGCTTAAATGAAAATAATAACACATATTGTGTACATGCTAAATTTTCGTACTCACACTTGAGATACTCCCATCTTATCTAATGTGCAGATCTAACGCGTATATTTAACCCATCCTAGTCATGCTACCCCGCCTAACTAGCTCGAAGATGACTATTATCACACTAATAATCTCATGCGTTTACCCCTATCACCCGTATCCCAGATTACCATAAGTTTAAGGATAATTATTCACATACACAACCGTTATTCTCATTGGTATTCTTTTTCTCACTAAGTATATTTTTAAATATCATTATTTCCATATCTACTAAACACTCACAGTAAAATAAGTAATAGGTATACATATATTTATCTCTCTCTCTCTCTCTCTCTCTATATATATATATATATATATATATATATATATATATATATATATATATATACTATTTCAGCACCCTGGGTTAGGGGCCCCCTGGTGCAATGCATACTCTGCTATCATGTCCCGGTGCATCGCTCATTGCATGAAGGACTATAGGTTCAATCTCTCGCGAACCATAAAAACAAAACACATATCAGAGGCGAACATAGTTATAAGCCGATGGATTACGCACATACCTACGCACCCAAAATCCCTCCGAAGGCTCCTCAAGATATGATCGTCCACAACGCGCAACCTCCACCCGATATCAAGTAGCGTAGGTATGTTATACACACAATAATTCAATCAATAGGTATATACATAACCTATAATAATCATTAGGTATTCACGCAACCCAAATCCCCGAATTTATACGTAGTATTATTATCACTAATACTCACGTTACTCTATCCGTACGATTAATCTATTTATCGTATCTATATTCCGTAAGGCCCTCTTATTCTAACCTATTTCCTTAGTAGTTACACAATCATATAATCTCTAGACTATGTAATGAAGTCACTCAAGAATAGTGTAGATCATTTTCTCACTCTAATCAACCTTGTTAGGTCTTAACTTGTTCGGGCAAAAATTGACTTCTGAAATATCGTTAGAAGCTGGGGAAAATCTCGTTCGAACGAACTAAGGCATGGATTTTCGTTAGAATCTAGTTCGAAAGAGGTCGTTCAAACGAAGCTTCAAACGAATCTAGTATGAATTCTCGTTGGATAGGTCGTTGGAATTCTCGTTCAAATGACTCAGGTCGTTCGAACGAGAATTTCGCAGGTCGTCCCCGTCCTCTAAAAACTGCGTTTTTCCAACTTTTTCATCACCCAAATCACCCAAAACTTATCCTAACTCAAATCCAACGATTCTAAACTATACCCCCTAGTAATAGAATGCTTTCCAATACGTTTTAACGTCAAATCCTTCAAAGTTATAACATAAAATCTGATTAATTTCTCAAATCTTCAAAAAACTCTAAATTCATATAGTCACCATTAATCACAATTAAACCCATATCTAAATTCGTGATTTCAACATATAAAATCCAGATTTCTTATCCCCAATATATGATTATTCAACTACATGCAAAACCTATACCACAATCATGGATTAATACCCAATTTCAGTCCCAAATTTCATAATTTAATGAATAAATCATCAACTAATCTAACATGGACATTATATGCTATAATTAAAGCAAGATAAATGCCTTTTCACGATGGTCTAATTTGTCGCTTGAAATTGGTATGGATGCGTTCTCCTCTTCCCGATCTACACGTTGATGATGTTTTTGGTGAAAGGTGATCGGGTTTGGCCTTGGAAGTCCTAGGAACCTTTTCTCCTTTTTCCTCTTGGACTATCTCTTGAGTTTACCAGTTATTTACCCTAACTCTCCCATATACATGCATATATATTTCTCCAATTTTCATCCATTAATTAATCCCAATTTTTCAAAAAACAAAAATACTCACCCGGGGTGTCAGGTTGGCCTAAAGTTGCACCAGACTCCAAACTAAACCCCCGAGTAGACTTTTCTGAATATCTTGACCCTTCCGGACACATTGACGTACTCAAAGCAGCCATCCAAATAATTAAAAATGAAATTATATTTTAAATTCATCATTTAAGTCCCGACACGACTCACACGCGCGTCCCAACTAAGTGTACTTTAATTGCCGTATTTTTCACTCACGACAATTATATAATATTCTCATTATACATTACTTTACTCACTAAGTAATCTTCAACATAATTCTTACCAATAAATACTAACTCTCATCACGCTAGTAATTATTTAATTAAATCCGAATTAATTATAAATAATTTTCCATTTAAATTAATTAATCCCATAATTAAAATAAAATCTTTCAAAAATACGGGGTATTACAATAAGGACTAAGAAGAAGATTATAACATATGAATAGTAGGATCCTAATACTTATGAGCAAGCTCACGCCTTAATACAACCATCATTTTATTACATTAGGGTCAGAATGACTATTATTGTTGATTATAACTTTAATTTTATGTATAATTATTGGCTAACCATTTAATTATCATAATAAAGGTATATGATGAATTTATCAAAATTTAAAGGCCCGTGCCATTTTATAACCTAAAAAGGTGTATATATTAATTTTGTGTTTCCTTCTTCCCAAATTAATATTGCCCTTTTGAATTCAAATATTTTAAAATTACTTTTCGCTTTTCACATTTAACCAACTATAAATGATGAATACTATTGAATGCAAAATATTTACTTTGATCACTATTCTCTTATGACCATCATTACAATGCGTAACTTTGTAATTAACATAATTTATATACTAAACTATTGATTTTATACCAACTAAAAAATATAGCACAATTTTTGGACGAAGTGAGTATAATAATATTCTATATCTCATACTACTTCCCATTTCGAAAGGTGGGCATTAAAGGCATCCCATTTTTTACTTCTTAATATTACATTTTTTTTAATTTTTTTTACTAAGGACAACCAAATATATATATATATATATATATATACATTAACACTCAAATTGGGCCACCATCATTTTCTCTCCCAAATCATTTTATCTACCAAGAGAACTTTTTCTCAAATCATTCTCTCAAACCTTACACAAACCCCACCCAAACTATTTACTAGGATTTGAGTTATCATAATTGGGGATTTCACCATAACACAATATTGTAGTTATTGTTAGCACCATTTACTATTAACTCAAATGAAAATAGCCATAATAATCCGTTTAAAGTAATTTTTATAAAACATACCATTTTCTTATTTCTTTTTAAACGTTGAAAAGCTTAACCGTGGAATGGAGTTTTACAGTTGTTTGCCATCGGGCCTCCGAAAAAGATGATGATTTTTGGGTGGTTCTCCCGAATCAATTTTTAAAGAAAACTGTTCATTTGAGGTGATTATGACGAATGTAACACATATATTCGGGGATTATGCCAAATGAAATGCATATATTGGGAGTGATTATGGCGAATGGAATTTATATATATATATTTTTGTTGAAAAAGTTTCATTTGGAATAATTATACCAAATGAAACGCATATAATCGGGGTAATTATATAAAATGAAGTTTGAATTAAATTTTCCATACCATAATTTGGTTCGGGGTAAATATGACGAATGTTTGATCTTTACTCGAGGTCGGAATACCGAACCACTGGATTATCAATTATGATTTTGTACACAAGAGTTATTGATTATTGATTGTTTTCTCAGCCTATGAAGAGTATCAAACGTTCTTCGCAACAAAAAGTAACACATTATTATTGCTCAATATGATTTTCATAAGTTTAATATGCTTTTCAAAGGGTTTAACATATTTTTCATATTTTTCATAGATTTAATAATTTATGTTATATATTTTTATTGTATAATGAACAATATATTATTCAATATTTATTATATATGTTTTGTTGGATGATGATTTGATGAATATTTTTAAAGTTTAGATAATGAAAATTTTAAACAATTGAGTGACTTTTGGTAATTTATAAAGTGAAAAGTGAAAATATATGATAATATGTATAATTTTTATCTTGTGATATTAAGAAGTGAAAAATGTGGCGTTCTTAAAGCGAAACATTTCAAAATGACTACTTGTAAAAATATAATTAATGGTTAACAAAGTTTTATTTTCACGAAAAAAATAAACAGTCATTTCACTAATACAACATGCGGAGTATTTTGACGAGTCAAAATTATTATTAGTTTATTGATTTTTTTGGGAAGTTAGGATAAGGTCTTCAATGTATCCCAGTCAATGGATCTCTCCCGTCGCACATTGATAAAATAATGGTCAAATTGATACTAACGTTAAATATAAAGTAACAGCTCAGCTTTATAATGGACAGTGACGGAAACAACCAACTCCACTTCTTAAAGTTAGCCATCTAAGTCCAAGTGTATAAAACCTCTCGAGTCTCTATGCCCCCCGCACATGTATATTCCAGAATCCACATTCTTATCCCCAAACATACCCTTACATATTCTATCACCTATATATTAAAATACTAAAAAAGACTCCATATATAACAACGCTCAAAACTTCAGTTTTCTCGTGACCACTTTAGATTGCCGTAAAAAAGGTTCAAGCGGAATACCGAGATTCTTGCATCTGTAGTAACTTTTTGCGGTATTTCTGTTACTTCTTTTGTTTTTCTCTCTCTCTATATATACATATATTTGTTTGTTTGAGCAGTGATTGGAAAACGGAGACACTTTGGATTAGAAAGTAGAGATGAAGGAGGGGAATGTTGGTAAAAAAGTCAGAGTGGGAGTATGCGTAATGGAAAAGAAGGTGAAATGCGGCTCCGAGGTTCCGTTCTTGTTTCTAAATTTACGTCATTCCAAAAACAGCGCATATGTGAATATGATAATCATAGCGAATCGTGTACTTGTGTAGGTTTTGTTATTACTCGTGTATGCGTTTTGGTTGATTTGTTTGTTTTTGGCTGATTGTGGTGTTAGGTTTTCTCAGCTCCAATGCGGCAGATTTTGGAGAGGCTACAAGCGTTTGGTGAATTTGAGGTTGTTAATTGGTGTACTTTTTGTTGCTTGTTGAATTGAGCTATTATAAGAGGTTTTAATTTAGATTATCGAAAATCGAATATCCTTTATAGCTATCGCATTAATCCAAGTGTAAAACAGTTACAAACAATTTATTTTAATGTACAATGTAACATGATTACAAATATCAACGTAAGTTCTAGGGGTGTAAATGAGCCACCTAACCTTGTTTGAAAATGTTAAGAGCTTAAAAGTGTGTTTAGGCTTGGCTTGTTTATCTTACGAGTCGAGCTCGAACGAGCTTCGTAGTGAATGAAAGTGACCTGAGCTCGAGTAGCTTCGTTGTTTTATTATGTTATAGAACGGATATTTGTAATCGATAATCGAGCCGAATTCTAGCGGAGATCAATCTTAAAAATATTCAAGCTTGGCTTTTTTATTTTACAAGCACGCCTTAAACGAGTTTTTTTCTACGAGTCAAGTTCGAGTAGCTTGGTTTGTTTTACAGCCCTAGACGCAACTATGAAGAAATAAATTGTTAACAAGAAATCAAAACATAAATACTAATGTATTCAGAGGAATGTCTTACAAAACTTGAAAATAACTACAATGCCACTTGTTGGCAATGTTCTAATAGGCTTCTATATGGGGGAACCAGACGGCTAGTGGCCGTAGGTGGTTTTATTTTAATTTTTAAATATGATATTATAAAAAGCAAGTATTAGGACAAGCTTAACGTTCAACAATTCAGCACAAAGTCTAAGCAGGTTAATTAATGTTGCAATAACGGTGCTTCAAAACAGTAGCGAAGTATATATGTGCGTCTAGGCGAGAGGCAGACCTTCACTTAGTGCTTAGGTGGGGTGGCAGAACACTGCCTAGCACCTTGGTGTGAATTTTAGAACATTGGGTGTTGGCATTGTGCTACTATGGATTGTCCATGACAGTTTAGCCTATGTTGCATGTTATGTGCAATACGATATGATACGATAGGCTAATACAAAAAATCTAAAAAAGATGACATGAGAAACGGCAAGGATACAACAACAAACAATATCTATAGTACTATATGTATGTATATTCTCTTTGAAGAAATATTTACAATTATAGCATTAGTGCACACAATTTATTAATAGTTCATATGCGACTTAGTAGGAAACCAAGAAAACATTTGAAAAACAAAAAACATTCTCATGGAACATACTGTGTATATATGTTTCATTTAATAATTGAACCTGTTGTTTAACTTTTCATCATTGCAACCGAACCTTGTTTTTTAATATAAAAATTGCAGATTACCCCTTGCCATATCTTAAAATTATACAGAACGTATCCAAATATATTGAGCTGTGTCCATGACATATTCAATAGTCAAAATGGCCATTTGGGTCGATAAATATGAAATTGAAGCATCAGCTGTAGCCATGGTACATACTGTGTATATATGTTTTATTTAATAAATAAACCTATTTTTTTAAAAACTCTTCATAACTAAAACCGCAACCTTTGGCGTATCTTAAAAATATCCAGAACGTACTTAAATCCATTTAACTGTATCCATGACACATTCAATTATCAAAATGGCCATTTTGGTCTATAAATATGTGTTTGAAGTATCGGCTGTAGCCGTTATGGTGCCATATTTCAATTTATCAATGCTACAAATATGTCGGCATGGCACACAGGAACACACAGGAACACACATGATGTGTAGGCTGCATAGCTGAGTACGTGGGGCCATGTCAACCGGATGACAGCCATGTATGGACATTGCAGATAGGCGTTCCGGGACATCCTTCTCCACTAAAGCAGTTGATTTTCTTGGAAATTTATTCTAAATGTAACGTCACTGAAGTTAGAGAGGTCCTCTGCTTTATCCCATATGCTTTCTGCTGTCCTAAGGACTGTCTCCCCAATCTTTGTCACTTAACCCAAAACTCCTAATGTCATTTTTGGAAACACGAGACAATTTACTCAGCCAAAATAGATTCACCCACTAACTGGTTTATGTTGTAAACTTGGCTTTTGAGACATGCTCAAAATAGATATTCCTTGTCCACATGAAAAAAGATTATAATGAGACGATTTTTTACCAATTGAGAAGATCAAGTCTCTTAACAGTGGTAAGAGGTCCTTCATATTTCTGATTATAGAGCTTTTTTGAGTGTTGAAGTGCAAGTGGCATCAAGCAATTCCACCAAAATTTCCTATATTGTGTTGGTTGAAGTGACTGAGACAGTCTTCTAGCATCAAATTGTACCTTTTTGTCTAGCCATCTGATTGTGAGTTGTAACTATTACTCAGAGACATTTTTGAACCAATAATCTCGAAAAAACTCAGTTCAAAAGTTCCAGGGATCCCGAATAACTCAAATATCCAATGGCATACCCCAATATTTAGGTGCCGGAATGAACATTGCATACATCTGAAGTTGATAGTTTTTGGGGTATTTTGACTTTACCACCCATTTAGTTTTGGTAATTAGACATTACCCACCATTTTGTTTTCTTTTATATTTTGCCACTCTTTTTTGACGCTTCCCTTGGCCGCTGTTAACTTTTCCCATTATACCCTTGGTATCAAACTCAAATTTCAATAACAGAAAAAGACCAAAATTTAAACTATTGTTAACAACTAAATGGATGCTTAAAAATCCATTCTAATTGCCACTTCATTAAATGAAATTTATAATATAGCTGTTGGATTACATCATATTACCATCATAATGGGATTCCATCCCATAGTCTCTATATAGTCAACTCAACTCAACAAAGCCTTTTCTCAATTATTTGGAGTCGGCTACATGAATCCTATTTTTCCATTCCATTCTGTCCAGTGCAATATCTTCGGTTAAACCACATGATATCATGTCCTTTTTTATAATATCCCACCAAGTTAATTTAGGCCTACCTCTACCCCTTGGGTTACCATCAATACTAACTAAATCACTCTTCCTTACAGGAGCATCCATTGGTCTACGCTTGACGTGTCCAAACCATCTAAGTCGATTTTCTCTCAATTTATCTTCTATAGGAGCTACTTTTACCGTTTCACGAATTTGTTCATTTTTAATTTTATCCTTTCGAGTTTTACCACAAATCCATCTTAGCATTCGCATTTCCGCTACACTCATTTTCTGCACATTTTGTTTCTTGGTTGCCCAACACTCTGTCCCATATAACATGGCGGGTCTAATGGCCGTCCTATAAAATTTTCCTTTTAACTTCAAAGGTATACGCCTATCACACAGAACGCCGGTCGCACTTCTCCACTTAACCCAGCCTGCTCTAATCCTATGCGTAACATCATCACTAATATCTCCATCTTTTTGTATAATCGATCCTAAATAACGAAAATGGTCATTTCTAGGTATTTCTTGACCCTCCAATTTCACCACATCTCCATTTGTCCTCCTATTACTACTAAAATTACACTCCATATATTCTGTTTTAGTTCTGCTTATTTTAAATCCTCTTGTTTCTAAAGTTTCTCTCCACAATTCCAACCTAGCATTTATCCCCATCTTAGTCTCATCGACTAAAACAATATCATCCGCAAATAGCATACACCATGGCACCTCATCTTATCCGGTCAACTCATCCATAACAAGAGCAAAGAGATAAGGACTTAATGCTGAACCTTGGTGTAGCCCTACCGTAATTGAAAATTCACTACTTTCTCCAGCTGATGTTCTTACTGTAGTCATCGCACCATCATACATATCCTTGATCACATCAATATATCTGCGAGTCACTCCTCTTTTATGTAGAACCCACCATATTATATCTCTGGGTATCCTATCATACGCCTTCTCCAAATCTATAAAAATCATATGAAGATCCCTCTTTTTCTCTCTATACCTCTCCATTAATCTCCTCAATAAATAGATTGCTTCCATTGTTGACCTCCCAGGCATAAACCCAAATTGATTCTCAGATACTGTTGTCTTCAATCTCAATCTATATTCAATCACTCTCTCCCAAAGTTTCATTGTATGACTCATTAACTTAATACCACGATAATTTGAACAACTTTGTATGTCCCCCTTATTTTTATAAATAGGTACTAAAATACTTTTTCTCCATTCATCGGGCATCCTATTAGTCATTAAAATTCTATTAAATAATTTTGTAAGCCATGATACTCCATCCTCCCCTAAGCACTTCCAAACCTCAATAGGGATACCATCTGGTCCTAAAGCCTTCCCTGTTTTTATCTTTTTTAGAGCAATCCTGACCTCTGTTGTCCTAATTCGACGAAAAAATATATCTTCTCGAGTCTCCCTAAGTTTCTCTATATCTAATCTACTCCCATTATTTCCATTTAATAACCTCTCAAAGTAGTTTTTCCATCTTTCCATAATTTCATCATCTTTGACTAGGACTCTCGAATCATCACTTTTGATGCACTTAACGTTATTAAAATCTTTTGTTTTCCTATCCCTAAGTTTAGCAAGCTTATAAATACTTTTTTCCCCTTCTTGTGTTCCTAATTTTGTATAAAGATCATCATACGCTTTTAACTTAGCATCTCTTACCACTTTCTTAACTTCCTTTTTAGCCCATTTATATTTGTCAAAATTCTTTTCATTTCTATTTGTTTGCCATGTTTTAAAGCACTCCCTTTTAATTTTTACTATATTCTGTACTTCTTCATTCCACCACCAAGTTTCTTTAGACTGTGGCCCTTTGCCTTTTGATTCTCCAAGAATTTCTTTCGATATTCTCCTAATACATGTGGCCATCTTATTCCGCATTATGTTAGTTTCTTCTTCACTATTCCGTGTTGCTTCTTTTAATACTTTATCTTTAAATAGTTCTAATTTCTCTCCTTTTAAATTCCACCACCTAGTTCGTGGGTTAATCTTCACTTTTCGCACTCGTGATTGATTTTTAATATTTATATCCAACACCATTATCCTATGTTGTGAGGTTAAGCTCTCTCCCGGGATAACCTTACAATCTTTACACGTTAATCGGTCTCCTTTCCTAGTAATGAAAAAATCTATTTGGCTCTTATGTGTTCTACTTTTGTAGGTTATTAAGTGTTCAAGCCTCTTTTTAAAACATGTATTTACTAGTACAAAATCATAAGCCATCGCAAAATCTAAGATAGATTCTCCCCCGTCGTTCCTATCTCCAAAACCATGTCCTCCATACACTATCTCATATCCTACACGATCTTCTCCTACATGGCCATTAAAATCTCCACCTATATAGATTTTCTCACCTAGGGGTATTTCTTGAATTAGTTCATCCATTTGTTCCCAAAATTGTACTTTAGTGTGCTCATCTAATCCTACTTGAGGTGCATAAGCACTAACAATATTAATTATGTTTTCACCTAATACCAATTTTACAAGTATAAGTCTATCACCTTTCCTAATAATGGTTACGATATCGTCCTTAAAGTTTTTATCTACTATTATTCCAACTCCGTTCTTATTTCTGTGTTTTCCTTTATAATATAATTTAAATCCTGTATTTTCTATTTCTCTAGCTTTCTCACCGACCCATTTAGTTTCTTGTAAACAAGCTATGTTAACTTTTCTTCTTATCATGGTATTTACTAACTCCATCCCTTTTCCTGTCATAGTCCCTATGTTCCAAGTCGCTAACCTAAGTCTAGTATCCTGGACTAGCTTCTTTACCCACACACATCCAGCTTGTTGCAGGAACCCTTGCGTATTTATCATCGCATCCGGGCGCCGATGCGACGCCCCTTGCCTATTTTTCAAGACACCCGGTGGCAGGCGCAACGCCCCTTACCTATTTTTCGAGACACCCGGTGGCAGGCGCAACGCATCGCTTAAGGGGAATGCCCTAGCATTAGCACGTATATTCATAGGATTCATGTTCATAGGATCTGACAAAGTTTTACGCTGGCTGTCAGCTACCTAACGCAACCCTCCTTTTTCCGGACTTGGGACCGACAGTGTCAAAAAAATAAGAGGCATTAGCATGGGAGGTGGATTTGACAAATATAAGGGAGAAGCTTCAACACGAGATAATGACATCTCAATTTTGTGACATTGAAGGTCATAAAGCATCCAAGTGTCCATGGATTTATACAAATGCAAAGAACCACAATGTAATGGTTTGATGATATAATATGAATAAGAGTCGAGTGGGAGTAAGCTACTGAAGTGTCAATTCAGCACGTGCAAGGGATTTGCTATGTTTGAAGGTGCCATGAAAGAGGGGAATGCAACTAAGGCATCAACAAATTCATCACAATACCAATAATCATGCTTTGAGTGTAAGTTGTATGATCACTGGGATAATAATCTTACATGAAAAAAACTCAAATGTTCTCGAGGATGTGTTGGTCATATGAGACTTTTGACTTCAACCAAAGAAACTAGCTAAGATGCTAAAATGTATGAATTGTAGTAACTTTGAGTGCTATCAAATGTAATAGCTAGGTGCAATATTGATGATTTATGTTCAAATTTTGAATGAAAAATGTAAGCAATTAATGAGTCACGTATGTGCACTTTTCTAAGAAAATGCATAATTTCAGTGATTTGTCTTCGAAGCTTTGCACGAATAAGGTTTCTTAGCATCTACTGAAATTCTTCAAAAAAAGAACATATTTGATGGTTTCAAAAAAGAGTGGCAAAGTTTAACAGAAAACAAAATGGTGGGTAAAGTCTAATTACCAAAACTAAATGGGTGGTAAAGTCAAAATACTCCAATAAATTACGGTTTGACCATTCAACTATCGGTTTCCATCCAATTTTTGTGACAAAGTCTAAAAGAAAACAAAATGGTGGGTAGACTCTAATTACCAAAACTAAATTGGTGGTAAAGTCAAAATACCCCTAGTTTTTGAAGGTATATATATTATTTAAATGATCAAGAATTCATTGGATATTCTTGGATTTTATTATTATGAATTAGTTTCTTCTTTTCTTTCTCATTAGATCTCTCGTCTCATATTGTCTTGCAGATCATGCATTTTGGTGACAAGGTTATTCTTGAGGACCCAATTGAGAGGTACATTTGATAAAATCAACAGATATATAGTATATGCTAGTGTACTATATATTATGGTTATACACTGTTAATAGTATGCATTGTTCTTTGGTTGCTAGTAAGTTAATTGTCTACTTTTTTTTGCATAGTCATGGTAATAAGTAATCTTAGTTTTGTAGATGCTACCATTGAGTGATTTGATTTTTTTTTTTCTAAATTAGTCAAAGATGATTATAATTTTGCCTACTTGAAGTGCCTAGTGGGACTAATCTGCATGTATACAGTTATGATGCATCTACGTTGCATTTCATAAGTTGTCCTTTTTTGGACGGTGTGTGTTGTACTATATGTTATGGTTATACACTGTTAATAATATGTATTGTTCTTTGGTTGCTGGTAAGTTAATTATCTACTTTATTTTTTGCATAGTCACGGATAATAAGTAATCTAAGTTTTATAGATGCTACATTGAGAGATTTTATTTTTTATTTTCTAAATTAGTCAAAGATGATTATAATTTTGTCTACTTGAAGTGCCTAGTGGGACTAATATGCATGCATACAGTTATGATGCATCTAAGTTGCATTTCATAAGTCGTCCTTTTTTGGACGGTTTATGTTGTGTGGTGGTAATGGTGGTGGGGTTGGTAATAAAGAGATGCCACTAGAAATAATTTTTGATAAACCAATATGCTGCAGATTCTAATAGATTCATGGTCATAAAGAATCATCATGGTTCTGTGGTTTCTAACAATAATCTCAAATCTTTTTCCAATTAGTTATAATTATTTTCTTAATTCGGCGAAATTTAACACCGCTGTTCTAATTATTTTGATCCTAGGAAAATTAACATTCAGGATGTTTTAAGGCGTGACACACCGGGGGTGCGGTATTTGTTTTGGCTTTAGTTTTGTTTTTTGTTCCATATATCGCACATGGTATTTTTTAGTGGAACATATGCAAATACATGGACTCTTTCCATTTTTACTTTTTGGTGGTATAAATGATGCATGTGCTGGACTGCTTACACAACTCTATTGAGAGATGCTGTAATAATTCAACCATTTCTGAAAAGGGTAAAAAGTTTGCAAATTATGACGCGGCTTCATTTTGACTGCAAAATGGCATCAAGAGATGCTTGAACCTTAATGAACTTAAGTAGGTCTTCTTTTTATAATTATGCTAGTTCATATTTATAACTTAAGATGTAGTGGATATAAAAATGTAGTGTCGATCTGAAGAAAAGCTAATGACTACTTTTAGGGAGAGTACATGACAATCCTAAGACAAATGTATGTTATTGATTCAACGATGAGCATCTATTACGCTGTCCATTATAGCTTCCGATAAAACAATGTCGTCCACTATAACAAACTAATGCTGAGAATTTCACCATGTTTGATAATTAAAAATGTGCACATATAGTGTTGGATGTTTCCAGAAGGATTGGAGAAATATTTTTCTAAGCTCTACCTGCTCGGTTGAAGTTTGTGACTGTTTGTCTAGTAAGGCCTCTTTGCTGAGAAGCATAATAGCAAACAATTTTTAGGTGATTTTTTTTTTCTAATCTGATTAAAGATACATTCAGAAAGCAACACCGTAAAAGAGAAAGTTCACCTTTGGAAAGTTTCTTTAACCAATTACCAACATTGAATCCAACAAACCCATAGGTCTTTCCATATATGTATAGCAAATTGAAAATGAACTGATGCCTGAGATTATTTCCAAAATTTGATGCCCTTTCTAGATTATGATATTCACTGATGAGAATCAAGAACATTTTATCTGTTGCTAGGAACTTTTAAGAATTTATCACATGACGAAGTAATAATGTAAAGGAGACAATGCAATAGAGCTGCGGTGATTTATGATGTCCTATCTATGAAAACAAATCACGGAATCCTCGAAGGCTTTGCAAGAAACACCAATTCCGGAGTAGCGTATGCTCTCGGAATTACGGGATCGGGTGTTGCCACCCAAGACTTGAACAAGTTGTTAAGGTTTATTATGTTTTAGACCTTAAGCAGGAAGTTCTCTAGATCAATGAATATTACTCTAGTTTTTGAATCAACGAACTTAAGAATTAAAGCAATTTTCTGATGAAAGTAGTTACTACTATATTTCGTGATTTTTTTTTGATAATTATTCTCTACATATGCAAATTATGAACTGCTCAACTAAAGAAAACCAACTGCATTTTGCATTTCTTTACGGCATTGCTCATGTAAAGTATTTGTGAGTGTATCATGTTTCATGAACTCTGAATTTAGATCCATATCGTTACTCGTTACTTTTACCCATCTTTCTTGGAGTTATAATGTGAGAAGGTAGTTCTGTCTCTACTGTTGACTGATTCTTACTAATATCTTAATTATTACAGCTGGCCGATATGTGACTGCTTGATTGCTTTTTATTCCTCTGGGTATCCCCTCGAAAAGGCTGAAGCATATGCTGCATTAAGAAAGTAAGCCTTTTATTTGAATTCTTATGGTGTATATCAATTTTTAATTGATAGTGCTTGTCTCAGTAGCTACCCAAATAAAAATAAATTACTAGGTGATAAAAGAAAAATTCCTTTTATTATTAAAAGGTAATAAATCATAAATGTTACAAAATGTTTTATGAAGTTTAGAATCAATCCAATTATCTTCTTATACAGAGAAGTGATTTTGAAAATGTGGAAAGATAAATGATTCACCTGATGTATGAGGAAAAAACCCACAAATGGGAGAAACCCAGGCCGATAAGAACGAAAAATGTTCTATGGTAGAGATTTACAAAAGGAAATAAAGACTTGCAACACGAACGCACTACTTTCACAATTCACTCTTTCGCACCATATTTTTCGGTGAAGGGGGTAACAACTAGAGCACACTACATAACTGCCACTAGTTTTGATTGCAACTAATGTCTTCAAATCTTCCCCGAACTTCTTTACAGTTGAAGATAACTTTTTTCCCCCAAGGCAATGGAACCTTGAATAACCACAAAATACTACACATGGATGTGTGAGACTGTCCTAAGTTTGAAAATGTGTAGGTAGAGGTGTATGTTTTCACTAAATCTCACATTGTTTTTCAAGCTCAACATAAAACTTTTATTTAAGAACACAATAAAAATAGTTTGTTTAAGTCTTAGGTATCAAAAAGAAGTTTTCTTTAGTTTAACAATGAAACTAAAAAGCTTGAAGAACACAAATAAGAAAGAGATAAATTTTTGCTCTTGACATCTGATTGTAAATGGAGGCAAAAAACCCTTTTTTCTCTCTTGGTTGGGGACAATATGACCGACTCGTGTGTGAAATACTCATGGTGTCGTAGGTACAATCAATGGTTGCATCATTGACGCTCTATCCAATGAGAACGTTTGGAAAGATCTCCAAAAAATAACTTTCTACTGAACGTTCGCAGGTAGATTGCTTGAGATAACCTTTGGCGATATGGTCACGTCGCTTTCCGAATGAGTCGCTGAAGCGATGAGGCTCTTCACTGAAGCGAAGCTAGGTCCCGTCAGAAATAAAAAATTGCCCAGTTTTGCTAAAAAAGAGTTGCGACCAGTGAAGCAAAAACTCCACTCCAATGATGGAGCAAAACCAAGAATTCTTTATTCCAACCTAAGAACCCAGAGAATACAGTGAGAATATGCATTTTTAACATAAATTTATATAAGAAAAGTATATTACATCATGGATTTGACAAGCACGAAAACCACCAAGCTAAATTGAAAGGATTTTTCAATTTAGCAAAACGTTCAACCACGGGGTTGATCTATGCCCTCTAGCCAATATACATTTATCCTAGTGGTTAAGTCGAGGTATGAGTTGATGAAGTTTTTTGGAGATCTCTTGGGCAAGATAAAAAATGTGTGTTAGTAACGGAATTATAGATGACTGGGGTAGAATGAATATACATATACTCTTACACTTATATACAAAAATGATATTTTCTTGTTTGCATTGGAAAAAAAGAAGGCATCAATGAGATTGTAAGAAGGACTCCACAGTGTAAGGGAAGCTATAGATTTTACAAGATTGTAAAATTCGTCGTTTTTTAATGTTGCATTGTAATAAATGATGCGCCGGTCCTTACTGCATTGAAAAAATATAGCATCATTTAGTACAATTTTAGTATGCCTAAGCGTACATACATGTGTAATCAAATTGTATTACTTATTCAAACTTCTGATTGTTTAATACATGAACTCCGTGTTGTTGGATTCAAGGTTCTAGAAGCTCCATACATACTTAAATAATCTAGGTAGGTGGGTTTCATTTCTAGACGAAAGTGATTGTTAACGCCATGAATTGATTCTTAGCATTACTAAGGTATTATGTTTTTTTATTTTATTTATATTTTTATGTAATGTCATTGGTTGAAAATTGACTTAACTATTGTTAATGTTAATGTCTACAAACGTGGGTACATAAGGCATCATGTAAGGGAGACTGAAGCTAGTAAGAGAAAAAAGAATACATAAAAGAGACGGAACTTATATTGTTAACATATTAACAATTTATACAACACACTGCTCTTTTTTACTCAATTATTTTGTCAACTCGTTGTTTCTTTGTCAATGAAAAATACTTAATTGAAACTTAAAAGATAATTTTTGTGGAGTTTTACTTGATTAATTTAATTTTCATTTGTCTAGTTTGGAAGAATTCTCCCAAAAGAAAAAAAAGGTGTCTTTAATATTACTATTATGGTGGTTATGAAGGATGGTTTAAATTTTTGAGGTGGAAAAAGAGAGATTATGGAGGTGGGTTAATTCAATAAGATATGGGAAGTTTGTATATAGTTATTTGTAGATTAAGTTAATTATGCTTATTCATATGATCTTATAAGAATTATTGCTACGCAATCGAGTTGTTGGGCGCTGCATGTGTATTGGTAAATGTGAAGGAATGTAATAATGACATAAGAATGGTGTGGGTAACAAAATCTTCTCAGAATTCCCGTAAGATCTTTTTGGTACTAAAAATACTAATTTTTAACTTAGAATGATCTTAGGGGCATCGATTGTGAGGTCTCTTTTAATCTTCTCTCGTGGATTGGGTTGGACCATTTAACCTAATAAAAGGAGAAGGTTGTTTTTATATTTACCACATATAGTTGCAAAGATCACAATTTCTTTTGGTGATGAACCAATTCGTTGAAGAAGAGCTTTTGTATATCCCCCCTTTTATTTTTACGGTGGCATGTAGCATTTATGAATGTATCATCTCATGACAAGGATGCCCGACCGTGATTAGGATTATGGAAAACTATTCATTACCCATTTCCTTACTTATCTTTTGTTGTTAATGAAGAAGGGTGTAGAGATAATTTAGAAGCTGTGAACTGGGACACTTGTTAATGACCCTTTTTTAGTTCTTGAAGTTCAGAAGTGGATTACAAATGTGACAAATGTGTGGAGGAGTGGTATTACGATTAGCATCTATGGTATGTTTGGATGTTTTTCGAGTTTCCTTCGGTGGAAGTAGTTTTAAAATGTAGGGAGGATAGAGTTTAGTTTATCAGACATAAAATTCGATTTTGAAGCTTGGAGAAAGTAATCCGGTTGTTGTTTGTCCTTGACTTGTTGGATTAATTTCATCTTTGGAATGATGGTCTTTAAGCTAGGTATGAGTGATAGTGATTGGTTGGAGAATGACGAATCCTCCATAAATAAGGTGTCATTACATTGACTCACCTTCAAGTTAGTGATGTTAATAAGGTTTTAGCATCGGGGAAGGTGAAGGTGAAGGTGATGGAGAACAATAGGGTGTTTTCAGGGTTGTTTGGTTGGAAACTGGTCGTAGGGTTGTGTTTCGGAGTTGGGTTGATCACTGAAAAAGTGAAGTTTGATTGAAGAAACTAGGGTATTACGGGGGAATTATCCGAACAAGCCGAATAACTCGGATCGAGTGACACTTGTTCGGCATCAGGTAAAGAATGTTTGCAGCTCAAGATAAGCATGGAGGAGCGCCCGATATGTTAGGATCTCAGAGAAGGTCAGTTCTACCTCATCACCATGGCATCACGAACTCCTAGAGATCTACACGATGCAACCTCCTCGCAGGGACTATAAATGTAACCCTTGCCCCTGGAAATGGGGAATGTAATTCTTGTTATTGTGAACAAAGTAATAAGAAAGAGAGAAACATCCCATAGACGTAGGCCATTGCCGAACCACGTAAACACTTGTCTTGTGTAATTGTGTGATGTGTTCATTCTGTTTGGTTTTAGTTGTTTAGGATTAGGATCATTCATTGTGGGATTTTTGCCCCTACAATTAACGCTGTTTGTGGAAAACGAGTTTCTTTTCCTAAGCCAATAAAAACCAACAAACAACAATGTCTCATCCACACAGAGTAACGGAAAATAGAGATATAAATGATTATGATTTGCTTGTTCTTGAAAATATTTTATCATCTAGACGTTGTAGAGAATTTAGAATTCTAATGTCATTCAATTTAAAGAATAGGAATGGTGTGGATAAAAATCCAGTATTTTGCAACGAAAATAACATAAAAAATTGGGGTCAATTTTTGGATGAAAGTAAACATCTTGATAGAGATAAAAAATGAATTAATTAAATTGAAGTTCTTTCTTTGGCCTAATTATCGATTATAGGATTTAGCTTGTATGAATTGCTATTGGTTCGATACCTGCCGTTTAATGACAACCATCAGAATAGGCCTCCAGCGCCCAGAGTAGGGTAAAAAATCCATCCCAACAGGAGTCGTGACGCTCATCATGCACGTTATTGCCTTCAGGAGCGACACTCGGAGCAAAGCAACGAACATCCTAGATCTACCCAGATCTTACATTTGGTTGATGCATACGAACAGTGGCTCCGCTAGCAAGAGGAGGCCACATGCCTCCAAGAGGAGGAAAACGCGCGTCTACAACTACGTCTTGAAAGAATGGAGCGAGAACTTCGTGGAGATAAGCGTAAGCGCCATGGCCGTACCCCTAGCCCTCAGGTGAGTAAAACTTGCAGTCGAGGAACAAGTTCACGCCATGATCAAGAATCCTTTCACGGGAGTCCCCCGACGAGAAGAGATCAGGAAGGAGGACATCACATACACGATATTCGCGATCTCATCAAGAAAGATACGGATCAACACCCCGCTAACTGTGGGGTTAGATCCACAACGGAACTAGCCAGGAGGGCCCTCTTCACCCAAATGAAGTCCCTTTTTTCAAGGGCAATTGAAGAACCAGAACCTCCCAAGAAGTTTGCAACACCTAAGTTCAAAATCTATGATGGAAAGAACAACCCCATTGACGACGTACGCCAGTACAAGCAGATTATGACCTTATGGAACCACGATGCTCTCATATGCCACACATTCCCTTCCAGCCTAGGGGATATTGCGCATAAATGATTTAAAAAGCTACCACATAGGTCGGTTAATAACTTCAAGTAGCTCGCAGAGGCCTTCACTGCTCGGTTCATCATGAACAGTGTCCATCCCAAGAGAATGGATTCTCTCCTCACTATGAGGAAAAAGCTCCAAGAAACCTTGCGGGAATACGCTAGGCAGTACTAGAAAACTTACAATGAGGTTGAGGATTGCTTCGAAGAGGTCGCTGTGGCCTCGTTCAAGATCGGGTTGCCTAACAGCGCTATGTTGTATCAGTCTCTCACCAAGAAGGAGGCGAACGCCATCGACGACCTCATGTCACGTATAGAGAAATACGCGAAGGTGAAAGATGTGGTCAGTAGCACTTAGAATGACAATGGTCGCTCGAACACGACCAAGAGCAACGATAAAGAGAATGCCCCAAGAGAGGGGCAAGAAGCAGAACGGATGATCGAAGAATGGAGACAATGCAGGCTTTCTAGACGACTAATGCCGTTTTTAAGGAACCAATTTACATGATTTTGAGTAAAATCAAGGATTAATAATTCCTCAAATGGCCCAAGAAGATGGGGGGATACCCAACGAAGAGAAACAACGCACTTAGTGCGCGTATCACTAAGAGCATGGACACAGAACAAAACAGAGAACTGCGAGGCCCTTACGTTCCATTTGGAAGAATTGACCCAAGCCGGCTACTGGTGCGAGTATGTGGAGAAAAAAGTGACTAAAGCTACCATCGGCATCGACATCGACATCGACATCGACTTGAAGCCCGAGAATGTCCTAGAGGACGACGAGGTGGGGCCTGAGTTCACACTCATCCACTTTGCCTCAAGCATGGACGACGATTAGGAGCCCGCTAATGTCTTGGAAGATGAGGAGTTAGGGCATGAGTTTGCTGTCATCCACGACGCCTCAAGTTCGAAGCAAATCCAAGGCAATGCTGTTTGGATGCCGGAAGACATCAATTACAACAAGCACATAGTCATCACGGAGGATGACCTGATTGAAGTCAGGTTCTCGCATCATGATGCATTGGTAATATGGTTCAAAGTCTCGGCCGAGTTGATTCGGTCTCGAGGGTCACCAATACGAACCGTGTCGCGATTAAAAAAAAAAATCGAATCAGAAGTATATGAAATCTCGGCGATTCTGAGATATTGACCGAAATATTGATCGAAACCGAGATGAGGACAAGATATCAGCCGAGATTTGTTATTTAAAAAAAAAGGAGTAAATAAGTGCGATCACAATAATTGAACGAAACAACTTTATTATTTTACCTATAAATCAAGTGTCCGTCGCGCAACACAATATTCTTCTTTCTTAGTCGATATGGATTTTATCTCTTGTTTCTAATCTGTTAAAGCTAAATCGGCAAAGATGCAGTAACAACACTTAATCGGCTGTGTAAGCTGAAACGCTAATGCCTTTTTTCTTTTTCTTTTTACCCTTAGGCCCCGTTTTGAAAACCCCTTACCTTACACCCTTTTTTAAAACTTTTCTCATCGTCTTTTATTTGCACATGCCTGTTTTTTTCTCTTACCATGCGCTGAACCTTTATTCTCATTGATTTGTTTTGTACCCTATCATCATTTTGTACCCTATTATTTTGTACAACATATTTTGTTAAAAAAAGAAATCTGTTTTGGTGAAAAAAAAGGTTGTAAAAAAATCTTTTGTTAATGAACAGTTGTGTCATCTTTTTAAAAAACAAATAACATCCGTATTATCTTTTTGAAAAAATGTATCCTTTTTAAAGAAAAATTACATTTGCATCCTCTTTTTAAGAAAAGTAACATTTGTAAAAAAAGAAAAAAAGGGGGATTCGTATCCTAATTTGAAAAACTAACATTTGTAAAAAAACTAAGATTCTTATCCTCTTTTTGAAAAAAATTACATTCGCATTCTCTTTTTAAAATAACCAACAATTGTAAGAAAATGATGAAATTATGGGTCATCCACCGTTGTAGAAATTCCTAAAAATTATACTTTGTACATAAAATATTAGAACTCTTTATTTTTTTTAGAATTTCTAAAAATTCCTAAAAATAATGTTTTGTACAAAAAATGTTTAGAATTTCTAAACATTCCTAAAAATAATGTTTTGTACAAACAATGTTTAGGATTCTTCAAAAAAATGTTTAGAATTTCTAAAAATTCCTAAAAATGACCAATCGGTTTATTAATATTGGTTTATTATGAAATATTGAATTTGACAAGTACGCCGCGCTTCAGTATAACCAATTGTACAATGCAATGCATATTAAAGGATGGTTTTGAACGTATCTGATTAGCCCACATTGTCAATCTTATTTCTAGGGGTAGGCGCGGTCTGGTCCGTTCCGGTTTTCGGCCTTTTTAAGTGCCAGATCGAATCATTCGATCCTATATTTGAGAAGACCGAATTTGGACCGATTTAATCGGTTTAGCCTATTTATTCGATCTAGGCTATTTTCGGTCCGGTTCGGTTAATAATCGTGCCACATTTATTTACATTTACTTTTTTTTCGAACCACAAAACAATCAACAGTTGGGTTTTATACTAGAATAAACATATATCACAGATTCACAAACAGATCCATTGTGGGTTTTATACCAGAGTAGAACCAACAAATCACAACAAATTAACACATATCACAGTTATTTCAAAGTAAACTAGAAAAGTAACCCAGAAAAAATCGAAAGCTACCAGAAAAGTAAACCAGATTAAATGGGTTTTCTGTCAGAAAAATGGGTCCAAAGTTATTTCAAGCCACAAAACAATCAACATTTGGATTTTAACAGAATAAACATATATCACAGACCCATTGTGGGTTTTATACCAACAAATCACAACAAAAAATAAGAAATCAGAACAAATAGTTTAAGTAATATACCGTAGGATGCTGAACCGCCGACAGAGTTGTTGGGTGGGGAGTTGAAGAGGGTCGGATTTAATGTCCCGACCATTGTTATGGTGTTCAGAGAGGAAAGACGAAAGAGACGAGAGAGAGGAAACCTACTTGTGTTGGTCAGCCGTGTAAATGTGATGTGAGAGACTTTTAGCTTAGGGTCTAGTTATTTACTAATAAACATATATCATATATTTATATAAAAATAATATATATTATATAATATTAAAGTAAACGGTCCGGTCCGGTCCTAAGACCGAATTTAAAATGGACATTTTAGACCGAACTGAATATATTCGGGTCTCTTAATTTAGGACCGAATTATGACCGATTTATAAAAAAGCCTATAAATGTGGGTCCGGTCCGGTTCGGTCCAATCGTGTCGGTCTTTTTTTTGTCCACCCTTACTTATTTCTTTAAAATTTTCTATATTTTTTTCGGAATTTTTCGCGCTCTCTAAATAGCGTATCTTTATGTATCGCTCGATATCGTGACCGATACCGCTACATAGTTGAAAATCAGGTATCCGATACGGGGACCGATACCGAGGCTTTGAACCATGATTGGTAATCACACTCAGGATTGTAAACTGGAATGTGGACAAGTTACTAGTCGATCAAGGGAAGCTCCTCGGAGGTTATGTACCAGCTTAATCTCGAGGCTGAACACCTAAAAAAAGCGACCATTTCTTTGGTCAGCTTCGCAGGAAAGATGACCATGCCACCGAGGATGGTGGTTCTGCCCATTCGAACTGGGAACATCTCAAAGTTGATCGAATTCCAAGTTGTGGACATCGATTCTCCTTGAAACGCTATCCTTGGAAGAGGATGGCTACTCATTATGCAAGATATCCCCTACACTTACCACCAAAAGTTCAAATGCATCACCGACCGAGGGATAATGGAGATTCGGGAATATCAAGCTGTTGCTCGGTTATTCTTTATCGCCACCATTAGGCCCAAACAAGAGAAGAGAAAGGAGAAAGAGATCGCCACCGAGTCGACCAAGGATGGAGCTACACCATCCAAATAGTAACTAAAGTATAACAGACCGGGAATACGCTATGCGGTAGTGGAAAACTTATAATGAGGTTGAGGATTGCTCCGAAGAGGTCGCTGTGGCCTCGTTCAAGATCAGGTTGCCCAACAGCTCTATGTTGTATCAGTCTCTCACCAAGAAGGAGGCGGGTACCATCGACGACCTCATGTCACGTATAGAGAAATACGCGAAGGTGAAAGATGCGGTCAGTAGCACCTAAAATGACAACGGTCGCTCGAAAGCGACCAAGAGCAGCGATGAAGAGAATGCCCCCAAGAGAGGGGCAAGAAGCAAAACGGAGGATCGAAGAATGGAGACAATGCAGATCCTGCCAAGGCTTTGTAGACGATCTAACACCGTTTTTAAGGAACCAATTTACAAGATCTTGAGTAAAATCAAGGATTAATAATTCCTCAAATGGCCCAAGAAGATGGGGGAGACCCAACGAAGAGAAACAATGCACTTAGATGCTCGTATCACTAAGAGCATGGACACAAAACAGACAACTGCAAGGCCCTTAAGTTCCATTTGGAAGAATTGGCCCAAGCCGACCACTTGTGCGAGTATGTGGAGAAAAAGGTGACCAAAGCTACCAGGGACATCAACATCGACCTGAAGCCCGACAATGTCTCAAAGGATGACGAGGTGGGGCCTGAGTTCACACTCATCCACTTTGCCTCAAGCATGGACGATGATCAGGAGCTCGCCAAGGCCCTGGAAGATGAGGAGTTAGGGCATGAGTTTGCTGTCATCCACGACGCCTCAAGTTCGAAGCAGATCCAAGGCAACGCTGTTCGGATGTCGGAAGACATCAATTACAACAAGCACATAATCTTCACGGAGGACGATCTGATCGAAGTTAGGTTCTGGCATCATGATGCATTGATAATCACACTCAGGATTGTAAACTGGAATGTGGACAAGTTATTAGTCGATCAGGGAAGCTCCTCGGAGGTTATGTACCAGCTTAATCTCGACGCCGAAGACCTCAAAAAAGTGACCATTCCTTTGGTCGGCTTCGCAGGAAAGATGACCATGCCACCGAGGAAGGTGGTTCTGCCCATCCGAATTGGGAACATTTCAAAGTTGATCGAATTCCAAGTCGTGGACATCGATTCTCCTTAAAATGTTATCCTTGGAAGAGGATGACTACACGTTATGCAAGCTGTTCCCTACACTTATCACCAAAAGTTCAAATGCATCACCGACCGAGGGATAATGGAGATTCGGGGAAATCAGGCTGTTGCTCGGTTATGCTTTATCGTCGCCATTAGGCACAAACAGGACAAGAGAAACGAGAAAGAGGTCGCCACCGAGTCCTAAGGATGGAGCTACACCATCCAAATAGCAACTAAAGTATGGCATATCGGGGGTAGATTAGATAAGGGTGGCCATTGCAAATAGGGTTATTGAACCATTACATGAAGTTGTGTTCGATGATTCACACCCAAAAAAGAAATTCCTGATCGGCAGCTCACTTATCGACGATGAAAGAGTGGAATTGATTTCTTTGTTGAAGGAAAATCAAGAAGTTTTTGCCTGGCAGCCTTACGATATGCCTGGAATTGATCTTGAAGTTATGTGTGCCACCAACTTCACGTGGATTCAACCTACTCTTCGATCACTCAAAAGGCTCGTCGAACAGTCTCGGAAAAGGCAAAAGCCGTGGAAGAGGAAGTGGGGAAACTTCTGGAGGCAAGGTCTATTAAAAAAGTTTAATTCCCCAAATGTCTGTCTGTCCAACCCAATACTAGTGAAGAAAAGTAATGAAAAGTGGAGAGTTTGCATAGACTTCATAGACCTCAACAAAGCTTGTCCCAAAGACAATTTTCCTTTGCCGAAGATAGATCAATTGGTCGACGCCACAACCAGCCACTAACGAATGAGTTTCCTGGATGCGTACTCAGGGTACCATCAAATTCCTCTGTTAGGCCCCGATCAAGATAAGACCTCATTCATTACCCTTCTTGGCTTGTACTGCTACAGAGTCGTGCCCTTTAGTCTCAAGAATGCAGGAGCTACATATCAACGACTGATCACAAAAATGTTCAAGGATTATCTAGGCGACGCCAAGGAAGTTTATATAGACGACATGCTTGTCAAAAGCAAGCATGCAACCGACTACCTACAGAACTCGGCGAAGACATTTGAGGTCTTCAGATACTACAAAATGAATCGCAACACAACCCAGTGCTCTTTTGGAGTTTGGAAGTTCCTTGGGTACTTGGTCAACCAAAGGGGTATCGAAGCTAACCCCGACCAGATTGTCGCAATTAACGATGTTCAATCGCTAAAGATGCTTTGTGATATTCAAAAGTTGACAAGATTGTTGGCAGCACTCGATCGTTTCATCTCCAAATCTTCTGAAAAGTACCGATTGTTCTTTCAGCTATTGAAGAAAGAGAAATGTTTTACTTGGAACGGGGAATGCTTAAAGGCACTCGATGTAATCAAAACCTACCTGAGCCGACCCCCATTGCTCACAATCCCAAATTTGGGCGATTCAGTCTACCTGTCTCTCACGAAATCTGATTATGCAGTCAGCTCGGCTTTGATGTGTGAGGAGGGGCACCAGGCTCTTTTATACTATGTTAGCAAGATCCTCCTCGATGTTGAGCAATGCTACCTTTCACTCGAGAAGTTGGCTTATTCTCTGGTAATCACTTCGCGGAAATTGAAGTATTACTTTGAAGCTCACTTTGTCATAGTCATCACTTTTTTCCCACTCAAAGCAGTCCTCAGAAAAGCCGACCTATTTGGATGGATGTCCAAATGGTCGGTGGAACTTGAAAGGTTCGATATCCTCCATCAATTAGGGACTGCTACGCAAGTACTGGGAGATTTCATTGCTGAATTCACTAGGAAAGAAAGGCCTAACAACAAGGACTTCACCGATTAGGTGACCAGCCAAGAGTTTGACTAACTCGAGAAACGGACTCTATATGTAGACGGAACCTTGTCAAGAGGAGCTAGAGTGGGAATTGTCCTCATTACTCTTGAGAAGACTATGATCAAACAGGGGATTAGACTTGGCTTTGAAGCGTCAAACAACGAAGCCGTAATTCATTTGAAAAGTGCTCATGTCCTTTGGGCGTATCGCACCACGCCCAGAAGGTCGATTGGGGAAACACCTTTCGCCTTAGCTTATGGGATGGAGGCCGTAATCCATTTGGAAGCCGGTTTACCAACCATGAGAATGGCCATCGCCGATCAAGACTTAAATGGAGAGATCATACGGACTAAGCTTGACCTAGCCGATGAACGAGGAAAACAAGCCTTAATCAAGTTAGCTTCCTACCAACAACAATTAACCAAGCAATATAATAAAGGAGTCAACCCAAAAAGATTCTAGGTAGGAGACTACGTCCTTAGGAAAGTGCTCGACATCTCGAGGAAGCCATCAGATGACAAGCTAGGTCCTAATTCGGGAATTGGTTGAAGCCATCAGATGACAAGCCATCAGTGTGACAGACAATTAATTGAAGTAGGCAATGGCTAACTCGGGAATGGAAAATGTCGGGTTGATGGAGGTTGAGAAATATGTGATATGGTGCCCTATTAATGAGATGGTGGGATTAAGAAGGAACTTTTATAGAAATAGTCATTAAGCTAGCTATGTAGAATGTTTAACATAAAAGAAAAAACATGAGCTATGTATCCATATTAGCGAGATGAGAATGTTACGATGGATGATAAGGGTAACTAAAAAGGAATAAGATTAGAAATTATTATGTTAGAGAGAAGTTAGGATTAGCTCCCATTTCGATAAAATAAGAGAAAATCAAATTAGGTGGTATGGACATGTAGTTTGTAGGTCAATGGTTGCACCGATAACAAAAGGGAGACTAATAGAAATCGATGGTAAAAGACAAAAGTGCTGCCCAAATTTATTTTGGGAGGAATTATAAGAAGGGATTCGAAAGAATTGTGTTTAGTAGGTAACTTTGCTTACAATATAAAAGAATGGAAGAAGAGAATCTATGTGGGCGATCCCATCCGATGGGACTAAGACAAAGATGATGATGATGAGGTGGTGGTGGTAGATGCAAACTGTAGGATGTCTATTGTGCCTCTTGTTTGCTCAATGCTCCAATTAGATTGGATGATTTGAGTAGTAATGATGGGGGAGGTTGCCTTTGGGCCATATAGTTGTGGAGATGGGAAAGGTGGTGGGAAAGTTACTATTATTTAGAAATGATGTAGGTAGGAATTATTGTTTAGTTTTGTTAATCGTTAGTATTAAATGCAATAAAAGGGGTTTAGTCCTCTTTAGGTAATCATAGTAGGATTAATTGTTAGTATTTCCTCTTTAGTCCTTTATATCTTAAAATTCCCTTTCCTAGTTATTTCCCTTTTGGTCTTTTTGTTTCTTTTTAGTGTACCCTATAAATATGTATGATGTAACCTTTCATTGAATATTATGTTTTGAGCGTTTCTCTTGTTTGTGTGCTTTTCTTTTGGTGGCATTGACAAATTCCGTAATATACATTTACGTGTCACTAAAATAGTATGCATAGTTCAGAGTGTATTTTGCATTAAATTAATATGCCGGTGTGTCTTGCGGAAATTTCATTTCAGTTTTTTTCTTACTTTCTCCTTTTATTTTTTCCCTTTTTCTTGTGTGTGAAAGGGGGAAGGGGTATTTGGCCTTTGTCATGTGCTTTCTCTATAAAAACATGGATGTAAAATCTTTTTTTATATTTGACAGCAGTGGGTAATGTTTAAAATATCTAATGTTATCTAGTATCTAGGACCATTGAAGCTTAATAATGAGGGGTCGTCTTGCGTGCCTGAAGGAAAGAGGGAGGTGGTGGGATGGGGGTGAATATGGTATGTTACAAGCTTCTTTTTGAAGTTATTTTTGCAAAAATTGGTCTTAATATCTTTCCTTTGCATTTTAAAGTGTGAGTTTCTTCTTATTTAATGGCTTAAGTATTTATCATTTTATCTACCTTAGTGCTGTTGTGTCTGTATGTGTCATGCACTTTATTCTTGTCCAAAAAAGAGGCCTACGTGTCTTTGTTATGGGGTTTCATAGTTAAAAATTTCCTCTTTTGTGATGGTGCTTCTTAGTACTATATGCTTGATTTACCTGGTCAGCCAAAATTTTGGATGGCTGCCCTTTGTTGTTATGCAAATGATGAACTGTCTACTCATAATGCTCTGTGCACTTTTCAGGCCTTTCCTTGTGAATGAACTGGAGCCACAACACCTTCTCCATGATCGAAGGAAAGTATATGAGGTATACAATTTTTATTCCGTCATCTTATTAGTTCTCAGATACAGGAAGAAAGGATAAAGAAATTTACAAAGTGTCTGTAAGTGTTTCGGAAAGGTGGCTTCGAGTATATGATAACTGATTCCTTTATCATCCACCCTGGTTAGTCCAGCGGTAAGGGGAGAACAAAAAAAGGTCACAGGTCTCGAGTTTGAAACCCCCCAAAGGATACCTGACTTTAAGTGGGGAGTGTGTTAGGGTGGCTCTGGCACAGCGTCCCCCATGTTTAGCTCGCATGGGGGAGTCCAATGGGCTCGTTTGTGTGTTGGTTCAGGGTTATTAAAAAAAACGAAAAAAAAGAACTCATTCCTTTATCCCTATTCTACTGATATCTCCTTGGAAAATGTTTTTTTTTGTTGTTCCTTTCTTTTGCGGGTTGGATAGGCTGCGGTACCTGGCACAAATGAGACACAACATTAATTGTGGAAAAATTATAGCTTCTGGGTTGACCCATAATTGATTTTGGGTCATAAGGGGTTGATCCATTAGATATGAGGAGATTTACAAGGCTTTGTCCTCAATTCTACATGCTATATGTCTACGATTTGATGGTCTCATGCATACTTGTTATTGTGTTGCAGTACTTTTATTGTTTTGAATGAATGCTTGTAGGCTTGGGTTGTCTTTGTTTGGCATTTTTTTTGTGGAATTCTGGGTTTCCCCTTTCAGTACCAAGGATCCAACATAGAGAACTGCTAGGATCACACAGGACCAACAGCCTTCTTTTCACTTATTATGGGAGAAAGTGGTGTTTTAGCTTTTTTACGTTCATTTGCGGCAAGTACGTTCAGAGGGGTTTCATTATCCTGACATTTAGAGGAATTAGAGGACTCTTCTCCACTGATCATTTATTCGATCCATTTCTGTTCTGAGGATATGTATCCTCTTAGACTACATTGTAATATTACTCTTGTTCTTTATCAATTTCGCCTCTTATCAATACAAAAGGTAAAGAGTAACATATTATCTTTGAGTTGGTTATTTTGAAGGATCTTTCAAAAATATTTTCGAAGGTATTTTAGGTTCAGGGTTTTATTTTTAGGTGTATACACTTAAAATCTGCTCTTCGTATTCTTCCATTACCGGTCCCTCCCCCTAAACCGGTAGTCAGCAAAATTAATATTTCTTATAAAAAAGAAGCGGTATATGGAGAGGAATGACATGAAGAAGACATGTTAAAGTTTATTCCTTTAAGATTTGATGAGTATACTAGGTTGGCTTTGTAATGCAGGCCTTCCAATGGAAGTAACTATTTTTAGAATAATAATATTAAGGTTTTTTTCCCCTTAACCCCCGCTAATTAATGCGTTATTTGAGATAACCCCACTTTACTAATTCGTTTGACATAACCCCCAAATTTCTAACACCGTCTGTCTGCTGTTGAAAAACTCCTATTTTGTACTGCATGCATTTTTTGGACAAAAATACCCTCAAGTTATCTTCTTCCCCAAATCAAAGTCCTAAAATACCGATCTCAACTTTGCCTTTTCAAATAACCCTAAGCCCTTGCTCATTGACTTTTTAAAAGCGAAAACAAAGATTCAACTTAAGAGTCCCCCCCCCCCCCCCCCCCCCCCCCACCCCCCCCACCCCCCCACCCGATGAAATATGGTTGTGAGAAGTGCAATAACTTTTAAGTCAGGGCAAAACCCAATGCGCAAAGCAAATAATATCGTAACATAGATGGGTGGAAGTGGACCTCCATCTCCGAAATAAGCCTGCCATTGTCACTGCCGGTAAATTCAACAGAGGAGGCGGCGGCGAGGATGAGTCATTAATTTCTCTTAGATCTCGGCATTCTTCTGTTGGGTCTCTCAATGGGATTTCCACACCGATCGATCCTTCTATTGGGTCTCTCAGTGTTCTAAACGCTTATTTGCGCGAAAACGCGACATAGCCCACTCTGATTTGCGAAAAGCACAAATAACGTTGGCGCGATTTGGACATAGGGCATTTTAATACAGCAATTACCAAACTACATCGTTTTGTATATTTTTTAATTTCTCTTTTTTTTAAACCTTCAGAAAATACAAACCGACATCTTAAAACATTAAGGGCCTGTTTAGTTGTAGAAAATAAGTCCGTTTCCAAAAAAAAAAATTCTAAAATTTTTCCATAGAAATGAAAATTTGGAAAATGTGTTCAAATTTAAGATTTTTTCAAATAAAAACTTGAAAATAGTTTTTCTGATTTTCCAATTTTCCAGAAAATTGAAAACTACGTTAACATGTTTTCAACAAATTTTCAAAACATCATTTATCTTTGAAAATTAAATTTAGACCCGACTTTTTTGCAAATTACATTTTGACCACGAAAATTTAAAAAAATTACATTTTATGCCGAAATTTAAAAAAATGACAATTCCAGCAATTTCTGTGAATTACATTTTGGCCCCTGAAAATTCTGTAGTATACATACTGGTCCCTAAACTCTATGTAAATTAAATTTTGTCCACTATACTTTTGATAAATAGGAATGAAAATTTGGGAAAATAATGGTTTATTTATGGTTTATTTATTATAAATGAATGTGTTTCCCTAGTTTTCTTAATTTTCTATTGAAAATGAAAGTTAAAAATAGGAATGAAAACTGGAAAAAAAAATGGAAAATAGAATTTGTTGAAAATATGGTGGCTTTATTTGGAATTATATGGTATGGTATGAACCTATGACTATATTTCAAATGTAGAATTCCTTTTTTGAATGATTGTTTAAACTTATTTATTTATTTGTATTTTTATTATAAAATCAAATGCATGAATTGTTTACGCGATGACGCGATTTACGCGACGAGCTACCGGAACTAAAACACGACACCTTGCGACCACGATTTAAAACATTGGTCTCTCAATCTATTTTTGGGTCTATTAATCTATTCTTCTCTCTTGCTTAGATAGATACCTCCATGTAATATTTCTCTATCTATGTATATGTATATATATGCGTGTGTGGGGAAAATTTGGGAAGAAGTTTAGCAGTTTTTGACAGAATCACTCTCTCTATATATACATATACACACACTTTGTGTGTGTGAAAAATTTGAAGTGGAGATTGGTTTTTTAGTGTTTCGATTTGGGAAAGAAGATGACTTAAGGGTATCTTTGTGCAAAAATACATGAGGGGGTAATGTCAAATTTCAAAATAGGAGTTTTTTAACGGTAGACAAGACGGTGTTACAAAATTGGGGGTTATGTCAAATGAATTAGTAAAGTGGGGTTTATCTCCAATGTTTAAAAAGGCGAATGAGGCGTACGCCTCGAGGCGCGCCTCGAGGCGAGGCGCTGAATAAAAGCCTCGAGGCTTAAGCCTCAACACTGTTCATGGAGACTTGCGCCTTTTGTACCTGAGGCGCTACGCCTCAAGGCTTTCCGCCTCAAGGCTATGAGGCGTACGCCTCTTGCCTTGGTCAAAAAAAAAAAGAAGCCAAGTTTCTTAAAAAAAAAAATGAAGACCGCAAGTTTTAAACAAAAGAACTGACCGTAAGTTAAAAACATAAGCCCTAGCTTCATTCCGTAAGCCCTGCGTTCAATTTCGGCCTTCGGTTTTTGAGTTCCGGCCTTCCTTTTGCAATTCCGGCCTTGGTTCTTCAATTTCGGCCTTCGTTCGTTGAAGGTAAGACCTGCGTCCTTCGTTTTTAGTTTAGGACCTACGTTTGGTCAGTGTTTTTTGTTTGGCCTTCGTTTTTAGTTTTTAGGTCGGCTTTCGTTTTTAGTTTTTTGTTTGGTCAGTGTTACGTTTGTAGTTTGGTCAGTGCTTTATATTATAAATTAAAAAAAAAAAATTGTTTTAGCTTGTAATATATTTGTAAAAACCTGTTTATAAAACTGTTTTTGTTTGTAATATATTTGTAAAAAACTGTTTTTGTTTGTAATAACTTTGTAATTTTTTTTTAATAAAGTTGCTGTTTTTTTTAATCTTAGATTGAAAATCAAAGTTTTTTTTAATAAATTTGCTTGTTAAGTTGCATTGATTAATTTATTGTCATATTATAAAATAACCAATACGTGAATGAAGCTAAAAAAATGATTTTGTCAATATGATTTTGCATTGATTAATTTATTGGCATATTGTAAAATAACCAATATGTTAAAATTGGTTTTCTCAAATTATTTTTTTTTTAAAAGTTATCTTGGGGCAACAAAAAAATGTCAAACTATGTGAGAAAGTCCTCAAGGATGTTTTTTTGTAGTTTTATTTTATGTTTCGTTGTTATTTTATTTTTATGGTTTAATTACTAATTTTTTTAATATTATTTTGCTCTTTTTTTCCCCTTTCGGTGAGGCTTACGCCTCAAATGCCTCGAGGCTTACGCCTCGCCTCGCCGGGACTAAAACGCCTCGCCTCGCCTCGCCTTTCGCCTTTTTACACATTGTTTATCTCAAATAACCCATTAACAAGTGGGGGTAAAGTAAAAAAACTAATATTAAATATGATTGTGATTGCTCCGACCAATCATTTTATGCCAATCTAGAAATAGTGTTAAAATATTGAGGATAGAATTTGAGCACTTCAAATTTGATAATGAGCTTTCCAGGACTGAGCGATGTTGATGTACAGGACCGAATGACTAGCTAGATATTCTACCGTAAGTTGATGTTAGATAATAGCTCTGAATTGATGATGTAGATTCTTTATATTTGAAGTTTAAATATGACATCTTTGTAGTATTTTCAGGACCTAGAGTCTAGTGTTACCAGCATCTCAGTAATGTTTACTTTTGTGAGATTCAGATAGGAGTCGTTTATGACAGGTCCTCTCATTGGTTTGAGTGCCTAAACACTGTTGTGTGATTGATCGTCTACGTGTATTAACCATCTCTAAATGAGGGGAATCATCTATTATTTATTTTTACTCAAGTGCTGAAGCTTAAACGTAACTCACTTTCCTCTCTCTCTCTCTCTCTCTCTCTCACACCCAATGTTTTAAATCGCGGTCACGCAGGGTGTCGCGTTTTGATTCCAAAATCGCGTCGCGCAAGCAATTCGCGCATTCCAGATTTTTAATTTGAAAAACATGTAACAAATATAAATAAATAAATAAGCTCAAACAATCACTCCAAATCATTTCAAATATAGTCATAAAGCCATAAAGTGCTACAACATTCCAAATAAAACACAAAAATAGGACCATATTGTTCCAAACATAGGATCATATTGTTCCAAAAATCTCAAAGGCATGAAGTTTCAAAAATAAATTAACACCAAATGAGGTTTTTCAAAAATTGTCAAACATAAAAAAAAAAAAGAATTGTGTAAATCTTACCAAAGTTGGATCTGGCTTGCCAAACTGTGGAAGGAAGAGTCCGGAGCACTGTTAATGAGTTTTTATTTTATTTTCAAGATCGGGGCTGTTAAAAGTGATTGAGGAAGGGTTTTGTTAAGTTGGGGCTTTCAAAACTATAATAAAGAAGTTTTTTTTTTTAGATTGGGGCTGTCAAAAGTGAATAAGGAAGTGTCTGCGTTTTTTTTAAACCTTTGTACTTACCAAAACGGCGACGCCGTTTTGGTGAGCCAGAGCGTTTTAAAAAAAACATGCATCGCGCGGCTATAGCGCAGCTTTGCGCACGTTTGCGCTAAATCGCGCCAAATTGCGCCCAATAGCGCACGCAACAGCAACATCCCAGATAGCAGACCCATTTGCGTTGCCTTTTCCCATCGCAAAAGGCAATAGCGACCTATTTAAAACACTGCTCTCACCTCTAACCGTCACTTGGACCATATCTATTACTTTTTCCACATTGGATATATCCACTAATTCTTACGCGGTTACGCCATACCCGTTACATTTACTTAATACAACCTTGTTCGCTTATGTAACATGTTATTAGAAATAATTGTTACTGTTAAAATTTAGTTACTTGCGTAAATCTCAGTGAGCATAAATCAGATACAACCATATTTACTAATGAAAGGTTCCTAGAAAAATTGTTACGTATAATTTAAATTACTTATGTAAAGCTCTCTTGGCATAAACTTCGTTCTACACCTTTGTTTTGTTAATTGTTTTTTTTCTTTATTCTTCGGTCCCACTTACCTATTGAGATTAATGCATTTTTTTTTCTTTTTTCCTTTTTGGTGGGAATTCAAGTGTCTCGAATTGTATGGAATTCCTGTTCCAAGATATGCACTTGTAAATAGAGAAGCGCCATATCAAGATTTGGACTATTTTGTTGAGGAAGAAGATTTTGTTGAGGTTCACGGGAATCGTTTTTGGAAGCCTTTTGTGGAGAAGCCTGTTCACGGTAAACTTCATAATTTTAATTAATTTTACTCACTAATTTTAGTTTAAGATTTTCTGCTCTTGCTTCTTTTGTCATTTATGTTTGGGCTGTATACTTTGGTGCAGTTCTTGTTTGACGTATATTTTTTTCATGGCTTTTGGTACTTTTATCAGAAAATTAGAGTTTTTTTAGATCACAAACTTGGACTGTAAGAAGAATATATATTGTCCACGTTAGTGAATAATATATATGAGAACTCTCACCTACATTATGCTCTATACATCATCCATACATCACATCTAGTTGTAGGCCCTAAAAAACTTTTTTTCCAAATTTTCCAATAAACCCGTGTTCAAAAAATTAGGTCAAAATACATTTTGTGGCTATTTTTAAAAAATTAACAAAAAAACTGCTCAAAATACCTTATTTATAAGGGTCTGCGCCAGCAGTTTTTTTGTTGATTTTTTAAAAATAGTCACAAAATGTATTTTGACCTAATTTTTTGAATATGGGTTGATTGGAAGGTTAATTTCAACAGAAAAATAAAAAATTTGGAAATTTTTTTGAGGGCCTAGAACTAAGTGTGATGTATACATCACGATATAGGTGAGCCTTCCCCTCTCTCTCTCTATATATATATACATGTAGACAAATTTTATCTGATAAGAGAAAATTATTAACACTGACACTGCTATAGTGTATTGAACACTAAGGCATCGTTTGATGCGCCGTATAAGAGGTTCGTATTGGATAAAATTATCCTATCCAATGTTTGGTGTAATTTAGGATGGTATATGAGATGGAATAAGTTATCCAAAGTGAACTCCTTATCCCACAAGGAGTGGGATAAAAAAGTCCCACCTTTAAGGTCGTATAAAATTATACGGTGTCAAAATTTGATTAAAAATTGCTACTCTACCCCTATTAAGTTATAAAAAAAACTCACGCAACTTGCACTATCTCAAGTATTAGATAGCAGTCGGCGATCCCTTTGATTCACATAACTCTCAATTCATATTTTTCATCACGGTAGGTAATCTCCTCATTTTTTTTATCTATTTTTTTCTATTTGTTGCTTTATCATGAACTACTATTTTGGTTTAAATCGATGCAAATATTATGTTAACTCACCTACTAGACAAGTTGAAAGTTATGTGTTGTTAATTGACCGCTAATATTTTGTTACACATATTCTTTTAATGTATTATTAACCTATATGCTAGACAAGTTGAAAGTTGTGTACAATTCAATTTATTTGTTTCTGTATGTTTCTGACGACTATTTTGGGTAAAATCGATGTTATTCAGTTGTGACTTCAAGCAATTTTCTGCAACTGATTTGTTTTGAATCGAAAGAGAAGATAGTAAGCAACCATTTTACTATCTCATTATTTCTGGCGGCTAGTTTGTGTACACATGGTTTTTGTATGCGTGTAAGTGATTACTAGTGGTCGAGTGTGTACAAATTATCGATACAAATACAAATACATATTTCATCTGATAATATTATTTTTTTAACATCCCACTTGGAATTAAATATTATGTTATTGAGTTAAAATATGTGATAACAATATATTTTTGTATTTTTTGATTATTAAATACAAAAGAAGGGTATTTTTGGAAAACTGGAGATAAATTAATCCTATCCGGAGCATTTCAAACGCATGATTGTATTATTATATCTCATCCCGTCTTCTTATTCGGAACTGTTCCAAACGCAGTATTGAAATAAGCCTTATACGGTCCATCCTTATCCTATCAAATCCGACTATTATCCTATCCTATCCTATCCTATCCGGACCCCTTATACGGCGTATCAAACGAGGCCTAATAGTACAGTTCTATGTGCATCAATTTTTCCCAGAGCTACTAGCACATCTCAGTTTCTTCTATTGTCTTTAACATGACCATAAATTTGTGGATATTTATGATGTTTTGTGTATATGTATAACTTGAGGATTATCTGATGCTCGGAAAGTCTCGAAATTGTTGTATGTGCTTCACAGGAGCCTGAATATTCCCAAATTGATATTTTTATTTATTGATAAATTATCGTGAATTTGGGATGAACTTCATATATGGTAAATTTGATTACCATGTGTAGAACAGTGAGATCTTGCACTCTTTTTAGTTGACCCCATTTATGAATTACAGCTATCTTATGAATCCATTTTGTCTCTATATTTTCCCTGTTTATTATCATGATGCAGCTCTTATTTCTTTTTCCTCCTTTTATTAATGACTCCATTTTAGGGTGCTCCTTTCATTTGTACAAGGTCTTCACAGGTTTAATTTATATTCTTCTTTTTTTTTTCTTAATTGTTTTTTGCACAGATGTACCTATTTTAGGACACTTATTTGGATAAAGTTGCATATACTGGGTCTATATGGAGTGTTACCCGCCTTTTTGGGGACTTTTAATGATTTTTTACTTGTCTGTAATTTATTGACCAAATTTAACTGATACTGTATTAGTTAAACAATGTTTCCCAACTACAAATTCTAGATCAAGAATGTGCGTTAAAGAGTAATATTTTTTAACTTTATTTTGAAGGTGATGACCACAGTATAATGATATATTACCCTAGTTCGGCTGGTGGGGGCATGAAAGAACTTTTTCGCAAGGTGAGAATTTTAGTCTGATCTTTTAGTTTGTCCCATGTCAGATTTGGATTGATCATATAATTTCACAACGTCATTGTGATAACCTAAGGGGCTTGGCTAATATCTTTATGGGGTTGTGGAAAAGAATGTAACATCCTTGAAGGTGACAAAATGTTATTTGTAGCATATCAATACACATTGTTACTCTTCTATGTTTTTTTTTTCTGTTTTTGTTTTCTTTTCTCTCCGGAAACAAGAAGGTTTTATTGATAATAAAGAGAAGTACAAGAAGTCCATCAAAAACAAAAGAAAAGGTGATAAAAACAACTCAATAGAGAAAGGATACAGACTACATAAAATAGCCCCTCATGCCATCAAACAACCACCTGATAGACCTTTAAAGTAGAAAGCTGCATTATGTGGAGACCTTATCCAACCCAATAACATAAAGGACAATGGAGTATCCTTGAGCGGTTTCATGCTGTACGTTCATAAGGAAGCCAAGAATTTTATCTTTTCCGAATCCATTACGTTTCAACATCTTTATCTTTAAAGATTCTAATGTTCCTTTCGTGCCAAACTACCCAAATTAGTGCAAGGAACACATATCTCCACAGGCTTATAGCTTTTGAATGTACTTTTCCGGGAACAACCTCCATTGTCATAAGGCCCACTATTCTTCGTGGTATGAACACATTGTTCAGATTACTAAATACTTTGCCCCATAGAATAGACGAGAAACTTCAATGTAGAAGCAAACGATCGAGGCTCTCCTTCGTCTTTTACAAAGGATGCACCAATGAGGTGAGATGCATTTTTCGGCTTTCTCACATGCAAAAGATCACAAGTATTAACCTTTCCATGAGTCACCTGCCAAGAGAATATCTGAACCTTAGTTGAAAAAGATGAAGCAGTGATGAATTCAACGAATTTAACAGATGCTGGAAATATGAGTTGCTAGCGAGTATCATCCCATTGCATTTCCATTATCTTCCATCATTATAACCTGAGACCATTTAGCTCCTTCAATTTTTCGCAACCACACACCACTTAGTTAGATTTCAGTACAGCCCGCTTCTTACATCTCTCTTAACCACATACTCATTCCCCTCATACCATTAAGAAATAACTATCTGTTGATATCTTAGCCTAAAGGCCTTTATTTCGATCGAGACAGCTATTTCCGAGATCTCACAATCGTTGAGATTTTTATTGTTGTGATTCAAGTGATTCTAAACAATCTTGGAAACAAAGATTTAAGTGAATTGCTCAATTCTCATCCTTTACCACAGAAGAGGTATTTTTGTATTGAGGAAATGCATAAAAAAAATATAGATGAAAACTGTAATAGATAAATATTAGAAGTTTTTCGAAATTTTAGAGTTTACATATAAGACGGAGTGACTGCATTCTTCGAACATGTGATAATTCTTCAATACGGCATTAAGTTTTACATGGCCTGGGTTTGTGTTGGGCCATTAAAGTCTTAACCTATGCCAAAAGCTACTTTGGGCCCTCAACATGGTCCGAGCCTAGCGTAACCCATTGAATAGTTAGTGGTGGATCCAGAAATTGACTCGGGTGAGGCCATAGTATAAATATGAATAAGAAAAATGAATATAGAGGATACTTGTGATAAACTAATTATTTCAAGGGGCCAAGGCTACCTAGCCTGTATTAAAATAAAATCTTTTTTTGTAAATATACCATATTTTAAAGGTATTCTAATGAGATTTTAGAGACTCTCAAGGGGCCCACCATCCACGCCCCCCTGGCTCCCCTAGATCTGATGGTGTGAATAATAGCTCCAATAAGCTACGTTGGGTTGACCGGATCTAATCTTGCTTGCAACCTTATATTGTTATTTTCGAAGAAATTGAAAAGAACGATTGGGCTTAAAGTTATTCTTTTTTTATATATAATATATTTTTTTAAAATTTACATGTTAATTTGTAAATAGCAATTGTCTTTGAAGTTAAGAGACTAAACTTGGTTGCATCCTTCACCACTTGCCCTTATTTATTTCCCCAACTGAAAGGATTCTCGAATTCAAATTTGATGTTTGGTCATGGGATAACTTATGAAAACTTGAAATCAAAGGATTCTCTAGAAATCATAAAGAATGATGATTCTGATGAATTTTATGTCTATGGATATCGTTTACTCAATAAAGATGGAGGCTTTAGTTCCTGTTGCGGAGTTTCTGCTTCGTCCCCTTTATCAATTATTTGGTCAAGGAAATTTTGTACTTCTATGGTGTCTTTTAGAAGTGGACTAAGTTTGCAAATAGGCACTGATGTAGTATATAGTTACACATGATCGCCGCAAGTCGGGGATGATGAAAAGGTAAAATCAGCGTACACGTGAACAGTAACTGTATACACAAACAGTCCCGTATGTACTGTTCATACGCACAATATCCAACAGTCCCTAGGATCCTCCCTTGGATTCCCTTTGGATTCTACGTCCCTTGTATTCCTTTTGTTCCTTCTTTCCCTAAAAACTGTCCAAAGTGTGTTTCCTTTTTACTTAGGATTCCCTTTTATGTCATTATATTAATGAATCATCTTTTATGCCCCTAAGATACCCAAATTGTGTTTCCCCTTTAGTGAATGGGTTAGAATTTTAATACTTGTGTCTTTTGTAGCTTACCCCATATATGAGCAAGCTTGTAAGTGTTTCAAATCATCTCATCTTCAAATATAAACTTTGAGTTTTTTTCTCTTTTAATTGTGCCTTGTGGATTCAAGGATAGTTATTTTATTTTCACGTTTTCCGCTACATTAGACACTAGGTGGAGTGCAAATTGTGTTAATGTGATGTATTTTGAAGCATACAATATTAAAGTTTATTTTAAAAAATCAAATCACCTTTTAGATTTAGAAGATTATGAAGAACCATAGAACATCCACGAGCTTAGAAATGTGGAATATTTGATTTCCCCATTTCAAGCCTTTGAATTTGCATCCATTTCGACATGCCCCGTATGGCACAATAGGTCCTCCCTCAAAAGCCGGTTGACTCTCGTATCTTCTTTTTTAATCTACTTGCAACAACCAAAAGCTCGAAAATGAAGTTTTGCCCGACCCCTCCGAATGAAGAGAACACGTTATATTAGATTTCTCTACCTCTTAGTGGATCACAAGGGGGTCAATACATCTTTTTTTCTTTCTGACACCTACAACACCAGATGGAAATAGGTTTTTCCTATGCCCCCATCATGTCCCGACTGCAGCGATGATTCTCTCCAGAAAAGGTTTCTCCGTTTTCACACAAATCATTTATCTATTCTTGTGCCTTTGACTAACCATGTCTATTTGCCACCCTGATGAAACCTCACATCAGTCTCCAGTCGCCTTAAAGATCTCCCAACTCCAAAAATGGATGCGAGGCACTTAACAATCGAAGATAGCTCATGCACCTGCTTTATAACATCTTACTGATGAAACCCATGATTTCAGAAACAAGGGTTCACCTCCATACCTTTAGCCTGCTCCTGTCAAGGAATGTCTTGGGCTCCTGTTGGGAATGGAATAAAGGATAGGAACAATTCATCGGATATGTCAAATTCCCTCACCCGCCTATTTTGACTTGCCCAAAATTAAAGCTTCTGTGTGTCCCGAATGAGGAAATCAAACTTCCAACATGGCTCACCGAAACCCTCTTAAAATATGACTCCCTCTCCACCACAGCTTTGCATCGATTTCTTTCATCCCTGCTCTTCACCATCGTTGGAATATAGGGCCACTTTCCCAGATTTGCTCTTTCCTGAATTAAGCTTTCTTTTTAACAGAAGAGGTCTCAGATCTGCGAATTTTTCTGACATTGCTTCTACTTCTCTCCAATTCTGTCCTACATGAGCTTTAGTAACTCTACCTCTCTAGTCCTATCTTAAAATATAGGGTAAAATGCAGAAAACTGCCATATTTATTGAATGGTTGCAATTATCCCTTTGTAAAAAGTTGCAAATAACACCCCCCCCTCCCCCCCCACAAAGCATCACTAAAAACATTTTTTAAATGACATGGGGGGTGTATTTTGTCAAAATCTTAGTAGTTAATGAAGCAGGGAGGAGAGTTTTTGCTTTCATTGCTTTTATTAAGCCTGGACTGATGTAAGTTATGAAGATAAAAAGGTTGGAAATTGAGATTATTATTTATTTATTTCTACTTCTAATCACCGGTAAATATTACAGCTGGTTTAAAACTTCAAATTTTGTAATTTTGTCTTTTTACCAGATAGTTAATGTATGCTTGCTTTTATTTCTTCAAGTCTAAATCTGAATCCACTCAGAATGTATGAGCGTTAAATGTTGTTGTTTTTCTAAATCTTGAGAGGCTTTGTCATATTGCCTTTGAATCGTTAAGAGATAATATAATTGTAAATACATCTATTCAGAGAATTCAGTCAGAAAACAAACAAAATTTTCAGATTTAGATTACAGATTTCAGACTTCAAATCTGGATAAAAAAGAAACACACCCTTAGTCCTGTTTTTCCATTTGGTTGTTGAAACATGCATTAATGTGTACAATATTTTACCTTCTTTAAATGTTTCCAAAAAATACATATAATTGGTCTTTTTCTCTCTCTAAAGAGGAATTTTATATATATATCATATACCATGCCTTAATAATTCCACATGTGAAAATTCATGCGTACGGGATTCATTCTACCTTCATTTTTTGCTTTCAGGTTGGTAATCGATCAAGTGAATTCCACCCAGAGGTTAGAAGAGTGAGACGTGAAGGCTCTTATATATATGAGGAATTTATGCCAACTGGAGGGACAGATGTCAAGGTTGTCAACCTATACTTTGTAGCCTTTGTAATGTTGTATTCTTAAACATTTCACTTATAAAATCATGACAAGATTATTTATTTTTTCTTCGTCCTCCTTGAAGTTGGTCATTGACGTATCGCATTTTCCATTCTTGAACCGACTTAGCAACTTCCTTAGGTCTTGAGAAAATATTCTGCGAGTCTGAGCTGAAAGTAAGAAGAAATATAAAGATTAACAATGTTGCACTGATTATTTTGCACAAAATTTGTTAATTTGTCCTGGTATAAGGGAGAAAGTCATGAATGTGTAACAAGATGAACATTATTTTGGTAGTGTGAGTCCTTTGGGCTTGTGCTAGTTTGCTGTTTGTTTGGAGTGTTTGGATGAAGAGAAATGTTAGGTTTTTGAAGATCAGAGATGATGCAAACACCAAACACAATATCAAATTTTATCAACAAACCAAAGAATGAGTAATCTCTTTACATCATCTCCTATTTGTACTAGAAAGTAATCCTACTCCAACTAGGCTAATATTAAAAGGCCAAAAGGCCCTTCACCTACCTTAATATTTCCTAATAAGTAATCTCTTTACATCATCTCTTATTTATACTAGAAAGTAATGCTTCTCAAACTAGGAAAGTATTAAAAGACCAAAGGCCCTTTGCGTACTTTAATATTTCCTATTTGTACTAGAAAGTAATCCTACTCCAACTAGGCTAATATTAAAAGGCCAAAAGGCCCTTCACCTACCTTAATATTTCCTAATAAGTAATCTCTTTACATCATCTTTTATTTATACTAGAAAGTAATGCTTCTCAAACTAGGAAAGTATTAAAAGACCAAAGGCCCTTTGCGTACTTTAATATTTCCTAAAGAATACTAAACCTCTTTCATTACATTTAGTACTAGCAATTAACAAAACAAAGTCAAAAACCCCCTATCTACATCATTCTCCCCTCCTCTGATAGAGTTCGTCCTCTAACCTTGAAAGTTGGCGCCGAGTTCCTCTCTCGTCTAACTGTCGAGAGCCCTGAGAAAGTCATCTTGCATAATTGATTTTAATTCTTCTAAAGAAAGGAGGTATCTAAGGACGACAAATCATAGCTGGTTGACAAAAGGTCCATACTGATAAATTTGACAATTCGCAAAATAAAGGAAGGTCTGTGCAGCCCAGGCTGTTCAGATGCTGTAAAGAAAATCCTATTCTATAACGCCTTTGCAGTGCCCAAGTAAGTGTAACATTTTTGCCCAAACAGCTGACCCAAATAACAGCTGGACCCACATAATCTGTCCTGGTTAAGGTAAATAAAATATCAAATTAGCAGTGGTCTCTCCACTTGTTTAGCATTCAGCTGAAACCTTTGAAGAGTGGGATTTCTTGGGTTGTCTCTGCCTTTTACCTTCATGATTTGGCTATGGAGATTTCAGCTATGTAGAAATTTAAAGGGGGGATAATAGTTATAGGGGTGGCCATGGGCCGGGCCGGCCGGGCTTGGGCCGGGCTTATAAAATTATGAGCTATCCCAAGCCCGCTCGGGCCTAGATCGGCCCTTATTATGTAATCCCGAGCCTGCCCAGATTTGAAAGCTTTTTACCAAGGCCTGTTGGCCAAGCCCGGTTACTGTTTTTTAAAATAAAAAAATCTATTTTTTCTTAATCAAAGACCTATTTTTTTAATTAAAAACATGTTTTAAACTTTATATATTACAGAGTCTATATATAAAGTTCCCCACTTTACATAAAAAGACTTGGTATATGTTTTTATATTTATAAAAGTTACCCACTTTATATATTTATTTATAACTTTGTAGTCTTAAACTTTAATAATAAATTAATATACACACACACACACACACATATATATATTAATATTATATATATAATTCCCGGGCCTCGGGCCGGGCCTCATCGGGATTAAGAATTCATGCCCAAGCCCGCCCCCCCAAAAAAATCGGGCCTATCAAATTTTGCCAAGCCCGCTTTGGGGGCCTATTCACCTTATCCAAGCCCTATTTTTTTATTGGTCGGGCTTGCCGAGCCTCGGGCCTATGGTATACACGGTGTTAAAAGCATACGTGCATAATGCAATTTATTTGGAACTTAAACTGCTTAATAAATGTATGTATTCATGATGTTAGAGGGCATTTTATTTTATTTATATATTATTTTTTTAAATCGATTATTTCCGTTCTATTCAAACATATATAATGTTCAGAACGATAACTGTAAAACGTCTGAGTGATGTTGTTTCCAGGCGCATACCAGGTTCTCTTACGTGCTACTAACTGGAGTTTTGGTGGAATCATCTTTTCACCAAATTGTCTCAAGTGAAAAAATAGTTATCAACTCGGCCAATGTTGTTGTTTATGATCCTAATATTGTTGATCCTGTAATTATTCTTTATGTATTGATGATGCGCTACACTGTCTATATTTTTTTGATGTTTTTGATAGTTATACAAAGCTGCTTGGGTTTTTTGTCATATTATTGTAGGTGTACACAGTTGGCCCAGAGTATGCACATGCAGAAGCAAGGAAGTCTCCTGTTGTTGATGGCGTTGTTATGAGAAATCCTGATGGAAAAGAAGTAGGTAGCTTACGCAATATGTACACTTATAATAAGCTGTTCATTCACTCTATCCTCTTCTGCTCACCTGTGCGGATGTGTATTGCATTCTTGTGGTCTTCTTTTTGCACGGTTCCATTTTGTGTTTTATCCTTTATATTACATAAAATGTGAGAACTATGGACGATATTTTTAGTGACATTTGTTCAAACAACATTCTGAAAGCAAGCGTGAAAGAATGTGGAAAATGGAAGCAGAAATGTGTGCTACCATACATATTAAAATTGACAAACGCAGATTAATACGCCATAGCTCAAAAAACTGTAGAAAAGATTAAAATGGAACTGTAAACGAGGGTTCTTCCTTACACAAGTCTGAGAGCTGAACAAACTGATTGAATAGATCTCCCTTATCCTGTAACCCTTGTAATCTGTTCAAAAAAAGAAAAAAAATTCTGCCACCCTTATAGCTCCTCGCCAAAACTATGATATAACTTTCGAAATGCCCTTATAAGCAATGAAAAATACTCCACGACAGTTCCCTAATTAAAATAAATAAGAAACATACCTTTGATTGAAAAAAATGGGCTGTCCTTGAAAAACTCAAAAAAGCTAAATAAACCAATTTTTGCCCTCCTGTTCTGGGGACTCCCCATGTAAACTAATACTGAAAATATTAGAGAGAGTTTTCCACTTGTGTTGTGATTGTTATTGGTGTGTGTTGCTTACATAAAATTGGTATATGAGCAGTTCGTTGGTTGTTATTTTGTAAAAAATAATTTTATTATTATTTTATTTTTATATATATTCAGCCGTCCTGGCTAAAAAGATCAAGCCAAGATGGAGAAACTCAAGGAACAAATGGCTTGGATGATGAAGATGATTGATTCTCTTACAATGTAGATCACTGAGCTCATGAGGACTGCAAATCCATCATCCAGGCTCCCTCATATAACTGAAAAAGAGAAAACTGAGTCTGACCCAGTTGAACGCATCTTTAGAGGAGTGGTCCCTGATGATCCCATGGACGTTGCCCTTGAGTTCAGAGTAAAAATGACTTCCGACCAGTAGAGGCGACCTCTGCTGAAGGGGTTTCAAGCCTCGATGTCGCTGTAGTTAGTTTGGTGGAGTTGTAGGACACGGAGGGAAGGTTCACAGTTTGAAAGAGGACCCAGGAGCTCTTGTGGGTCATTTAGGTGGTCCAGGAGAACCTTTGGCTTTAATCTAAGCGAGCCCACTTCATTTAGTTCTTATTTACCCAATGGCCCAACCCCACGCTCTCTCACTTGCCCAACACCCAACCCACTATATGATAATCACCCCTCAACGAACCTTGCCTTAGACCCACCCAAATAAAAATCCAATAATTACAGTCTTAACCCCATGAATTGACACCCCACCCCATGAATTGACACCCCGCCCTATGTCAACCCAACCCATAACCCATTACAACTTCAACCCACTTACCAATATAACAATTTCAACCCCTTTAACTTTCAGGTGTTCACATAGCCCAAACCTTTTAAGCTTTCCCCGAACTTCTGAAAATAGCAAACCAACCCCTGAAATTGTTTTAGTTGAGGTTTGTTCCTAAAAAAGTCTACCAATATCCCTAAACGATGTTTCCAACAAATTCTGATGCACAGGGCTAATTTTGTACTTTTTGGATTAGATATTTTTGGGAGGCTTCTATATGATGATGTCACACTTTGAAGCCACTATCTTGTAAATAGGAGGCTCCTCACCCTTTTGTACTCACTACTATTTTTGAGAGATATGAATGAGAATTAGAAATTAGGCATTTGGCCTCTTAAGTGTTGGTGTAGTTGTTGTGTAGTTTATAAATTAAATCGCTTCCGCTCCCAACTAGTCTTTAAATTCGTATCGAAGTGACGTTCTTTCTTAGAGTTCATGAATACCGATGATTGGGACCTCAGGTGGTGCCACCCGAGTGAAGCACGATTTGCTGGCAAAACTCGCCCCCCTTTTTGTTAGAACCCTAGTCCTGGCAGTTTCTTGCAAGCGTCGAAGGCAGAAATTTCCGACCAGATCATAGTTGGAGGAAGAACCTCCATAAATCCATGTTCGCTCGGCTCCGACGAGATCCAACACATATCTATGGTAATGCAAGGACACACCACGATAAACGACGACCACCCTTTGACCGACCCTATGACAGCCAGAACACTAACGGTGCCAACTTGCCCTTCACTTAGTCACCCCCTTCCTCGATCTACTCTGCCTAGGCAAGTTCTCGGTAGATTTGGATGTTTCTAGTCGCCGGAGACATCGACGCCCTCGATTCCAGCCGGCGAACACCGTTTGATCACGTCCGACTCAGTTCCGGTCCCCTCCAAGCAGATCCACCATAGTTCTGACCTCCTACATCCCCTACCGACCAAGCCAGACGACCCTTTACCCTCGTCGCCGACTGTCTTCGTCCTGATCCGACCATCACCGACTTGCAAAGCTCCGATAGAAACATTTGGAGTCCAGTGAGCCACCTCTTTTGAGCCTCACTTGACCCTCATTAGGGTTTCTTAAGAGAATGAGGTGAACCACATATTTCCCAAAACTACCCCTACTGCATTTGAATATTACACCAACCCCTTCCCAACTTTAGAAATTTACATTCCACACCCTCAACTTGCCAAAAATCCCATATCTCACCCCAAAATTAACCCACCGAGCACGAGGAGCTTTAGTGGCAAATTTTCGAGTTATGCGACAGTGGCCTTATCAGGGACTGTCTCTATGCGCCGTTCCAACCCTCCTCACAGCTAAGAAAGGTGGGAGTTGAAGGATGTGTATAGACACTAGGGTTGTCGACAAGATCACCGTTAAATATCGGTTTCCTATTCCTCGCCTCGAGGATATGCTTGATCAATTACATGTAGCTCGTGCCTTTTTCAAACTCGACCTAAAGAGTGGGTGTCATCAGATTCGGATGTGTGCAGAGATGAATGGAAGATTGCCTTCAAATGAAGACTGGCCTTTACAAGTGGACCGTTATGACCTTTGGGTTGTCTAACACTCCCTCCACTTTTATGCGGGCCATGACCCAGATCCTTCGGTCGTTCTTTGGCAAGTTTGTGAGGGTATACTTTGATGACATCCTTATTTATAGTCGTTCAGAGAAGGAGCATTTGTCCCATGTGACACAAGTATCGATTGTCCTTCGATCCGAACGTTTTTGCTCCACCTAAGGAAGTGCTCATTCATGGTCCCGTTCGCCCCCTTCCTAGGGTATGTAGTCTCAGACGATGGTGTGCGAGTTGATTCGTTCAAGATCCAGGCCATTGTCGATTGGCCAACCCCCATCGCTCTCTCACAGGTGCGCAGTTTCCACGGTCTTACAAGCTTACTGTCGCTTCATTGCCAAGCTTAGTATCGTTGCGTCTCCTTGTACAGATTTGATGAGTACGTATTCAGTACTGAGTTCTGATGGACCGACATTGCCTATCGCGCCTTTCGATGCATCAAGACCCTTACGATCACTGCCCTTATTCTAGCACTTTCAGACTTCTCCCGGCTCTTTGAGTTGTCTAGCGATGCTTGCAAGATGGGAGTCGGCGCTGTTATGAGCAAAAACTCGAACCAGTTACATTCTTTAGCTAGAAGTGCTCAAGGGCGCGCTCCGAATTATTCTACCTATGATCTAGAGTTCTACGCGATTGTCCAAGCTCTTAATTTTTGACAATCCTACCTTCTCCTTAAAGAATTCGTCGTCAAATCTGACCATAAGGCCATTCGGTACCTTCATAGCCAACGTCGTATTAGTGATAGACACGCTGGATAACCTACCACCAGTGATATACCTTCCACCTTCACTACAAACCTGGGAAGGAAAACCAAGTTTGCCGATGATCTCAGTTGTCGCAGTCATGGCTTTGTAGTTATTTGCAGTTAAGTTTTTGGGTTTGATGTGGTGAGAGATTTATATGCTTCAAACAACCATTTTGGTCCTATCTACGCCGAGGGCTCATAGCACAACGACACGACACCTGACTAAGTTTCTACTAGGATGAGTTCCTCTTCTGTGGAACCGCCCCGTGTATCCTTGCTTCTTCTCTCCGAGAAAATATCATCTTTGAGGTTCATTTCAGGGGCCTCCCTAGACACACCTGTAGCTCGTGAATTTCCTCACATGGCCGTCCCTAGGCCTCACATGCCATGTTCATTATGTTTGGTTGAGGTGTCATTAGATGAGAAGATGAGGACCCTTTGGATTTTGGGGTGATTAGGTTATTGAGCAAGACCATTTGAGTCGGGTTTTGAGGTTCCTTGAGCCTCTATAGAGATATTTAGGTGGATGTGACTACCTTTGATGGGCACATTGATGCATATACCTTTGTAAAATTGCTCGACACTATTGTAAGGTATTTGAGTATAAGAGTATTTCAAAGGTGAAACACATGCGATTGGTTGCAACGAAGGTATGGTGAAATATGTTCACTCGGTAATGAGTGGAGAAGGGGAGGAGGTCTATTTACTCTTGGATTTAAATAAGGGATAAATGCTTTGCTCGTGTTTTTTTGTCCTTATTGGTAATTGTATCCCATATTATTCTCATGACCTAATGAATGCTCGATTAACGGAGAATGAGTGTTTTAGTTTCTATTTATAAGAATAAAGAGAATATATAGTTTTGTTCAAATAGTTATAGTTTTATGTTGATGGGTTATATACAATGAAACTTTGGGAGAGGGTGATACACATCGATTGAGATTGGAAACAACTATATGCCTGAGAGGTCAACAATGAAAGTTGTGTATTTATTGAAGAGATTAATTAAAAGATATATTTCATATGCTTTTAATAGATTTGGAGAAGGAGTATGATAAAGTACCCAAAGCTAGAATATGGTAGTTTTTAAATAGATTATGAGTGACAGGTAGATATATTGATGTGATTAAGGATATGCATGATGGGGACATGATCATAGTAAGAAGATGAGGTTTGCAATAAGTTCTCCTTATCTTTTTGCTCTTATTGTGGATGAATTGATCGAGCAAATACCAGATGACCAGATGACATATTGTAATGTATGTTATTTGTGGATGATATTATCTTAATGGATGAAACTAAGGCAAAGTTTAATGCTAGTTTGGAATTGGGGAGAGAATCCCTATAAACAAGAGGATTTAAAATAAGTAGCACTAAAACAACGTCTAACGAGTGTAATTTTAGTAATTATAGGAGCAGAAGTGGGGGTGTGGTGAAAATTGAGAATCAAGAGATATTTAAAAGTGATCATTTACGTTATTTACGCTCAATACTAAAGAGATGGAGATATGAGTAATGGCATTACTCGTAGAACTAAAGTTTGTTGGGTTTAGTGGAGAAGTATTACCGGCGTAGTATGTGATTAATGTAGAGCTAGGAAGTTAAAAAGGGGGATTTTTAAGAACAAAAATTAGACCTTTTGGGAATCCAAGAAACAAAATGTGTAGAAAATGGCCGTGGTTGGGATGTAGATGTTAAGATGGATGTGTGGTAAAACTGGAAAGGACAACTTTAATTCAACATATTCGTAAAACGGTATAGATAGGTAATAGCCTTAAATGGTTCGGACACATCAAATGTAGGTCAATAAATGCCCCATAAGAAAAAGTGATATAGTTATTATTAATGGTAACACCGAGGGAGAGTTATACCTAAACTGACTTGGTGGGATATTGTAAAAAAAACATGGTATAATGTGGTTTAACCAAGGACGTTTCGCTAATATATATATATATATATCTATATATCTATATAATAAAGTAGGAAACTTATGTATGTCACAAGTTGAAACTATGATGTCATCGGATGAATTTTTTCCTGCATTTCCTATTTTGCCCCTTAAATTTTAATTTCCCCCTCATTTTTCTTCTAAAATTTTACTTTAATTCAAATATAAAGGGTATATTTGTAATCTGCATAAAGTTGAAGATTCAAACATGAAATCAAGGGCTCAGATTATTTTTTAACATGAGGAGATCTTTTCTAATCTCAGCATTCAATGCGTATGGTCTCTCTCTGAATTCTCAACTAGACTGTTATCCACTCACCCGTCTCTTTCTCCCTATCTCCTCAAACTCTCACTCTGAACTCAAACCTCATCTCTCAGACTTGACCCATTTTTTTGTATCCATCTTCTACTTTAGATATGTGGAAAGGTATGCTTCTAGATATTTTAGATCTAAAATATCATCTCTCACGTTTTTTTGTGTTTTCAATTTAGGTGCCCAAATCTACCAGGCATGCTTTCTCTTTTATCATGTGGAAAGTTTTATTACTGTTTCTACCATTTTTTTTGTCTTCCTCTTCTACTTTAAATATGTGGGAAGGTCTGCTTCTAGATATTTTAGATCTAAAATATACTCTCTCACGTTTTTTTATGTTTTAAATTTAGGTGCCTGAATCTACCCGGTATGCTTTCTCTTTCTTACTATTTCTACCCACCACCACCACTACTGATTATTTTTTAATGATTTAGTCTTTTGATTTTTAGAAATTATGAAAATGGTGGAACGCCTTTAAAAAAGCTATTGATGGGTCTGGGTTGGGGGGTTTATTCGGATGGGTGTGGGTTCAACTCGGTGGTTGAGGCGTGAAGATCCCGACCCAAGATGAGTCCCAACCACGATGGTTGTGGGGAGGGAGGGTTGCTGGGACGGGTCTGGGTTCAGCTCTGTGGTTGAGGCGTGGGGTTGGGATGTATGTTTCAATATGTGTATCTATGTTGTTTGCTTATGGAAACTCGGGTTTTTGTTTTTGTTCTTTAGAGATTTGAACAAAAGTCAATATCCCTCCCTCTTGACTTTCAGATTTTGAGATTCGGGGTTCAGCACTGGTAGATCAAGTGCAGCACTGGTAGATCAAGTGTTGTATTGCTTCTCCATGTCACTATTTCTTGCAGTTCCCCTGTGAAGTTTCTGTATGAGATTCAATGGGCACCCGTCAAATGAAAGGAAACGGAGGGATAGACGGGTGGGGAGGGGGCTGGGGCTGGAGCGGCCCATGTATTCTAGGCCCCCAGATTGTGAGAACTAGGTATAAAATTATTGTAACAACTCTCTTCCAGGCCCCCGATTTAGAGTACAAATTCATTCATCAACTCAACTGTCATGTATTAGAGTGTTACAGTATGCAACATTACAATTTAGAATATTTATTCCCGTATTACATCATTTGGATAATGAATTCTGAGATAGAGTTAAAACTTATATCATTTTCGTTCAATTTATTATGGGAGGGTTATCCCGACACTCCTCTCATCTTGCCTCACACCCTTTGAGTGATAAATGATATGTCTGCTCTTATGTTCATCCCTATCATCTTTCCCCACACCCTTCGGGTGACAAATGACATTTGTGCTCTTATGTTTATATAATTTAAATGTTTAATTTTTTCACCTCCAATTAAAATAAATATATTTAATAAAAACAAATAATTAAATAAAAATTGTTTTTTATTAAAAAAAAACTACTTATAAAACACAAAATCTTATCTATTTTTTATTATTAAAAAATTGTTTATATAGTAAAAAAATTGTTTTCTTAAAAAACTGTTTTCTTATAAAAGTGTTTTTTTCTTTATAAATTTTATTTTTGGTTAAAATTATTTTTTTTGTTTAATTTTAAAAATAATCTTGACTATTTAAAAAAAATATGGTCCGTGAGAGCGTTATGTATAATACCGCTGGTGCGTACCATTTTTTTTTTTAATATGTTGGTCCATACTAGCGGTATGTATAAAAATGAGACTTTTTTTATTATTTTGAAAAGTCGTTAACAATATTTTGGACGTATTGCATTGTATAAATCTTCGGTAAATAGCCCAATGTCTTTATACATGAGGTGACGACTAATGAGACTGGACATCTGACATAAATAGCAATAGAAGAAAAGTAAGACAAATCTCACGCCTCTCAATGAGAGAGAAGAAAGGAACAACTTTTTTTAAAAAAAACTCTTATAAACATGACCTAATCATTAAAATAAATGATAGACCAAACAACTTTCGGCTATGGATAAATTAATATTTCACATTAAATTGACATCGAGAATTGGAAAATACTTCATAAGGCAGTCATGATTGTTTGGTCACTTATAAATGCATGGATTTAGGCGATACTTGGTAATAGATTGTAATTAGTTGAGATGGACAATGGGTGGCCCAAGAGGCATGTCAAGTGACAAAAGTACAAAATGGCTATCAAAGATGACTATTGCGTGGCTCAAATTTTTATAAATATAAGAAATTTTGTTTTAATTTTAAAGTCCAATTTTTTTAAATTACATTTTGTTTTGTTTGGGAACAATTTTTTTTGTCGTCTTGCAATTATGTACTTTGAAATTTTTGTCATTTTGTAATTATGTAGCTTGAAACTTTTTACCGTTTTGTAATTATGTACTTTGAATTTTTTTTCGTGCCTTCAGGCACGGGCATACACGTGCTTACCCTCATATATGAAAAGGCTGCTCCCGTGTCTCGAACCTTAGACTAATCGTAGCTTTGGTGAGGTAACTTGCCATCGCATCAAGGCACGACTTAATGCTTTTCAAAATTATCAGCGTGCCTTCAGGCACGGGCATACCCTAGTATATATATATATATATATATATATATATATATATATTGATGTAATGGCCGAATATATTAGAGTGCTTTACACGTTGGTTGTGTTGTGATTAGCATTGGTATGTTTTGTACAATCACTTTCAGCTTATATTGTCTATGATGAAGAGCAACTCGGAGAGAGATAGATAGATAGAGAGAGAGATAGGGAGAGTACAATATTACAGAAATTCTCGACGAAGAAAGACATAAGACAATAGGAAATGTTGAATGTATCTGAAATTTTACTTCTTTGTGGTGCAGGTTAGGTATCCTGTATTACTCACTCCCACTGAGAAGCAGATGGCAAGGGAGGTTTGCATTGCGTTCCGGCAAGCGGTAAGTCATTTTGATTTTGTAAAGGAACGTCAGTAGTTGTTCAAACTATCAAGGGTTTATGATCTGCAAAAATATCAAGGCTTTATCACTATCATCTTCATTTTTCATTTGTGATCTATTCTGAAGTAGTGAGTGTGATTTCTCTTTAACTTCCACTTTCTTTTCTTGAATCACTACATTCTGTTACTCTACCTTTGGAAAACCATTTTTATCAACATTTTTAGATTGAGTCGTATGACCAACCACTCATTTAGTCTCTTTTGTTTGCATGAAGTGTTTATAATTTTTGTTTCTTTATAGTTAATCATTCGTGTTTCCAGAACAGAAGTTTGTCAATAGCTCAAGGTCAGACCTGATTTATTCAAAAAATGTTTTGGCATGTACAACATCGCCTCATTTAAATCATAACCGATATCAACTTTATGTTGGCTTTTATAGATTGGTTCAGTACACCCGATTAATTTTTCGCATACTTGATTGGTGGGGCAGATGTTGCGTTTTTATTTATAAAAATAAAGAAGTTTAAAATTGCATTATTGTTCATACTAGGAACAATCCGCACCTTCTTGATTCATTACAGGAAGTTTGGAACTGCTAATGATAATGTGCTTTGTTGATATACAATTATATACACACATGTATTTCGTACTTTTTCTTTCAAGAAATTAGTTCCTCTTTTATTAATTTGAATCTCTTTTATGTTACTTGCAGGTTTGTGGATTTGATCTCTTGCGTTGTGAGGGGCGTTCATATGTCTGTGATGTGAATGGATGGAGTTTTGTGAAGAACTCCTACAAGTAATACTTGTTTATTTACTTTTTACGCCTTTTAAATTGACTGAATGGTAATTAAAAATAAAAATTGGATGTTTCTCTCGTTAGTATTGTAGTATAGTCCATTCATCCATTTCCAATGACCTAGTTGGGTAGTGTTTACTTTTGTAGTTATGAAATTCCACATCCTCATGTAATGTCACCACCAATATAGGGCTCATGAAACTTCATAATTTTGTCAATATCTTGTAGTATTGTTTTGTTTTCGGTCTTAGAATGACTGTTGGTGGGTATTAGTACCGAGGAGAGGAAGTTAGACTTTTGCACGTTGTTTAAGGATGTGGTATTTATGAATGCCCTTTGATATACCTAGGGCTCTCATTGGGAGAAAATCCACTTTTATGTTTGCTAGTGGTTGAAAGGGTGAAAAAAATAAATGGGTTTATTTTTTTCGGTCTATAGTCTATAGGAGAGGCATTTTGATGTGTAGTTGGGAGCGGAAGCAATTTAATCTAAAGACTACACAACAACAACATTTAGAGGCCAAAGGCCTAATTCATCTCTCTAATTTACCTCTCGAAATTAACATTCTAGCCCTTACTAAACCTAATAACTACAATTATAACCTGAAAAATGATAAACGCAAAAATACAAATGATTCTCGTGAGCCCCCAGTACAACATTCTCCCTCACTTGAGAAAGCTCGTCTCGAACGTTAGAGGTCGGCCACAAGGGAGCAAAACAACCAATAAAGAACTCCCCCACTTGAAAGGGAAGGCGTCCTCCTAAGCCAAAGGCCTGATTTATCTCTCAAAATTAACTAATATTTTAATACCTGGCCCTAATGTGGTATTACACTATTTATAGGGATAAGAGAAGGATATGGAAATGGTACATTACTTGCATACTAAGGAATGCTTAGGTCACATATGATGTCAGGGGTGGCATCACTAATGACATCACATGAACTAGTACATTCCCCCAATAAAATACCTATTTTAGCCCCTACCAAACCTAATAAGTACAATTATAACCTGAAAAATAATAAACGCAAAAATACAAGTGATTCTCGTGAGCCCCTAGTACATCATTTTCCCCCACTTGAAAAATTTGATCCCGGACGTTGGATATCGGCCGCAAGAGAGCAAAACAACCAATAGTGGACTCCCCCGCTTGAAAGGGAAGGCGTCCTCTGAAACGGCCGACGTATCGGCTAGCAAAAGGGCGAGAACGAGTGATCAAAAATCCCAACCATGGTCAACATATAGGATCACGACCCTGAAGCTTTTTTCCATAAGAATAGCCAAATCCCTAGCGCCTTGAGGATGGCCAACGATGCCAAATGCGGTCCGACCTCCCCATCATAAGCACTTGTGAGGTAAGGTGTTTCAACTCGACCACCGAATGAGCCTCAAATACCTTCCAAAATAGGTCCACATGCCCTCATTCAATCCCAAAATGGGTCTACATACCGCCATTTAATCACATCAACATGAAACAACGAATCGATCACAAAATACCCACCTGAAGAAACAACCTCTACCGCATCCTAATCATTTCCAAAGAGTGGGAAGAAAATGTTGATTTAATAGTGGTCCATTGTCCTAAAATGAGTGCAGGCACCCAACTGTCCTCGACAAATATATCGAAGAAATCTCAAATGCACATATCAACCTCTTCTTCCCCGAAGATGGGAAAGAAGTCCCCAAGCTTGCAAATATCCAAATCATGGAACCGGGTATGCGTCATCCACCCATCTTCCTAAAAAATAGGAATGAAATCACAAGAAAAGAACTCGATGTCCATACCATCCGCTAACGGGTCCTCGACACCCTCAGAGAAGCCGTCATCATGGGTGATTGGGTTGTGGGCATCATCATCGTACATGGTAACGGCGTCGGCTGTAAGAGGTGTCGCTTCGACGAACAAATAGTCAAAATACTGGGCCGAACGTTTTGCCCTCTCATGTACCCAATGATCACATGCCGCTTCTATCTTAAGGTACTCTGTGCAACATTAATTTAAGCGGTAGTGGCGCTCCTCGTACCGCTCAGTGGAGATGACACTGAATTAAAAGCTCGGAAGCTTTCGATGTAAGGTGTCACCAAATCGGTCCAATTGGTTGTTGCGGTCTTGGAGTTCTTCAATGCCGATACGACTCAATTAGTTGAATTCGGAAAACCTGCATATCATGCGCATAATCAACGTCACCACATCCGTTCCACAATATATCAATACAGGAGTAGGTGTCGGAGAGTGAAATTGGGCTGGAATTGGGAGTTTGAGAAAATACTGAGGCTGAATTGTGATTTCAGAAACTTTGGGGGGCTGAAATGTAATTTTCAAAATTTCTGGGGCCAATTTTGAAATTTCAGAAACCTTAGGGGAGAAATGTAAATTTTAGGTGTGGGTGGAGACTTTAAATAATTTTTAGAAGTGGTGGGGATGGATTTGTAAATATTTTGGTGTTGTCCTGAAATAATTTCAGGGGGTGCTTATGCAATTTTTGGAACTTTATAAGTTGGGGTAGACTTGGAATTAAAAGAGGAAGGGGTAAAGTTGGTAGTACCTTCATATTTGGCTTCAAACATGAGAAACCCTAGCTAGGGTTTGTGGATTGTTAGATGGTGCTGCTGTCTTGACACACTCCGGGCCCACCAGAGCTCTGCCAGAGCTTTCTTTAGGCCGGTTGTCGTTGCCTGAGACCGGTGACTCCGGTAGGAGGCGTGATCGACGATAGGGCCTACAGAAGGGGAACTTCTCTGCTCCTGAACTGTGCTACAATGATAGGGACAACGGATTATGGCTAAAGGAAGGGTTGCCGACCTTTGTTTGCTGGCGGTGAAGGTCGCTGAATGGCGGCGAAGGCTGCAGAGGTGCGAATCTATCCGATTGAAGAGGAAAATATGAGGCCGCAGTTTAGATCTCGCCTTGGAGGGTTGGTGGTGGTCGCCGCGGATTTATCCACCTCTTACCAATGTCGATTTGCAATGCTGGTGACTGGCGAGCAGCGACATGTAAGTCCGACCGAGAGGCTACATCAAAGATTCGTGGCTGAGAAGTTGGGCTAGGGGTTTGTGCGTATTGCGCGTATTGGCGACTTCCTATTGGGGCCATTCCGGTCCGCTGACCTTCGGCGAGGGTAAGGGGTGGTCACATCTCGGATTTGGGTGGTTTTTGTGGGTGTTTAGGGGTGGGACAACAGGTTATGAGTTGCAGTAGATCTGAAATTTAGGTTTTCATATCTTCTAGGGCTTTGAGGGTATGGTTGTGTTGCTTTACCGCATATTTGTCAGAGGCGAAAGAGGCTCTAAGGCACCTTATTGAAGAAGTCTTGCTTGCGTGAGGCAAGGTGCCGATGCTGAGCCTAAGTGGCTTGGGTATGGTGGTGACAATTGTTGGCCGAGGTGGCTATCTGAATCTTGGTTTTGATGATTGGGACTATGGGTTTTCATGGTGACTAGACGTGATGGGGCAGGGCAGATGGTGGAGCCATTGATGGTTTTGGAGGTGGAATCGTGGTTGCCTTTGGTGGAGCATTAGTGGTTCATGATGGTGGTGCTTATCTTTGTCTTGCGTGTGTGTATATATATATTTCTATATTGAATATATATACGAAGAAATAAATAATCATATTAAGTTTTTAACTAATTCGAATGTAGCGTCAACAAATTGTTTATTACAAAATTTATATAATTCTTAATATTTATTCTCCAACAAATAAAAAAATACAGAAATCGATACGTAAGGTATTCCACATATGCATGAAATTTGTTTGAGAGGAACAAAGCATTGCTGGGAAAGTGGCTATATAAAATTTATGTTGAACGTGATTTTTCACATCATCTAATTCGATTCTATGGCCGATCTTGTTTAATCCAAAGCAAGTGCAAGCGATCACATAGGTGGATCGCGAGGAATAACTCTGATGTGAATTTAAGAATGCGTAAGCATTATTGTTACATTACACAACTACACTTCAATTACTAGCTACACACCACCAACAACAACAAAAGAAAAAAAATAAACTAAGAAAATGGGTTTATTTCTCTCTCTATATTCTTTTTTTTTTCAATATTCAAGTATGATTACAAATGAGGGCCAAGAGTCTGTTTATAGGAGAGATTAGCTTTCTAGCCAAGCTAAGACCCAAATAGACTAAAAATGGCAACTAATAACTAAAAATGACTCATTAGCCCCAAACATGCCTGGGGACGAATTAAAGACTAAAAATAAAAGAAAATGACAATAATGCCCTAAACTAAATAATAGAAAAAAAAGATAGTCTTCTCACTGGAGCACAACCACGCATCACGTGTCACCAATATACATCATTCTCCCCGTCTTCGAAAAAACTCGTCCTCGAGCTTGGTGGGTGAGCCATCAATGCCACATGACATGGACCAAGAAAAGCTTCAGACCTCAATCAAAATAAACAAAAAGTGGGTTGTCCAATTGGAATTAGTCCCATATGTATGAACCTCATCAATAATGAGTCTAATAAACCTAAATTCCAGCGATGTCCCTCTACGAAATTCGAGCAACTAAAAACTGACGACCATATCCGCTTTCTCTACATCATGAGTACGTGGTTGCAACTTGGAGTGGTGGGCCCTTGAATCTGATCGGATGGGAACTCCGACGACCACAACTTTGCGAGTATGATGGAGAAACAAGTGGACTGAAGACGTCGGCATTCCGGAAAGCCGGACCCAAAATGGCAAATAGTCGGAAAATGGGCCGTAAGTGGGACGCATTTTTTCATGGAAGTCATATGTTGTGTCACAAATAAGCCCTAAGACCAATTTTGTCCAGATTTGAGGTCAAATAGAGGGTTAAGAGATTGGATCGGAGTAGGGAAGCCCATTTTTTTTGGATTTGATTGTGGTTGGGCATAAATAAGTGGGGGAAATGGAGAAAATAGTGTAAAAATAGGGGTGGGGGGCTAGGGTTTTCGTCGGAGGGAGTTTTGGATGGTTTATTGGATTTTTTTTTAGGCTTAGGGTTTAATTTGTGGGTTAGATAGAAGATGGTGTTTCATTTGAACGAGGTGGTGGTTGTGTGGCGGTAGGGGATGGAGGTGGGGGAAGGTAGTGGTGGAGGGTGGAAGATGGAGGAGGCTAAAAGAGTTGGTATCCCCCTTTTAGTGGTGATGAAATTTGGGGTTTCCACCCACCCGATTCTCATTTAGACATTTCTCAATCTAAAGATTGAAGGGTTGCCGGAGTTGGAATCATATTTTGATACCCACATCATGCATCGCGATGAACACCAAGAACAAACGCAACTCTGATGCTAATTTGATGTGAATCTAAGGGTAAGCGTTATTATTACACTACACAACTACACACCAACTACAACTACACCACCACCACCACCAAAAGAAAATATAATAAACTAAGAAAATGGGTTTCTTTCTCTCTCTATATATATTTTTTTTTTCAATATTCAAGTGTGATTACAAATGAGGGCCAATGGTCTATTTATAGGAGAGATTAGCTTGCTAGACCCAAAAAGACTAAAAATGGCAACTAATAACTAAAAATGACTCATTAGCCCCAAACATACTTTGAGACTAATTAAAGACTAAAAATAAAAGAAAATGACAATAATACCCTAAATTAAAATATAGAAAGAAAATATAGTCTTCTCCCGGGAGCACAATCACGCGCCACGTGTCACCAATAGACATCAAACTCGAGATAGGAAAGCATCAAGCAAGAAAAGGCTTTTACTTTCCTGTTTGTTGTTGGAGAGTGGATGCTCTCTTCATGTTTTCTACAACATCAGCAAATTGGTAATGCCATCAATTCGTAGTGGAATAGTCTCACCAGCCCGTAGAATAGTCCAGCAGTGGGTGAGTAGAGTCTGTGCTTTGGTGGGCACAGGACAACACAACAAAAAGCTTTTCATTCATTCCATCGCTATGCTCCTAGGTACCTTGCAAGGACAGGACGAGGCTAGAGGACTCTCTATCGCCCCCATCGAATCTTATGAGTGCCTAATATGTAATGTTTACTACGTGTTTGTAATAAGCCCTCTGTAGAGGGGGCTTGAAGGTAATCTTGAGATTAGAGATATTCCCCCCCTTGGCAGCAGTGTTTGGGATTAAGACAACGTGACAGCTCATACCTTAGCTTGCTGTGTTACTTAGTCACATAGTATCTTTATTTATATTGACTGTGGGCTACAACGATTGTAATGATGTAACGATTATAATGTTTTAGTGTGAGGTCGAACGATACTCGCGAGAGACCAGGCTTGGCAGGGCCTGGGAGAGCTTTCATGCTCTATCGAACGACCTCGTCATGGGAACTTTAGAGAGACTTGGTTTGGAGGATTGAGAAGTGAGGCACCGTTGGGACTTGTCCTGATCATCTTAGATACATCTGGTAAAACACCAAAGAACCCTGACCGTGGAACCTCGGGCAGAGCAGCCTTGAGTTCCATCGGGAGTTGAGTTGTGAACCAAACAACCCTCTACTTAACGTCACATCTACCATATGTGATGTCACTAACCAGTAAGGCAATGTCAAATCTGCACTTGAGTAAACCACCGTGGTATTTGGGGCTGTTAGACAGTTGGTGAGCCACCTCCGTGACGACAGCCCCCTGACACACAATGGTTAGGCAAAAGGCATGTCTTGGCATTTAATGTTTATGATGTGGAGATAACTAGTGCATCAGGTATTTAATGTTTGTGACATAAAGTATGAGGGATGTCTTCCACAGGCATTAATGACCGAGTTGCCTCGGCGGTAGTGGGAGGGGGGGGGAGGGGGGGGGGGGGGGGGGCTATTTAAGGACCCCAACCACCTCTGGGGAGAAAATGCTCTTTTTGAGAGTTCAAGAGTTATTACTAGAGAATATATATCAGAGAGAGTTTACTGACCCACCATTGTCATTTATTACAAAGCTTTTAATACTTGACGGAGATCCTTGAGGGTGGTTGGAGTGTTTGGTTGCCTGCCAAGGTGTATTTGGGGTGCTTACTTCTTTCTCTCTCCAAATGAGTTACTTTTGAGTTCATTATTATCTTTTGAGTTATACACGAGAGATTTGTGAGTTCAAACTGAGTTTATCTTCACTAAGTTGTGTTTGTGTGTCCTGTAGTTAATCAATAGCGTTGCTGGTTAATTTGTCATTACTATACACAAAAGGGGTTACGCATCCATCTATAATCTAAAGTACCCTCTTACATATGGTGACTCTGCTGGGGAGGCATTCTTCTAAGCAAGGAGCATGGTGCAGGATAACGTTAATCGAATTCTTAACTTTGATGACATTCAACACAATGAAGAACCAGCGGCGAGAGAGCTGGAGACTTCAAAGGACTGGGCCCCTCGATTAGAGGTACCTTAAGTTCAAACGGCGACAGGTGTCCTAGTGGTGGCACAAGCTTCTACGAGCGCTGGGTTGGGACCAACCCAAGTGACACTACTCATGAATAAATTTTACGAGTTTTTACAAACTCCCGTAGCTTCAATGGTGTTGGGAGGATTTGAAGCCAACTCCTTCGTAACACCAGGGGCAGCCCCAACGACCCCACCAAGTGAAGTCATAACGGGAACGGTCCCAGCAAGTATACCCTCTGTTGTAAATCCAACGGTGGGAACCCAGGAATATCAACGGCTCTAACTGTGATGATTTCTCCAGTTGCAACGGGCACTCAACCTATGGTCCCGTTGGTCGTCACTTCAATGGCATCACCCATGGAAGAAGTGAGGAAAGAGATGCAGAAAGAAATGCTGAAATTCATGCAAGCCTCCTCGCAATCTGCGGACGAGGTAGCCTCAGTCTATGATGACTGCCGGATGCCTTACCCCAAGGAATACGACGATGAGCCCTACCCAGAAGACTATATTCCTCCTATCTTTGAAAAATACACAGGAAAGGGCGGAAACCCGAAAGAACATATTAAACGCTTCGTTGAGCACTTGGGGGCGCATTGCAATAACAAGAAACTTAGGTTAGGAACATTTTCTAAATCCTTAATCAATAAAGCATATACTTGGTATTCTCACTTAGCTCCCAAGAGTGTTTCCACATGAGAGGAGATGCACGTTTTCTTCGTCCAGAAGTTCTTTCTGGCGGAAGATGAGTTTACTTTGACCCAACTGGGGAGGGAGAAGCAACGACCAAGGGAAGATGTATTGACATACGTTCGCAGATTCAGGGAAAGGTCCCTCGATGTAAGAGAGGAGGCCAGAGAATCCAAACTGCTGCAGATCTGTGCGGAAGGACTGCTTCTTAATTATATCTGCCATCTTTTTAACGAGACGCGCGAAGGGACTTTTGCGGCGTTCCTAAAAGCAGCGAGGAATATCTCGTTGGTTGTACGACCAAATCCCGTGGTGGTGCCCTTGATGTTTAGGCAGCTGATACAACCCGTGGGAGGGAGGTCTCAGCCCCCACAGGTGGGATACATCGAAGGAGCAGATGGGGGCAAGGTAGTGAAGGACAACAAGAGGAAGTTCGGGAGAGACAGGGAAGACCCACCACCGTTGCCTTGTAAAGTAGAAGAGGCTGTCAGTTGTTACAACGAAATGTTCCAAGGAGGAACGGTGTACTAACCAAAGGTCATCCCTGTTGGGGAACCTGACGCTGCAACTAGGGCGGATCCCAAATATTGTCAGATTCATCGAAAGATCTAACATCCAACGGAGAGCTGTTTCACGCTAAGAAGAATCATTGACAAGTATGTGAAGGCAGGAACGTTGCAAATCCCTCCGCAAAACGTTAACAATAACCCACTCCCAGCGCATGGGGCCAATTTGGGTGTGGCCTACGACGAGGAGGTAATGAGAGAAGAAAGGGAACTAACAACGGAGCAGGAGGAGCTTGAAGAATCTTTGAAGGATTGCACTAAGGGAATGGCTAACGTAGTGTTAGCTTACGATGAAGCAAATGCTAAAGATGTGGAGGACGTGTATAGCGTTGAAGGAGAGGAAGCAGGCTAAGCTATACAATACTATGCAGTTTCAAAATCCCCAAAGTTTACCTGGTTCTTCGACCAAGTAAGGATACCAAAGGAGAGTAGATTGGAAATAACCCAGACAATCCTTGACATTGTAAGGAAGAACGCAGTCTCTTCGTTGAGACCAGGTTGGTAAAGCGGTTTCTGTCAGAGATAACTTTCAACGACGCAGATAGGGCCATAAGGTTCCCTCATAATAGGCCATTGTATGTGATTGCCAGTATTAACGGGGTTAGTTTTGCAAGGGCTCTTATTGATGGGGGAGCTTCCATCAATATCATACCAATCAACTCTTTCCATGAGCTAATATTCCGGAGGAAAGGTTAGTCCCCATGCCTTTGGTAATTTCAGGTTACGACAACCAGTCTTCCAAGTCCATTGGGTAAGTGAACGTTGGGATTGTGATGGAAAATCTGAGTTCCCACATCAAATTTCACGTAATAGAGAGTGTGACTGCCCACCATCTGTTGATAGGAAGGGTGTGGATGCACAACCAAGGGCTAGTCCCTTCGACGTATCACCAATGCGCCAAGGCGAATATCAAGGGAACAGAGATGACCATTAGAGCTACGAAGAGGCCATTCGCTGTCAAACAAGCTCACCTAGTAGATGCAACCTTTTACACAGAATTGGAGGAGGACGTCAAAGTTCTAACGAGAATAATTGAGGGAGCGTGGGTTCCCTCGATCAGAGAAAGGATGGGACCCTTGAATGAGCAGAATAACGAAGTTGCAAGCAGCAAAGGAGTGATGGCAGAAGAAGCCCACCAGGTGGTCCCTCGGCCCTAAAACATCTCAAAGCAGCTCAAAGACGGGATAAGGCCTATAGTGGATCCAATGGAGCATGAGGTCTAACGACAAAGTGTGCTGAGCCGCTGAGGCTTCTAGAGTGAAGAAGAGGAAGCCACTTGCAACTACCAGCAGGCAGTGCAAAAAAGTTGTTACCGAAGAGGGAAAAGTGGTGTATCGTTTATAATGGTGTGAACGGGCGGCCGAAGAAGCTGATGATGAGGCTGACCCGATATATGAGTGTTTCTTGGTAGATCAACAGGGGCAATGTATGGTGATAGACAACTCCAACATACAAGAGTTCATGGAAGATGTTGCCGAAGAACCAGATTACATGGTAGATCAACCAAAGCCACAGGCACAAGAGTTGGAACAGTTGAACCTGGCGAAAGAAGAGGATCCAAGGCCCATCTTCATCTCGAAGGATCTCAGTAAGGAGAAACGAGAGGCTTTGGTTAAGTTGATTCGAGAGTTCATAGACGTTTTTGCGTGGAAGTACACAGAGATGGAAGGGCTGGATGAGGAAGTAAGTTGCCACAAGTTGAACGTGATGCCTTCAGCCATTCCAGTGAAACAAGCAATAAGAACGTACAAGCCTGAGCTAAACTTGAAGATCAAGGAAGAGGTCCAACGCTTACTGATGGCAGGGTTCATCAAACCGATACATCACCCACTCTGGCTGTCTAGCATTGTCCCAGTGGGTAAGAAAGACAAAAATCAAATAAGGATCTGTGTGGATTTCAGAGACTTGAATAGGGCTTGCCCCAAAGATGAGTTCCCTCTACCCTCCATCGATAGCCTGATAGATGCAACGGCTGGTCATGAGATGTACAGCTTCATGGATGGCTATGTAGGGTACAACCAGATCAAGATGGACCCCACGGATGCAGAGAAAACGGCATTTAGAATCCCATTGGGAAACTTCATGTACAAAGTAATGCCGTTTTCACTAAAGAATGTTGGGGCTACTTATCAAAGAACAATGATGGCTATTTTCCATGACTTCTTTCACAAGTTTGTGGAATTTTATGTGGATTTGGTCATCAAATCAAGGAAGGAGTCGTCCCATCTGAGCGATTTGAGGAAGGTGTTTGCTCGATGCAGAAAGTACAAACTGAAGATGAACCCACTAAAATACGTTTTAGGAGTAACTAGTGGAAAGTTTTTAGCTTTTGTGGTTGATCGGCAGGGGGTATAGATGGACCAAGACAAATAGCGAGCAATCTTGGAGATGCCCAATCCAAGAACGGCGAAGGAGCTGAAGAGTTTCTTCGGTAAAGTTTTACCTTAGGAGATTTGTGCCTGGATTGGCCGAAATGACGCACCCGTTGATGCAACTTTTGCGAAAGAACACGAGATTCAAGTGGGAGGAGGTTCACCAGGAGTCTCTCACTGGGTTGAAGAAGCTGCTCGTTTCACCACAGACCATGGTTCCCCCAAAGGCAGGATTACCGTTGCAGCTATACCTCATATCCACCACGAGGTCTGTTGGAGCTCTGCTGGCATAAGAGATTGACGGGCAAGAACGGCCAGTCTACTACCTCAACAGAATCATACATGGGCCAGAGGTCAGGTATAGTAGCTTGGAAAGGCATTGTTTAGCCTTAGTCTTCGTAGCACAAAAACTTAGACATTATATGCTGTCTTTTACAATCCATATTGTAACAAGATTGTGATCCCATTAAGTTTTTGTTGGCAAGAACCATATTAATTGGAAGGGCAGCTAGGTGGTTTCTCATCCTCTCAGAATATGACTTGAAGTGTGTGGTTCCTCGCGCGATCAAGAGCCAGGCGTACGCTGACTTGTTGGCAATCTTCCCCTCTAGGACGTTTGAGCCACCTAAAGAAAGTATTCCAGGAGACGACTTGCAGGCCAATTACTTAGATGCAAGTGATGAAGAATGGACGATGCAGTTTGATGGATCTTCGACAGAAAAGAAAGGAGGGGCAGGGGTTATTCTTTCAAAAGAGATAGATGAGATTTGTCTTTCCTACAAATTAGATTTCCCTTGTTCCAACAATGAAGCAGAGTATGAGGCGTTAGTACTGGGGTTGCTGGAGGCCTGGAGGCCCTTCGAAAGGGAATTTGTTCACTTTGCATCAAGGGTGATTCAGCAAGTGAATGGAGAATATGCGTTGAAACACCTAAGCCTGGCACCATACCGAACAATCATTTAGAGGCTCCTCAGCCAGTTCCAATGGACCAAAATTAAGAGACATCCCCGAACGATGAACCGCCATCCAGACGCCTATGCCACCATCGCCCAGAAAATGGTCATGAGGAACGATACAACTACAGTCGTGATTCAACGAAGAACAGCTCCTTCGGTAGTACAGTCAATTATGTCTATGGAGGAGGAAGCTGATTGGAGGGGAGAGATTAGAAAGCAACTGGAATCTGGGGAAGGAGCGATGGAGCTGAGGGAATTAGCCCAATACTTTACAAACCAGGGAAACCTTTACTTCAGAAACGCAGGAGGATGGTTATCAAGATGCATCGGTCCAGAAGAAGCAGAGCGGAGGTTGAAGAAAACACATGAAGAGCATTGCGAAACAATTGAGATACCTCTTTACAGGAGAATTCAAAGGGAGGGATATTTCTAGCCTAGAATGAAGCATGACGCAGCAGAGTTACAACGGAAGTGCAATAAGTGCCAGTTATTCTTCGAGGTCGCTGAATGTTATTTCGTTGGAGCTCAACCAGACTGGAGGCAGCCCTATATTGACTTCATCAAAGATGGAGTTGTCCCAACAGAGAAAATTGATGCGATGGGACTCAAGCGAAGGGCCTCGAGGGTCTACGTTCAGGCAGGGCAGCTTTATCGAAGGGGCTACTTCAACAGGCCGCTGCGTTGCATCACGAAAGAGGAAGCAATCGAAGTCCTCAAACAGGCACACGATCCAGCTTTCGTAGGAGGGGCCAAGTTGTATGACCAGTTGATGACGTTGGGGTATTATTGGCCAACGATGGAGAAAGATTCTGCTGAGTTCGTTCAAAAATGCAAAGCTTGCCAACTTCATGAAAATATGATCCACGCCCCATCGGTGAACCTACGCTCCCTGGCAACGCCTTATCCTTTTCACACTTGGGCGTTTGACCTGGTAGGGGCAATACATCCTTCTTCGAGGGGGAAGATATGGATAATAGTAGCAACGGAGTGCTTTACAAAGTGGGCTGAAGCGATACCATTAAGAAGAGCAACAACAGGGGTGGTGAGCAACTTCATCAGAGAATACATCATTTGCCGTTTTGGGATTCCAAAGGTTATTCTCTCAGATAACGGAACCCCTTTCGTCAATTAAGAGGTAACGGTGCTCAAAGACAAGTACTCCATTGTTCATCATACTTCAACGGTGGCATACCCAAAGGGCAACGATCAAGCCGAGGCAACTAACAAAACCTTCGTTAATATTTTGGCTAAAACAATGGAGGATTTTTCAGGATCGTGGGATGACAAGATACCAGCTGTATTGTGGGCCTATCGAACAACCAAGAGGAAGCCCACAGGATATGTTCCGTTCTCCCTTGTTTATGGGGCTGAGGCGATTCTTCCGGTAGAGTTAGAAGTTCCCTCTGCTCGATATGCCTTGCGAAATAGCATGCTCCTCAGAATAGACATGTGTAGTTGGAAGTGTTGGATGAACACAGTGATAATGCGATGCAACATTTTCAAATGTATACGAAACAGCTCTCCTAGGCATATGATAATTTGGTGAGACCAAGGAAGTTCGTGGAGGGAGACCTCGTTTTGAAAGCAGCAGTGAATCACATCAGGGGGCTTCCCCTACCTAAATTTGTAGCGAATTGAGAGGGATCTTTCATTGTAAAAGAAGCTCATGATTCAGGTTATTGCCTAATTTCTAAAATGGAAGAAGACAAGCCATTCAAAATTAACAATAAATGATTGAAAGTCTATCATGTGTAAGCAATTAAGTCTAGACCACCGTTTTGTCTAGCTGCTGTTATGAATATACAAGTTTTTATTGTAACTCGAGTGGAGATGAAAGAATTGTAGAACTTCATAATATATGCAAACAGTTATAGCACAAAGAAAGGACATGGGAAGACATACTTCTTTTTCATTCATTCATAAACTTTGGGGCATTACAAAATTAGGAACTACTGCCCACGAATTACATAAGAAGAAAAGGAAAATGTATACAAAAAAATTCATTGGCCTAAGAGGAACCACAGATCTGGAGCAGAGAACAAATCTCCAGGAAGGCCCGAAGAAACTGCTAGGCAAGACTGTTGGGCATTAATAGAAACCTCTAATCTCGTTTGCGCTTGTGTACGCTCGATGAGGAGTTTCTCTCGTTTCAGCTTCACCAGACGCAAAGCTTCTTCGACGTCCTCTACCTCCTTATTGACAGCTTCAAGCAGAGGTGCTAGCTCGGCCAACTTAGCTTCCTCAGCCCGTTGATCCTCCCGATGATTATGTAGCAGTTCCCTCTGACTGTCCAGTTGCTGGCTCTTCAAAGTCTTTAAATGCGCAATCAACCAGTCAAAACGGAAGCCATCGCGACCCAACTCCGTCAGATAGCCCAGGAATTTGTTGAGGAGAGGTCTGGTAACGTTTGGAGTATTAGTGATGGCGATATCAACAACAACGGTCGCCATGCTCTGAAGCCTATAGCTCATCACGGGGATGCTGGAACGCAGGCAATCCACAGTAAAAGTCTCGGGATGGTGGCTTACAAGCCGCTCAACTACTAAACGATGGGTGGCAGGCATTTGAGGAGAGCGTTGAAGGACCATGAGGCAAAAGTCGTGAGGAGCTAAGTCGGGCAAAGGAAGCTCACAACCAGATTCACTATCAGCAACAACACCAATCATAGAACCTTGGTCGTCGTGATCAGAATCTTCTGAGATAGCGGGTTCCCGATGGGGTGAAGCAATGGGCGAAAGAACTGGTGCAGATTTCTCTTCCGCCGAAAAGGATTCATGAGCAACCTGAGAACAGGTAGAAGAAATAATGAGTTAAGTGAAAAAATCTTAACAAGTGTTTTTCATTATTAAGTTACCAATATAGGTGGAGTTTATGGAAAATCTTAGCAAGTGTTTTCATTGTTAAGTCACCGATATAGGTGGAGTTTATGGAAAATCTTAAACAAGCGTTTTCGTTGTTAAGTCACCGTTATAGGTGGAGTTTATGGAAAATCTTAACAAGCGTTTTCGTTGTTAAGTCACCTTAATAGGTGGAGTTTATGAAAAATCTTAACAAGTGTTTTCGTTTTTAAGTTACAAATATAGGTGGAGTTTATGGAAAATCTTAACAATCGTTTTCGTTGTTAAGTCACCATTATAGGTGGAGTTTGCGAAAAATCATAACAAGTGTTTTCATTGATTAAGTCACCGTTATAGGTGAAGTTTGAAAGTTTGGGAAAGAAGACTTCTAGATTGTACATTGTCAAGAATAAAAGACAAATAACGAGAAACGAAGAGAAACTAGCGAAGTACCTTAGCAGTGTCTGGAGCAAGAACGGGCGTTACCTAGGAGGCCATAACAACGGGAACTGTTGGGGGTAGGCTTACCTCTTCAGAAGCCTCAACGGCACCCCCAACTTAAGAATTCTCAACGGCCGGTAAAGCTCCTTCGCCAACAAAAGGTACCAAGGCCAATACAGGAGCCTCAATTGAAAAGGACGTTGGACCTCTAAGTAATGCCCCAACGTTGGTGGATGCAGAGGAACCACCACGCTGGGCTGGAATTTCAACCCTGGACTTAGGAATAGGCAACCCACCAAGAGAGGAGGATGGGGTAAGATCTGGAGAAAACTGCAAAAACAAAATAAAGCTAAGTGTTAGAAATGGGGATTAAGTACAAAAGAAGTGAGAAATACCTCTTAACTGTTACTTACCTCAGTTATGGCACCAAAGAGGGAAACTGCAACTAGGGGTCTCGTCAGTACAGGGGGAATAAGAATGTTAGCTAACAAAGACGCCATTTCAACCTAAGGCATCCCAACATATTAAAGTTTAGCATGTTAAGCAGAAAGAGGGGATGGAAAAAAAAAGACGTGAGATCTAATAAGTAATTGATCATATGCTACCTCGGGGGCACTTTCTGCTGATGGAACGATGGGCAGAAGGACCTCGGGTTGAGGTGATAATTCAGCGGAGGCAAGGGGAGTTGTCTCTGGTTGAGAAGAGATTCCCACAGACTCAACGGAATCACCCCCCGTAGCAGCATCTCTTACACGTTGTGAGGCCGAACGGCAGGAGTAAGTAAGCCCGATCATAGGGGAACGGGGAGGAGTTACATTGGTATGAGAGGGACCGAAACGTCCCCCCACGAAAGGGCTCACAGGGGGGCTGGGTCTTTCTTCTTCAACTTCCTGCACCAAAGTTGTTAAGAGTTAAACAGATGCAGCTCGCCTTAGAAAAAATGTGAGTAAGAGCAACAACCCACATACATATCTCGGATTCAGAGGGAGAATGGGAGGATATAACCACTAGCGAAGGAGGAGAGGAGGCAGCAACAGAGGGAGTTGGGGAGAGATGTACATCTGGAGTTCGTTTCCTCTAGGACTTGGTATCTAGAGTCTTTTTCCTCGCACCCGCAGCGCCAGTACTTCGAGGAACATTTGAACTCTTCTTCCTTTTTGACCCTGGTTCCGTTGGATCAACCAGGATGGTGGGGAAGGCAACAAAAGGGGGAACGACAGGAGCGCATCGTTGAAACTCAACATTTATTCGTTCCACCTCAGCCTGAACCCTCCTTCTCAGCTCTTCATTCATTTCTATAGACATGGGAGGGGGAACGGAGGTGATGGGTAATGCCTCCAAAGGGGTTTGAGGCTGAGTTTGAGACTTAGATTTTGAGGAAGTCCATGGACTTCCTAGTTTTTTTGGCTGGTGGCTGGGAAGGCCCTTCGCCAGTAGCTGCTTCAGTTGTAGGGGCAGGCTATTTGGGGGTTGCAATGGTTTTGGGTTTGGGCGTGGTAGTAGGGATCATTGGGCAATAAGGGGGTAGCTTGAGGGGAGGATCTTTAATAGTTTTACTCAAAGGGAACTCAACTTCAAGCATGGAGTTGCCTTTGAGACCCAATTCCAAGGCAGAAAAAGAAAGGACTGGGGGATACTGGGGGGGGGGGGGGGGGACTTTATATGAACTCATGAATCATGGCTAGTTGCATCAAACGGAATTTGGTGGCATAAGAGGTAGATACGTCCCCTTTCCTAATAGCACTGGGGAGGGTGACTTGACCATCCATAGTAGAGGTCACGCCAAGTGCCTCAGCAAAACTAACCCTCCTATTCGTTAACTGAAACACAGGTTGAGGAGCCCACTGATCAAACCCGAATTGCCTGCTACACCTATCGCGGTTATAATGTTCAGAAGTATATTCCCATTCAGTGAAGGAAGGAAGAAACCCAGGACTGAACAAAAGTACCACGGCTTGTGAAGGATTTTCTACAACTGGGACAAAAGTGACCGTTCTAGCTGTAGAAGGAAAAAAATTCCAAGTATGGGCAAAGGTAGATTCTTCGTATGGCCTCATGACAAAGGAGTCGAAACGGTCAAAAACTCCCATTATCTCCTTTCGACTTTGTTTTTTATGAAAGCATAAGAGGCGTGGGGATTTAATACCTTGGCTCATGCGATAAGAGACAGACTTGACAACAATGGCAGGAAAACGAGTATAGAGGAAACCCGTTAAGATAACGGTATTGGCAAAATCGGCCAAGTTGTAACGACCAAGGGACCGTGCTATGTCAAGGTGGGTTCGATCCAGCCAAGTATAGAGGGACCCCAAAGCAATGGCAGCCAGAGGAAGGTTGAAACCCCTTGCCAAACGGATAGAAATATTTATAAGGTCCCTCCTTCCTGGGCTGGTCGTTTCCCAGTCAAGAAGAAACACGAAAGCAGCACAAGAATATAGGCTGGTAGTTTCCAAAGATGTACCTCTACCTTGGCCCGTAACAACAGTGACGTCCTTCGCAGTAGGAGCTTCGAAAAAATAGCTTATAAGGGGAGTAAAAGTAGCCTTGTTGGAAGACCTAGTGCAACTGCTGCAAATACGATCTAGCTCAGCTAGGTTAGGGGTCTCTTCGGCATCCAAGGCCTCATTATGATATGTAAACTCACCCATAGGCTCAAACCCAAGTAGCTCACAAACATCCTCCAACGAAATGGTGAACTCCCCCCAGGCAGCGAAGAATGCGTGAGTTGTAACGTTCCATCTGGAAACCAACACTTGGAGCGCAGCGTTGTGCTTGGAAAGAGTGAACTCCCCAAACTAGTTGGCTCAGTGAAGACCAACTTTGGCGTGAGCTGCAGCGTGAGAGCTCTGCATATGTGCATGCCAGGTAACAAAATGAGCTGGCGATCCCCCAGGTACTTCGAAATCGATCTGGGAGTAAGGAAAGTGGCCACGGTCGAATCTTCATCTTCATCACCCAGCAACAAAGGGTCGTACTTGGCCGAAAAGTGGTAGGTCTTGCACGCATAAGAGAACTCATCATCCTTGCCAAAGATGGGAGACTGGCAGTAAAAACTTAGCTGCTCTCGACGAGCGACATCCAGGGCGGTGGCAGCAGGAGTGGCAGGTTGAGTATTGGTGGCAGACGTGGAAAGATTGCTTGAGGAGGCCGTTAAAGATGACAAGTACAAAGAAGAGCTTAGAAAACGCACCAGAGAATAACAATGGAGTGGCTAGAAAGCGAGGATGATTGGCGAGGAAAAGGAGGAGACAAGCTTGGCAACAATGGAGTCTTGGCAAAGTTTCTCTCTCTAAAGAAGACGGGAGTTTGAAGAAGACGAAGAAAAGATGTGTTTTGAAAAATAGACGTTTGAAATCTCTTAACCCGTCTTTTGAGTTTCCCACCACCACACGTGCAAAGCTGCCTATAATCATTTCAAATGGACACGTGGCACTTCGGGAAGTGTCCTGACAGTTGAGAAGATAGCGCCACGTCATTAATGAAGTGACGCATGGGGGATAGAAAGGGTTTCCTTCTTAGGCAAGTTTGAGTTTTGGCGCCAAAATTTTTGTTTGACATATCCAATAACTCCCAACTAAGACGTTGTCCCAACGGTCCACAAAGCTACGATGTCCCCTCGCCACAAGTCCAAACGTTGTTTAAATGTGACTCAGCTACATCGGGGAGCATTTACGCTTTTTCGATCATGGTGAAACGTTACAAGGGAGAATTTCACAAGTCACAACGATAGGGGCAGTCCTAACGACAAACTCACTGCCTACAACTGTAATCCACAACAGCACAAATGGGAGAATTTCACTTCCCCAAAGTCAAAACGAGTATTTGAGAAGGTTAGTAGGTCTATCGGGAGAATTTCAAATAGTCAAGGCAGAACGGTTGAAAGTCAGTAACAGGAAAAAGTTGCGATATCCCTTTGCCACAGCGCCCATAAACTGCGGCGCTTCAACTCAGGTATATCGGGGAGAATTTTACTTTTTCCTATAAGCGTTAAACGCAGTTGATTGCAATGAAGGAAAAGAGGTCAGAATTTTTTAACACAGAGAAGGTTCATCGGATTGAGAAGTTTTCGTGCAGACATTTCTTGTTCCCATAACAAATCTCTCCATGAAGGGGCAAATGTAGAGGGGGCTGGAAGGTAATCTTGAGATTAAAGATAATCCCCCATTGGCAACAGTGTTAGGGATTAAGACAGCGTGGCAGCTCAAGTGAGGCAGCTTAGCGTGGCAACTCATTCCTTAGCTTGTTGTGTTGCTTAGTCACATGGTATCTTTATTTATATTGACTGTGGGCTACAACGATTGTAATGATGTAACGATTATAATGTTTTAGTGTGAGGTCGAACGATACTCGCGAGAGACCAGGCTTGGCAGGGCCTGGGAGAGCTTTCATGCTCTATCGAACGACCTCATCATGGGAACTTTGACTTGGTTTGGAGGATTGAGAAGTGAGGTACCGTTGGGACTTGTCCTGACCATCTTAGATACACCGGTAAAACACCAAAGGACCCTGACCGTGGAACCTCGGGCAGAGCAGCCTTGAGTCCCATCGGGCGTTGAGTTGTGAACCAAACAACCCTCTACTTAACGTCACATCTACCATATGTGATGTCACTAACCAGCAAGGCAATGTCAAATCTGTACTTGAGTAAACCACCGCGGTATTTGGGTCTGTCAGACAGTTGGTGAGCCACCTCTATGACGACATCCCCCTGACACACAGTGGTTAGGCAAAAGGCATGTCTTGGCATTTAATGTTTATGATGTGGAGATAACTAGTGCATCAGGTATTTAATGTTTGTGACATAAAGTATGAGGGATGTCTTCCACAGGCATTAATGACCGAGTTGCCTCGGCGGTAGTGGGGGGGGGGAGGGGGGGGGGCTATTTAAGGATCCCAACCACCTCTGGGGAGAAAATGCTCTTTTTGAGAGTTCAGAAGTTATTGAGTTTACTAACCCACCATTGTTATTTATTACGAAGCTTTTAATACTTGACGGAGATCCTTGAGGGTGGTTGGAGTGTTTGGTTGCCTGCCAAAGGTGTATCTAGGGTGCTTACTTCTTTCTCCCTCCAAATGAGTTACTTCTGAGTTCATTATTATCTTTTGAGTTATACACGAGAGATTTGTGAGTTCAAACTGAGTTTATCTTCACTAAGTTGTGTTTGTGTGTCCAGTAGTTAATCAATAGTGTTGATGGTTAATTTGTCATTACTATACTAAAAAAGGGTTACGCCTCCATCTATAATCTAAAGTACCCTCTTACACCCTCTGTGAAGAAAAAAAAATGTTAAATTTACGGATCACGTATGATTTACTTTTTTTAACCTATATCTAAACATGCGAATTTACTTTTTTGACCTATATTTAAACATGCGAATTTACTTTTTTTGACCTTATTAAACCTCTTTACCTAATTTTTACTATCTACTATTTTAGTATTAACATTGCTAAAATAAAATCTTGATATTCAATAAATTTTTGAACACATTTTTATTTATAAATTTCATTCTTGTTGAAATAAAATTCTAAAATTTAACGACATTTGATATATAATATCTTATTTAATAAATTTATAAACAATTATTTGACCGGTTTAAAAATAAAAAAAATTGATATTTAATGTCTTCTAATATATAATTCTGTAATCTTACAGGTTTAAAAGATATTAATATTAAACAATTTTCAATTAAATATTTAATATTTAATAAATTTGATATACAAAATAATAAAAATTAAATTTGGAGAGTTATAAGGTTAAAAAAGTCATTTTGTGGGTTTAAATAAGGTAAAGTATTAAAGAATACACAATCCCTTAACGGGTCTTTTTAATGGAAAGGCTTATTAGAAACAAGTACTAAACATTAAGGTCTCACTAGGTACAAAAAATACAGTTGGGGTTCGATAGAATGATTCAACAACCATTAGGTCTTAGGTCTCGTTTTGGGTCGTTATTGTCTCGTACATTGTTATAATTCCTTTGATTGTTGTGTTGCTTTTTTTGCCCTTCCTCACAATATGGACTTGGAATATGATTTTTCTGAGGGAATTGAAAGAGAAATTTTTTCTTTAACTTTGAGAGAGATCTTTTCTTTAACTTTGGTTTCATGTTATCTATTCTTGAGGGTGACTACTCGAATCTATTGCTTTCGAAAAGAGTGACTTAATTATTGATTCTTTCGGAGGTATTTCTTGTCAATCTTTCTTTAGTTCTTTGATTGACACACACTCCCATGTTGGGACCTTTTGAGATGGTTTAGAAAGCCCATGTGCCTACCACGGTAAAGGTTTGCATGAATACTACTTCAGCCTGGGAGGCCAAATGCTGGTGTATCTTCTCCTTAATGTGTCTTTGCAAAATAGATGGTGATACTAGTGCTCGTAATTATATTTACGTCGAACTTTCAATTGCTTTATGCTAGTGCTGCAAATTGTTCAGTTGGTGGATTTGTTTGGAGTTGTTTTGAAGGGTTGTGTTTCATTATTGGATATGAAATTTTTAGGTTTTGGAAAAAGCAAGAAAGTATTCTGTTTAAAAGGAGTGTGGTGTTGGTGGTCCAAGAGAAATGAGAGATGTTTCAGATCCATTTGAAGTAGTGGAACTTTGACAGGATCGAGTAAACTTCTTGGCTTCCTTCTGTACATCTATGTAGCACGGACACGGACACGGGTGTCGTGCCCGACACGACACGGACACGGACACGCAGACATGGCAAATTCAAAAAAATTAGGGCACGACACGGAGGGGACACGGCGTCAAATATATATTTTTTTTAATCTTTTATATTTAAAAATATTAAATATCACATTAATACTAAGTTAAGTTTTTAAAATAACAAATTTACCCCCTATTTTTAGAATTTATTCTGTCTTCCACCCCCATTTTTTTTGTTAAGTTTTATGTTTTTATTCAGCAGTGTCCATTGCGTGTCCTTGCCGTGTCCACCTTTTTTTAATGCCGTGATGTCTGGCGTGTCGGACACGTGTCCATGCCGTGTCCTTTGAGTATCCGTGTCCTTTGAGTGTTCGACACTTGTACGGTGCCTCTGGAGAAGTGTCCGTGCTTCATACCTGTATATATATATATATATATATATATATATATATATATATATATATATCATAAATTTCCATGTTTGTTAACAATTATACTTTCATTTGATTGATTTCATTGAAAGTTGTGCTTCTCTTAGAAAAAGGATAAAAGAAAAGTTTTTTGGATTTTGTCCCCCCAAATTATCACGATATGCACATTAACATCTCTAGTTTAGATAATTGCAGTTTGGCCCCAATGTCAAACGAAAAACGTCAGCATTTCAAATAGCCATTATTATGTTAAATTACAATTATACCCTCATTTTGATAGGATAAAAGATAAATTCTCAAAACAAAGAAATTAAAAAAAATAATAATAATAAAACGAAGAAGCCCTAATATCCTTCCCAACCTAACACACACCGCCCAGTATCCTTCCCACCTGATCTCTCTCTCTCTCTCTCTCTGGTGGTGGTTACGAGTTGCGTTCTGGGTTCTTTTTTTTTTCTTTCTAATTTTTTGGAGATGTTGACGACTTGATTTGGGGGGGGTGGGGTGACGATCAGGTTTATGGCATTTTGTGGTGGTTGGGGGCGGATTTGATTTGGGGTGGTGGCGATTAGGACTGATTTTTTATTTTATTTTATTATTACAATTTTCTGGAGGAAATCGTGCACTTTCCAGTCTTCTTGGAAATTTCACGGTTTTCTAGAAAACTATTCATTTTTACGGAAAGTATGTGGTCTTCCCCAGAAAATAGAAAAAAATTGAAGAGTTGTGTATTTGAACAATAATTTACATAAAAATCAAGATTCGTATTTAATGTTGTTGAGATTTTGGAAAAAGTCAGATTATTTGTTGTAGTTCACCGGCAATTAGAACGAATAATCTGAATTTTGGCACAAGGTCCAAGCCGCTGATAACCAATGCATGTCCACAAAGGGTTGCCTTCTGATGGCATCATCAACAAATGGGCTTAATGTGTATGCTAAGATTTCACTCGCTTGGCTGCTGGGATGGCCTATCTTGATTTAGTTGTTGTTTTCTTATTCTTTTTTTTTCCCTCTATCCTGGATCCTAATTGTTGGTATAAAATTTTGATTTTTGGTGGACTGCTGGCCCATCTTGCTTGTTAATTGTTCTTGTATCAATTATATTTTATTATGTATGCTAAGATTTCACTCGCTTGACTGCTGGGATGGCCTATCTTGATTTGGTTGTTGTTTTCTTTTTCTTTTTTTTCTCTATCCTGGATCCTAATTGTTGGTATAATTTTTTGATTTTCGGTTGACTGCTGGTCCATCTTGCTTTTTGATTGTTCCCGTGTCAATTATATTTTATTTGTTTCTGATAAAAAAGAAAGAAAAGTAAGTGTGTTATGTATATAATACATTTGAGTTGAGGAGTCGTGTATCTTACATGCACTTTTCTGTAGGATAATATGTGTTTGGATCCCTATGGGCCCATTGCACTGTGTCTGTGTGTGCTTGCGCGTGAGGACAAGCATGGTAGATGATATGATATTGACACTTGATACTTTTTCTTTAGTATCTAATTAATTGCACAGTGCTTTTATTTATTTTCTTGTGAAGTTTGGGTCTGACATCAATTATAACTACAGGTATTATGATGATGCTGCGTGTGTGTTGAGGAAGATGTTTCTAGATGCAAAAGCCCCCCATCTATCATCAACAATTCCACCAATTTTGCCATGGAAGAAGATGAATGAACCAGTTCAGCCTTCTGAGGGATTAACACGTCAGGGAAGTGGGATTATTGGTACATTTGGGCAGTCTGAGGAGCTACGTTGTGTCATTGCTGTTATTCGCCAGTAAGATATGCATCATTCTGTCCCTTTCCATTTTTATCTTTTCACTTTTTTTTCCCCTTAACCCAAATAGGTATGTTTTCTTCGCACAGTGGTGATAGAACTCCAAAGCAGAAAGTGAAATTGAAGGTTACTGAAGAAAAGCTGTTGAATTTGATGCTAAAGTACAATGGGGGGAGACCCAGATCTGAGGTGCTGCATTCTTTATCTGCTGCTTAAGGTCTTATTTTGTTAATTTCTCAGTATCTGTTTAAATACTAATCTTTTCTTGTTTCCCCTTTTTTTTGTGTGTTTTTGCTTTTGTTCTTTGGTAGACAAAACTTAAAAGTGCAGTGCAGTTACAAGATCTGTTAGATGCCACGCGAATTCTTGTCCCGCGTATTAGGTGATATTCGATATGCAAATATCTTTTTTCATTTTCTTTCCAATTTATTTCAGTAATCACATTGGGAAGTGCAATATGGAAGTTTTTTCTTTGTTTCCCCATTCCTGTCTATTAATTTATTGCCAAAGGAAAATCAAAATAATTATAAGCATAACTTAATGGAATTTTCTAATATGAGAAGGAGAAAGCCTTTGGCCACTTGTCCTACTTCTATGGCGAGCCACGAGCCTCGTGGAAACAGGCATTGAGCTAGTTGACAAAGGAAACAATACCTAAACACACACACACATGTCCCAGACATGGGAAATGCCTAAATTTGCATCAGGTTATAATCAAGATATTATCTAATATGACATACACATAAAATAAAAATACACAGCATGGTGATTTAAAAAATAAAATTACTGCATGAGGCATAGGCTTCACAGCAGAAAATTATCTAAATATACCTCTGAATAAATTTTGATTTTGAGGCATACCTGATAAGATTCTTTCTTGATATCTGAAGCCTCAGGCATTTTGGGACTTCCTTGCCTCGAGGCACGACTCAGTAGTGTATTTTGTTACTTGGCTAAAATTAGACGCCTTGAGATTTCTTAAGGACCAAGGAATTCGAGGAAACGTAGAGTTTGGTTCCCAAACTATTTTTTAGTAAAGAGATGGGCTTCACGCATGGTGTGTAAGTTGGACTAGGGTGTATAATGATGTAAAGTAGAATGGACACCCAAGTTTGCCCTATGTCCGCGGAAATCAGATCTCTCTTTTCTTTATTGATAATAGGCTGCCAGTGTACAAAGTTTCCTGAAGGTGACGTTTTGCAAGTTGCTCGGAGGCTGAGTAGCGTGCGCACGGGCGAGAGAGAGAGAGAGAGAGAGGACTTGATGGTCTTTAACTTCAACTACCACTCATATGCCATTCAGGAACTTTGTAGCTGAAACATATTTGAGCATTTGCTTGAGCCACAACATTAATTGTGGTGGTTGACGGCCATTAATGCTGAGATCGTCCTTTGGGATCCCCTTGGTTAGTGTATGGTGAAGATTCCTGCATAGTTGAGACAAACATCCACTTAATATGCAAAAGACATTGTTTCGATCCTTTCTGTGAGTCCAAAGTAAGTTAAATCTATTTGAGAAGATCTCAATTGCATGCCCCCATGTCATGGACTAATGCCATGAAGCTTGCATTAATCTATTTGAACCCACAAGGCTTTCATATGTGTGCTAATTTTGTTTACTTGAAAGATTCGCATGATTTCGGACCTTATTTAATGGGGGTTAAAACCATAATACACATTATACATATATTGTTGTATCAAGTAAATTTCCTTTTTCTTCCCCATAATTTATTATAATGTCGGATGTATTGTATTGTGTATACATCCAGCATCCCTGTCCATGCGCCGCAGTTCTAACACCCAATTAATGCTTAGCGTGATTACATAGGACCTACCTGCTTATATTATGGGAAATGGCTATTTGGTTTCTATTTCTAGATGTTTGCTAGCATATAAATGAGTTATGCCATTGCATCACATGAAGTGATCATAACATAAAAACGAGTACTGTGAAAACGGTCCATTTTATGTTCAGTTCTCCTTTTAAACTATAAAATGCTGCCTTCTTAACTTGTCATATTCTATTTTTTTTCTTAAAGAGTTATGTTTATTGGTAAATATGGAAACTTGCATATTACTTTTATTTTTTATTTTTTGTTGTTGAGACAATCAGTGAACTAATTGCAAAATAATATTATTTAGACCTGGTCGGGAAAGTGATAGTGAAGCTGAAGACATTGAGCATGCTGAAAAACTTCGTCAAGTTAAAGCAGTTCTTGAGGAGGTCCATATACTTAATTTCTCTCAAATTACGCACTTCAATATCATTTTTATGTTAATTTGTGTAAGATATATATCCCTCGGATATAAAATTGTCTGGTTTGGATACATTATTCGGTAACATAAGGCCTTATAACAGGGAAGTTTCTAAAATCTATTGAAAGTGTGGTGCTAGTTATGCTACTCGAAATGCTTCTATATTTTCTATCCATAATATTCGGCACATCGAAATCATGGTATTGAGATTTCATGACTTTTTCAATTTATAAGTTTACTGTAATAATACTAATTCCAGAAATCATTTCAATAGCTCCACACTAGACTGAATATTGCTAGGACATTAAAATTAGAAGACATTAGAGTTGGGTAACAATGGCCAGAAGATATAGTGGACTAACTATTATCAGTTAGCCCTCCATTTAGAGAGGCCCTTTGTAGGCTATCCGAGTATGAGGATTGAGAATTGTTACTGATATTTCGGATTCCACCAACTCTTCACTGCTTTAAGGACCCTCCAAATGAGTTGATTTTGTGGATGCAAACTTTGAGAGCCATTGGCTGAAAAATCAAATGAAAGATTAAAGCTTGAATACAAGTCTGAGAGAACGGTGGCACATGGGTTGGAGCCGTGGATGAAAAAAATTTAATCCCTATTTGATTTTTGTTGTATGGTAGGAAAATACATTTTTACCTTTTGTTCAATCGGAGATATGTCCTTTCCAGAAAAGTATTACAGTTATTGTCCAATGGTTAAAATGGCGCAAGGTGGAGGCGAGGTGTTTTTCTCCCGTGAGGCAAGGTGAAGCTTGAGCCTCGAGGCATAAGCGTCAATTAGAAAAAATCAGGCATACTGTGGCATATTGAGGTGCACTGAGGCATGCCATGTCTCTCTCTCTCTCTCTCTCTCAATTTGGCTGCTTAAATGTTGGGCTGGCATGCATTTTTTGAACTTTTAACGAATGTGCAAACTCGTTAAAAAGAGTTTGTTGTACCTTGGTGCGATGGCAAGTGCCCTCGCCAAACCTACGGTTGGTCTCGGGTTCGAGACATGGGAGCAGCCTCTCCATGAATGGGGGTAAGGTCCGCCGACATCCACCTCTCCCAGGCCTGCAGTTAAAGCGGGAGCCTTGTGCACTGGGTACGACCTGCGACCGTACAAACTCATTAAAACCATAAGAGTATATATGATGTAAACACAGCGGAAGACACAAATTAATTACACACACATGAACAAAACAATGAAATAACAAATCTCCATTAATTTTCTCTCTAAAGTCTCTTTAAAAATAATGATAATAATGAAAACTAAACAACTAGGGATCCTTTTATAAGCACAAGGACCCAAAAGGCTAAAATAACCCTAAACAGAATAAATAAATTAGACAAATGAATAACTCGTGAAAACCAGCCACACTCGGGGCGTGTATGCTTTTGCGTCACTCTCTCCCTTACGAAGCATAGCCATATCCACCTGGAAATAGTCATAGAAGTCGCGGTCAACATGCTGCAATGTAGCTTCAGTAATCCACGAGTCATTCCTCTCTTAACGTCACAACCAACGAGCTGATAACGGACAAGGGGGCCTGTAGGTTTCATAGTCGTCTCCGAGTCCAAAACACCCGCAACACGGTCAATATACGAGCGAACTCGTTGCGTCGAATAAATAAGGAGGGGAATCGAGGGAACATGTGAACTTCGAAATGGAGTCGAATCCCAACATTAAATGTGGGATGCGTCTTGAAACCCGTGGGCAGGGCTACCTCATATGCATTATCACCACATCAACAACGAACATGAAAATGACCAAATCGGCGCATCTGTAACTTGGTGTCCTTGCCCACCCTCCGCTCGCGCTGAAGATACACCATAACGAGAACCCCTGAAAAACAAGGGACCGGCAATAAGAATCGGCTTGCTCCTTATAGGAAGCATACATATGTTGTAAACGTGTCCACACCTCATCATGAATGGATAACATCTTGGTAGAAAAATTGGTAGCTAGTGGGGGGTCATTGTCATAGTAGGGGGAGTTCTAGCAAGGTCTATGGACAATAAAGGAGAAGTCCCAAGAACAATCTGAAAATGGAAAAGACCAGTAGAGCAATTGACGGAATTGTTGAAAGCAAATTCCGTTCGAGCAAGAACCACCTCCCAAGTCTTAGGTGACTCATCAGTTAAGCATCATAAAAGATCACCCAAACTCCGATTGACTATCTCGGTCTGACCATCCCTCTGTGGGTGGAAGGATGTGGAAAACTGAAGCGTGCATCGCATCAATTTCCAAAGAGTCCGACAAAAGTGCCCCATAAAACAAACATCCCTGTCAAATGTAATAATCCTTGGTATCCCATGTAAACAAGCAATCTCACGGAAGTACAGTGACAACACGTGACACATCTGAAGTCCACGAGCATGGAAGAAAATGGGCCACCTTATAAAATTTATCAACTATCACAAACACAGAATTGTGCCCCTTGGTCGTCTTGGGTAACCTAACAATTAAGTCCATTGAAACATCTAGCCACGGTCGATCAGGGATGGGTAAGGGTGTATACAAACCGACATTAGTATGCTAACCCCTTTGCCGTTTGACAGGCATCACAACGCTGAACATGGTTGTTAACCTCCCGCCTCATGGTGGGCCAATTGAAAAGCTGATGTAGAATAACTAAGGTACGAGCGACACCTGGGTGGCCAGCTATGCCCCCACCATGGAGCTCGGTGATGATCTTCTCCCTCAAGGAAGAAGCAGGAATGCACAACATGATGCCACGATACAAATACCCATCCTGCAGCGAGTAATGACACTGAACGCCATGCTGACGTGTACATGCCTGGAGAATAGGCCAAAAAAAGTGTATGTCGCATACAAATCACGAATCTCAGAAAAACTGAAGACTAACCCCTAAATGGTGACTAGGGTATGTGATCTTCGACTCAAGGCATCTGCAACTAAATTTTCCTACCTGGTTTGTACTGTAAGTGGAAGGTAAATTGCTACAAGAAATTAGTTCATTTGGCGTGTCGATCACTAATCTTCTTCAGTGAGTTCATAAAACGAAGGGCATCGTGATCCGATTTAATGACAAACTCCCGATGAATCAAATAGGGTTGCCAATGCTCGACAGCCTGCACCACTGCATAAAAGTCCAAATCATGTAGAGAATAGTTGATAACAGAACTGACAACTTATTGACTAAAGTAAGCCATGAGGCGACCATTCCGACTAACAAATACACCAATCTCGGGCTTGCTGGCATCGCAAGTTAACTCAAATAGCTGGGTAAAATTTGGTAGGGCTAAAATGCGAGCCGACGTCACTTGATGAGCTGGAATGCCGCCTCATCCTCATCACTCCACGGAAATTCAGCCATGGACGCGCGCAGTAATAGGAGCCATCACAGAGCTGAACCCCTCAATGAAGCGTCGATAAAAAATGGCCAACTCGTGGAAATTGTGGACCTGAGACGTCGTGGTCGGTTTAGGCCACTCTTGAATATCGTGAACCTTTTTGCTGTTAGCGCCCACTCCTTGAGGGACCATAAAGGAACACTTCTTCAGCTAAAGGAACACTTCTTCAGCTAGAGATAAAAACTCTTATGCTGAAGAACCTCTAAGATCCACCTGGCATGATCAATATGCTCCTCTCTGGACCGACTGTGTATCAAAATATTATCGAAATATACTACAACAAACTTACCTAAAAAGGGACGGAGGATCTGTGTTGTCATACGCATAAATGTGGATGGTGCATTAGACAACTCGAAGGGCATAACAGTCCACTCATACATTCCGTCCCTCATCTTGAAGGCGGTCTTCCACTCATCATCGGCTCTCATGCCATTCTGATGGTACCCACTCTTCGAATCCAGCTTGGAAAATAGTGTGGCTCCGTGAAGCTGATCAATCGTATCCTCCAATCTTAGAATGTGGAAACAGTTCTTGACTGTGATTTTATTCATAGCTCGACTGTGTACACATCTGCCAGCTACCATCCTTTTTCGATGTCAATAGGCAGGCCCAGCACAAGGGGACACACTCTCCCGTACGAGGCCACAGTCGCATAACTTTGATACCTGTCGCTATAACTCAGTGTGCTCGGCAGGTTACATCTTGTAATGGGGGAGGTTAGGCAACTGGGCTCCCATAATAAAATCAATTGTATGGTGTATGTTCTTCAATGGTGGAAGGGAATCAGGTGGGGTACATACATTCTGGAATGACGCCAAGACGTCGTGCAAGGCCTCTGAAACACTGGTCGGTACGGTGCCCAAGGGGCTAATAAGGGCATAACACAACCCCTACTCTAAGGCATCAACAAGGAGTACATGTTTTATGGTCAGGGATATAAGCAAATCGAGAAGTTTGGGCGCGGCATGGGGTCAAGGACCACTTCACGACCCTGATGCATAAATGAAGAAGTATCAGCACGACCATCGTGCATGCAAGCATGATTAAACTGCCAGGGTCTACCTAACAGAAGGTGGCACACATCCATATTAACAATCATACAGACAACCTTATTTGAATACAGGCTAATGGTGAACGGCACTAGGTACTTCCCCATAAAATGCACTTCGTCCTTCGATCCCAGCCACCCAATTTTACACGGACTCTGGATAGGCTTGACACGAAGACCTAGGCGCTCAACCATCTCTCGAGAGACCAAATTGACACTAGAACCACCGTCAATTATGATTTTACAATCTTCCCTTCGCAACACACTGCGTGTAGAATAGGCTATGCCGTTGTGACTGATCAGTCGACGCTACCGATGAATTGGACACGAGGGAAAATAGGCATGGAGTCATCATGACGCCCTCATGTATCGTGTATCCCCTCAACTTTGAGAGAAATCGAGCTTAGGTGGTTTCAGAATCTAACCCCTAGGTCAATATCTTCCTTTAGGAAAATGGCCGAGTAGTTCACACCTCGCTTCATCACCACCAACTAGGCGATAAAGGAGGTTGATTCCTTAATCGCCCTCAAACGGAAGAAACGAGAGTCCCTAAGGAAGTATGCTCATTGATTTTAGGAGTTGTTCAACGAAATCGATTTTTGTAATGAGCAGTTGGCGATCTCATATTTCAAGTTTGGTCATTTTAGTCCTGAGAATCTCTACCAGTCCTTTACCAAGAAGCCAACATCATCCATGGACGATCTCTTCAACGTTGATGTTCTAGTTGAGTAGTATTCTAAGCAGACTAAGTAGAATGATTCTAAGAAGGGATCTAAGTAGAATGATTATCAATTTCGTATACTACTATTTCAATGGCCCCGAAGAAAGCGAATCGATTTCAAGACGAGATAAATCAAGAATTGAGAGAAGCCAATCAAGAATTAAAACAACAACAAACCCTAGAATTCAACAAGAAATTTGATGCCATCTTACAACTCTTCTCTATGAATCCATCGGCATCAAATTCCCGAAGAAAACGAAAAGAACCAATGGGCAGCCAATCTGAACCAATTGAAGGTACCAGAAAATTGGTAGCACCCAAAAATCCGAGGTGACCTGCCTCCGCAGAGGGGGCCACCCACCAGCCCAATCTTATGCCAATTCCAGGAGATTCGGCCCAAAAATCAAGTTTCTGCCCCTCCGTCCAGATCGACAGCAATCCAAGCCCCAAAATAGGGGTTTCCGGCCCAGAAATTGTGATGCGTCCTAGGGTAGAGATCAGATCTCCTTGGAAAAATCGGATTTTTCGCTCTTCTCGGCTGCACCAGCAAGCCGAAGGTCTTCGGCCATTGACACAATCTTTAACCCTATAAACCGGCCCCAACATCTGAACACCTCGGTGAAATTCCCATAACCCAAACCCGGAGAACTCTAATTTTCTCGGAAGGGGTCAAAATCCCGGCCTAAATAACCCAAGCAAATTTCCTGAAACACGCGAAGTCTTTGGATTATCCGCCTTACCCGGTGGCCCCAACATTACTGACCTCTCCGGACATCTTGGCAATCCCGACCAATTGGGAATACCCCTTTAATTACCTGAAAATGTCGGCCAGACCCGGATTCAAAGGAAAATTGGAAATCCCGAATTCTGAACATCTCAATGATAAACCCGAACCCTTCGGGGGCCCAACTGACCCTGGCCCCATTCGACCATCCAGTTTTTTCCCTCTTGACCGCCACCGGCAACCTTATGATTCTGGTTGTTATTTTGACATTTTTGGTTCCGGACACCTTGATCCACGTTTACACCCTCACCTACCACCTGCTCCCACACACCTTACCAACATGATCTCTCCCTACTTCATTCCGACTCCTCTTCATCCTCTGACACCGGGCACACCCACCATAGTGTTTTGGAGTGGATACCTTCACTTCAACCCAACGCCCACTGCTTCGCCTCATTACGAGACCACCAGTGCTTTTATTGTGGTGAGCATGAACATTTGATTGGGACGTTCCCCCATTACCATCGTGGTCCTCCGACACCTCCCGTGGCCCAGCACGCACCACCTCCTCATCCACCACCTGCCTAGATGTCGCCATTATTTGCTGATTATGTCGTACCTGTGCCGGGTGATGTGATGGGCCTTAATGCTCATCAGGATGGAGACCCACTATTTGTGGCTCTTCAGATATTTTCTCGGAGTCTCCATGGGGATATACGCTTCGACGTTCCTATGTTCGACGGACGATTCTCCTCCGATGATATGATTGATTGATTGATTGGCTTCTATGCAGACGGTTTTTATTACAAGCGGGTTCAGGGCCGCTCTTATGTTCTTCTTGCGGCCACCAAATTTCAGGGATTTTCTCGAGTTTGGTGGAAGGATCTTTGTTATCGCCGGACAGTTGCTAGACTTCCTCCTATCCAGGCTCGAGCTAAAGGCCGCTCTTCAGGCTTTATTCATACCTCCAACATATGAGCGCGACCTTTTTGCTCATCCAGTCCCTTCGGCAAGAGACGCCTATGGTGGTGGAGTATATGGAGCAGTTCCAGCTCTTTTGCATCAGGGCTCGTTTCCCCAAGACTGAGGATCAACGGGTCAACTGCTATATTTTAGGGCTTCAGCCATATATTCAGCGTGACCCCGGATTGAGAGAGATACCGACCTTTTTGAAGGCGGTAGAGTATGCTACCAAGGTTGAGGCCTATTACGTGGCACCAGCAGCTCCTTTAGCCTTTTGAGCATCGGCCCGGCCTCTTCTATCGCTACTTCAACCACCACTACTTCCGCAGCGCCACACTCGGGTCCTACATTTTGGAGCTACAATTGTGATAACGTTGGACACTGAGCTTCAGAGTGCTCTTTCCCGCATTGCCGTGCCCTTTTAGCGATGGAGCATACACCTAAGTATCTTGATGAGACCGAGGAGCCTCCTCGACATGTATTGATTACTGTTTTGGAGGGTGACTCAGTGGGCCATCCTCTTTGAGTTCGTGGACAAACTCATGTTATTTTCCTTTTATTTCTATTTCTATCATCTTATTTTAGTTCCATAATTCCTTTTAATTGGTCTCCAAGCATGTTTGGGACTAATTGGATATATTTTTGTTAATAGTTGTCCCTTTTAGTCATTTTAGTAATTGCTTGGCTAGCAAGTATTTTTGCTCATATAAATACCCATGTACTCATTTGGAGATAGCTTTGATCTTGACTATAAGAAATTCTTAGTTTCTCTCTCTAGAAATTGGTGTTCGTTTAGTTTTTTGGCCATTGACGTGTAGTTTATATCACATAGACTAACGAGAGAGCATACCAAGTAGTAGACACTTTCTTTAAAGAGCCAATTTACAATTTTCTCCCTTAGATAATGGACAAGTCGTTCTTTAAGAAGCTGCCCAAAATGGTCAGTGACCCAATTTACATGTTTGGGAAAATGGGATGATGAGGGCATGGTGTTTGGTATCCGATGGAGAGGCCGGTGGTGTGGCTGGCCATTAGGATCGTTTTGGGGGTGGGGATCAGGGATGAAGGGACAGCAGGCCCAGTTGGGGCTGTAGCCCCCACAACTTAATTTTTTTTTTATATATGCTTATACTATATTTAGGTGTTGAAAAAATATTTTCAAACTTAGTTGGGGATATTTCTTGAAATAAAGAAAACTTATATAACTTAAACCCTTAAACCAACTACACACTCTAAACACAATCAGCAGCTCTTCACAAAAACAACCCATTTCCCCAGCCGCCCTCCCTTCCCGCCTAGTTTAGCACAACCCTCCGCCCGCCGCCGCCCAACCCACCTCCATCCGCCAACAGCTACTCCTTTGACCGTGGTACTACTCCTGTTTCTCTCTCTATATATATTATTTCGTTTTTCTGTTTTATTAATTTGTTAAATGGTAACTTATATTGTATATGTTTTTTTAGTTTATTGTTGAATTTAAATGGTAACTTAATTTGTTTAGTGTTATTGTTGGTTGTTTTAAATTTTAGGGTTAATTTTTAGGATTAAATTATAGGTTGAATGTTATTGTTAAATTTGGGGCTGGATGTTATTTTAAATTCGATGTTGTTTGTAGATATGAATTTGGGGCTGGATGTTATTTTAAATTCGATGATGTTGTTATATTTGGGCCTGAATGTTGGTTTAAGTTCGATGTTGTTTGTAGATATAAATTTGGGGCTGAATGTTGATTTAAATTTGATGTTGTAGGATTAAATTATGGAGAAGTAATTTAAAGAAAATCGGTGACGAAATCTAAATTTGAGGGTTAAATTTGGGTTTATTTTAGGATTACATTTGAAGCTTAATATTATTGAAAAAATTGGGGCTGAATGTTGGTTTAAATTTGATGTTGGTTTGTATATATAAATTTGGGGTTGAATGTTAGTTTAAATTTGATGTTGTAAGATTAAATTATGGAGAAGTACTTAAAAAAAAAACGGTAACGAATAAATTTAATTTATTATGATGTGTTTTTATTATTTGTAATTGATTGTCTACTTATCTTGTTAAAATATGAGCAATTATATGCTATAAGTAAGCCCACTCGTTACAGTTCATGGCTCCGTCCTTGGTGGGGATGGAGTGTAGGCTAGCTTGTTTAGTAAACGAAGTTGGGTTTGACTATGAGTTATGTGCCTACGATAAATGCAGGCGCAGGTGTTGGTGGAAACTCCTAGCTTGATGGGTTCGAGGCCTAATGAATGACCCGTGAGTCGAAACAAGCCCTTTGTAGCCATTTTCTGGTTGGGCTAAGGTTTGGAGGGTTTTGGGGTTGTACTCCACCACGCCGAATCTGCTCCGATAAGGGTAGATGGGTTTTTTATGCGGTTGGTGAGGGAGAGGCGATAAGGCTAGGGTTTTTGACAGTGGGAATTGGGGCAACCGCCAGCCCCACACGGCTATGCGCGGCTTCAGCCTTGCTTCCCTCCTTCCCGCTACTGCTAGCGGCACCCGTCAAGCTATGTTGGGGCCCTTTCCCTATTCCAAAACCCTCCAAGGGAGTGGCCCTCCGATTCGAGTCTCAATCATAGGCCATTAGGGTTCCAAGATTCACCCGACTCTGATACCACTTTTGATGTAAGTGCAGCGAAAGACACGCAAATTAATTATACACATGAATAAAATAATGAAATAACAAATCTCCATTAATTCTCTCTAAACTCTATAAAACATAATGATAATATTGAAAATAAACAACTAGGGATCCTTTTATAAGCACAAGGGCCCAAAAGACTAAAATAACCCTAAACAAAATAAATGAATAACTCGTGAAAACCAGCTCCACTCGGGGCGTGTATGCTCCTGCGTCAATATATATATATATATATATATATATATATATATCAAAACAACTTTTTACGAAGACAGTATTTATAAAAGACGGTCTACGATTAAATGTTGAATGACAAAGTCTACATATGTATTTTGTAGTTCGTATGAAAACCCACTGTTTGTAAAACATAATGGAAAAATATATATTCGTAAATTGCGAGACGATGGAGCCTAGATGGTGTGTGTGTGTGTGTGTGTGAGAGAGAGAGAGAGAGAGAACCAGGTTTAAAACTGAAACAAGATAAAAGACCCTGAACTAACTTGCCTGAGTGGAAGTCAAACATGCTTCAAATTCCCCAGCTGAGGGACAAGTAGGCACCGTCGGAGGAAGCTCAGCAAGGTCCAGGGGTATAGTGAGTGACATTCCCAACACAATGAAATGGGGATAGACTGGTAGAGCGGCTAACAACTTTTTTGAAGGCTAACATGGCTTGCACTATCACAACATCCCATCGCCGCGGGTGCTCGGAAGAAAGACACTGTAAAAGATTACCAACACTCTAGTTGACCACCTCGGTCTGTCCGTCAGTTTGGAGATGGAAGGTTGTGAACAATTGTAACTCTGTCCGTAGGAGCTGCCACAAAGTGCGCCAGAAATGCCCAGTAAAACGCACATATCTGTCAGACGTAATACTCCGGGGAACTCCTCGGAGACGGACTACTTCGCAGAAATACGTGGCGACATGGGAAGCATCAATCATGCGAGTACAAGGTATGAAATGGGACATCTTAGAGAACCTATCCACCACCACGAAAATGGAATCATGCCCACTAGATGTGCGAGGAAGTCCCACTATAAAGTTTATTGAGACGTCCTGCCACGGCCTCTCAAGAATCAGCAAAGGGGTATATAAATCGGTGTTGGTGTGCTATCCCTTGGCCGTCCGACATGTATAGTAACGCCGAATGAAGGCGTTGGCATCCCTCCGCATAGTCAACCAATAAAATCGGTCCCTCAGCATCGCGTGAGTACGCATCCGTCCCAAATGGCCTGATAATCCCCCTCCGTAGACCTCCAAAATAATCTTCTCTCGAAGGGAAGAGGCAGGAATTGCATAAAGCTGTACCCTTATGTAAGAAACCATCCTGCAACAAATATTCACTTGATGCTCCGTTGCCCGACTGGCAAGCTGCAAATATTGGCCCAAATTCCACATCGGTCTGATACAGATCTTGAACCTCGTCAAATTTGAAAACCTGACTCTGTAGAGTCACTAAAGCATGCGACCTCCGGTTAAGAGCATCTGCCACCTGGTTCTCCTTCCCCGGTTTATACCGTAGATGAAATGTGTATCTCTGGAGGTATGCCGTCCACTTGGTGTGTCGATTACTAACACGTCACTGGCTATGTAGGTATCGAAGGGCTTCATGATCAGATTTGATGACGAACTCCTTCTGCAGGAGATAAGACGACTAGAACTTCACTGCCTTCACTACCGCATATAACTCCAAATCATAAGTCGAATAGTTTACGGCGCCTCCCGTCAACTTTTGACTAAAAAATGCAATCGGCTTCCCATTTTCGCTTAAAACGACACCCACTTCCGTCTTGCAAGCATAGCAAGAAAACTCGAAAAACTGGTCAAAATTTGGTAAAGCTAAGATAGGGGCCGTGGTCATCAACTCCTTGATGCGTCTGAAGGCCATATCTGCTTCCTCTGTCCATCAGATTTCAGTACTCAAAGAGGTACTCATCAAACCTGTAATAGGTGCCATGACAGTGTTGAACCCCGTTATGAAACGCCGGTAAAATCCCACTAAACCATGGAAATTGCGAACCTGGGATACTTACGTGGGTGGAGGCCAATCAACTATCGTCTGAGCCTTGCCGTCATTCGCCCTCCCGCCATCACCTGCAACCATATACCCCCAAAAGTCACTGAAGGTACCATGAAAGCGCTCTTCTTCAACGTGAGGAAGAAGCGCTCTGCCTGTAGGACAGCATCAAGATGCTACTCCTCAGATCGGCTATAGATCAATATATCATCGAAGTACACCACCACAAACTTGCATATGAAAGGGCGTAGAGTCATCACTTTCATGAAAGTAGACGGGGCATTGGATTGGCCGAAAGGTATCATTGTCCACTCATATAAGCCATCATTCGTCTTAAAGGCAGTCTTCCACTTGTTTCCGGGCCTCGTACAAATCTAATGGTATCCACTCTTCAAGTCCAGCTTGGAGAAAACTCGAGCACCGTAGAGCTGGTCTAACATGTCCTCTAACCGAGGAATACAAAATCGGTACTTCATTGTGATCTTGTTAATAGCTGATTATCAATACATATCCGCCAACTCCCATCCTTCTTCGGTGCTAAAAGGGCCGGCATTGCACACGTAGACATGCTCTCCTGTATGTACCCTATGTCACATCGATGACCTGAAACTCTGCATACTCTGTAGATGACATACGGTAATGGGGTAGGTTGGGGAGTTGTGCCCCAGGAACAAAATAGATGGCATGATGTATTTCTTGGGGAGGAGGGAGCTCATCTGATGGGGTACACACATTAGAATAGGAATCCAACGAGCTCTGAATCTGTGGGGAAACAGCCGTCTCTGGAGTAGTGATGGGATTGATAAGGATATAACATAAGCCTGACTTCGCGGTCTCTGTAGCTAACTCCTCATTTGACATCACCAAGGCTGAAGGTCAAGACATCGGGAATGGCCTTATAAGACGGAGGAGAAAGTCTCGCCCCTCATGCATGAATGAATAAGAGTTAGTTCGCCCGTCATGCATGCTGTGATTATCAAACTGTCATGGCCTACCCAACAAAAGGTAGCAGACTCTCAAATCCATTACAGTACAAAGAATCTCATCATGGTAATCTCCAATAGAAAAAGAAACTCGGCATTGTCTACTGGGGGCAAGCGTAGCTCCACTACCCAACCATCTGATACGACATGAGGTGGTCAAAGACTCTGTCGGTAGTCTCAGTCTATCCACCATCTCTTGTGCCACCAAATTGTCGCTGGCTTCACCATCAATAATCATTGTACATAATCGCCCTCGGCAGTGCAACCGGTAAAGAAAATGCTCGTACGGACCTGTGCATCATCACTAAGTGGAGGCTACCGTGGATCCACAAAAGTCGATACCATCAGAGTATGAACATAGGTGGTAGGAACCCCCGCAAGCTTCGCTTGATCATGGCAAAATGAGTCCCGCCATCTACAAATAGATTGGGTTGTGGATAGTGGGACATGGGGTGGTATAGGAAAGATACCCAATGAAGAACACCCTTTATAAATAGGGTTGGGTTTAGGGTCTTGGTCATTAGGGTTTGAATCGTTGGGTGTTTGGTTAGGGCCAAATTTTATTAGGTGGATTAGGAATTAGGGTTTCTTGGTGTTTAGGAACAATTGGAATAGGGTTCGGGATGGTCGGGTGGTGTGCAACAACACCATTGGTGCCGCCGACACCCTCCGAGGTTATTTTTTGGGTTGCGACTGAGGCAGCGGTAAGGGGGCTGCCTTGGGTGGGTTCGGGGGTTAACGAGGGGCAGACTAGGGGATAGGATAGGGGCAAAAGAAGGAGGAGGGGTTGCCGCTATTCGTCTGACAGCCGCGGCTGGGTCGCTGGGCTGTTTGGCGGCTGGCAGGCCAATAGAGGTTTGTGTGGCAGTTAGTTGGATCAAAAATTTGTCGGGGGAGGGTCGGGGTGAAATTCCAGTGGTTAGGGGTGTCGTTTGGGGTGAGGAATGGGATATTAGGGTTTGGTGGTGGGTAGGGTTCCTCCATTCGTCGGGGTGACACCACCCATGATCCCAGTCAATATCCATACCAACTCAAAATCAAACGAGGCTCTAATACCAATTTGATGTAAATAAAGAGGCGCGGAAGTGTAAAATTAACCTATACAACAACAACAACTAAAGAAAGTCATGGAAGTTTCTCAAGTTCTCTCTTTAAGTTCTCATTCTCAATTGTCAAAAAAAGTGTCTACAAATGAGCCTCTTAAGGCTATTTATACTAAAGACTAGAAAGGCTAAAAAAAAGATAGAATAATAAAATGCTGCCCGCGTCCTATGCTTTCAGTAGGTCTAATTTCCCATTTTGGTCTAGCCTAAGTTCATGATGTTTGATTTGAACATGATTAATCCTAAGAGGAGTTATGAAGAGTTTACATTACAATACATATGCATTTTAAGTTCTCTACTCTTGAGTTTTGATCTTTGATCTCAAGGCTCTGGACTTGATCATCACCATTCTGCATCTCTGTCTTGATCATGATGGATTCGCCATTATAACTAACATCTCATTCATTCTAAGTGCTAATCATTGAAACATGAAATGGAGTCTAATGACTCAACAAATGTGTTACGTAGGACGTGCATTATGCTTCCTTAAGGTGGTTGCATTCTTCTGGGTGAGTCATATGAAGTTTCGTACATAGGTAGAATACAAAAGTAAAAACAAACGCAATTCAGGTTGCTTGCAGCTTGCCTGGAACGTAGTAATTATACATGAGAATTGAAAACATAACTTTACCTTACGATTTAAAAAAATTATTCATTTTCTTTAATCTATTGTCATTTCCTAAATTGATAACTGTTTTGTTGTTTAGGGAGGACATTTCTCTGGCATTTATCGAAAGGTTCAGCTTAAGCCACTGAAGTGGGTCAAAGTTGCAAAAGGTAATGGTGAAGCTGAAGAAGAACGACCTGTTGAAGCACTTATGGTTCTCAAGTATGGGGGCGTTCTTACACATGCTGGAAGAAAGCAGGTGCTAAAGATTATGTGATCATGCATATGTTACCTAATCTGTGATATTCTTTGCATTTAGAATCATAATCTTGAGAATTCTCTCTCTGAGAAAATACTTGGTGTATAGCATATATTGGGGACTCTTACCATTCTTTTAAAATAAATATGTGCTCTGCCCCCTTACTTTTCCTTGGCAGGCTGAAGAACTGGGCAGATATTTTCGGAACAATATGTATCCAGGTTAATATTTTAGACTTTAACTTTTTTAGAAGTAAATTCTGTTGTCTTTGGAGAGATGGTTCCATTTAAGATCAATAACTTTTTGTCTTCTATGTTATATATCATTTAAATATTTGTGGAGAAGATGGAGAACAGAAAATGCAACATTGAGTTGTCAATGGATTATTTTGGCTAAGCTCAAGAAATGTTTGAGATTCTCTCTATTTGAACACTAGAAAATATTAGTCAAAAAGGGTCAGGGAGAGTGTGCAATGATTATCAATGTATTGCCTGAACTTTGTCATTTTTCCATGTTCCAATCATAGTGATCATGGTCTGGGTATAAAGAAAATGATCACGAACATGTCCTGTGAACTGACGGGTTTTAGAAATTGGATTTTCATGCAAATGAATATCGGAAAAACTGATTGAACTAATCTATGAAAGGAAAGCAATACTTACTGAGTTGGATGGCTCCTCTGCAATTTGGGACTGTATTTAATATTTTCTGTTAAAAACAAAAAGACCCAGGCAACTTGGTCTTATTTCTTGAGCTTCCGTTTCTTCTGTGAAAGAAATGCATTAAATAGCCTTTATCATTTTAAAATGTTAGTAACATAGCCCTCACTACCGTGCCTTGTAAGAAGACTAGAATTTTGATAATTCTTGGATGTAAATTTTTCTAAATTTGCAACTCTTTTGAAATCAACATTATTTAACTACTTAAAAGTTTCATTTAACACTGTCTGATAGAATAATGCAAAACCCCCCAAAAATAAGCTACAGAATATCAAATAGTTTCAGGTATGAAGTTCAAACTCTTATTGAAATCCATAACTAACTATTGGTGAACACTTGGCTGTTCTATGGAGATCTTGTAGTATTAAGCTTAGGACCGAAATTCCCATTGTAGTACAAATCAGGATTCTGTAATTCCTATTTCTCTATATATCAGTTTTTGGTCTTGCTATTCTAAAATCTAACTAGTGGCACTTACTGATTCTACGAGTGCACTACCTGTTTGTTGTCCAGTGGGAGATCGGAGCACAAGTTAATGGAATATCTAATATTTAGGTGTGCATCAGATGTGATGCATGGGTGGGTTCACAACGATGATTAGGACTCAGGAGTACTAACTAGCAGGAGTTAACCAGTGGCAAAGGGCTAAAGGACGAACCGTGTGTTTTCTTTTATGGTTATACCCTCCTCCCCTTCCCTTTTCTTTCTAAAGAGTATGCAGAGATGAAGATGGAGTTGATAATGTTAATATGTTCCGGTCAGTGCAGGGAGCTTTGTTGTAAGAAGGGTGATGGAATCACAAAATCTGGACCATTTAGTCATGATATTCTGCTGCATGTGACAAGGTGAGGCTGGTGAATGCGGAGATCCCAAGAGTTTTCGCAGCACCCTAGGTTGTGTTCCCAAGAGGGAAGGGAAGGGAGCTTGAGATCCCAGGGTGTCTTTAATTTCAGTGTTATCTTTCGAGTATTTTAGTTTTCTTAGGTCTATTTTATTTTATGATAGTTTTAGTTATTTATTATATTCCTCCTACTTAAAAAAGTTAAGAAGGTAAGTATTTTTAGGATTCTATATTTGTATAATCTTTAAATATAGGATTGTTCTCACTAATATTTAGTAAATGAATGAGAAATTTAGAGAGTCAGTTTTGAGTTTCTTTTAAATAACCCTAGTGTCTGTGTTAATTGTGGAACACATTTGCTTCCACTACACATCAAATAGTGTATTAGGGTGTTTTTGATTATGAACTATTCCTTAATCATGGTGCACACTATTTGACCAAGAAACTAGCAAGAGGATTGAGCGCATTGAACAAGGGATGCGATGCAGTCATGATCACTTCCCAATGCTATTTAAGATCTGATTCAGCAGCATGGGCAGCTGCATGACGAACTACAAGCATTGTCACACGTACTCATATCCTATGTTTTGGCCGTAATTGCCCCTACCCTAGTTGATGCTTTGTCATCATCAGTTCCTGTGATTGCAACTACTATTGCCTCTGCGTTTGCTCCCCTCTTGACGATGCCATAGCCCTTCAATTAATATACCACCATGGCAACCGTTGCTTGGGTGCCTTGGTAGTGATGACGGAAAAATAACCACCTTAATTCCTTCAAGATTGCATGGTAATGGTTGTGCTTCAGCTTTAGAAGACAGAGGTGGTTCATAGCTGAATTCAACGGGGCTTTGACGTATGTGTTTGAGACATGTCGGGGAGAAGGTCATGGCAATGTTCTGTATAAACGGTTTGCTACGAGTTGCTAGTTGGTTGGGCTTTTGTGAGCATTGTATGCTTGGAAAGACAACAATGGTCTAATTGGGTACAACTTTACTTTTCACAAAGGGTATACTTAAAAACATCCACGCAGATTTATGAAAGTCCTTCAAAAACACCATTGTTAGGAGGTAATTATTATATTGTATCTTTTACTTATTACAACTTATGAAGGAAAACTTTAGGTTTACCATGAATGGCGTAAGGAGCAAGAAAAGATAAATCTCTCTAAACTCTCTCAAATCTCAATATCTCAAAATGGAAGAATGCCTCAAATGAGGCTACATATGGGTATTTATACGAAGGAGGTTGCTTGGCCTCTACGCTAAGAATCTAATTACATTTATGTCCCTAAGAGCCAATAACCTTCCTTCTTCTAAATACTAAACAAACGACTAATAAAAGAAAATACATCAAATAAAGGAAATAAAAGAAAGTAGCAAAAATACAATAAAATACTAAAAATAACCCCTAATTCTTGATTCACATCAATGAATCTTAGAAATTAAGTGTTTGGGGTTTTCTAAAATGGAAGCAGATAGTGGAGAATCAATCTGGTAGGAAGATCAAAGTACTTAGGTCAAATAACGATGGTGAATATGATTCTTATTTTACGTATAGACAGGATGAGGGTGTTATTCTGCATTTCGCAGATCAGGATACAACACAATAGAATGGAGTGACGGAGAGGATGAACAATAATTCAGTTGTAAGGATGAAGTGTTTTTTGTTAAATGCTGGTCTGAAAAACATTTTGAGTGGAGTCTTTGAGCTATGCTTTTATCGTCAACAGTATGTAGCTATAACAATTAATTACAAGACCCATGGAGATTTGGTTAAGGTCACATCTTAGCTATGATACATTGGACATATTTTAGTGTCCGTTTGACTTTCATGTTTGTGAAAGTGAGGAAAAAATCAAGTGTTATGCGTTTGAGCAATGAGGTCAATGGGATGGGTACCTTAATAACAAGAAAGTTGTGTTTAAGATCCATGACAATTGATGAGGCATCTATGTTCAAAGTGTCCAAGGAAGAAAAAGAAGATTCTCCTGATGGGGAAGGAGAGCAAAATGATGCAGGTGGAGGTGACTACGAAAGTTGATTCTTCATATTGAGAATAATTGGAGGTTTTAGAAGAGGAACCTAGTCAACAACAACCATCTTTAGCTACTAGAAGAGAACTGAGAGTTTGTATACCACCAAGGTGATTAGGCTTCAATGACCATGCAACTTATGCATTATTGGTTTATTGTGATGAATTATCTTCTTATCAGGGCGCTATGAGTGACATTGTGACGAGTGAAAGACAACAATGAGCATGGAGATTCAATCTCTTCACAAGAGTCAAACTTGGGAGCGTGTTAAGTTGCCCAAGGGAAAGAAGTCTATTGGGTTTAGATGGGTGTTTGCTAAGAAAGATGGGTCTCAAATTCCGACATTCAATACAAGCAAGTTAATGGCGAAGGGTATGCACAAAAGAAGGCATTTGGCTAATGTGCGTTCGAGGGTCTACTTGTTAACCGCCTTTTCATCTAATGAGGATTTTAGTATCATGATTCTTCATTGTGTGGGTGGACTCAATTGCTTCAGTTTTTAAGCAACTCTTCTTTCTCATGTTTCACCATATAGATTACCTATCTTTCAGTTTCCTCCCAGTGTATTATAATGAAGTTTTCTCCCCGGTGGTCACCATTCGAATGCTATTGGCTATGGCGGTGTAATTTGACATTGAGCTTGAACAACCCAATATCAAAACAAAATTATTGCAGAGGGATCTAGAGAAGGAGATTTACATGTCTCAGCTCAGGGGTTCAAAGTTGGTAGGAAGGAATATCAGGTGTGCAAACTAAGAAAGTTCTTCTATGGGTTGGAAGCAAATACACATATCTAGTGCACCCAAATACACATGCTCAATTTTATTTATTTACATTAGATTTTTTTTTAAGATACGTAGTATTGAAGTACCTAGGTTATTGTAGATGGATGGAGATATCAAGAGAGCTTTGACATATATGTTCCCTTGCTTATTTTTCTCTGATATTCTCTTCCTCTCTTAAAAAAATTGCAGGACACTAGATTTGGAAGTCTGAGATGCTGACGTACCCTTAAAAGGGTACTCAAGATCTTGAATGCGGCTCAGGGGAGATTGTGGTAACATAGGTTTAAAGGGATTTGTTGGAAAGAAAATTAAGTTTTGGTGTAGGCAACGTCACTAAAGTAGGAATGCTGGATCTGTATATATATATATTGTAGTATAGGTCATCACACCTTCCTTTATTTAGTATTCCAGTTAGGAACATAGATGCCTGCATCATACTTTGTTTAATCTATATTTCTAAACCCCCTTCAATTTTCGTCATCTTGAAGGAATGAAGAATTAAATATATGGCTAATCTTTAATTTGCTCTATCTACTGTTATGATCTATTGGTCTGTTATTTATATTTAAAATTGATGTAAATTCGTGTAGCAGCTACTGACTAAATGTTTGCCTTTTAGTTTGAGATGATATTCTGTTTTCACTAAGAGGGGATTTAATTTGTTATAATGGTTATTTAGTAGACAGTTTCCTCTTATTTTCTTCTTAATCTCAGGTGAAGGTACTGGCTTGCTTCGCCTCCACAGTACGTACCGTCATGATCTTAAAATATACAGCTCAGATGAGGGCCGCGTACAGGTGGAACCTTTAAATTTTCCAACCCCTCTCCGCTCTTTATATAGTTATCTGTCAACCATACTGTTATCAAATTTGACTTCGGCTTTGTGTATGACAATTCGATGAATGTATTTGTGAACAGATGTCAGCAGCTGCATTTGCTAAAGGCCTCCTCGACTTAGAAGGACAATTAACTCCAATCCTGGTTTGTATTTTGTAGCCTCATTTTTTACCGGGTTTCTATCTGCTTGTTGACATGTGTTTTATATATGACTGAGGTGGTCATCTTTTAAAGGTCTCACTTGTTAGCAAGGACTCTTCTATGTTGGATGGACTTGACAATGCCAGTATTGAAATGGAAGAAGCTAAGGTTTGTCTTGCCAATTTCCTGTTTTATGATACTATATACAGTAAGAAACAAAACACTTGATCTAGCGAAAGATATAATATTTGGCCAAAACTGACTACGATTGCAATATTCTCATAGTATATCCCGACTCCGTCTGACTTAGGATATTCCTGAACTAGTACATGCCACCATGAATGATCAAGAAGTGCGACATGTTGTTCGTTGGATCATTGACTTTGACTTTTGTGCATATCAATTATCATATGTGCTCTCATATGTTCTCCAGACAAGATAAACTAGATATATGTACAGAAGAGGGAAACACATATGGGCTGTACCTGTTTTTGCTTTCAACACTGGGCAATCTAGATGCATAGTTGCACCATGTTAGACCTCATCATAGATTGTTTTACATAAGGGGGTTCATGATGTCTGAACAACTTTGATAATATTCCTTATGAGATCAATTTTCAAGTATTGGGACCATGCACTGATATACCTTTCAATAGCATCCTATGCATTAATTATGATATGGAAAGGAGATGACAATGAGTTATTCTTGTGAAGCATGTTTTTTATTGACTCAATTAAAATATGAGAGAATATGAGTTCTCATTACGCTTTTGACTGTTTTGAGGTGTACTAAAATATGATGCCGGATAGTGCTTAGAATTTCAAAATTTGTCGTGTGTAGTTATGTAGGCCCCTTTTTCTTTCGAATGTGCCAAGGATGCTAAAAACATCTTTCTTTGAAAAACCATTTTCCAAGTTTTATACTCGCCAAGTATGTGAACCAATTTTAATTAAGCTCAATTTTATCTTGTTTAATCCTAAACATGCATCTAGGTGATTAAAGTAGGTGATTAAAGCAAGTACAATAAATAAGTTCGCAAAAACGACGCTGGATGTACGAGGAAGCCACCAAGGAAAAAACATCGAACGACCCAAGTCAGAGAATCACTATGATGTGGTATTACAAAGCGCAGACGATAGACTTACTCAACGACTCGATCCCCTACAAGTCTTTACGCTCTTCTGATCCTTCAACCACTCTTCCACGGTACCCACGTAGAAGTCCTACGATGCTCGTCCACAACATGCGTCCACATATGTTTCGGTGCCCACTGATACAGCTTGGCAACGTCTACGATGTTGAACACGAACTCCTTCGCTTCTTCACAGCAAAACCCAACGTTCAAAGTGATGAACAAACTCCAATGGTGCAAATCAAGATCTCTATAGCATAAGAGTATGAAGGCTCGGATCTTGAAACTCTAAGGATGTTTTTGGACTTTGAAAAGCTTAGAAAACTTGTACAGAAAATGTACTTTATGTAAACTGATTTTTTGATTCTGCAACTTACGAAATTTTGAGTGAAACACGCATTAAATAGAAAAGCTAAGTCGGCACATCGTTTGAACGAGATTAGCATGTCGCTAGAACAAAATGGCCATGTTGCTCGAACGACATGTTCATCTTACTTGAACGACCTTAAAATGTCGCTCGAACGAGTGCAAGTGTCGTTTGATCCTTCTAAACACTAGGGAAGGTTCAATACAACTCTAAACAATCCTTATCCCAGAATAAATGAAGAAAAAATTCTTTAAAAACATTTTTAAATAAAAATTTCCTAAAAATATTTTCCGAGTCCCATAAATATTACGCATTCATACTTGAGAGATCGAAATGCAATGAAGACGTGAAACGTGCACCAAATTAATCTCGGCATGATAAATCTATGAAACTTGGCCGCAACGTCTTCAATGAACTTTTTGTCATAGACTGTGTGGGATCGTGACAATAACAATCTCAAAAACAATTTTTGTTCCGGGAATAAGTCAAATACTTACAATGGATTCAATTTGAAATTTTGCCCTTACAAATCTACCCCTTTGACTATTCTGGGACAAAATCCAAATAGTGGAATGCCTAAGTCGGGCCGTCAAGCCGCATGACGCCTAAAAACCCGTCCCATAAAATCCAAAATAAAAAATTACAGGACATGACTAGTAAATGTTGGTCCGGCAAGCATGAGCTGTCTGAATGTGATGTAGTCTTGAAATCTTGACTTGCTGAAGAATACCTACACACATGAAACAGACAAATACCCAGTGAAGTATGGAGGAACAAATGATATAAAAATACTAGTATGTAAAAACAAACCATTTGTTAAACATGTGAGCAAATTATTTAGATGCCAATTTGAAAACATCATTGAAATCAGGATATCAATTTGTGCAAACTAATTAATACCAATATATAAGTATGAAAGCATGTGATATCAATTTGTAATGCAACAATAAACTATGTGCTCAAAACTCCCTCTACATCACATACATCTCTCCCCCTTTTGTCTCGAATAGACAATAAGTGAAAAAGATTAACAAACATAAAATATCTAGAATGAAAAAATCAATGAAGCATATCTAGATAAACAGAAACTACCCGCTAAAAATAATCACTAAGTACCAAATCGTAGCTAGCAAACAGAAGTCACAAAAAAAATCATCAAAATCAGTAATGATGTGACTAAACGAATAAAGCAGTAAAATCCATCATGCATAATCATCATACATTGCATATGAACTGTCCAGAAGTACCAAAAGCAGTATGACATCATCAATAAAACGATATCAATTTGTGCAAACTAATTAATACCAATATATAAGCATGAAAGCATGTGATATCAATTTGTAATGCAACAATAAACTATGTGCTCAAAACTCCCTCTACATCACATACATCTCTCCCCCTTTTGTCTCGAATAGACAATAAGTGAAAAAGATTAACAAACATAAAATATCTAGAATGAAAAAATCAATGAAGCATATCTAGATAAACAGAAACTACCCGCTAAAAATAATCACTAAGTACCAAATCGTAGCTAGCAAACAGAAGTCACAAAAAAAATCATCAAAATCAGTAATGATGTGACTAAACGAATAAAGCAGTAAAATCCATCATGCATAATCATCATACATTGCATATGAACTGTCCAGAAGTACCAAAAGCAGTATGACATCATCAATAAAACGAAGAAGTTACGAAACATAATTAATCCTCAAAAAATCCATCAGGTCGCTCGAACGATAATGCTAGGTCGTTTGAACGACTTTGAATGTCGTTTGAACCAGCCATCAAGCGACCAAAGAAACTCCAAACCACTAGGCTCTCGCGCGATGAAACCTTTCAAGCGACCTTCGCGCGAACTATCTCGTGACCCGCCTTACACTTTGCACCATCTCGCTTAAAGCTCGCGAGATCAATTCATCAAGCACTTGGAGCTCGCGAGATCAATACATCAAGCGCATGGACTTGCCGCTTGAGCGAAAAAATATCCTGAAAACGTCTTTTCAACCGGAAATACCAAATAGGAGCTAAACAGACTTAAAACAGAAAAAATAAATCAAGTAAAACAATGTGAGTTTCATGCTAACATAGTATCAATGTGCTCAAACATGGATATGGAGTGAATGGGCGTGAACCACAACAAATGAATCACAACATGAACACATCGAAACGATAAGAAGTTTTAATTGATAGTTAAATGTCATCAAACTTAGTTTTAGCCATATGTGACAATTGATATAATAAGCTAAATGAACTAAACAATCCGCATACACACCAATCCAGAATTTTGACGATTTTACAAACTATAACGTCATGATATGATTTTTCAACATAAGGATTCGTGGAGCGAACCCGTTTAAATATTCCAACCAAACTCCCTCAAATATATATATTCTTTTTCAAGCTCTTTTAAGGTTTCTATTTTTCTCAAGTTGGAGAAATTCTATTGGCCCTATTTTGGCATATGAATCTTTTTATTGCCTTAAAAATTTTTTTGGGCTCTTTTAAACGGTGGCTTTCATGACGTGATTATTATTCACTCGCAGCCCTTTCCCGTGAACATATCATTTTTTCAATTTATGCAATATCAATCGTCACGGTAAACGGTTTTTACATGCACACCTCCTCCTAAGTCTTATTACGCATAGATGACAAAATTGAGATAAGAACGTCTCACCAAACTCAAATATGCATGAGAAGTCAAACATTCATATAAACTCGTGCATGTGTGCAAGGATGGCATATATACAAAGTCGAATTCAAATATCAACTTCGAACCAACCCCATTAAGATAATAGTTAAGATCATTCAACGCATTAATAATTATGACCAAATGTCCTAGCCACATGGATAATGAAATGATGGGGGTCCAAGCACACCAATATGCTATATCAAAAATGAAACACTCACGACACAAAAATAAACCGAAAATCTTTATGTTTTTCTAAAAAATATTTTTGACCCAAAAAGTGAAATCTTTTTGTATTTTTCTCAAAAATATTTAAAACCAAAAATCTTTTTGTATTTTTTGAATTTTTTATTAAAAAAAAATCTTTTTGTATTTTTCAAATAAGACTCAATAAATGAAAAAATATAATACAAAGAGATACACATATCATAACACTAGCAAGATATAAATCATGATGTAAAGTGTAGCGTATGACAAACATGGCAGGACAATCATCCTTTAGATTTAGCATGGGAAGAATCAAGTGCAACCAAACAAGAACCATGAAGTTTAATTCCTAAAGCCACTAAGTCCGATTTCCTAACCTAAGTAGGTGTGAAATGACGCATCGGGGTTTTGGGAACCGAAGCGACTTTATTCATAAACATGATACCAATTTGTAGACCCCTTGTTCTTTCGATTGTGTTTTAAGGATGTCAGAACCAACTTCCCCGATCTAGCCTCCAAATCAAACTTCACCTTACTCGAGTCCTTCAATCTCTCCTCTAACTCACTAATCATAGACTCAAGCAAACGCTTAGACTCCTCAAACTCTAGAATCTCCTTCTTTACAGCCTCCATCAAACCACAAAGACTATCTCTTTCTTTCTCCACATATTCTAATTTCTCCCTAAGAGTCTTCTCTCGTGCCGTAAGATCCTCAATTAAAGCATCATTATTCTCTACGGCCCGCTCATTCAACTTAGCTTGCAATTTCAAGTTGGTCTTTTTCACCTTTACCGCTTCCGCATACAACTCACTAAGGGCAACTTGCAACTCTCTTACATCAATCTCATCATCCTCACTAGCTTCACCTTCACTCAATTGGGATTCACACTCAACGGCCTCGGAAGTGTAATGCACATGAGAATCTTCATGGGAAGATTTATCGTCGTCGCTCACATGACATGCCATGAACGCTACAAAGTTACGCTCAATGGCGGAACTCTCTTCCTCTTTCGGTTCACTATCACTTAAGGTGGCGTTTTATGCTATCGGTTTCTTGCCCTCCTTCTTAAGGCTAGTGGGACACTCGACAACCTTGTGACCATACCCCTCACACCCAAAACATCTATCCGACTCATCCCTCTTATCCTTCTCATTCTTATCCTTAGGAGCGGGATCTACCTTGTTGTTCTTGAATTTCTCAAGTCTTTAAGCATCTTTCGATTGCTTTTGGAACTTAAGAAACTTTTTAAACTTCTTTGCCAACAAGGCTACATCCTCAAAGTAGGAATCATCATCCGAAGCTTTAGTCTCCTCCTTCCGGGCTTTCAAAGAAATGCCCTTTTCTTTCTTTGGCACTTGCTTGGAGGTATACATATCGAGTTCATAGGTTTGTAAGTCAGCTACAATCTCTTTAACTTTTGTCGATTCAAGCATACCCAAGAACTTCAAAACGGTCACTTTTGCACCAATCTACTCGGCAACGACCTTAAGATTTTCTTTATGACTCGGTTGTCGAGGATTTTCTCTGCCAATTTAAAAGACGAGTTGACAATATTTAACAATCTAGCATAAAATTCATCAAACGACTCACTCTCTAGCATCTTAATCGTTTCAAACTATGTAGTGAGATATTGGAGTTTAGACGCCCTAACCGTGGTAGTGCCCTCGTAAGTAAGTGAAAGTATATCCCAAGCCTCTTTTGAAGTTTCACACGTCATGATTCTATTAGACTCTTCCGGTGTGACATGTGAGGAAATAACGTGAAGACCTTTAGAGTTGTAAAGTGCAAGTCTATGTTCGGCTTCGGTCCATGACTCAAGGGGTTTTAAAGTAGTGGCCTCACCCTCTCATGTGACCAGTGGAATCCAACCCTTTTCAACTGCCAACTTCACACGCTCATCAATTGATTTTAAAGCACTTCTTATTCGCATTTTCCAATAACTATAGTTAGTGCCATAAAAAACAGGAGCTCTAAAACTTTCAAAATTTCCGAAATTCATCCTTAAAAACACAAGAGATCAATACACATAAAAATATGTTTCTAGCTCTGATACCAATTTGTAGACCCTTTTTTCTTTCGAATGTGCTTTAAGGATGCTAAAAACAACTTTCTTTTTGAAAAACCATTTTCCAAATTTTATACTCACCAAGTATGTGAACCAATTTTAGTTAAGATCAATTTTATCTTGTTTAATCCTAAACATGCATCTAGGTGATTAAAACAAGTAAAATAAATAAGTTCACAAAAGCAACGCCGGATGTACAAGAAAACCACTAAGGAAAAAAACCTCGGACGGCCCAAGCTAGACAATCACTATGATGTGGTATTACAAAGTACAGACGATAGACTTACTCAACGACTCGATCCCCCACAAGTCTTGACGCTTCTCTGATCCTTCAACCACTCCTCCACAGTGCCCACGCAGAAGTCCTTTTACGATGCTCGTCCACAACACATGCGTCCACGTATGTCTCGGTGTCCACTGATATAGCTTGGCAACGTCTATGATGTTGAACACGAACTCCTTCGTTTCTTTAACGCAAAACCCAACGTTCAAAGTGATGAACAAACTCCAATGGTGCAAACTAAGATCGTTATAGCATAATAGTATCAAAGCTCGGATCTTGAAACTCTAAGGATGTTTTTAGACTTTGAAACCTTAGAAAACTTGTGCAGAGAACGTACTGTATGTAAACTGATTTTCTGGTTCTGCAACTTATGAAATTCTAAGTGAAACACGCCTTAAATAGAAAAGTTAAGTCGGCGCATCGTTTGAACGAGATCAGCATGTCGCTGGTCGAACAACATGTTCATCTCGCTTGAATGACCTTGCAATGTCGCTCGAATGACTGCAAGTGTCGTTTGATCCTTTTAAACACAAGGGAAGGTTCAATACGACTTTAAACAATCCTTATCTCAGAATAAATAAAGTTCAATTCTTTAAAAATAATTTTTAATAAAAATAACATCCTAAAAACATTTTTCGAGTCCCATAAATATTACGCATTCATACTTGAGAGTTCGGAATGCAATGAAGACGTGAAATGAACCAAATTAATCTCGGCATGGTAAATCTATGAAGCTTGGCTACAACGTCTTCAATAAACTTTGTGTCATAGACTGTGTGGGATCGTGAGAATAAAAATCAATTTATGACTCAAAAACAATGTTTTGTTACAGGAATAAGTCAAATACTTACAATGGACTCAATTTGAAATTTTGTCCTTACTAGTTACTTGTTTGGTGGGCTTTGCTTGAATCATCTGGTTTTCATTTAGTAAAGGTATCAACCAAGTATAAACATTGTTGATAAAGTTTGATTCGAATAGTGGTTAATGGTGTTTCCACACTTTCACAATTAGCTTTGATGCTATTTAAATAGCAAATAGGACTCCAGGTATAATGGGCATTACTTATATACAGTAATAGGACTACTGCACTACTACAGGAAATTATTTTCTTTCTTTTTTCTTTTTGACATGTCAATAATATTAATGAAAGAGAGTCTTGAATGGCTCGAGCGTATGCAACAAAAAAATTTATCGACCTACAATAGGGGCAAAGCTTCTCAAGAACTCTGAAATCTCAACTACCTATAAATAAGAGTGCCCAAAACCGTGTCGTTATGCTTCAATTGGGCAACTTTACTCTTCGAAAGCCCAAGTAGTTTTGACATAAACGGTGTTAGTGGTACACAAAGAAATTACACTAAAAAACAAGAGTAGTAGTATTCAAAATATCTAATAATGGGATGATTTCCCCAAATGGGGAGGTACACTAACATAGTTTTAGGACAAAAGGAATGATCAAGGGCCTTTACGCGGTCCTAAAGGAATGCTAGCATCCATGTGATGTCATGGGTAACATCACTAAAGGTCCCTACCGAGGAAGAACAGACTAAAAAGGCGATATGTACGTGTCCGACACTGTGTCCTTTTGGTGGTATCCTTTTGGCACTATCCATTAAGAAATATGCTCCAATGATCTGCTCTAAAGGCCCTAGAATGGAAATTTATTATATTAAAAAATCTTTATTTGCATGTTTTGCTTCAAAATATTAGTTCATTCTTTGTAATAATTATTCACACGTGTTCTCTTTTTCTTCTTTTCTTTTCATGTTCTCGTTTTCTCTAAATAAATTCATATAAATATAATTATTTATCAACCTGTCCCTGTGTCCTAATATTTTTAGATTTGTCGTGTTAGCATATTCGTGTCGTGTAAGACACAACACCCGTGTCCATGTCCGTGCTTCTTAGGTCCCCACTATGACATCACATGGGATAAAACATTCTTATTACAAAATACCTATTCTAGCCCTTACTAATCCTTCTAACTAATACCAATTATCAAAAAGAAAAATTACAAAAAAGATAAAAATAGACAAATACAAAATAGGACTCAACAAAAATAGAAATGATAGAAATGCTCCTCATAATGGAACACATCTAGTTTGCTCCGACTATCGTAAAATAATTCAAGCACTAGAGGGTAGTCTCCCGCAACCTTTTTCCCCTCTTGCTCCATTTATTGTTCCCAGAGACATGTCAATAATCCAACAAAAACTTGGATTTTATTTTCGAAGACCATCCCACAAGGGTCTCTAGTCTCCTCGGTTATTCAGCCCGCGTGCCACTATCCCATGACCATATTCCACAAGCTACCCTCTTTTTTTGGGTTGCCGCCAACACCAGTTGCCGATGATACTAAGGTTCCCAATCCCATGACTTTTCAGCCGAACGATGGAACACGCATTCTCAGCCTAAAGATTACATTATCATTTGCAACAACAGGTTCCACTATCTCAGCCTAAAGATTCCACTATCTCGGCCTAATGGTTTAATGCTTTGCCTCCCGTCGAGAAGCCCTATAACATTACACTTTTGACCGCTCTTCCCAATAATCTACTCAACCTCTATACCAATATGAAGATATGAAAAGATCTCACCTTTGTGTAAATCTCTCAAGCTAGAAACATATATCTCAGGAGTTCCAGTAAATGAAACCTCACATCCACTACCTGTACTTAACCTTTGAGACCATTCTTTCATCTTGTGTTATTGCAAGCCTTCTTAATACCAAATTCGCATCCATTCTCAACTCTTCATGTGGAATTCTCGATTTGTTGTTCCTTTTCTTGTTACCACTTGCTGCTCGTTTCAACATATAGACTCAGGAAAACTAATTTTTTTAATCGATAAAAGACAGGAAAGAAAGAAAGGTGGTTAAAATACTATTGGCCTTAGGCTGGTAAAGATGAGACACAATTTAATTGCTTAGTTTGTAAAACGAGTAAGCTTCCAACATAGTGGCTGGTTTTGCAAGCCTATAAAGCTCTCATAGTTCTACTTGTATGTTCTAATAGACACATTAACAAAGAATTCGTCCGATAGTTCCTATTTTTAACAATTGAAAAACTATGATGCATCTAGAGATAGGATTCTGTCTTAATGGAGGACTTCTGACCCAACGTTAACAGCTACTCTCCCCTCCTAAGTACCGCATTCTAGATCTCGCTTACCCTTTTAGGGTACTTTAGTGTCCTAGGACTCGAGTCCTGCTTTTGTGTTAAAGAGAAGAAGGGCATACAAATAAAACGAGAAAGGAAACATATATGTTACAAAGTTCTCTCAATTTCCTTCATCCCTAGAAGATTTACAAAAAATGTGTACTCTAATATCAAGTGCCTAATTCAAAAAATAAAAAAGTGAGTCTATATGTATTTTGGCGTACTATAAATATACACATACTTTATAAAGTACAAAAACATTTCAAATAATACTTCCAAGTGAACTGCAAACTGAAACAGCATCCCAAACTAAGCTTACCCGAACGTACCAGCACAATAGCATACCATTTGCCTGTACCCTACCCCTAACATTATGGGCACAATATTGTACCCTATGCACTGGAGCGATCCCAGTTCCACGTAACACTGTTCTTACCTTCATGGTGTCGCCGTAGCGTTTGGATGACAATTACTTTTACCACATGGCTTCTCTAATTTTAGGGGTGGCAATTCGGGTTAGTTGTGTCATTTTCGGGCCGTGTTGATTTTTATTCGAGTATACGTTTTGGTTACTCTTAAATCTATACAAGCGAATCGTGTCATATGCGGGTCATGTTCGGGTTATTACCATAAACGGGTTATCGTGTTAAAAATTGTCAGCCCTATCTAATTTCAGTAATATGAATTGTAATTGAGGAATGGATGGTGACCTTGTGATCCACTACTAAATGATTGATTGAAATATCAGCATCCAATGCTTTTAAGTGATGGGTCATGTGACAACCCGCCTACTAAAATAATAGGTAGCCAGCCCAATACTCTAATAATCACAGGGATCATAGATGGTCCATTCTCAGCATCACTGTCGATTAAAATAATAGTACTAGATGACCACCAATCATTTTAGAAAACGGACTGTCAAATTAAAATTTTGTAAATAAAAGAAAAACACTTTGACAATCCAATTTGCAAAAACGGTGGGTACCAAAAATCAACGAACAAAAGAATGACAATATAATAAATAATAACATACCAATACAATTAGTTACGCCGAGTATTACAATATAAATACCATAGTATAATTAATGAATACAAAGCATGGGAAACACGCCCGAATAAATAAACTGAAACTAATTAGAGTACGAAGGATAGAAGCGTCTACAACAAATATCCTACAACATCTGCGATATGGTATAGCTCCATGACAACTGGAATGGAAAGTCAATACGGGTGTCCTCGTGGTAGAGCACCTGAACGGACAAAGAGTTGAATGCAAAACAAAGAAATATAGACGTGTCAGGGCCCGGTTTGATATGATTACCATGTGACTAAAATGCATGACAGTTAAGTGCGTAATTCTCTTGTAATATAATATGAAGGTTATCACCTCTCATTCTAAAAGCACATCCTAGCGCAATATCAATGATGCTCAATGACCATATATATACATGTGAGAACTCATCTAATTTACTCAAGGAGACACCAGAACCATTTCATTCACAATCTAAAAGCACAGTTCCTATTCTCTTTAGGAAATACATATATGGCAATTCATTTTATTAAATGTTTACCAATTCAATTTTATTTCAAAACTTTCTTTACCAATTCTCTTTCCTTTCTTCCATCCAGGAAAAATATATATATAAAGCAAGTTTTATTATCATAAAAATGCTTTTTCCGTTTCATAACATCCCATTTCCCTTCTTTCATCCGGGAAATGTAATCAACTTTCCATTTCCTTTCTTCCATCCAGGAAATGTAATTTAAAGCCATTTCATTATCATAAAATGCTTTAATAACAATAATGTCCCACATTATTAGAACAGTCATATATATCATTTAACGTTTTCTAAGACCGCTCGTCCGGGTTTTCCCACCGTGCGCCCCCCTAAATGGCTATCATCTTCCAGGGCCTATCACCAAGACAACCTGGGATCCTAACGAAACGTCGGGAAACGGCCATATGCTTGCGGGAGAGTCATAACCACACCCAGAATTTCCTCACCATCGCAGAAAAACATAATATAAACGCTCATATGGCCTAGGGATATATCCACCTTGCATTTATTAGCCAGGGGGCTTCACCACACGCGCGAACTTCCCCTAAGATAGCGATTTAGAGAGGTGTGTATACATATATTAGCATTTATGAAAATCATTTTTCCATTTTGAAAACATTCACTTTTACATTCTCAAAAACCATTTATACTTTTAGCCATTAAGTACCAAATTCTTAGGATGTGCATTTCTTATTCTTAAAGTCATGTTTTATTAATGACCTAAGACCCGAAGCGCCATTATCCTCAAACTAGTCTCCAAGGGTTCAACACAATATCATAATTCATCAAAGTGAGTCTCCCCCAATAATTGTCTCCCAAAAGTCCCAAACATTATCATTTTTATCTTCTATTAATTTTAGGTTAACTTCCTATATCATTCGGACATTAACCTACATAAGCTAACCCTTGGGATAAGCCCAAATATCCCCATGCTAGCCTAGGACATTTGTCTACCCAACACCAACCTCTAAGACTCCTCATTACTTCCCAAAGGAAGGTTCCTAAACCTCGAACCTAAAAGAAAAGGACTGAAAACTAAGCTGGAAAAACATCCTAAAAATGCAGGCATTCCGAATCGATTTCGCCCTGGCCGAATCGATTCGGTCTTGAAAATGAATCGATTCGGACAGTCCGAATCGGTTCGGTCAAGAGAACCCAACCATTCTGCATAACACCGAATCGATTCGCATGGTCCGAATCGATTCGGTCCACTCAGACCTGACACCCATTACCGAATCGATTCGCTAGGGGCGAATCGATTCGGCCCTGCAGAATTTTGCCTAATTTGGGCTTACGCGTTTAAGAACCCTAAAATCCCCAAAACCCTAATCTTTCAACAACCCCAATTGATTCTCCCAAATCACTTCTACACAACTAATAACTAAGATATATTCCTCAAATCAAATTAAATCAAAGATTAAGGGATTAAACACCAAAAACCCCCCAAAACCCCAAAAATGGTTTAAATCTCCCAAAAACTAACTATACATGCAAATTATCGCATTAAATCAATATGTAGCAAGTAAGAAACTTGCCTCAAGTTCGTAGTCTCGGATTCTCTTCCGGTTGCAACGGATTCCAGCTCCAATCTCCCATTTTTCTCTCTTTTCTCCCAACTCTCTCTTCTCTCTCTTTCTCTCTTGGCTTATAACACAAGATAAGGGATAAAAGGGGTTTGGGAGACTTATACGGGTCTTAAACATAAATGCCCCTCTTTTAAATGTTGATACACCATTAAAATGACTCGTATCCACATAATTGAGTCAATACCTGTTAAAAGTGCCCGAAACTCAAAAATACAACTTGGCACTTATTTTGACTATCTCGACTATTCTACAAACAACCGCACCCCCTATTTTGGCATTCGGAATAACGTGAACTATTTTTGTGTTCCAAATTCGTTTTATTTCATTAATTATACCCAAATCTAAATATAGGTCATAACCGTCGTTTAAAGCATAACGACGCAATAAAACACAATATAATGCCATTTACCTTCTCATAACGGTAAATGGACAAAACATAGTAAATATTATCGCTTAATATCACGGGAAATAATATTTACTCCAACTTTCCCTATTGGACTTGGACCAAGGTCGTCACTATCGATCTTAGTCTACATATTTCGTGCTCTAAAATAGCATCTAGTCGTTCCTCATGAACTATCGATCCTACCTTCAACAACGGAAGAAAATGCCTACATAACTCGGCACAAGTTGCCTTCCTTCCAAAAAAAACACATTATACCCTTCCTCGGGGATATCTACACTAACACTTAATCGCTTAACTCCAACACTACTTAACTTCTGTTCGCATTGGCATAGCCCTTAAAAGTATGCCGCTCAAAGAGCCCAATCGTTTAAGAAATACTCTCGGACCACCCAAATCCAAGGGATATATTGTCCGTTAGTTCCTTCCAACGAGCGGGTGAATTACTTAGCCGGCTACACAAGGCCACTCACGGTGCCATACCTTCGAAAATGATCCGAATCATTGTACGGAATTTCGATCTATAAAAGTTACTGCTCCCATTCTTCCTTCAAACCAAACACGCCCATTCAAGGGATGCTTTTCGGCATTCGGTTAACTTCTCCATAAAGAGCGGGGCGCACTCTTCTATAAATAGTCCGCCCATATCGGTTGAAAAAGCAACGATTTGGTCAAACGATCCACACTTACTCAAGTAGGATCATGACCATTACGGTGCCGGCCATTCAACGAAGATGTCCACAGATATACCTTTTCTTGTTCCCCCACTAGTCTTTTCACACTAGTAAGTGAAATGATCAATCACGGATATAAATGCTCTTACTGCAATATCCTCCTAGTTTGGCTCGTTCTACTTGGCTTTCCATGCCTTCACTAATCTTTCCGACGGGTTTTCTACTTGGCGCATCAGCTACTCCATTCGCATTTCCTTAGCGAAAGGGATTATCCAATTGATAGTCCTTTACGAACTTTAAACACCAACTATGTTGCCCCAGCAACGTGTTGCAACAACTTGTTGCTCGTAAAAGACCAAATTTCCTGACCAGGAAGTAGTGCCTCAATTTCTTTAAGACGAATACTACCGCTACGAACTCTACATCAAGCGTGGGATAATACTTCTCACGAGGTTTAAGTTTGTGAGACGCAGAAACAATGGGTCCATGCTCCAGCATTAATACTTCCCGTTCCTGGCAGAGACTCGTTCATTAAATCGATTCTCGATCTTAACAACACGAGTGCAGGAGTAAACGTAAGCTCATCCTTTTAACTCCCCGAAAGTTATATTACCGACGTAACGTTCTTTCTAAGAGAGGCCTCACCTTGGCCTAGCGCCCCGAATCACTCGAGATCCTATACTTCTTGTTTCTAGGGACCTAATCCCTCTTAGAGTTAACCCACAACCTATTTGTGGTCAACTCCCTACCGCCTTCCTAAAACAACGTCACATGCCCTAAGGGCCTTACGTCCTAACAATCCTAAGGTCGATCTATATCCTATCTAAGTTGTATAAGTATTATACTAGTTATATTCCTAGTGTCCAAGACCTTTCCCAACTTCCGACAATCGCTTGGTTTCATGTGTGGGACGTCTCGCCAAAGTGAAATCCAAATAAGGAACCCCTCCTATGCATTACTACTTAACTTTGTTGGTCGTGGAGATAAGGCAACATCGCACATGCAAAACAAATATACAATTAAACAAAGCAAGCAAAACAAATAATGGAAGTTTCTTACCTACCTTAAATCACCTCCGTAAAGTCTCAACCTGTATCCAAGAGAGATATTATAGAACAACGAGTTCCATTCTGGAACTACAATTACGATAGCCTCACAATTTATTCGCTTGCCATCACTCCAAACAAACCAAGAATATTTCCACTCGTATAGTACATATAATACGAGTAGCACATACCACACATATACTTTTAAAATATCATCACTCGCCTAATGAGTGAAGGAAAATATAGACCTCCCTACTATGGAAGCCATATAGATACACTCTCTATAATAACATCAATAGCACCACAAACTCAATTTACACAATCGAATCTAGGGTTAATACCACACTACTCCATCTTATCTTAAGGAATGCACCACCCCTCTACTAAGGTGGAATTCCCGCCAACATTCTTGCCAATCATCTCGGGCCAATCCTAATGGTTCCCAGACATCATACTCGAGTCTTATCCGAACCAAATTACTTCCATTTATGCCCCAACTAGACACCCTATTCTCGCCCTTGTTTTCCCCTCAACGAGGTTAAAATACGTGGTTCTACATTCCACGTCAGAGCCGTTTCTCCATCTCTAGCTACCCTGGCGACTATCCGCGTAGTTCCCTTAACCTCCTCACGCAAAGAGAACATGCTGTCGGCCTCCCCTGCCTTTGTTCAATGAGTCTTCCCCGGGGGGGATGTCCACCAATGGGGTCTCATGAACACTACTTCTCCTTAAGCGTTAACAATACTTACTCGTGCGCATATCACTCCACTGAAGGGCTCGTTCTTCCTTATACCAACCTTATTTCGGTGCACGGTTTCCTTATCCGTACCACTATTTATTCACGGTCGGCCTCTGACCGAACCTTGTTTGAATATTTGAGAATCTACCTTATCATGATTCTTGCTATCCCAGAGAAACTCGCTGTTGAAGATATTTAACGGGTTTCTCTATGGGCAAAACTTCCCACTCCACCAAAATATGGCGACTACCTTCCGCTATTTCAACATTACTCCTACGGGTGAAAGATTTTCTTCCAACCTTCGCACCTGGGCGCTTCTATACCCCTCTCTAGACCAAAGCTCCTGGGCCTCATACTTTTACCGAAGGAGGTTGCACTTCCTCCATCTGACCTAACTTCAACACGTGGTCCTTATCAAGGCCTTTTCAACTTCAAATCTACGTCACTAGGAATTACAAACTGAGTACCACTCTCTCTGGCAGCGGTACTTGGGAAAACTAAATCTACTGTATTTAGTAGCCGCAGTAGCGAGATAAGAAAATGCTACAAAGGGAGCGACCTTCAAAGCGGTCCTCGTCCCCGACCACAACTTACAGTTCTTAGTAATCCCGTCTCGTAACGCCTTCATAACGGCTTTTTCTGACGCCCTTCATCAGTCGACTTGCGAATCTCACACGAACGCGCAAAAGATTTCCTAGGTTCTTACATCATGGCAAGAGAACGGAATCTCACAAGAAGAATCAACGATCTTAGCCCTAATGCTCTATATCAAATCAAAAGTAACGCTGAAAGCGTAATACGTCCGCACAGATTTCTAAGGACTCCAGAACCTGATGCTCTGATACCATCTGTGACAACCTGCCTACTAAAATAATAGGTAGCCAGCCCAATACTCTAATAATCACAGGGATCATAGATGGTCTATTCTCAGCATCACTGTTGATTAAAATAATAGTACGAGATAACCACCAATCATTTTAGAAAACGGATTTTCAAATTAAAATTTTGTAAATAAAAGAAAAAAACTTTGACAATCCAATTTGCAAAAACGGTGGGTACCAAAAATCAACGGATAAAAGAATGACAATATAATAAATAATAACAGACCAATACAATTAGGTACGCCAAGTACCACAATTTAAATACCATAGTATAATAAATGAATACAAAGCATGGGCAACACGCCCGAATAAATAAATAGAAACAAACTAGAGTACGAAGGATAGAAGCGTCTACAACAAATATCCTACAACATCCGCAATATGCTATAGCTCCATGACAACTGGAATGGAAAGTTAATACGGGTGTCCTCGCGGTAGAGCACCTGAACGGACAAAGAGTTGCATGCAAAACAAAGAAATATAGACGGGTCAGGGCCCGATTTGATATGATTACCATGTGACTAAAATGCATGACAGTTAAGTGCATAATTCTCTCGTATTATAATATAAAGGTTCTCACCTCTCATTCTAAAAGCACAACCTAGCGCAATATCAATGATGCTCAATGATCATATATATGCATGGGAGAACTCATCTAATTTACTCAAGGAGACACCAGAACCATTCCATTCACAATCTAAAAGCACAGTTCCTATTCTCTTTAGGAAATACATATATGGCAATTCATTTTATTAAATGTTTACCAATTCAATTTTATTTCAAAACTTTCTTTACCAATTCTCTTTGCTTTCTTCTATCCAGTAAAAATATATATATAAAGCAAGTTTTATTATCATAAAAATGCTTTTTTTCGTTTCGTAACATCCTATTTCCCTTCTTCCATCCGGGAAATGTAATCAACTTTCCATTTCTTTTCTTCCATCCAGGAAATGTAATTTAAAGCCATTTCATTATCATAAAATGCTTTAATAACAATAATGTCCCACATTATTAGAATAGTCATATATATCATATAACGTTTTCTAAGACCACCCGTCCGGGTTTTCCCACCCTGTGCGCCCCTAAATGGCTATCATCTTCCAGGGCCTATCACCAAGACAACCTGGGATCCTAACGAAACGTCGGGAAACAGCCATATGCCTGTGGGAGAGTCATAATCACACCCAGAATTACCTCACCATTGCCGAAAAACATACCATAAACGCTCATATGGCCTAGGGATATATCAACCCTGCATTCATTAGCCAGGGGGCTTCACCACACGCGTGAACTTCCCTTAAGATAGCGATTTAGAGAGGCGTGTATACATAAATTAGCATTTATGAAAATCATTTTTCCATTTTGAAAACATTCACTTTTACATTCTCAAAAGCCATTTATACTTTTAGCCATTAAGTACCAAATTCTTAGGATGTGCATTTCTTATTCTTAAAGTCATGTTTTATTAATGACCTAAGACCCGAAGCGCCATTATCCTCAAACTAGTCTCCAAGGGTTCAACACAATATCCTAATTCATCAAAGTGAGTCTCCCCCAATAATTGTCTCCCAAAAGTCCCAAACATTATCATTTTTATCTTCTATTAATTTTAGGTTAACTTCCTATATCATTCGGACATTAACCTACATAAGCTAACCCTTTGATAAGCCCAAATATCCCCATGCTAGCCTAGGACATTTGTCTACCCAACACCAACCTCTAAACTCCTCATTACTTCCCAAAGGAAGGTTCCTAAACCTCGAACCTAAAAGAAAAGGACTAAAAACTAAGCTGGAAAAACATCCTAAAAATGCAGGCATTCCGAATCGATTCGCCCTGGCCGAATCGATTCGGTCTTGAAAACGAATCGATTCGGACAGTCCGAATCGATTCAGTCAAGAGAACCCAACCATTCTGCATAACACCGAATCGATTCGCATGGTCCGAATCGATTCGCATGGTCCGAATCGATTCGGTCCACTCAGACCTGACACCTTCCCCATTACCGGATCGATTCGCTAGGGGCGAATCGATTCGGCCCTACAGAATTTGCCCAATTTGGGCTACGGGTTTAAGAACCCTAAAATTCCAAAAACCCTAATCTTCCAATTTCTTTCAACAACAACCCCAATTTATTTTCCCAAATCACTTCTACACAACTAATAACTAAGATATATTCCTCAAATCAAATTAAATCAAAGATTAAGGGATTAAACACCAAAAAACCCCAAAACCCAAAAAATGGTTAAAATCTCCCAAAAACTAACTATACATGCAAATTATCACATTAAATCAATATTTAGCAAGTAAGAAACTTGCCTCAAGTTCGTAGTCTCGAATTCTCTTCCGGTTTCAACAGATTCCAGCTTCAATCTCCCATTTTTCTCTCTTTTCTCCCATTTCTCCCAACTCTCTCTTCTCTCTCTTTCTCTCTTGGCTTATAACACAAGATAAGGGATAAAAGGGGTTTGGGAGACTTATACGGGTCTTAAACATAAATGCCCCCCTTTTAAATGTTGATACACCATTAAAATGACTCGTATCCACATAATTGAGTCAATACCTGTTAAAAGTGCCTGAAACTCAAAAATACAACTTGGCACTTATTTTGACTATCTCGACTATTCTACAAACAACCGCACCCCCTATTTTGGCATTCGGAATAACGTGAACTATTTTTGTGTTCCAAATTCATTTTATTTCATTAATTATACCCAAATCTAAATATAGGTCATAACCGTTGTTTAAAGCATAACGACGCAATAAAACAAAATATAATGCCATTTACCTTCTCATAACGGTAAATGGACAAAACATAGTAAATATTATCGCTTAATATCACGGGAAATAATATTTACTCCAACTTTTCCTATAAAATAATATAAAATAGTCGCTCAAACGTCTGGGTTGTTACAGGTCAGTTGGTGTTTGTAGAAGCATGAGGTGTTTCTGCCAATGGTACATGATTAAGATGACTTTCAGTAACAAACTTTGAATGAACGTCATTGGTTGATTATTGACCTATGACTGGAAATAGAACTGATGAATTGATTACTAGGAATTCTGAACCTAGTTGCTTTGCAAATTCTTAATTTGACTTGGTAACTAATTGTAGGCTGAAGAATGGCAGTTTGTGACAGTAAAATTTTACTTCCAGTTTTTTGCAACGCTGGAATTATGTATTCTGTAACTGCTGTTTTTCTTATCATGGTATTCTTTTCTTCCCAGGCTAGGTTAAATGAGATAATCACTTCTGGAGCAAATACAGTCCATAGCAATGGATCGTCTAAAAAACCTTGGATGATTGATGGGGCTGGACTTCCTTCAAATGCTTCTGAACTTCTACCCAAACTGGTAATTATTTGCTAGGTTGAAACTACAATTATTAATTAGAAGAATCATTGTGCTTTTGTTATAATTCTTGCAGAATTATATGATAATAATATGTATTTATTACAATTTATCCTGTCTCTGTTACAACGTGTGCCCATTATGCAATTTTTCCTGAGTTTTTGCCCCATGATATTTAGGGCCGACATATATGATATATGAGAAAAGGGTAAACCAAGCCTTCCCTGAGATAATTGACAATTATTGACTACTACTCTTTTTTCTGGAAATTGTGCGAAACAATGAAATTACATTTTATCCTTAAGATATTGAGCAATATTTTAGGGGAAAATATATCTTTCTGACATAATCTAGACATTCCTCGAAATCGCATCTGAAAATCTCTTTTATTATTCATGATTTATTTGGCAACCATCGGGGTCTAAAACTTATATATCTTTGTTCACCACACACTTAATCTATCATCCTTCAAGTGGTATTCATACCAAACACCATCAAATAAACCAAATGCCACTATAACTGAACATTTCTTTTTACTAAACCAGCTGACATTAAGTGCAAGTCGATGACTGCCACCACAATCGAATGTCTACATACCACTTTGCCTACAGATGAGGTCTAACCCCAAACCCCCTCTAACCACAATCTTCGTTTCGACTTACATTACTGCCAATACCAACTAATCCTATCATCACTATCCAAAAAAAAAAGCTATCTCCATCACATCCTCCTCCATAATCAAACCCCTTCTAGCAATGCCAAATTTAAAGAGCTCCACCACTACTTTAATGCCTACAACAGCCAATTCTACTCCCATTGCAATCATTTGTTTGAAAAGATGCATCAGAATCAAGAATTCCAATAATGTTCTCCACTATTTTACTGCCTACAACGGACAATTCTACTCCCATGATGCATCAAAATCAAGAATACCAATATTTTTTAGAACAATGAGAATAACAAATTCCTAAAAAAACACATTTTTTTGCAATTAATAATACCTGATTGTTAGAATAACCCAACTTAGTTGCTTTTGTCACTTTAAATAAAAATATAATATTTCAGACATAGCATTGTAAACTAAAATTAGAAAAGAAGTAAACGAAGCTTTTTTGATAGAAAAAATTGTTAGCAAAATAGTCTTTTAGCAAAACATTAGAAAAAGACACTACCATTAGTATATAGAATTAATCCCCAATTAGAAATTGAAATATTAGGTGAGAAAAACAAAGACAACCTTCAATGATCTGAGTAAATCAAAAGAATTCGTATGAATTCAAATGCGCAAACTTTAAAAAAAAAACACGGGCCTTTGGATACCCAAGAATATTATCTACATATAAAGATGGAATTTTACTGATTTACACCAGAAGTGAATTTTTTAAATTATATTCTTAGTTTGTGGACTTATTGGTTTGGTGATTGTAGGTGATGGAAACCACATGATTTATGTAACTTATAGGAAAATATAAAGAAAAAGGAGAAACGTGGGGGTGAAACCATAGATTATAAAGTGTTTGGAGGAATTTGGCAGCTAAAATTAAAGAGAATTGACGATGGAGATGGTATGATGATGGAGGCTGCTAGTGATGGTTGTGGTGAGAAAAACTTTTGGTTAGGAAAAGAAAATAAAGGAATGGTTGGTGATGCTTAGTTGGAAACCTGGTGGCTAGGGTCTTGTTTGAGAAGAACTAGGGGCGCCTTTCCCTAAATGATTGGATAATGATTTAGCGTTCTTAGATTCAGTATTGTTTGGTAAAATGTTGATGGTGCAAAAACCCTCTCTAGTGTTGAATTCCATATACAACACTAGGTTCCCGTTATTCTTTTATTCGTTGTAGGTCCGAGTGGCAGCCCAAGGTAGGTAAGACCTCTAACCAATAAGATACTTGAATAAGGATACAATGGTAATTTTAAGTTTTATACTGATGAAATCACATTTTTGACAGTACCAGTAATATATATATATACAGCGAGGGTGGATTGTTAACGCGTAAAGTGAAGTAGAGGGGATTGCTGTGAGGTCCTTATTCTCATTGGTTCAGTAGGAAACCTAAATGAGGAGGTGGTGGACAATCATTCATGTTTGTTGATTTGTAATCTATTTCCAAGGCTATTAATATATATATATATATATATATATATATATATATATATATACACACACACAAAAAAAAAAAAAATAAAATAAAAAATAAGCCTGTTAAGTATATTTAGTTTAAAATATTGCAGTGTTATATGTCTATCAACTTAGATCATTATTTTTATAAACTTCTGACTTGAAGTGTTTACAAGTTTCAACATACTTTTGTATAATTTGCAAATACTTGCTAAGCTGGTTGTTCCATTTATTTTCCTTTAGTCTTATTTTTAATAAACTCACACCACTGATCGGGTGAAGTATTAGTATTTGGCTGAGGATAGTAGAGTGAGGATAGGGTGGCAATTCCTGTGTCGTGTCGTGTTCAGGTCGTATCGTTTCGGGTTCGTGTGAAGTATTAGTCAACCCTAACCTGACCTGTTAATTGATCGTGTCAAGTGACCTAACTCTAACATGACCTGTTTACACTGTTGTGTTTGGGTTTGCACTCATAATCCGTTAACCGGAACATAAGATTAATTACTCCTCCCTTAACCAATCAAACCACTCATATGCCTGCCATATATTAAAAACTCATTTATTTATATTACTAGCGACAAATAAGTAAAATATCATCTAATTCTATAAGAATTTTATATAGTAGGAGTCATAGATATAAAAAAAAAAAAAATTATGTATTTTCTATAGAACATTAGTTAACCAGTCTATCTGTGTTCCGACTTGAACTTACCTTTAGAGCTTCTCGGGCTCTAGGTTCCACAACGTTCACTCTTCCATCTTTAGCCCAGCGGCATTTGTCCTTCTGAACATTGGGACAGTAATGAGCAAAATGCCCCACTCCTCCACATTCATAACAGTTACTGGATCTCCTCTGCTGAGCCATTTGTTGACTCCTCTGCAGCAAGCTTTCAGGTTATTCATGTTTGACACTAACTCAACTCGTTTATTATTCGTGTTGACGGGTCATGTCATTGTCTGGCTTGATTCAAGAAATGGTCAACCTTTACCCGTTAAATTCGTATTGGATTCAAGTTGTGTTATTGTGTCATGCTCCCTAGGTGAGGAGCATGTTTACAGAACTAGGGCGAGATAAAAGAATTGGTGGGTGCATTTGAATTTCCATTTTCATTATCCTTCTGTTCATGCTTTGACTTAATATCTTTCAAATAGGTGAAGCTGACTAAAAAGGTTACTGAACAAGTGAGAGTACTTGCCAAGGATGAAGATGACAAGCTTTCAGAGAGAAACTTATATGATGTAATTCCTCCATATGATCAAGCAAAGGCGCTTGGTAAGACAAATATAGATGTCGATCGTATTGCTGCTGGTTTACCCTGTGGTAGCGAGGGATTCCTTCTTATGTATGCTCGATGGAGGAAACTGGAGAGGGACTTGTATAATGAACGCAAAGAGTGAGTATTTATAAATGTGATTATACTCGTGTCAGGATGTTTAGATAATTCCAAGTAGGCAATTTCCTTGCTTCTGAAAAATATCAGTTTTACTAATATTGTGGATTCACTTGCAGACGGTTCGATATAACACAAATTCCAGATGTTTATGACTCATGCAAGTAAGTAATTTGCTACCCTTTTATGTTGGGCGCATGATATCTGCGTTTTTACTACGGTTACCTTCGAAACCTCAAGGTTTAAATTACATTAGTTTCTTTCTGATGAAGTGTTAGAGCTGAATATCAAAACCGAGCATTATTCTCATTTACGTGAATGATGTAATGATAACTTTTTTGTTGGAGGGTAGCCTTTAAAAAATATACCATTTCTTTAAAAAGTACTTATGTTAGTGCATGCAAACATATGAACATTAAGATCTACCTTTAATGAAATTCTGGAAAACTCGATTATAAACATAAATTTGACCTAGTAAACGTCTTGATAGTTTGTTTGTTCATATTTGTACATATCATGCAGTGAAATTGAAATGCATATTTGTCCTGAAATCTTCAGATACCTTTTTTGCTATCCATTGTTATAGAAGGTTCTGTATCGTAATTAATGTACATTCTAGCATAAATCTTTATTGTGCGCCTAACTTTTTGGTTCCTCTTGACAGATATGATCTCTTGCATAATGCACATCTTAATGTTGAGGAGTTGGATGAACTCTTCAAAGTTGCTCAGGTACAAAAGTTGATTACAATATTGTAGGGAAGGAACTCTCCACCCCCCACCCCCTTCTTTTTTCTTCTTCTCACTTTTAAAGTTCAAAAACATTTTGGCTTTTTAGTGCAGTGCCACTTCTTCATATCCCGCAATAGAACTAGTTAACATTGCATGCCTTCAGAATTCATATCCTCACATTTTCTAAAATTGTGATTTAGCTCAAATTTTACCACTTCCTTAGACATGGAGGATCTACTTATCATCATAATTAGCCTGAATGATCTGCTGTTGTTTTTCAGTTACTTGCAGATGGTGTTATTCCGAATGAGTATGGGATTAATCCGAAGCAGAAGCTGAAGATTGGCTCAAAGGTACACTCCCAATTTTTACATCCTTTAATTTCTATTTTTTCTTTTTAAGGAATATTATCAGTAGCTAGCTTGTCTTGATTCTTAAACACATTAACTGGTATCCTTACACGGTGTCTATTATTAGCTCTAAAAGGTGTTTTTCGCTGCAATTATATTGTTAAAGTTGATATAATATTGCAATATTTACACTTTTGCTACATCGATACTCCAAAAGAAAGCTTATTCATAACCGTCAATTTGCATTGATGGATAAATGCATTTATTTAACCCTTGTTTACCAATGTCTCAGATTGCTCGCCGTTTGTTGGGTAAACTTTTGATTGATCTGAGGAATACTCGTGAAGAAGCCCTCAGTGTTGCTGAACTGAAAAGTAATCATGACCAACATTCAACATTTACTACGACCAAGAAAGAAGATGCAGATTACCAACCAAAGCCTTACAGTAAGAATGAAGATGGAAGAAGAACTAGTTTCACGAGTGAGAAGTCAATGGATCAGGATGACGATGATGAGAAAGAGACCTTATACCGCCTAGATCCAAAGTGAATATATGATCCTTTTGATTCATTTCACGCAAGCACACTCACTCTGAGATACATATTATTGTCTATGAAAATGAAATTATTATTACTATTATTGTTTATTTATATATTTGGTTTATTTATATTGAGGAGACTTACTTGTTCATAGTTAAAATGATGTTATTTATTTGATCAGATATGCTAACGTGAGGACACCAGAACGGCATGTGCGTACACGCCTTTACTTTACATCGGTAAGTTAATATTTCCAGCATATTTGTGTTTTTCCTTTGTTAGTTTTAAATGAATGCATATTACATAACGTCAATTATGGTAATTATGATACATGAGAAAAAATGGAGGGTGTGTGCATGTGTGGGGCGCGCCAGGGATGCGTGACCTAGGTGCCCAATACCCAGTGCGGGAGTGGGTGTGAGTGAGAATGTGAAAGCGTCCATTTTCAAATTAGTAGGACTTGAGAGCGCCCCTAAAGTGTAAGGAGAAAGAATGTAGAGCACTAGAGCTCTATAAAAAGTGCCAACCCTTTTACGAACTATTGGTCTGGTAGGTCCCAAATGTTGGATCCTTGTACGTGAAAGGTCAATTAAGTTCTAAATTTCCCTGACAATTTTGAATATATGAAGTCGCGAATTAACATTTCCGGTTTGCGAATCAGTCACTGATTCGCACTGAATTATTAAGTCGCATGCGTTAGTCCAGTTGAACGAATAAACGCGCCAAGGGCGTGACTGGATGATTATTCTTCTCTCTGGAATGTTGAGATCAGATGTTTGAAATGTGGTACTGACAATTGTATGAATGAATTTAAGTTTTGGGGAGCATATGTGATTTTGCATAATAATGTTTTAAATAAACTAAAATAATATTCCAGCTTACCCTCTAGGGAATTCTTACTTCATTTCTGATTTCTAAACTGTTCTTGATGTGATCCGATATTTTGGTCACATCCTCTTTTATTTTCGATCTCATATATTAGTTAATCATATTTTCATCTTATGTTGCATTTTATTTTATTTCATTTCATATTGTATTGGCTCTATTTAGCGGATGGGCTTTAGGTGAACACTTGAGTATTAGGCTTATTGTATAGATGGGCATAACTCTCACATTGGTTTGTTGCTCCTTTAGTGCTCACCTCCCTATCCTATAAATAGACCCCTTCTCTTCCTCATTTGGGGACCCCAACTTTGTAGTAAAAGCTTAGTTATATTTATCTCTCTAAATTGGTATGGTGCATTTAGAATTGCCATTAGACGTGTGGTTACGTTCATTGGTATTAGAACGAGGTGTCGCTCTTCCATTTGTGTGCGCGGTGTTATCACAATTTTTTTTCATTTTTGTTTGTGAGGTGTCGCAACATTTTTTTTTTAAAATTTAAATCGTTTTCTACGTTTTAATGGCTCCCGAAAAGGAAACAATTGGTAAGAGATTTTTCCAAATGAGAGAAGAAATGGCCTCCCTCATGGGGCAACACATAGTTACCGTCACCCAACACATGTCATCTCTTTTTCAAAACCCTAACCCCATACCCAAACGCCCCCCAAGACCCATCTTCATCTGCCCCCACCTAAATCCTAACCCTAACTCCGCCACTCACTATACCACCACTCTAACTACTCACCCACTCACTAATATTTCACCACCAACCTTACACCACCCTTTTGCCGCCACTTTTTCAGTCACTGGAAAAAAATTAAACTCCTCCAAATTCCCCCAAACTTTCCCCATGCCCTCTTCTCATCCCGATCTACAACTTCCCTCAAAAGACCCAAAATACCCCTAAAATAGCCTCTATCCGCCCTTTTTCCTTTGGCTCGTGCGAAGTTGGCGCCCTTCCCCCACCCCCTTACGGTGGTTCGATCAACGGTCCGACTTCGAATCCATATTCCCCACCCCAAGGCGACCTACCCCCTCTATTTTCATACCATTTGGCCAACTCCGGTCATCGGTCCGTCAAAACTCCTGCCAACTAGCAGGGGTGGGGTAACCCCCCAAGCCTCCTAAACCCCTATTTTTTTCCCACCTTCTAAGCCCGAATAACTCCTAAATTATCCCACCCACCCAATTCTAGGGTTTTAGCCCTTTCCCACCAACCTACCACCTCTCTCTCACCTCTCCCTCCCCCTCCCCCACCCATTTCTCACCCACTACCACCACAATTTCAGTCCCCCCACCACTATTATTCTCCCGAACACCCGTTCACTCACCCACTCCCCTCCATATATTACCCTCACCCCTCTGCCTCCAAAACACCGCCCGCCACCCATTTAAACCCCACCTCCACCCCTATCATTACAATCCCCATACCTATACCTCACCCCATATACGCTACCCATGGTCCTTTCATGTTCCCTATCCATCCACCACCCTCCACCCCACCTCCGTTGCATCATCCACTCTTGCCCACCCACCTTTGTTCACCTATATTACACCACCCACACTCCCCCTATACCACCCCACCCCTTCCGTCTCGCATCGACACGAGTGAGGTGTCTAGTTCCTCTTCCCACCCCTAGATTCATGATTAAATTCCATCCCCCAACTTGCCTCCTCCACCGGATATTATACCCCCACCCTCGGCCCTTCGAGATGCCTGCTGATGCTTTTATATCCATGAGCAGGTGTATTTACTCGACACTTGTCCCCATTTAGCCCATGACCATCCTCTCCCCCATTCGGTGATTTCCTCACCTCCAATTGCAATTCTACCACCGCCTCCCCCCACCTCATGTTCAGGCCAGTTCCTCCACCCCAGATCACAAGATAGGCTTCGTTTGTTGGTTTTGAGGATCTCCTTACAGGTGATGACGCCATGATTCTTGCCCCATCAGGGGGTGACCCATTGACTTTAGCTCTTCAGCTCCTCTTTCAGAGTTTGCTTGGGAACATTTGGGTCGATGTACCCATGTTTGATGCCGGCAGCAGCCGGATGCAGTTATTGATTGACTTTTCCCCGATGGAGCACGTGTTTAATTACAAACACGTTACGGGACGCAAGTGTGTTCTATTAGCCGCAACGAACTTTTAGGGGTATGTCGTTTGGTGGCATGATCTAGAGCAGAGGTGGGTGGTTGAGGGCCTCCCATCGATTCAAACTTGGGCCGAGTTGAAGGCTCTATTGCTTGCTGCCTTTCGCTTCCAGCTACATATGAGCGGGACTTCTTTGCTAGAGTTTAGACTTTGCGCCAAGAAACAATGGTGGTTGATTATACGGAGCGCTTTCAGCGTTTTATACTCGGGCCCGGATTGACAAGTCTGAGGAGCAGCGAATCAGCCTCTACATCACCGCCCTCCAGTCGTACATATAGAGAGACTTGACCTTGCTTGACATATCCACTTTCGCTAAGGCGGTGGAGTATGCCGCCAAGCTCGAGACACATCATCTAGAAGCCGCAGCCCGTGCCTCCTCCCGGGTTCCTTCTCTTCCAGTGACCATCGTCCTAGCTCCTCCATTAGCTCCAACTTCCGCTTCCTCTCGTTCTGCCACTACCGCACCATCTCCAAACCCCGCTCCAACCTTTAAGTACTTCAACTGTGGTATTGTTGGTCATCGAGCTTCTTTTTGCCCTGGTCCCCGCCGCCGTGCGCGCATGTGCCCGATTACCTGTCGGATGATTATGTTGACACCGGACATGCATTGATCACTTTCTTGACCGACGACGAGGAGGACATCCCCCTTTGAGTTCGAGGAAGAGCTCTTTTCTGAGAAGGGGAGCATGATGTGATCCGAGGGGCATTTTGATCGTATCCTCTTTTATTTTTGGCTCCATATATTAGTTGATCCTATTTTCATCTTACCTTGCATTTTATTTTATTTATTTCGTATTGTATTGGTTTATTTAGAAGATGGGCTTTAGGTGAACATTCGAGTATTAGGCTTATTGTATATAGATGGGCATAACTCCCACATTGGTTAGTTGCTCCTTTAGTGATAACCTCCCTAACATATAAATAGACCCCTCCTCTTCCTCATTTGGGGACCCGAAGTTTGGAGTAAAAGCTTAGTTATATCTCTCTCTAAATTGGTGTGGTGGCGTTAGAGTTGCCATTAGACGTGTGGTTACGTCAGTTCTTGCTTAGTTAAGAACTTGCAAATGGACTTTAGATTGTGTGCTAAATGTTTATTAATTTTGCTTCATTGGTCATGCCTTCATTGTCATCGCGGATACCCCAACTCACACTCCTCACACTTTTGTTCACTAACAAGATAATCATAAAATCCCCCTACCGCCTCACTGGGTTGCACAGGGGCATTTATACAAAAGAATGAGACATTAGCACAAAAGATTCTTGTGGGGATTCACTCTGATGTGAATGGGGCCCCCATGGGGACTGTCCACCTAGCACGGCGGGGAGAGAGAGAGAGAGAGAGAGAGGCATGTTAAGTTGTGGAAAATTGTTTTCCGTTTTCTATTTTCAATTTTCAATTTTCATCTCCATTTCTAATTTTCATTTTCCATAGAGATTTTTAGAGAACTAGAAAATGCGTTCATTTGTTAGAAATCAATTATTGTTTTCAAGATGTAGTTTATAGAAAATTTAGGTGTGAAATGTAATTTACACAAAGTTTAGGGTTATAATGTAATCACAGGGTTCAAATCAAATTTACAGAAAATCAAGGGGCCAAAATATAATTTATAGAATTTCAAGGGCCAAAATGTAGCTCTCAGAAATTTCAAGTTCAAAGTGTCATTTATGGAAAATTAAGAGATTAAAATGTAATTTATCAATAGGTTAAGGATTTAGATATAAGTTACAGAAAATTTAAGGTCAAAATGTAATTTAAAAATTGTGAAAAACTTGATAAAGTGGCTTTCCAATTTCCTGGGAAATTGGAAAATTTGGGAAACTCTTTTCCAATTTTCTATTTTGGAAAAATATCAAACTTGAACAGGTATTCGAATTTTCTATTTTCATGGAAAAACTTTGGAACATTTTCTGGAAAACAAGCTGACTTTCTATAATTAAACAGGGCCTTAACTTCCTTGTCAACTTTTCCATTGTTGTAATTTTTATCTGTTGAAACATATTTGTTACCACTAGTTCCTTTAAATTAAAATTTTACCTGGGAAATTTTTCTCTGTGGTAATTGCATGTTTTGTTTCACATTTTATATTTCCATCCTCCCAAATAAAGCTCATTGAGTGACAGGAATCGCATATTCATTCGCTAATGAATGTTCTCCGTTACTGTAACTTGGATGAGTCTGTTCAAGGAGAGGCTAGCCTGGTTTGCGATAATGCTTTGGAGCGTTTGTTGAATACCAAGGAGCTGGACTACATGAGTTATATTGTGTTGAGGATGTTTGAGAACACTGAGGTTGGTATTTTAGCTTCACTCTTGAGTTCAATTATATCATTTTATTAACCACGAAAAAAAACAATTCTCCTAGCCCCCAATTATTTTCTGATATTGCATTGCAGGTGGCTTTAGAAGACCCACAAAGGTTCCGAATAGAGTTGACTTTTAGCCGTGGTGCAGATTTATCCCCCTTGCAGGTAATCATCATCTTCAATTAACGGAAATGTTCAAAGATTGCCTAAATGAGAAATGTTTGCTGCTATACCTTGTCAGCTATATTTGGGTCTTGGATATATATTGGAAAACACACGCAATAAAAGCAATAATCTATTGTACAGTTCAGATAATTGTTGCATGTTTTTTTTTTTGCTTTGCGATTTCGTGTATACATACGAGATCCGAACATACATTAAAATATCGACACCCTTGAGATTTTCTTTATACATACACTGGCGTTCACTACATACGATGAACCCTTGAGCATATTAATTATTCGTATATTTGATATTGGTATTTTGTTTGGCTCCGAATTATTCCAGAACACAGTCTGGCCCCCAAAATTTCATATTTTTTACTTTGGTCCTCAAAAAGTCAGTGTCGCAAAAATTCTTAGCATTTATTGCCAAAAGTCACTTTGATATTGTCAAAATAACCGAATTTGATATATAAAAATTAGTATTAATGAAGAGATTGTTTAATCGAAGCTAATACTCTCTCTCTCTCTCTCTCTCTCCAGAAGAATGATAGTGAGGCAGCTTCATTGCATCAGGAACACACATTACCGATAATGGGACCGGAGAGGCTGCAAGAAGTAGGGTCCTATCTGACATTAGAAAAGATGGAAAAGATGTTTCGGCCATTTGCCATGCCAGCAGAAGATTTCCCCCCACCATCAACCCCTCAAGGATTCTCGGGCTATTTCTCCAAGAGTGCAGCTGTGTTGGAGCGTTTGGTAAATCTTTGGCCTTTCCACAAGCATGGAACTTCCAATGGAAAGTAGCAAGAAGTATACTAGAATTACATTCACTTTTCTCTCTTTCCCTGCAATTTTTCCTTTCCTTGTAAAAAAGAAATATTATCATCAATAGCTTTTAGCAACAGCCAAGTACGTTTTGAGGTATTTGGAGAAAGTTTTGAAACAGACCACAACTATTTAAAACAGAGGGAACATTTTCTAGAGGGTGCCTTTCAAGACTGGTCATCGGCTCCAAAACAAGTGCTATGTAGATCAAAGGAGCTGAACAAAATATTACATCTAAACCTGGAGTAGTTGTAGCTAAAGACGCCCACTATATGCTACACTATTTACTTCCCAGTAGCAAAAGGACATCCCCATGGATCTAACCAAGAAAAAACATGACCCTTAATTTGAGATCATGAGACTTGTTGGCCCTTATTGAATCATCATGAGACTCGTTGACCATTGCTTTAAGATTTTACAAAGAAAAACATTGACACTGAAAAACCAATATGGGTCTAACCAAGTTACCACCAAGACTTGATCGATTGTTGAGAGGCCCTAGGTTCTACAATCGTTAACTAAGTTCCACAGTAGTCAAATGTGAGTTTGGGATGTTGTACAAATATAGAGAGTTCATACAAGGCCGCTCAATTGGTTAGTGGCTCTCATCCAGAACAAATAGTAGTTTGAGCGTAACCAATACGTGTTTGGCAAAAAAAATTCATATAAAATCCAATTATTTTTTATTTATTTTATTTTTTGGCAAATGGCATTATTTCTTTGACAAAAAGATCTCTTACACCCAAAAATCTCCCTTAGGCATATTAAAGTGGAGCTTAAATTTTGTTGATGATCTTTGAAAGACGGTTTAAGTGACCCTCTTATATGAGGAAATTGATGACTCACACATCTCCTATAAGGATAAATTTTCAATTGAGTCAATTTGTTTGTAATTAGCTTAATACTGAACAAAACATTTGTGACATAGGTTTGGCTTTGTATTGTCGATCTCATAAGTTTATGACATGTTTGATGAAGACGTAGCGATAAAGCTTCAAAGTTGGATCGTGTGGTGTTTTAGTGTCAAATTTGTCTTCACGTTTACTGAGGATCTCATAAGGTATGGATGCATTTTGAATATGGTCCTTGGATATATTTTTGGGTGTTAGTTTTTAAACAAAATCGTTTGGAACTGTTTTCAAAATTGTTTTTGAAGAAAATGATTTTAACGAGTTGCATACCTCGTTAGAACGAAATGGACATTTCGAAGATGTTGTAACCTCGTTAGAACATGCTTTGAAAACTCGTTGGAACGTGCATCTAATGGACATCAAACAAGGACTCTCTGTCAAACAATGAACAATTCGTTAGAAGTTCGTTAGAAGTTCGTTAGAACAAGAAAGCCTCTTCGTTCAAATGAACTTGGGCTTTATTAGAACGGGTTTTGTTAGAACGAAAATGGCCTTTCGTTCGAACGAATTAAGCATTTTCGTTCAAACGAGTTCGTCGCCTCGAAATTTGTGTTTTCACTATATAAGGTGTGTTGAGTTCATATTTTTTTAAGAACTTTTGGTGAAAATCGATTCCTTACCAATTTGTAAAAGTTTCAAAATCCTAATTTCACCCTTTTTATATTTAAAGATCAAAGTTTACATGTTCATATGCTTTGAAATATCTCGTTTGCGCACCAAAGTTTGTTTCTCATCGTCTTGAATTGAGAAGGTGTTTCATGTTCCGATTCCATAGATGGTTGTTGAGCTTCAGTGGCGGATATTCAGGCGTGCGTGGGTAGACTCCTATGCTACACTGTGGAGGAGAAACTGATAAAAGAGCATCAAGGCATGCGAGGGAGGCGAGTCGTTAAGTAAGTCTAGTGTCTAATCTTTGTAAAACCTTATCATAGTGAACTATTTGGTTGGGTTATCCAAGTTTTTTTCCATTGTGATTTTCTTCGTACATCGGCGTGTTGTGGATGATTTATTTATTTTATCTATTTATCACCTAGATGTATATTTTAGGTTAAAAAGATAAAATTGGACAAATTGATCTTTTCACAACAGTTTAAAATTGGTGCACAAGTTTTTTTAGAGGGTTAAATTTAAAGTTTTGATCTTTAAAATTGAAAATTTTAAAAATAGAATTTTTGTTTGTGACTATCCCTACCTATACATATGTACAGGGGCATTCAATTCCAAAAAAAGTAGAAATTTTCAACACAAAATTCTAGAATATGGCATCAAGCATTTCTCAGATTTTTTAGATTTGTTTTTTGAATTATTTTTGGAGTACTTTTATTTTTGCATTCTCCAATGATTTTCGTATCAAATAATTTCAAAGAAAAAAAGAAAAGAGAGAGAGAGAAGGGTGTGAAAGATATCTATCAACTCCAAGTTTCCAACATTATCCATCTCTAACAAATCGCATATCCATGAAAGTTGATTTCAATTTTGAAATAAAGAGATGTATCAACTCTCCTCTTTATCGTATTATTCGTGTTATCGTGTCTTGTATCTAAAACCAAATTTAAAAATCGATTTTGTGTAACCAAATTTGAAAAACAAATCTAAAAATAAAAGGTGGTTCATATAATCTCAGATACAAAAGCATCCTACAAAATCTAAAAATGGTTGAAGGAGAACATCGGTTTATGTATGCAAAAGGAGATATCTTAGGTATGTGGCGGTGGATTCACCTACCAGTGGGGGTGGCAATTTGTGTATTTGAATCGTGTTTCAGCCCGACACGACACGAATTCGTGTTTTTTTTTAGTTGACACGAATACGACCCAAATAAAAACGACATAACACGACACGAGTAACACAATTTCTTAAAATTTCACGCTAAATTAAACATAAATAGACACGATAATCCGAATAAAACACGATTAATACGACAAGATACGATAACACGACTCATAATTTTGACACGAACACGACACGACACGACTTCGTGTTAAAAAAACACACAACACAAACACAAAAAATCGAGTCAATTTCATGTCGTTCCGTGTTGTATTTTCGCGTCGTTTCTAAAATTATCACCCCTACCTAGGGGTGGCCATAGGCCGAGGCCCGCCAAGCCCGCCCAACCCGCCCAATAAAAAAATAGGGCTTGGGTAAGGTAAATAGGCCCGCAAAGCGGGCTTGGCAAAATTTTATAGGCCCGATTTTTTTTCGGGCGGGTTTGGGCATGAGTTCTTAAGCCCAATGAGGCCCGGCCCGGCCCGAGGCCCGAAATATATATATATATATGTGGGGGGGAGGAACTTCTATAAATATAAAAACGTATACCAAGTCTTTTCATATAAAGTGAGAAACTTTATATATGGACTTTGTAATATATGGAGTTTAAAACATATTTTTAATTAAAAAAATTGGTCTTTAAATAAAAAAAATGGTATTTTAATTTTAAAAAAAAATCTTTTAATTAACATAATAGGGCCCGATCGGGCGGGTCTGGGTAAAGAGCTTTCAAATCTAGGCGGGCTTGGGATTACATAATAAGGCCCGATCTAGGCCCGAGCGGGCTTGGGATAACACTTAATTTTTCAAGCCCGGCCCTAGCCCGACCGGGCCTGCCCAGGCCCGGCCCACGGCCACCCCTACCCCTACCCACCAGGGGAAATGCGGAAATCTCGAAAATCTCTGAGAGCTTGTGCATTTGGCATATGTGGACATTATGGGGTAAGAGTGAAATCGATGATGGAGCATGCGGTAAGGCAAGAGACAAAAGAAGAGGGAGAGGAGGCAAGGTTAGAGGGGGCGAAGTGTAATTAACCCATTCGTTTATATGTTCATTTTTAACAAAGCATATATAGAATCATGAATCCTTGTTTATGTATGAACTGAAAGAATAAGAATCAAATATGGAATGAGTTAGACAATTGCCAAGGTTTCTATATATACCCAATATTCATACATAATTTCATATTTTTAACACTAAAAATGTGTTTTTTTTTTTTAAATGAAAAAATAATTGGAATCTTATTTGATTCAATGAAACTAAATCCATCAAATGATTATAACTTAAAAGACGTTACAAAACTGAAACGTTGTTATTAATTGATGCTTGATGCATTTTCACTTTCCAACGGTACTCTTCAAATTATTTTTTTTAATATAAAAATTAAATAAATAAATGGAAAAAATTGCAACTAAATCACTCTTAATTTCAACCATATTAAAAAGTCTTCAGAATCACAAATCATGGTAGTAATTTATTTTCCTTCCATTCTCCTCATACATAATATAGAGATAGATATAAATGTTGAAATTTAGATTTGAATGATATCAAGCAGCAAACTTGGGTGCTTCCCTGTGCTTCACGATTTTCTTCTCGAGCTCGTCTTTCTTGGCCCCAACCACCCTTTCCAGCTCCTTCCCTTGCTTCAACACCACTATGGTTGGCATCGCCTGCACATCAAACTCCTTCGCCACATCCTACACCATTCCAACCAACCCACAAAGTAATATCATATAATATAAAAAACTATGGAAAATTACCAACAAATCATGTTATGTGGTAATTTTTCACTTAACTCTCTTGTGTTCTATTGTTTTTTTTTCCGATCGTTTTACTTTTAACTCTTATCAATAATTTTTTTGAAAATGTACTCTTAGTTCCTTCACAAACAAATTTTAAACACTTAGGGCCAATTTGATTGCGCAAATTGTTTGATTATGTAAATTGATTCATTGTGAATTAGTAAATTGTAAATGAGTGAATTTGAAATTAATATTAAGGTTCTATGAAATAAAGATAATGACAAATCAAGAGAGAGAAGGGGAGGGAAAGAGAGAGGGAGAAGGGAGAGGAAGAGGGGACATGCACTTTTTGTGACTCCTATTTCAAATGGATTCATTTCACGTTTTTTGTGAAATGATCCTATTTCAGATTTTGCACGTGAGCTGGACAATTAATGAATCTTTTTATTAATGAAACCAAACACAATTAATGAATCAATTTGTAAATAGATCAATTTATTAATGATCCAATTTACAATTTTGGAACAACCAAACGGGGGTTAAGGAATTTTGACAAATTTTAAACACTTAGTCAACTAATTCTCTTCTTGTAGAAGTACACGCTAGTGGCATAACAAGTGGATACCAAAGGGCCTAATTGTAAATTGCCCTAATTTTTTTTGGATTAAGGACATCAATAGCTGATATCCAATTTTTCAGTAATGTAGATATTTAATTTTCTAATGTAAATGGAAGTTTTTTTAATAAATTTTTAGGAAAAGAAATTGTAATATGTGCGTGGAATGTATAATGTATAATGTATACATGAATTTTTTTGTAATTTACACTTGATAAGATTGTGTATACCCTTTCTTATAAGGGCTGAAATGAGAGACCTTAATTTCACAAAAAAATATATAAGTGAAGTAGAGCAAAAAACAAAATGCATTGTTTTTTTTTTTAAATTAAAATCTGAAGTCTGGAACTGAATTTGAAGTTTGAAATAAGAATCTGTTTGTTTCTTGTTGATATTTAATCTTTAATTCAAATCCAGTTACTTTTGAATATGAAGTGTGAATTTTAATACCCAACCTTTTAATATTTTATACAAGTAAACAACTTTTAACACCAGTAAAATTTAAATGGACATAAATTCTGACTTTAGATGTAAAATAGTAAATAGGAGGACATGTGAAAGTGGGTATAATAAGAATTTTAAGAAAAAATTGTTTTATGATAAGAAAAATGATTTTAATGAAATCAATTAAAAATCGTCTTTATCTAAAGAGGAAGAATTAGAGTGTTTGTGAAGCAGAAGGTCCCTAAAAACAAATCAATTGAAATGGGTAAATTGTTGGAGAAAAGGAAAATACAAAATGAAAATAGAGTTGTAGATACCGAGAGTTGGTCAACGTCAATCTTGACGAAATCGACATCGGTGAACTTGGAAGACAACGCGTGGATGGCCGGTTCCAAGAGCTTGCAGGGACCACACCATGAGGCCGAGAAATCCACCACCATCTTCAATATATAAAAACAATCAGATCTTTAGAGATAATGATAATAATAATAATTAATAAGAAAAGAAGAAAGGTGAAGTGATAGTTACTAGTTTAGGGGATTGTTTGGAGGAGTTGAAGTGAAGTTGCCATCGGTTGGATGAATGGAACTCTTGCACACGAGATGGCTCCGACGATGATTGGTCAGTGGGTGTTTCTCCTCCCCAAAACGCTGACAAAATCGATCCCATAATCTCTCTTTGTTGGGTCGCTAACTCTCAAAGGATTTAATGCAAAGGGTAGGGAGATAATAATTAAACACCAAAGCCTCCTCTCCTAGCTTTTTGTTTGCGTGCGTTGAAGGCACGCGAATTTATAACCTAAAAAATTTCAATTGGGAAATAAAAATGGACAACTCATGTTTTATTTAGGTTCCGTTTAGTTGGCAAAATTTGCCTAGGTAAATGCTAAAAAGTTGGCAAATATAAAAATTTGACCACATTTTAACTATTTAGTTGCATAATTTGTCTAGGCATTATTTGTCAATGTACAACACCTCCTATGCACAATCTGTGGACAAATTTTGCCTACCTATTTGAGTGGGAAATATTTGCCCACAAATTTGCCAACTTCTTAAACGATTTTAATGTTTTAAAAATTGTTTTAAATAATTAAAAAATTGTTATGAATATTTAAAAATTGTTTTGCAATGTTTCAAAAACTGTTTTTAATATTATAAAAAATTGTTAAGAAAATGTTTACAATTTTTTTAAAAAACCGTATTAACAAAATATTGTAAAAACTATTTTTAACATTTTTAAAAACTCTTGTGAATATATTATAAAAACAGTTTTAAAGTTTTAAAAAATAATTTTAAAGACTGTTTTAAATAGTTAAAAAAACTGTTACAAATATTTAAAAACTGTTTTGAAATGTTTTGAAAACTGTTTTTAATATTATAAAAAATTGTTAAGAGAATGTTTTACAAATTTTTTGAAAAAACGTAATATAAAAATATTGTAAAACAGTTTTTTCACATTTTTAAAAAATGTTTTGGATATATTATAAAAACTGTTTTAAAGTTTTAAAAAATATTTTTTATAACTGTTTTAAATAGTTTAAAAAAAACTGTTGTGAATGTTTAAAATTTGTTTTGTAATATTTTAAAAACTGTTTTTGATATTATAAAAAATTGTTAAGAGAATGTTTTACAAATTTTTTGAAAAACCGTAATATAAAAATATTATAAAAATAGTTTTTAACAATTTTAAAAACTGTTTTGAATATAATATAAAAAAACAGTTTTAAAGTTTAAAAACAAAATTAAAATATATTTTAAATAGTTAAAAAAATTGTTGTGAATATTTAAAAATTGTTTTGTAATATTTTGAAAATTGATTTTAATATTATAAAAAATTGTTAAGAAAACGTTTTACAATTTTTTTTAAAAACTGTAATATAAAAATATTGTAAAAACTATTTTTAACATTTTTGAATATAATATAAAAATTGTTTTTAAATAAATTAATTGGATTGACTTTAATTTCGCATAATGGTTGTTTGATAGCGTCATGTGAATTTGCCTAAGTAAAATTTGTCTAGGCAAATTTTGTCATGCCCACGCTTTTGCCCATTGACAACCAAACGGATCCTTAGTTAAAATATGTGGTACAAATCTTATTTACGTCCAAATCTCCTATTATATAACATCAGGACCCATTTCGTGACTTTCAAACTTCTTTCATATTTTTATATCAATTAATGCCTCCAAAGAATTTTAATATGCTCATTTGGATAAATGACGAATATGTATTTTTAGACATCAAATACATTGAATATCCTACTAGGGGAGCACAGGGTCGGATTGATTCGGTTCCACTATGAAACTAGAACTAGAACCGAAGTTGATCGATTTCATGGTTTTGGAATCAGAACCGAACCGATACCCTACCAGAACCGAACCATCGGTTCTCGGCTTGGTTCAGGTCGATTCGCGGTTCTAGTTCATGATTTTGATTCGCGATTCTGGTTCATGGTTCTGGTTCGCGATTTTGTTTTATTTTTGCAATTAATAATAGTTCATTCAAATTATTTTCTAATAAATAAATAAATAAATATTTATAAATGTAAAAGAGAAGTCAACACTAAACAGTGTAGTTGCATTTATGTCCAGCAACATTTATAAATGTAAAAAGAAAAGTCACTAAACAGTGTAGTTGCAAGCTTGAGTTATTCACCATCTCCAACCACATTCGTATGTCCAACCAAAAAGCAAAAAAGCTTGATTGCAGATGCCATCAACGAAACCTTCGAGTTCTATTCAGCAAAAAAAAGTGCAAAGCTGTAAAAAAAAGTGTTAGGAGCAGTTGAAAAAAAAGTGCTACTAGCAGTTAAAAAATAGGGCTGTGAAACTGTTAAAGTTGTATATTAGCACAGATCCATTTATACATAAAGTTGTATATTAGCAATGTAGCATATATTAATCACTCTACATATCAAAAGAAATCATTTATAGAGAAAATTATTGAAGAAATTATCTCAATTTACAGAAATTATCTCAGTATATAGATTATCATTTATACAGAAATCAGTATACCCAATAAATATTGAAGAAACACTACGAAATAAGAAATTATTGAAGAAACCCTATGAAACCACAAGAAATTATTGAAGAGATCAGTACTATATACACAGGAGGAAAGAAATCATTGAAGAAATATCAGTAAATGAGAAGAAATCAGTAAATGAGAGCAAATAATACCTTCGCTGGAAATGAAAACGATCACCACAGGACGAGAGAGAGAGAGAGAGAGAGAGAAGACGGCTACTATGAAATGAAAAATGAAAAGTGAAACCTTACTTCTCTATTGGCTAGAAATGAAAAAAGTAAAGGACTAAAAAGTCCGGTTCTAATTTCGGTTCTAATTATCGGTTCTAGGTTCGGTTTTATGGTTCGGTTCTATGGTTTGGTTTTCGGTTCGGTTCGGTTTGGTTTATATACCAACCCGAGAACCGAACCGACTGCATCGGTTTTATTTATTTTTTGGAACCAGAACCAACCCATAAGTAAAAAAATTGACCCAACCCGAACCATAGAGGTCGGTTTGGTTCGGTTCTTCGGGTTGACGGTTTCGATGCACAGCCCTATATCCTACTATACAACTATCCCCTGTGTCTCTTAACCAACTATTTTGGGATGAAAGAAAAAGAATTGTCAAAAATCTCTTGCACACATATTGTTTCTGCACGGATGCTTATTAAAGCGAGTGATTTGTAATTCGTGTTATAGAGATTAGTGTATAAGACCAATCAAAATCGAAATTAGACAACACTTGTAACAATCGATTTGTTTGAATTGATAAAGTCGCATTATGAGAAATTAATGGGATTAATTTAAATAGACTATTTGTAATTGTAATTAAGGTTAAGAAAAAAAAATTGAAAAAATATCGCGTACCGCGTTACACGTGTTAATTAAGTCACGTATTTTAATTTGAATTTAAAGAAACTATACGGAGCGGATTATATATATATATTATAATATCATTAGGATAAATAATAAAATTTTAAAAAAAAATAGAAGCAAAATTCGCAACTTCTAGATTCGAATTTAAACCAATTCGATCCGGTGACAACATATTGCTTTCCTTTCGAGTTGTCAACTTTTAGATTGTTTGGGGTGTAAAGATAGCCGACCCTCCCATGTTTTTAGACTATATTATATGACTTCCTACCCCCATTAAATATAGTGGGAACATCATTTAGGTATGGGGGCTTAATATAATAGAGTTTGGGGCATTATAAGAGAGAGGAATTACGGACATTGCCCATTCATTCCCTCAATTCCATATAGAATAATTCAATCACAAAACAAAGACTTTTGTCTTTTTCTTCCCCCATTTTAGTAGTCTTTAGTCCCCATATCATCTCTGCACTTCAAGCTTGGAAGATCACTATTCCATCCGCCCATTATCAAGGTTTAAAGAGGGTATTAAAGGTGTTATTTTGGAGATCAAAGATTTTGAGTGGAGCTTGCAAGAAAATAGGAACTTATTGGATTTTCTTTTCTACCTCTTCTTCAAATAAATTATTATCTTTAAGAGTTAGGGTTTCTACACTATTTTCAAGTTTGAATCAAATCATGATATATCATCATCATCATCATCATCATCATCATCATCATCGTCATTCTGGCCTTAATCCTATCACATGGAATCGGTCACATGGATTCTTTTTTTCCATTCTAATCTATTAGAAGCAATATTATCATTTAAATTAATTCCTTAAGATCCCTCATAATAATTTCTTCCCAAGATAGCTTAGGACGACCGCTTTGTCTTTTACCATCTATTTTTAGTAGTCTTCCTTTTGTTATAGTAGCATCTAATGGTATATGCAACACATGTTCATACCATCTAAGTCTACTTTCTCTTAATTTATAACTAATAGGGAATACTCCTAACTTATTTCTCATATACTGGATTTTAATCTTATCATTTTTAGTAATTCCTACCATCTATCGGAGATCATCATCTCACTAACATGGATATTTTGTTCATGTGTTTTCTTTAAAGCTCAACACTCCACTCCATAGATGGTCGTTGGCCTAACAACCGTTTGATGAAAAATTTCTTGTAATTTTTTAGTTATCTTTTTATCGCATAACAACCCACTCGCTTGTTTCCATATCATCCATTCAGTTGTTATTATACTCGTAACATTCTCATCAATATCACCATTACTCTATATCACGGAACTTAATAACGAAATTTATTAGTTTGGTTTATCACTTTTTCTTCAATCCTTAATAGTATGCTATCAGTCGACTCATTATTGAATTTATATTCCATACATTTCATTTTATGTCTACTGATTTTCAGTCCCTTAGATTTTAAATCATTTCTCCAAGTATTTACTCTCATCGCTAAGGCCTCATTTGAAGTGTCTACTAAAACTATATCATTCGTAAATAACATACACCATGGGACATCTACGTGTATGTCCTAAGTAATCTCATCCAATACTATGACAAATAAGTAAGGACTTAAAGCCGATCCTTAATGTAGGCCCACTTTAATAATAAAATTATTACTTTCTCCACAAATAGTTCTTACCCTAGTCTTCGTGTTATCACACACACACACACACATATACATACACATATCACATAATTATTTATGCATATTATCTCTACATATGATATTATGTTGGAAAATATGTGATAAAAATGGATGAAAGTTAAAGTTTAAAAGAAGTACAAATTTTAGGATGTTAAGTTAATTATTTCTTGCATAAATCACGTTAAACTTATTGATTTCATGAAAAATGTTATATTGAATTTGTGGGGAAATAGTAGGATGCATTTTTTGGGTTTTATTGGCATAAAACCTGACTTTTATGAACATAAACTCATTGTTGATGTAAAAAATTAGATTACTCTAATTATTCAATCACAGATAAATAAATGAGAAAAAAGATTTTAAAGTGGTTCAGCCTTGTATGAATGGCTTACGTCCACTGTTATGTTATTGCTGAGTGTTTGGAAATTCTCGATTACAAGTGCTATCAAGAAATTCCGGTCCCTTTGAATGAGGGTGATACAAGGTATTTATAGCCCTTAGGCTGTACATGAAAGGGTGATACATTAAATGATATACATATGAAAGGGTAACTCATTTAATGCTCTTCAAGCGTGTGCGTCAAGATGATAAGCATTCAATGAATAGTTGAACTGTTGATTATCTGACAATCAATGTTGTGGTCGAGATGCAGCTCGAACCGCCTTAGTTGCTCGTCGTCCAAGAGTTCCTCGGAGCATTGGAGTTCCTCGGAGGACAAGAGTTCCTCGGAGGGTTGGTGTTCCTCGGAAGACTGGTGTTCCTCGGAGTACACCTGTTGCTCGGAGTGAGTATGTTGGTCGGGGGAATGATCTTCCTCGTTGCTATTGTGCCACGTAGATTGACACGTGTCTTCTTATTATTCGTCCACATCAGCATACTAATTTTGGTATCAACAGAAGCCCCCAATGTTTCATATTTAGAACTTTGAGGAGTATGGAACATTCTTTCTCGGTATATGGCAATATTAAATGACCTTCCTGGGTTTTAGGAGCCTTTTCTTCGTATTTGAATTTCCTTCCAAATTCGCAGAATCCGCCTTTTTGCATTTTTATAAGCGCTTCGATCTTCGTGCACTTTTTGTCCTTTTAGCCGCCGGTAGCGTAATAGTTTCCTTTTTGTAATCATTTCTTTCACCGTTTCCCAAGGCAAAGTATTTAAACTTCAGAGGCAATCCCATCGTCTTCTACCTTTTTCAACTTCTGCTTTCGAGTTTTCTATAGCTTTTCTCTCTCCTGCGCGTTCATCCCTTTCTTCGTTTGTTTGTCAACAGATCTCCTTTTTCCTATAAGATTTTCTTCCTTCTCCTTCATTTCTTTTTATTCACCATGGTTTATATTATCGAATCTCTTGAAAAATTCCGTTCTGACTTTTCTATTCCTTCTTGGGTAACTTTGGAGAGTCTTTCTGAGCCTTCAAGTTATTTTGATTTGGCTGAGGGACATTGGTTCCCTAGCCTCTTTATTGTTGAATGTGGATTTTCTTTTCCACCAAACCCTTTGTGTTTAGAGTTCTGTCAGTATTTCGATGTTGTCCCTGCAAAAATAGCCCCCAACACATGGAGAATAGTTAATGGGGTGTATAGGTTAAATCAAACTCATGGAACTCGTATAGGAATTCCTGAGATTATGTACTGTTACAGATGGGCTGTTTTAGACAATGTTTTTTATTTGAAAACTAAGTTTTTGAATAGGGCCTTAGTAGTCAACCTCCCTGATGCAAACAGGGATTATTTTGAACATGGGGTAGTTATAAAAAATTGGCAACATGCCCCTTTGGTTGGAGATGCAGTATATGAGGGTCCCAGATGCCCTCCATATGGCAATGGGATAGGTTATTTTCATTTTAATTCATTTATGAATTTATAATTTCATTGTGTTTGACAAAATGTATGACTGATATTTCGCTATGTATTTGTTTGCAGTTGACAGTAAGAGAAAAACTCTCAAAGAATCAGAAGTTAATATAAAGCATTTGAAACATATCTGGAATTTGCATCGAAGAGTTGCAGACGAGCACATCAGGTATGCTTCATATTTGCTGCAGTACAGGAGCTACACATCATCCTTTACTGCTCGTCCTGTGGTCATCATTAGTGACCCATTGCCAGCTTCTGAGGAATCTTCACCAGAATCTCACATTCCTTTGAGTCAGAAGATGGGTAAGAGAAGAGTTCCTGCTATCTTCGAGGAGACCTCCTCTGCTGGTGATGGAAAGAGAAACAAGGTTGATGTCCCAAAGGGGACAAAGAAAGTGGATGCTGCTCCTTCTGTTGCTGCTGAGAAGGCTGTCGAGAAGCCTCCAGTGGCTCCGAGCAAGAGAAGTACTTCTGTGGAAGTGGTCACCATTTCCCCCACCAAAGGTTCTTTGGCTGAAACTGCTGAAGTACCACTGAGGAGATTGAAGAAATCCTCCTCGGTCAGTTTTTCTGAAACCATTCCCCAGCTCCAAGCTAGTGGAGCTGGAGTTCCAACCATTATTCCTCTGAGTTCTGCGATGAGCTCGGTAAAGACTTGGACTATTCCTGAAGTCCAAGGAATTGAAGAAAACATGTCTAGGGATATGCTGACATCCCTAGCTACTCGTCACATTGCTTCAGTAAGTTTCTCGTATCCTGAATTTTTCTTTCTTCTAGTCAATATATGTATCTCGGCACTGACTTATCATTACCTTCTTTTTCAGCTGGTGAGTTGCTTTAACACCATAGTGAAGAAAGATGAAGCAATCAAGGCTTACAGCTCCTCGTCTGGAGTAGAGGATGCTTTCCAGGGCTTGGTCCAATCTTTGAAGGATTCTCGTCAAAAATATGACGAGGATAGGGGTGAATGGGAGAAGAAGATGGTTGCGTCTGAGGCAGAGAAGATACAATTGGGAAATAAGGTGAAGGACTTGGAGAGAGAGAATAAAAAATATGCCGAGAAGCTCACAAGTTTTGGGGAGCTTGAGGATAAGTTGAAATCAGCTGAGGAAGAGCTGACCCTTCTGCGAGAAGTAAATCGCCAGAAGGAGGAGGTGGAGGCTAAGTTGAAAGCCACCGAGGATCTTCTATCCGAAAAGCTCTCCTCGGAGAAAATGAAGAGGAAAATGGTTGTGAAAAAATCCTTTCGAACTGGTTGGGACAAAGGATGGGATAGGGGGTAGCAACAATGATGACCCAGGTGCAATATGGGAGTTTGAAATACTTCCGAGATGGTTGGGTTGCTGCCTTGCAAGAATTGAAAGTGAGCGAGGACTCTGAATTATTTCAACAACATCTTCCTGGTCCTCCTCCAACTATTGAAGATGAAGAAGAGAATGAAGCTGCATCCGAGGAGTATTCACTGATAGTGGGTGATCAAGTCATTGCTACACAACCCAACCAGACATCTACTGAGGAGATTTATTCTTTGACTGCTCCTCCTGAACAAATCCCAACTCCAGCCGACCAGATTATTGTTCCCACCGAGCAACCAAGCTCCTCGTCCCAGCCTCCCGAGAAAGTCTTGGGAGACAAGGAAAAGGTGTGAAGTTGTTCGGTATTCTCTTCTGTTTTTCTTTTTACTTGTACTTTGTATCCCAGATCTTTGTAACTTTGCCTTATGATCTAATAAAATTTGAGTTCTTTTCTTCCATATGATTGTCTCTTCTCTATCTGCACTCTGTCTTGATCTTCTTTTTCTTTCTCTGTTAGTTTCTGGCCATGATGGATCTTCTGTCTGCTAATGACACAAAGTTGATGCAGCAATGCCATGAATATTATAAAGCTGGTCACACAGACCTAAGTGCATCAGAAGTTGTCGACATCCTTGGCCATGGTGCTTCAGAGCAGGCAGTAGAAGCTTATCAATACCTGAAGGGCTTACTTGATCGAGTTGTGGCCAATAACGTGGCTTACTATGATATGATCGAGGAGCTTCAATATACTCTAGAAGATCTTCAGACTCAGTACAAAGAATCAACTGCCCTTTTGCACGAGGGGTATGAAAAGAGGTATCAACAGCTTTCTGCCGAGACAGGCCACAAAAAGATCCTTGCTGGGTACGATGTTAGGGAGAGAACCCTAAAGGGTGAAGTTGAAGCTTGTAGACAGATTGCTGAGCTGCTAGAGCAAGAAAATAACAATTTGTAGAAAGAGCTGGCACGGTATAAGTCTGCAGCATCTTCTTCAACAGCTGTAATCCCAGTGACTGACGAGGGATTTTCCTTCTTAGAGATTGAGAATGCCAAATTAAGGCAAGAGTTGGATATCCTGAGAAGGTCTGGTACTTCTACTGCTGCTCGGGGACGAGGAAGAGGTTCTCGTGGGCGAGGAAGAGTTGCCCAGGATATTGTCGAGGAACGAAGTACTCCACCTGCTCGGGGTCGATCAAGAACTCCTCAACGTAGTATTGAGGAAGCTCGTACTATGTCAACATTGGAAACTCAAGCGTACCAATTGAATGCAAAAGATCGGTCTTTGTCTGAATTGTCCAAGAAAGTTAGAGACCTGGAACTAGAAATTTCAACAAAAGAATCTGAATTGGAGACTAATAAACTTTTCATCCAGAATCTTCATGAGAAACTTGAGAGGTTAACATTCCAATTCCATAAACAGCCCAGGGAGTTTTGGATGGCTGGATATAACGAGGCGCAATTCCATTTAGATGCTCGTATTCAGAATGCCAATAATGAGGGCTACAAACAAGGCTGGCTGAATGCCTTATGTGTGTTGAAACTCGAGCAGGGACACTATTTATGGGACTACTATGATCCTGGATTGCTTGATTTTCCTGTGCCACCGTTCAATTTGGAAATGGAATGGGTCCCAGCTCGTGCCATTCCTCGGAGCTTACTTGCTAAATACCTTGGTGACTATAGTTTGCATTCTCAGTTTGAAGTATCTCGTCCTGAGCATCTCCTAGATCGACCTTCTGTGATGAACGTCAGGATGCTGAAGGACTTGAACTTCATTAATTCTCCTCAGACTTTAAATGATCCGCCTGCTGGCGAGGAACCTGTATCGAAGACTGAAGGGAAAAAACCAATAGAATAGGAATTTTCGATATAATAGTTAGTACACATATGTAACTTGTAATTTATTTTGAGTTTTAATGAAAGACTTTCATTTTCTGTTTTGCAAATCTGTATTGCTATTGTCTTGTGATTATCAGACACTCTATATTTGTGCTTGCATAACAATATTGTATGGTTCCTCGACCAACTTAGTAATAAAAAAAATTACAAGTATTAGTAATGTTGCACGATCACTTAATAATAAAGTAATGAGTATAAAAATGTTTAAAATTTTTCCAACCAACCAAGGTTGTTAAATTGTGCTCGTCGACCAATTATAGTTAGTGAGAGTTTTTATCTCCGACCAGCTATACTTGGTAAATTTTTGTCTTTTTCATAAAATGTGCCCGACCAACCAAGGTCGATGATTTTTCATAAAATGTGCCCGACCAACCAATGTCGATGATTTTTCCTCGTCGACCAACTACAGTTAGTGGGTTTTTATCCCCGACCAACTATACTTGGTTCAGTTTGGAATATTTGTTCTTCGAGGAACTTTAATGTAATAAACTTACTTCCCGGCCAACATAAGTTGGCATTTGAGAGCATATCTTGTTTCCTAACCAACCGAGATTGGACTTTCGTCGATCATCTTTTGTTCTCGCCCTTTTACCAACCGGAGTTGGTCGTTGTTCTCGCCCTTTTACCAACTGGAGTTGGTCGTGGGTCTGAACTATCATGTCCACTAGCTCTTTTACCAACCTGAGTTGGTCACACTAGTGTACGCCTCCTAACCAAAGGAGTATAGTTTGTTCTCGCCCTTTTACCAACCGGAGTTGGTCGTGGGTCTGAACTATCATGTCCACTAGCTCTTTTACCAACCTGAGTTGGTCACACTAGTGTACGCCTCCTAACCAAAGGAGTATAGTTTGTTCTCGCCCTTTTACCAATCGGAGTTGGTCGTGGGTCTGAACTATCATCTTCTTTTTACTGCCGAGCAGCGTTGTTTTACTGCCGAGCAACGTTGTTTTACTGCCGAGCAGCGTAGTGTTAAACACACTAGTATTCCCCGAAAAACTTTCAATAAAAGGAGAGAAGATTGTGAAATATCATCGTTTTATTCATATTGATGGAACTTCTTTACATTTTACATCACTGATAATACTTGCGTAGGTGTTCAGCATTCCATGCATTCTTAAATTCCTCTCCTTCTAGAGTCGCTATTCGATAAGTTCCTGGTCGGACAACTGCAGTAACTCGGTAAGGTCCATGCCAGTTTGCTTCCAACTTATTGTGCTTCTGAATGACCTTCTTTAGCACGTAATCTCCTTCTTTTAAGTCTCTGAATTCTTCGTGAAGGTTAGACAACCACATTTAAAAAAAAAAAAAAAAGTCGCATTTTTTCACCCTCTTGTTGTAGAACAGGGTTGTTCGCTGTTGATAAGAAGCATTCCTAATGGCTGCCTCTTCTCTAACTTCCTCGAGCATGTCCAAATCTAATCTCCTCATCAGGTCGCTGACTGGGGAATTGAAATTCAGCACTCTGTGTGTTGGAAGACCCAACTCGGCAGGTATTACAGCCTCACTTCCAAATGCCAGCATATATGGTGATTCTCCAGTCGCTGCTCGGGGAGTTGTTCGGTAAGCCCACAATACTGACTGTAGCTCATTAATCCAATTAGCTTTAGCCTCACTTAGCCTCTTCTTCAAACCATTTAATAATGTTCTGTTCGTCACTTCAGTCTGCCCATTGCTTTGAGGATGGCCTGGTGCTGAATGAACCTTCAAAATGTTTGACTGATGACAATAGGCGGCAAACTCCTCGTTATCAAATTGTGTTCCATGGTCTGTGATGAAGGCATGAGGGAGACCATATCGGTAGATGATGTTCTTCCAAATGAATTGGTACACCTTCCCGTATGTCATATCAATCAGAGGCTCAGCTTCTACCCACTTAGTAAAATAATCCACTGCGACGACAAGGTACTTGAATCTTCCTCGGGTCGTTGGCAGTGGTCCAACCAAATCAATTCCCCACATGTAAAAAGGTCAAGGGGAAGTTATGGGTGTCAACAATGCTTGTGGAGTTCGTCGGACGGAGGAAAAATGTTGGCCTTTATCACATCTCTTAGCATAGGCTATACAATCAGCCCTCATCGTTGGCCAGTAGTATCCCTGCGTCATCACCCTTTGCAACAGTGTCCGGCCTGCTACATGGGCTCCACAAGACCCTTCATGGATCTCTTCAATCAATTCTTTCACCTCGGAGGGATGTACACATCTTTGCAAACCTGCCATAATTCCTCATCTATACAAAACACCATTAGTTAGTACATACCGAGCAGCTTTAAACTTCAATTTCTTGGCAGCGATCTTATCCTCCGGTAATTCTCCTTCCTCGACATATGCCCTGATGGGATCCATCCAATATGGTCCTAAATCAAGGGTAATAACATTCATCGTCAGGTCTTCATCTATGCTCCGAGCTTTTAATACTTCAATTGGTATCGTTCTTCGCAGCTCAGTACGAGTAGCTTATGCTAATCGGGCCAGTGCGTCTGCTTGTGCATTCTCCATTCTTGGTATTCTAATCAACTGAATGGCATCAAATTCTGCTAACAACTCCATCGCCTTTGCATGATACTTGATCATTAATTCTCCTTTAACTGCATATGTTCCCATCATCTGATTCACAATTAATTGAGAAACACTGAATACTATCACTTGTTGCGCTTCCATAATCTTTGCTAAATTAAGACCTGCTATCAAGGCTTCATACTCAGCCTCATTATTGGAAGCTTTGAATTGGAATCGCAAGGCATATTCCATGTCAATCTCGTCTGGGGTTTTCAAAACAATCCCTGCCCCACAACCTGTTGTGCAAGATGACCCATCTACATATGATCTCCATGTAGGTAACTCGTCTTCAAATTTCTTATCTGACAGAGTTCCTCGGTGAAATATCTGCTGTTTCCTTTCATCCTCCCCTGGTATTTTTCGCTCCTCGTCGACCATCTCTTCTCGCCCTTTTACCAACTGGAGTTGGTCTGGGTTTGAATTTGATGATCTTTCTACATCCACAAGTCCTTTTACCAACCGGAATTGATCTGGACTTATGTATGTTGGTCCTGTAACATCCACAGGTTGGTCAGCGAGCAACTTTTGCTCCTCGGGGGTATCAGGATATGTAAATTCTGCTATAAAGTCTGCTACAGCCTGCCCTTTTAATGATGATCTGGGTTCATACACAATATCGTATTCACCGAGCTCTATTGCCCAATACATCAGTCTTCCTGATTTTTCTGGCTTATGAAGGGCTTGTCTCAATGGCATGTCGGTATATACGACGATGGTATGGGCCTGGAAATAAGGCCTCATTCTTCTACTTGCTTCAATTAATGCCAATGCCAATTTTCCAGCTTCGGGTACCTGATCTCTGCACCTCGAAAAGCCTTACTTGTGTAATAAATTGGCTTCTGGATTCCATTCTCCATTCTGATCAATGCCGAGCTGACTGCATTCTCTGATACTACCAGGTACAAGTACAACTTCTCTCCCATTACTGGTCTGGATAACAATGGAGGTGCTCCCAAATATTTCTTCAAGTCTTGAAAGGCTTTCTCACATTCATCATTCCACTCGAAAGTTTTTCGAAGCGTTTTGAAGAATGGGAGGCATCTATCAGTTGCTCGAGATACAAATCTGTTGAGCGTTGTAACTCGTCCTGTAAGACTCTGCACTTCTTTCTTCGTCGTTGGAGATCGCAACCCTAAAAGAGCTTTGATCTTTGCTGGATTTGCCTCAATGCCTCGCTGGTTGACGATGTACCCGAGGAACATTCCTTCTCGTACTCCAAAAGTGCACTTCGTCGGGTTGAGCTTCATTTGGTATTTATCCAGTTGATCAAAGGTCTGACCTAAGTCAACTAGATGATCAGCAGCTTTTTTGCTTTTTGTCAGCATATCGTCGACATAGACTTCCATATTGCAACTGATTTGTTCGGCAAAAACCTTATTCATCAGCCGCTGATATGTCGCACCTGCATTTTTCAAACCAAAAGGCATAACATTATAACAATAAGTTCCCCTAGGGGTAATAAAAGAAGTGCTTTCCCTGTCTTCAGGTTTCATTTTGATCTGGTTGTAACCAGAGTAAGCATCCATGAAGCTGAGCAGCTCGTGTCCCGAGGTAGCATCCACTAGTTGGTCAATTCTGGGTAATGGGAAATGATCATTTGGGCAGGCCTTTTTGAGATCAGTGAAATCAACACACATTCTCCATTTATTGTTTTTCTTCTTTACCATCACCACATTTGCTAACCAGTCTGGTATTTCACATCTTCAATGAATTAGGCTTTCTGGAGCTTCTCGACCTCCTCTTGTATAGCCTGATTCTTCTCGGGACTAAATACTCTTCTTCTCTGCTTTACATGCTTGATCTCCTTATTCGCATTGAGTTCATGGCATAAGAAGTTTGGATCTATTCCTGGCATGTCTTCATGACTCCATGCAAAAGTTTTCTTTCTGTCTCTCAAGAAAGTTATCAACTCCTATTTTATTGAAACATCCAATGATGAACCTATCTGGGTTACTCGTTCAGGGTGCTCGTCGTCCAGAATAACATTTTCTGTAGATTCCACCACCTGTCCTTTTACCAATTGGGATTCATCTCTGGGATCCAGTGTTTCAATTTCTGTACCTTCATCCACCTGGTAGGTAGTAGTCTTTTTCCTTGATTCTTCAAGCTCCTCTTGCTCGGCAGACGAATAATAACATTCCCGAGCTACTTTCTGATCACCTTTCACAACTCCCACTCCGAAATTTGTAGGGAATTTTAAACACTGATGTATTGTAGATGGAACTGCTTCGAACTTCTTCAAACCAACTCTTCCCATGATGATGTTGTAAGCTGACTGCACATTCTTATCCATTACAAAAAAGCGTATTTTTTCTGTTCAACAAGCAGGCCAAGTTCCAATGAATATATCCAACTTGATCGTCCCAAGTGGAAAGACTTTCTCGCCAGCAAAACCCAATAGAGGTCTGTGATAAGGTTCCAATTGAGATAATTTCAAATTTAAACTGTCAAAGCATGAATAGTACATGATGTCTGCCGAACTACCATTATCTACCAGCACCCTTGAAATCACTACTTCTTTCATCCTCATTTTGATCACCAAAGGGTCGTCGTGAGGGTAAAGAACACCTGCAAGGTCGTTTTTTGAAAACCCAATGACCAGCTTCTCTTTGTTTACCTTCCTCGGGCGATCCTCTTCAGCCAAATTTATCCGTTGAATGTATGAGCAAGTCTGAGCCTCACCGAGGTAAGCTTTTCTTTCTGCAGTAAGGTCTCCTCCTCTTGTATCTCCTCCTGTAATGACATTACAATCAAATGACCCAAAGCGTATTGAAAATACCTCTCGTTCTGGTTGCCTTGGTTTCTTGGGAAGATCGGGGTCATCCTCTGTATCATCTTCATGATCCCTTTTCTTTTTCTCCTCTGCTCGACGAGGAGATCTAGACCTTTCTCTAGTTCGGTCATTATTTCTTCTTTCGCCTCCCCGATCAACATACTTCGCTAGCTTCCCTCTTCGGATGAGTATTTCAATCTCGTTCTGAAGAGCTATGAAATTTTTGGTCATATGGCCGTGATCTTTATGGAACTCATAATATTTATCCCTTTTCCTCAGGTCAGGGTCTGACCTCAGTTTCTTTGGCCACTTTACTTCCTCGTTATTCTTGATTTCTTCCAAGACATGATTAATACCCATTTTCAAAGGAGTATAATTATCGAATTTCTTCAGGACTTCCCATGACGATTTATTATTCTTGGAATGCTTGTCACCGCCATTGCCCTTATGCTTTTTCTTCTTGGATTTGTCGTCTTCCACCTTGGTTTCTTTATCCATATTCTTCTTCGCAACCATGGCCTCCTTGGCATTCATGATTTTGGCCGCTTTCGCCATCAAATCTGACATAGTTGTAGGTGGATCTTTGGCCAAAGTGTAATACAACTTGTTAGGCAACAACCCACTCATCAAGGCGGTGATTGCTGTCTTTTCTTCATAATCTATGACTTCCAGCTTCTCGTTATTGAAACGAGTTATGTAATCTCTAGTACTCTCACCAGATTTTTGTCTAACACTTAACAAGTGTGCTACTCTTTTTACTGGCTTTGCCCCAAAACAGAAATTACCGATGAATAACTCGGCCAACTGAAAGAAAGTTGAAATCTTACCCCAAGGAAGATTGTTGTACCATATCTGGGCAGGTCCAGTAAGAGTTCCTGAGAATGCTCTATATCTCATCTCATCGGGGACAACATAGATATCGGCGGCAGCTTGATATTGCTCTATATGAAGAATAGGATATGTCTTTTCATCATATTTGGGGGTCACTACTGGTGCTTTAAACTTTGACGGGGTAGGAAAACCCACAATGGCCTGGACAAAAGATGTCCCTTGAACAAAAGTTCGTTGTAAGGGATTCTTCGCCTTAGCCATTTCTCCCAATCTATCCTCCAAGCGCTGAATGGAACCCTTCCACGCATCGTTTCCTTCCTCAGGCCTATTAGTTCGAGCAATTGATTGTTCTGAAGTAGCCTCCTGAGATCTATCTTGACGAGCAACTGGTCGTGATTGTGTTGATCCTTCTCTTAGATCTGATGGCCGTCGAAAACTCCTCGACATGGTCTTAGGTGGACTCCTATTCCTCCTAGGACCTAATCGACTGAAAGGTGACACCCTACTCAGTCTTTCCAAGGCACTGGGTCTTTCTGGAGAGAGAGTGATACATTGATCAGTATCTGTAGCCCTTATTGACGAAGTTCGCCCAGGTTGATAAGATAAATCATCAGACTCCTCATTACGATATGATTCAGTACGCCTGGATCGTGAAGAATGTAAGTAGGTTTGCCTCTGACCACTTCGCTGTCCTGAATGCGCAGGTGCACCGCCATGAAGGGTCTGTATGAGTTGTCGCATTGTTTCCTGCATGGCAGTTTGTCCTTGAGCCAGATTCGTCATAATCCCAGCCAGATCTGGAGGTGCAGAGGGATTTGGAGGATTTCCAGCATTTCCAACGTTTCGATTGCTGGATTCCGGGTTATCTGCCATTAATGATGAATGATTTTCGGTGAAAAACGATAATAACAATCGTTCCCACAGACGGCGCCAATCTGTTGATGTAAAAAATTAGATTACTCTAATTATTCAATCACAGATAAATAAATGAGACAAAAGATTTTTTAAAGTGGTTCAGCCTTGTATGAATGGCTTACGTCCACTGTTATGTTATTGCTGAGTGTTTGGGAATTCTCGATTACAAGTGCTATCAAGAAATTCCGGTCCCTTTGAATGAGGGTGATACAAGGTATTTATAGCCCTTAGGCTGTACATGAAAGGGTGATACATTAAATGATATACATATGAAAGGGTAACTCATTTAATGCTCTTCAAGCGTGTGCGTCAAGATGATAAGCATTCAATGAATAGTTGAACTGTTGATTATCTGGCAATCAATGTTGTGGTCGAGATGCAGCTCGAATCGCCTTAGTTGCTCGTCGTCCAAGAGTTCCTCGGAGGACAAGAGTTCCTCGGAGGGTTGGTGTTCCTTGGAAGACTGGTGTTCCTCGGAGTACACCTGTTGCTCGGAGTGAGTATGTTGGTCGGGTGAATGATCTTCCTCGTTGCTATTGTGCCACGTAGATTGACACGTGTCTTCTTATTATTCGTCCACATCAGCATACTAATTTTGGTACCAACACTCATGTAGTTGGGATAAATGGATTGAATCTATTGAAAGTATGTTAAAATGAGCTTTTGAAAAATAAAATGATAAACTTGATGATTTCATAATGTTAATCATATGAAATGATACAATTTATATGAAGAAAGTCCTTAAGAAACATGGAACAATGGATTAAAAGTGAAACTAGTAAAGTGTTTGGGGTAAAAGTATTATTTTATGTAAGAATTACCTCCCCGCGTGGACCAATGAACAATAGACACATGTCATCCTATATGGCCATTCAGCTATCTTGATCGGCATCAGAGGTACCTAGTCGGCTCGAATGCCAGCCTACTCCAAAATGTAAACCAATATAAATAGCAAAAGTTACTCGGATGAAAGGGCGACTAGCACTGAATGCCAAGAGTCTCATTAATTTTAAACATATGTAAATGTCTGCAAATATGAAGGCATTCCATCACTAGGGTTCCAGACCACTATGAATAAATAGTCTCCCTTATCTCAAGGGGAAAAAGGAATCAATCTTAAGCATACCATATTGAGCTCTTATATATATCAATAGCAATACCACCAGTGGATGTAGGTTTTTAACAGCAGAATCACTTTCAAAATATTAGTATCTTGTGTGTTTATTTAGATTGATCTTATTACTTATCTGCGTTTATAAAATTTGACCCACTCCATTTTTTAACATCAACAGATTGGCACCGTCTGTGGGAATGACTACTTGTCATCGTTCTCTACCACATATATTTCGTTGTTCATTCTTTATCTAGAAGAATGACCATCATTCCTGAAAGAGGTCTAGCGGCTGCAGGAAACAACCCCGATATGTCTGCTCCCCTTAATGAGACAGACCTCCAAAGGATTTTACTCCATTTGGCTAAAAGACAAGAAGCCATGCTAGATTCAATTCGACAATTGGCTCGCACAGTGCAGGACAAATCCTCTAATTCCAGGCGAGATATGCCACCTCCACTTGTTAGGAATAAAAGGAGTTACCTATCTCGATCGTCTCATAACAGGTCATACCATCCAGGCATGACCTCATAGATTACTATAATAGTAGATTTTTTTCTAATGAGAGGCCAAGTGTAGTGGAAAGGCTAAAAAGGGAATCTGCTTTTGACCTTCTAGGTCCCCGAATAACCAGAGGTCATCACAAGGAGAAAAAACATCACCACGAGCACAGATAAGGATATGTGAGATCTAGAGCTAACACGAGGACTCTGTGCGTGCTGAGCAGACTTCTCAAGAAGAGAGTTCATCACATATGCACAACAAAGCGATAAAATTTGCTTCTGCTAAATCCAAACCAGAGGAATATTCGTGGAAGGGATTCATGCAGCGACTGGAAGATCGACTGGGGGGAAATGGCCAAAACAAAATATCCTTTGTAAAGAAGTTTTGTTAAAGGTTCACCTTTTGTCTAGGATATTATGGACTATCCTACGCCCTCTAAATTTAAACCACCAATTGTCACTCCTAAATATAATGGGAAGATTGATTCGGTCCTCCACAATGAGCGGTATCAAGCTGTTGCTGACATCTATTATATTCCCGATGAGATGAGGTGCATGTCTTTCTCTAGTTCCATCACAGGTCCAACTAAAATATGGTACAACAATCTGCCTAGAGGTAAAATTTCCAATTTCCATCAATTAGTTGAATTATACATTCATAACTTTTTCTTTGGGGCTAATCTAATTAAGAGTGTTACTTATCTCTTGATTGTACGCCAAAAGCCTGGAGAGAGAGTACGTGGGAGTATATCACACATTTAAACAATGAGAAAATAAAAGTGGTGGATTATGAAGAAAAGACAATCATTGCAGTCTTGATGAGTGGGTTACTGGCCAAGGATCTTTATTATGCTTTGGCAAAAAAATCCTCCCAAAATTATGATAGAGTTGATGGCTAAGGTTGAAAAGATTATGAATGCCGAGGAAGCTATGGCAGCAAAAGAGGTGTCGGGGAGCAAAACTGAAGGTCAAAAGAATAATTTGATTAAAAAAATATAAAAAAGATAAGAAGTCTGACAGGATCAAGAAGTGCGATGAGTATACTCCACTCATTAAATGTGTCCACTATATCTTGGAGGAAATCGGAGGCAACAAAGACCTGAATTGGCCTAAGAAGTTGAGGACCCCTACCAACAAGAGGGACAAGTCCAAATACTCCAATTTTCATCGAGATCATGGACACGCCACTGATAGTTGCATAGCCCTTAAGGATGAAGTTGAGACTCTTATTTGGCGAGGAAAGTTGACAAAATTTATTAATCGTAATGGTAACCGAGATACCGAGAAAAGATATGAATCACCCAATTGAGGAAAAGACGACACCAAATGGGCACGCAGTAATGACTACGAGGATGATCCTGGCCTGATGAACTAGAGTTAGATGTAGGTATGATTTACTTTGATTGTCATTTTATCATAAGGGGAGATGTTGGTGGAGGATATGGACTTGCTGAAAGGAAGGCCTACCTAAACGAGGCCAAAGCGTGTCCCACTATCAGGCATATTGACATGCTCGAGAACGGTGGTGGTAGACCTAGGAAGGTCAACAAAGATAGACTGATGATCGACTTTTCCTAAAACGATCTGAGTGGGGTATTTTATCCTCATGATGATCCGTTAGTTACCGCCTACAGCGTTCACCATAGTAAAATGGCAAGATTTTTGGTCAACAATGGGAGTTCGACGGATGTCATGTTTTACAACAGTTTCCAAAGCTTAGGGCTACGAGACAGTAAGCTAGAACCATACCACGGGCCTTTCATAGGATTTTCAGGAGAAATGGTGTATCCCCTGGGAATAATCAAGCTAGATGTGTTGGTTGATATTGGCCAGCGAGCAGGAAGGAAAGAATTCATTTCTTTGTACTGGACAAAAATGTACTTTCTGCTTATAATGTAATCCTTGGCAGAGTGGGGATGAAGAAATTAGAAGCAGTGCCATCTCTTAAGCATCAATGCATAAAGTTTCCTACCAAATATGGAGTCGGCATAGTGAATGGTAACCAGATGGAAGCCAGGGAATGCTACTATACCTCAGCAGACCAACATGAGATATAGAGGGGGACACCTACTTTCCATATTAATACTTTGGATCCCCGTGAAGAGGAGGGCTTGGTGAAGGGATAGGTTATGGAAGAAATGGAAACTATTATGCTTGATGATGAGAAATCAGAAAGGACCACTCAAATTGGCTCAAGACTAACACCATCTCTCAAACAGGAGTTAATTACATTCCTCAAAGATAGGAAGAACGGGTTCGCATGGAGTCATGATGATATGCCAGGAATTGATTCCCACTTTATTTACAACGAACTCAACATTTAGAAGGATGACAGAATAATCAAGAAGATGCACAGAGTTTTCAGTCCCGAGAAGAATATGGAAATCCAAGAGGAGGTGGAAAAGCTGTAGAAAGCACAGTTTATAAAGGATGCTAAATATCCGACTTGGTTAGTCAAGAAGGAGATCAACAAGTGGCGAATGTGTATAGATTTTACTGACCTCAATAAAGTATGCCCAAAAGATCACTTTGCTTTATAAAGGATTAATCAATTAGTAGATGCAACAGCAGGTCATAAGCTACTCAGCTTCTTGGATGCTTATTGTGGTTATAACCAGATTGAGATTAATCCATAGGATAAGGAGAGCAAATCCTTCATCACCAGCCGAGGAACCTACAACTACAAAATTATTCTCTTTGGGATAAAAAAATGTTGGAGCAACATATCAGAGGTTGGTAAATAAGGCATTTGAGGATCAAATTGGAAAGAACATGGAAGTATACATAGATGATATGATCACCAAGAGAAAGTTTGTTGTTGACCATATTACTGATTTGGCCCAAACATTTGACCAACTGGAAAAACATCAAATGAAGCTCAATTTGACCAAATGTATATTCAAAGTACAGTAAGGTATGTTCTTAGGGTACATCATAAATCAAAGGGGAATTGAAGCCAACCTTGATAAAATAGAGGCTTTACTGGAGATGTGATCCCCGACCAGTAAGAAGGATATGTAAAAGTTAACAGGAAGAGTAGTACTCTAGATCGCTTTATCTCTTTAGCCACAGAAAAATGTCTTCCATTTTTCAAGGTGCTTAAAAAGACCTTTGAGTGGACAACGAAGGCAAAAAAAGATTTTTTAGATTTGAAGAAGTACTTGGGATATCCCTCATTACTCTCCCGACCAATTTTGGGAGAGAAATTGTACTTATATTTGGCTATTTCAGAGTCTGCTGTTAGTTCAACCTTGTTCTTATTATAGTAAGGTGTTCAAAAACCAGTGCATAACACCAGTAAAGCATTTTGAGGAGCAAAAATCAGGTACCACGCTTGGAGAAATTAGCATTGGCACTTATTGGAATAAGGCCATACTTTCAGGCCCACACCGTTGTAGTGTACACTGACTTAACTCTACGACAAGCCTTGTACAAACCTAAAAAGTCAAGATGATTAATGTCTTGGGAGGTTGAACTTGGTGAATATGAAATTGTTTACAAGATAAAAACCTCATTGAAAGGGATAGCAGTGGTGGATTTCATAGCAGAATTCACTTATACGGAGGTACCCAACAAGCTAAGTTTGCCTACCGAGTAGACTTCTCCTGAAGATAGCTAAGCTCAAGAATAAACCGAGATGGTTGTTGATAAGCCAGAATCATCAGTTGCTCAAGAAAGTGATCTGTGACTAGAAGAACAAAGCAATAATGTTTTTAAATATGGAATACTGGTGGATGAAGACTTCAGTAGTGATGTCCCAGTTTGGAAATTATTCGTAGATGGTTTTTTGTGTACTACTAGAAGTGGAGCTGGACTCATTATCAACATTCCGAACGATTTGGATATACAGTATGCGTTGAGATTTCATTTTTAGGCCTCTAATAATGAAGCCGAATATGAACCATTAATTACTATTTTAGAGCTAGCCCCATCATTAGGTACCGAGCAGGTGATAGCGCACAGTGATTCTTAACTTATTATTCACCAGGTACTTCAAATATATGGAGTTAAGGGATAAATAATGGTGAGATACTTAAATAAGTCCAAGAAGGTTATCTCCTTATTCCGTGCAATCAAAATAGTCTGAATTCTATGAGTGGATAATGCCCAAGAAGATGCTCTTACTTGGTTAACCCCAGCAACTCCAATGGAGCTAAGAAGAATCATGCCGATAGATATTATCACCCGTAGGAGTATTGATGAGGAAGCTGTCAGTATCATTTCTGTAAAATTAGGGCCTTCTTGGATGGATCCAATTAAAGAATACATTGAGAAAGGACTGTTACCAACCGACCAGAAGGAAGTAAGGAAATTGATATATAAGGCAGTCAGATACATCCTGGAGAAGTGTATTCTATACAGAAGGGGATACACGGTCTCTTTACTTCGGTGTGTCCATCAAACTGAAGTACATGATCTTATTAAAGAGGTCCATGAATGCTCACGTGGTGCCCATTCAACTAGAAGATATTTGGCACAAAGGATAACCATGCAAGGCTACTATTGGCCAATAATGAAAGCAGACTGTGTTTCCTTTGCCCAGAGGTGCGATAAGTGCTGAAGGTTTACAACCATTCATAGAAAACTAGGGGCTTCCCTAACTCCTATTACTTTTCCTTGGCCTTTTGATATTTAGGGAATATACTTGGTCGGGCCATTGCCAACCACCAAAGGGGGGTTCAAGTATTTAGTTATCGCAGTGGATTACTTCACAAATGGGTGGAAGTTGAGCCCTTGATCGATATGCCCTATCAAAGAGTGTTTTAGTTCATATGGAAGCAGATCATATGTCGCTATGGAATGACTTATACTTTTATCACTGATCATGGTACTTGTTTGATAATGAAGAATTTAAAGAGTATTGCACTAGATCCAAAATTCAATAACTACATTCAACACCAGTACATCCATAATGCAGTGGTCAAACAGAGATAACAAATAAAAAAATTCTTGATGGAATGAAGAAACGATTGGATGAAGCTAAGGTAAATTGGATCAATGAACTACAAAGCGTTCTTTGGGTTTATAGGACTACACTAAGAACGGCAACATGAAAGACTCCATACATGCTCGCTTGTGGTAGTGAGGCAGTGGTACTAATTAAAATAGGTCTGCCAACTCATAGGGTGTTAAATTTTAATTCCCTCAAGAGTGATCTAATGAGGCGAATATATCTGGACATGGTTGAAGAAGTTCGAGAAGAAGTTGTAATTCAGATGGCTACCTATCAATAAAGGATGGCTAGGTTCTATAACCGACGAGTCAAGCGGACCAAATTAAAACTGGGAGATCTTGTATTCAAGATAGTGACTCAGAAAAAAAAACAAGTTGGAGCCCAACTGACATGGTCCTTATCATATATCGGAAGAAATATAGCCAGGAATATATCGCTTGGAAACATTGAAAGGCGAGGAGTTGAAGAACCCGTGGAACGCCGACCATCTCCGTAAATATTATCAGTAATATCATTTTCAATGTAATTAGTTATTCAAGTTAATGAAGTTTCATGTTTCTCTCCATTATACTTCATTTTTATGTTTTGTTTTTCGGATTATAGTCTACCACCTTAAAATAAAAGGCTAATTTTAATTCAAACTTTTCCAACTTTAGAAAATTCATTTTCAAATTTTAATTCAAACTTTTCCAACTTCAGAAAAGTCATTTTAAACTTTTCCAACTTTAGAAATGTCATGCATTTTTAAACTTTTCCAACTTCAGAAAAGTCACTTTTAGAAAAAGTCATTTTCAAACTTTTCCAACTTCATAAAAGTTTATCTTTTACAACTTCATGTATGATTTCATCTTCGACAAATCAAGAATAAGAAGTTAGTAAAACCTCATGTAAGACTCAAAGTCAAACACAAGAGTTTTTACCCGACTATGTTAAAACACATGGATAATTATGCATTCCTAATACACTTGGTCGCCACTGATAACTAATGCTACAACTTAGTTCAATAAAATTATCTATAGTTTTATCTAAGAACAACATTTGTAGAATTCAAGGCATTACAATCATATTCAATCACCAATCAAGAATTTAACATTGAAGAAGGATCTTCAATCAATAAGCTGACTAATTAGTCCTAATACAAATTACCCAGTCGGTAATATGATTAATAGCAACCACAAGCTTAAATAAAGAAGACAAATGCCATAAATAACTTCATTTCGTACCAATGAATATGAATTGTAAAATAAAGATCAACAAAGCACATAATACAAATTTATTCTATTAGGCATTTTCCATCAGCCTTGCTCATCCCAATAAGAGGTTCATCATGAGTGCTCGGATGATTGATATATTTAAAATCTCTTTGCCTAGTACTCCTGCGTCTACTCGATCAGTCAAGTAGATTTTGGGGATGAGCATACTCCAATTCTCCTTCAAGACCTAAATACCCAATGTATTTTCTGATCAAGCTCTGAGGGATGGCATCAGAAGGAATCCTATTAGTATTAATAGAGAAAGAAGGATCAGGATACTCAAAGATTCCTGGGTTATGCCAGTACCATAATTCATTGCCCTTTGTAAGGACACAAATTTTCAATTGAGTCCTTTGTAGTTTTAGCTCAATTCCGGACAAAAACATTTGAGTCCTAGGATAGAGTTCAAGTTTATCCATTCAAGCCTATGACGTGTTTGTTGAAGACGTAGCGGCCAAGATATTAAAGCTTCATCAAATGTCGTGTGAGTTGTGCCTCGTTTCTACGTAATCAACATGGTTCCATTGCTCGTAAGGTATGAATGCATTTTAATCTATATATATATATATATATATATATATATGAGCTTGGAACATTATTTATTGGGTGTATTTTAGAAATTTCTTTTGGGTGTTAGTATTTTTTTTGTTAAACTTTTTTTGAATTCATAGTTCTAAATATTTTGTTCTCGGACACCTTTCAGTAGAAAAATCATATCAAATCCAAAAAAAATCAGAAAAATACAAAACTGACGGCCACGCGTTCGTATCGAAATTATCTAGAACCATGGCCTAAGATCTCGTTAGATAGGTCATTCGAACGACCTCGTTCGAACGAGAAGTCATTTGAACGAGTTTTTAAATGAGAATTTTTTTTCGTTTTGTCTCTTCGTTAGAAGTCTCGTTCGAACGAGATTTCTAACGAAAAAACAGCGGGAACAGTTTTAAGCCAGTTTTTTTCACTTTTCCACTAGTTATATCCACTTCCTTTTTGACATACTTCTTAAGTGCGGGAACTAACTTTTTGAAGATAACTTTTTCACATTTCCAAGAGTCATTAGAGCAAAATACTTTGAAGAAAAAGTTCCTTTTTTGTGTTAAGTTTTACGGAGTAAATTCCTTTCAAAACACATATACACCCATATATTTGTCTATATCCAAGTTTCAACATATATATATTGCTTGGAGTGTTTGGCACCGATTTTCTCTACACCATTGAAGAAGAGAGTTTGAGTTTTCTTTTTAACTCATAAAGGATAAGAGCTTTGTTTGATGTGACATTCCCACTCGAAGAAAGGCTTAATTGAGGGTTGACGGTTGTCCAAATGTCTCATTGGTGGATTACAAGATTCCGGTAGAGTTTCGGAGTTGTCGATTAGGCAGAGGTTTTTACAAGAAGACGCGTCAAGGCTTGAAGGGAGTCGAGATGAGGAAGTAAGTCATCTGTCTTGTAATTGTAAAACCGTACTTAGTGGACTTAAGGCTAGGACCGTCCGAGGTTTTTCCTATTTGGGTTTTCCTAGTACATCCGGCGTAGTGCGATTGAGATTTATTTTATCTTGCTATATCACCTAGATGCATACTTAGGACTAAAAGATAAAATTAGTTCAAAATCACAATCTATTTAATTTGGTGCAAATTTAATATTTGGGTATGTTCAATTTAATTCAAGTGCAAAATTACTTTATCTTGATAACATGCAAGTTTAACTTGAACTGGATTAATGTGTGTTTAAGTCGAAATGAAAATTGTGTGTGTAGTTTTAATTTCACTTTTAGTTTAGTTTTAATTTTTTTTATAAGTTGGTTTATTCTCTTTAAGAAAAGAAAATTTTAAATAAATTTTGGAAAATTAAAATTTGAACCATTTCATTATATTTGAATTTAAAAATTGGGGGCTTCCGCACTTTCAAATTGGCATCAGAGCCAAAAATGATAAATTACTTCGTTAAGATCCTTTAAATATTTTTGGCTAAAATGGAATTTTTTCCATTTTCTAAATTTCCTATTTTCGATGGTTCTAACTACGTGTATTGGAAAGCGCGAATAAAATCGGCACTAAAATTTATCGACAAGAGAGTTTGGTTGTCTGTCGTTAACGGGTGGTCCCCACCTACACATTTAGTAGACAATGAACGTGTTCCCAAACCCGCCGATAGATGGAGTGAGAATGAATTTAAACTTTCAAATTTTAATTCCCGTGGTTTAAATGCCTTGTTTAACGCGGTCACACCGGATGAATTCCGATGCATTATGACGTGCGAAACCACTAAAGAAGCTTGGGATATTTTATAACTCACTCATGAAGGTACTAGTGTCGTTAAAGCTTCGAAACTCCAAAACTTCACCACTCAATTTGAAACCATCAAAATGAACAAAAAAGAAACATTTGATGAATTTTATGTTAGACTTTTCGATATTGTTAATTCATCGTTTAATTTGGGAGAGAAAATACCCGACAATCGAGTTGTAAAGAAAATTTTAAGGTCCCTACCCGATAGATTTACTCCAAAAGTTACCGTTTTAAATTCTTTACCAACTTTAGCCTCTACGAATTTAGAAGAGCTCATAGGTGATTTACAAACCTATGAACTAGACATATTTCCCTCTAAAACTGAAAAGAAAATAGAAAAGGGCATTGCTTTAAAAGCCCTAAAAGAGTAAAAACAAGTAGTAGAGAGCGAGAGTGATAGTGACTCGGAAGATATGACCTTGTTTGCTAGGAAATTTTGAAAATTTCTTAAATTTAACAAAGATAAATTTAAAAATGATTTTAAAAAATGTGAAACTTCTAAGCATGACAAAGCTGAAAAGATCCCTAAAATTCCTAAAGAAAATTTTAATAGGGACGAATCAAATAGGTGTTTTGGTTGTTAGGGTTATGGCCATAGGGCTTTTGAGTACCCCCACTAAACTAAGGAGAGAGGGTAAATAACCTATTTCATATAAAGCAACCCTTAGTGATAATGATGAGGAAGAGGGACGCGATTCCCCCACTGAGCCCAACTTTGTGCTTTTATGGCTAGTCATGTGAGTGATAGTGAGCAATCTTCTATTGATGAAATTTTAACACATAACACTTCCAAGGTCAAAGTTTATGATTCCCTTATTTTTTATGGTAGTGAAAGTGAAGAAGAAAGAGAGAGTGAAAGTGAGAATGAGGTTGATGTGAGTGAACTTCAAAATTCTTTTCAAGAACTTTATGAAGAATTTATTAAATTAAAAAGATTTAATTTTAAGTTAGAAGCAAGTTTAAAAGAGTGTGTCAAGGTCGTTGATGATAGTGCATTAGTTGAAGACCTTAGGGCACGTGAAAGAGCCCTTCGTGAGAAGATTGAATATTTAGAAGGCGAGAGAGATAGTCTTAAAGGTTTAATGGAATCCTTGAAAAAGGAGCTTCTCTCATTTGAAGAGCGCAATATTTTATTAGAGATTAACATTTTAGAATTACAAAAATAAAAATAAAAGACTCTAGTAAAGTCAAATTTGATTTGGAGTGTCGTTCGGAGAAATTAGATAAAATATTAGGAACGGTCCAAATTAAAAATGACACTTCTGGTTTAGGCTTCGATACTTGTAATGAATCTACTCATAAAGCCCAAACCCATGTTTTAGGAGAATTGCCTAGGAAATCCTTTAGAGATCAATCCTTAGGTACCAATTTTCGACGTATTTTTACTTGTGCACATTGTGGTCGAAAAGGTCATCTTAGGAAATTTTGTTTTGATCTTAAACGAGTTCCTAGAAAATTCCAATGTAAGGCAACCGAGGTAGCCAAGATTCCTACACCCCGAGATAGTCATTCGTCATTAGTTTGGGTCAGGAGATCCGACTTGGTAGCTTTACAAGATATGATTTTTGATTCTCATTTACTTTCACATGCTTCCTCCCTTGCAAAATCAAAAGGTTGAATGTGTCAGTTTTATTTGCATACTTTAGCTTTTATGCTTCATGCTATATCACCCATGTTAATTGTATGCTTGTTTTAGTCATTTTCTAGTCTATGCTCCATGCTTAAACACATGCTAGAATAATGATTTTTATTTATCTTTTGTATTATACTTCTTTCATTTTTGTTTGCATTAAATGAAAAATACAAAAAGATTTTGTTTATCATTTGCATTTTATCTTTTTAGCAATTTAAGATTAATGAAAAATACAAATAATTTGTGTGTGTCTTTTGAGTATATATTTTTTATATTTAGTTAAAAATTTCAAAAACTCAAAAAGATTTTTATTATGTGTGTATTTTAGTTTGACACACTTTATGTGGCATATACTTGTATTTGAACCCCATCATTTACACTCCCATGTGGCTAGAACTTTTGGTTTAGATTGTCAATCCTTATTATGTTCTTTACCATGCTTACATGGAGTAGTTGGATTTTGTGTTGATTTAAATGGATTATATTTTTATATGCCTCAATTCACACATGCACGAGCTCATTTGAAATTTTAACTTCATATGTATGTTTGAGCTTTGTGAGGTGTTCTCCTACCAATCTTGTCATCTACATGTTATGTGACCTAGGAAGACTAGTGCATGTCAAAATTCGTTGCACGTGAGATTTGTGAGATATAAAAAATGTGATATATAAATGTGCACGGGGAAGGGCTCCGAAAGGATTTATTATACTTTGCGAATAGTAAACCATCGTTTATTTGGACCTAAAAGAAATACGTGGTCCAGAGGCCTAAAAGAAAATATGGCATTAAAAAGAAAAATAATTGCCAAGGCCTATGTTTAGTTGATTTATTCATTCAAAAGAATAAAATAAATGCTTATTGAGGGAGTTTGGATGATATATCAACGGTTTGCACAATGTCCGTTTATCCTAGTTGCGTTTTCATTTTCATGACTCTATTCGTTGGTCGAATCATCAAAAGTCTAGGCTTTTATGCATTGTGTATGTTTGATTGAGTTCAATCTATATTGTCACATGAGGCTATATTCAAATGTTATGAAGTTTGCAATCAATTGAGAACTCCGTGAACATGTTTTAAGTGATTGGGTCCAAATTTAATTATTTCTAGTTCACACCCCAACACTTCCGTTTCCATATGACACATTTTTGCCATACGAGTGTGAAAAACTTATTGTGTTTTGTGTCATTTTGGTGTTTATATCTATATGTGTGTACTTATGCTTAGTTTGAATATATTGTGTATACATATATATGATATTGTATTTGTTTTTGGTCTTTGCCTTGCTTTTCTAGTCCATCTATACTTTAATTCATAATTGGTATCCATCTTGTTGCATTCTTTGTTGATATCACATGCTTAATACTTTATATATCATATTGGTATCATTTTATTTCATCCTAGTTGGTATTCGATGTTATTAGTTGAATTTTAGTTGCCTATGTGCTTAAATGTTCTCATCACTTTCTGCACTAATGCATGTTTAGCTTGTTATACCATTTTATTTATCCCTTGTTTAGTTTAAGGGGTGTACATGCTTTAATAGGGGGAGATAAGTTAAGTTTTGATTCTTTAGCCTTTGTTTATTCCTGAACAAAAAGGGGGAGAATGATAGGTGGAGAAATGGTATCTAAACCTATCGTATCTTAGTTTAGGGAGATTTATCTTAGGGGGAGACGTCTTTCTAAGTAGGTCATTTGTTTAATAAAATGGGAGAATTCATTTAGGGGGAGTATTTATTTTTGCATTTAATATATTGATATTCCCTATGCGTTTGATAGTTTTCTTAAGTGTGCAGGAATTCTTCTAAATGGCAACGTTCATCATCGGGCAAAGATATTGATCCTTGGGTTGTTTGAGTCAAGAATTGTATTTTTATTTTGGGTGGGATATTTTTTTGTTTAGTAAAGCTTGACGGCCCTTTGGGATTTTTGTTTGGTTTTTGTCCCGGAATAGCCAAAGGGGGAGATTTGCAAGGACACAAATTTCCAATTGAGTCCTTTGTAGTTTTGGCTCAATTCCGGACAAAAACATTTGAGTCATAGGATAGAGTTCAAGTTTATCCATTCAAACCTATGACGTGTTTGTTGAAGACGTAGCGGCCAAGATATTAAAGTTTCATCAAATGTCGTGTGTGTTGTGCCTCGTTTCTACGTCATCAACATGGTTCCATTGCTCCTAAGGTATGAATGCATTTTAATATATATAGGAGCTTGGAACATTATTTACTGGGTGTATTTTAGAAATTTATTTTGGGTGTTAGTATTTTTTCGTTAAACTTTTTTTCAATTCATAGTTCTAAATATTTTATTCTCGGACACCTTTCAATAGAAAAATCATATCAAATCCAAAAAAAATCAGAAAAATACGAAACTGGCGGCAACGCGTTCGTATAGAAATTATCTAGAATATGGCCTAAGATCTCGTTAGATAGGTCGTTCGAACGACCTCGTTCGAATGAGAAGCCGTCCGAACGAGTTTTCAAACGAGATTTTTTTTTCGTTTTGTCTCTTCGTTAGAAGTCTCGTTCGAACGAGATTTCTAACGAAAAAACAGCGGGAACAGTTTTAAGCCAGTTTTTTCCACTTTTCCATTACTTTGCTCCACTTCCTTTTTGACATACTTCTTAATTACGGGAACTAACTTTTTGAAGATAACTTTTTCACATTTCCAAGAGTCATTAAAGCAAAATACTTTGAAGAAAAAGTTTATTTTTTTGTGTTAAGTTTTATGGAGTAAATTCCTTTCAAAACACATACACACCCATATGTTTATCTATATCCAAGTTTCAACATATATATATTGCTTGGAGTGTTTGGTACCGGTTTTCTCTACCCCATTGAAGAAGAGAGTTTGAGTTTTCTTTTCGACTCATAAAGGAGAAGAGCTTTGTTTGATGTGACATTCCCACTCGAAGAAAGGCTTCATTGAGGGTTGACGGTTGTCCAAAAGTCTCATTGGTGGATTCCAAGATTCCGGTAGAGTTTCGGAGTTATCGATTAGGCGGAGGTGTTTACAAGAAGACGCGTCAAGGCTTGAAGGGAGTCGAGTTGAGGAAGTAAGTAATCTGTCTTGTAATTGTAAAACCGTACTTAGTGGACTTAAGGCTAGGACCGTCCGAGGTTTTTCCTATTTGGGTTTTCCTCGTACATCCGGCGTAGTGCGATTGAGATTTATTTTATCTTGCTATATCACCTAGATGCATGCTTAGGACTAAAAGATAAAATTAGTTCAAAATCACAATCTATTTAATTTGGTGCAAATTTAATGTTTGGGTATGTTCAATTTAATTCAAGTGCAAAATTACTTTATCTTGATAACATGTAAGTTTAGCTTGAATTGGACTAATGTGTATTTAAGTCGAAATGAAAATTGTGTGTGTAGTTTTAATTTCACTTTTAGTTAAGTTTTAATTTTGATTATAAGTTGGTTTGTTCTCTTTAAGAAAAGAAAATTTTAAATAACTTTTGAAAAATTAAAATTTGAACCATTTCATTATATTTGAATTTAAAAATTGGGGGCTTCCGCACTTTCACCCTTAGGTATCTTTATCAGAGCAAACAGATTCATCCAACCCCATTTATAGCCCTCATTCATGCTCCATGTGCTTGTCCAAGTAATTCATGGCTTCGTCATACCCATCAATCCAAATAACTTTGGGTTATTTATGGAAATAGAAAGTAAGTCGGTCCACGCTATCTTGAAACTTTTTGATGGCCTTGTTCTTCTTTTTGAGCTTAGCATCTTGGTTGATCGGGGTTTTCGTGGTTCTCTCTTCATCAATGATTGGTCGAACAACTATGCTTTGCCTTGACGGTTGGCCTGGCTTGGTTTTCTTCTTTTGCAAGGCCTCCAACTCTTCTATAAGCCTGGAATTTTCAGTCTCCAAAAATGATACCCATTCATCTGGAATAGTGGTGGTTAATTTCTTCAAACTATCAAGTTCATTCTTCAAAGCATTATTTTCTTTTTCCAACAAGGTAGCAATTGATCAGGAACTCTCAAATTTTTGGTTCAAGGCCAATTCTTTCTTATTCAGAGCAGAAGTGATGTCTTGTAAGTTCTTATCAAAGTCTTAGACTATACTCAAGGATTGATACTTAGCCTCATAATCAGAACGAAGTAATGCCTTAAAGAGTTTATTATCTTCCTACATCTGCCCAATCATCTCGTAATAACCATCATTATTCGCTATAGCTCTGTTCAAAAGGTAATGAAAATAAATATAAGACTCCTTCACTTGGTCGGAGGCGTCGTCGAGCAACCCTACCAGATCTTCCTCGATTAATGTGATATGGCCAACCTTAAGAAGATTTTTACACTACCTGAGTAGGTCGGATTCAACATAAACTATGGCTTTCTTTCTGGCATTAAACTAGAAATTTATAAGTATAAGTTTATGGGACTGATCAAGAAAAATAGACTGCATAAAAGACAACAACCAATAAGAAATCAACATCACTTGAAGTTGGAAGCAATTGAGCAAAAAATGTCCTTTCAATGATCATGTCAGAGTTACAGAGTTGAGTACATCAGAAAAAATGAAGAAGAAGGAATGAAAAATAAATAAATAAAAAGGCAAAAATAAACTAACTAAAAAGATCTACACCTTCTCCTTGTCCTTCTCCTGCTCCATGGTCTTATCTTGGTCAGCAGTATGTCGGTTGACAGTCTCAGCAGGCACTATAGAGGATTCCCCAGAACCCTCATCATTATCTTCAAAGTCTTCATCTAGGTTGGGAGGAGTTCTTGGGTCATGTCTCTCAAAAAGTTTAGATTTTACTGGAGTACCAAACTCATTCGAGGCCTCAGACCAACCTCCCTTAAAGAATTTTTCTTGACGTGGTCAATTTGGATGGCTACCATAGTAAAGGCTTTCTCCCATCCCTTATTTACTGCCTCATCCTTATCCTTTTTTTCCCTTGGCCTATAAGGACGAGTTATCATTAGTCAAGATAACCACCTCGTCATCAGCAGCCTTTGTTCGATGCTCATCCTTCAACAATTATTAACTCTGCCTAAGTCATCTCATTAAAATTATCTTTTCAGGCGTCCTTTGTTGCTATTGCCTAGTTCTCGGCAATTTTGACTTTGTCCTACTAGGCTTATCTTTCTTTCTCCAAGGCTTATTTGGATACTTGTAAGTATTTTTTCAAACCCTCTAAAGCTTCCTCAACACTAGTCAAGGAAGAAGATCTTATTTGTTCATCCTTTTCCATCATTTGGTTGATGTTGACCAAGAACTGCAAAGAAATGAAAGAGTTATTAGGCGAAAAGCCTTTAAAGTTATTGCACACCAACAAAGAAGTTGGAAAATTACCAAAGATAAATTATGAGCAGCCATCTCCGTTAAACAGGACGTTGTTAGGGGGTTGTAGTCGACTTATCAACAGGCAAAGTCCTAGCTTTTGTTAACTCCCTGGATAGCCTAGGGTTGATGGAAATAGAAGCGTCTTTAATTTTGCCTGATTAGCAAAAGATTTTTTTCCCATCTTAGCAGCTTTGGTTAACTTTGAAGATTTTTTGGTTTGATCTTGTTGGCCAGGCAAGCCTTTCATCAACCTCTTATATTGAGGCTCTTCAATCCGGGCCTCCCCAGTGTTCAAAACTAGTGGTCTCTTCTCACTGGCTTGAGATTTCTTCTTAGGTGGGTTCATTTTCTTGTCAGCTGGAAGAGAGAATTTCTCCAACAAGTTTGGCATTTTTCATTTCGGCATCTCGGCAGAAGGGGGTGTGGGAATAGTAGTACTATCCAAATATTTAAAGGAAGAAAAAGTTCCTAATTAGATGAATTCAAGTCCAGCTGATTCTACAATCGAGGTGGATATAGGTTTCTCGTCTAAGTTAACAGCAACCTGAGTCAGTGCAAGTGATGGCCGAGAAACTAAAGATGTAATTGATCTCTTATACTCCAATAGTACGAAAGCAGCTATTGGGTGTACTTCTACAACCTTTTGATTAAAATTCCACATATATTTGAGGTTTGTAAGGTTGACTTATCCCTTCTTGGGACACTTCTTTTTACTCTCCTCTGCAAAGAAAACAAAATAAGAGAGTTACTTGACAAGTTTACAAACAGTTCATAAGCAGAAAAACATTAAGAAAAAATTTATAACCTATGCCACGCCCTTATTAGGGGAACTTGGGACCAGTGTAGGATACCCCCATAGGAAGGGGGCATATTGCCAATTCTTGACAACGACACTATAATCCCAAAAATCTTTATTGGAATTTGGCAGATTAACTACTAAATCCCTATTGACTTGCCTAGTCTTCAAATAGTAAGTGCTTTCTCCAATAGTTTCACATTTGTTACAGACCATTAACTTAGGAATCCCAATATGAAACCCGTAAATCTCATTTAACATATTTACTCCATTCATCACCTTCCATGTGTTTGGATCTATCCTAGCAGGAACTACATCAAAATATTGACAAAACTGAAGAAAAAGAAGATTTGGCGGAAAGGTAATACCACACTCAACAATGAAAATAGTGGGAATCTAATAACCCTTCACATAGACCTACCTAATCAGGAGTCTTATTTTTCTCCCCTAACTCTTCTAATGAACCCTTATTCACGAAGTAAACCGTGGTTGAAACAGAGAAAAGGGTGAAAATAGAGAAAATAGGGGAAAGAAAGCTTATAGAAATCTAAAGACAACAACAAGGATGGAAAACGGTGACTGGTAGAAGGCAGTAAGAAATTGCAGAAAGAAAGCTAAAAAATAAGAGGAAGTTGTAACACCCCGTGTTTTTATTAGTTTATTTAATTAATTAATTGGAAAATTTGAAAAAAAAAATTATAATTTGTATTGGTTAAATGTGTTGGTTATAATTTTAGAAGAATAAAACTTCAAGCGGAATTGAAATCGGAGTTAACATGAATTTTTAAAGGATTTTTAAAGTTTATCCCTTAAGTTATTTTTAACTCGGCAGTTTCAAAATCCCTGAGTGATCGATCGATCGCCTCCAGGGGTCGATCGATCGACTCCAGGGGGTCGATCGATCAACCTTAGTAGATTTCGTGCGCAGCAGGTTTTGACGAGTTTTGTAATTTTTCAACTCCTTAATCTTTTTATATAAATGATATTTCGGGGCTAGGTTTTTAAAACTTATATTTTACCAACCCTAGAGCAGCAGACTCTTTCTTTGTTCATCATCTTCCACCTCAAAACCCTAGCCTCCATTAAAACCATCTTTAAATCTCAGTTTTAAAGGGATATAGTAATCTATCTCAAGTTGTCCAAGAGGAGTTTTTGAATTTTTTTTCAAGAGGAACTCAAATCTCAGATCGGTTTTCTACATTTAAAACCAGGCATGCTTACCCTATTCTTTTCCCTTAGTGTTATGTGTCTTGATTGTAGCCTCCATTAAACTCATGTTTTCTAAAATAAGTTATGATTATAATTATTAAAGAGATAAATTTTGGGACTGCTTTGCATGAAATGTTAATGTTACCTACTAATTATAACTGTGTTGTTCTTTGGGTTGTGTTGGTGTAGTCGGTTGTGTTATGGGCATGTGCATGTAGAGGGGCCCTTAGAAAAAACTAATTTTGATAGTTCATGTGAGAACCCTAAATAAAAATAAATTACTTGTGTTAGAAAATAATAATTATGGTAGGACTCGCATGTAGATATTATTCTGAAAATCACCATATTTATGTGTCCTTGATTTCCACTATTTAGATTAAAATTATTTAATTGGGAATTTAGTGTTGTTATGAATGTTGTTATAATTTGTTAATTTTGCCACTTTATGAAAATATTATAATTTTGATATCTCGGGGACGTTGGGTATTGTAGGTAATTGGTTTTCACCCTTTGTTATAGTACACTTGTTAGGTATGGGACTAGTAACTGAGTCTTAGTTGCGATTTATGCTAATTAGGTATGGGACTAGTTAGTGTAAGTCTATGCGGGTTATATAATTTGGGGTGGGGACTAATTTTCTATATTATACCATTGTTACGATAGCCTACGATTGACATCTAGGTGGAGTGAAATATTTTGTAATCATCATTTACTTAGGATAGGACGAATTTGTGTTTTGGGAACCCTTAGTTGGGACTAAAGGGTATCTTGAGGATTTTTCACATCGCTTTTAAGGGTGGGGGAAATTAATTTGAATAAGGAGTATAAAAATTTTAGAAATTAATATCGCCAGACTAAAACGGATATTAAAATTTATTGATGACATAATGTGTCTAGGGCCGACAGTTTAAACGGATCAGAGGACGATTTATGTCATGTCGTGTGTGGAGCCTTGTCATATCGCGAGGATCGCATGATAAAAATGGATCAGATGGAGGACTTGACAAGGGGATATGTGTGTGGGTGGAGCCTTGTCATATCGTGAGGGCCGACAGTTAAAACGGGTCAGACGACGGATTTGATAGGGGATGTGTATCTTGGTAAATTATAATTGAGGTTCTTTTAATTAAATTTAATATTATTGGGAATGTGGGTTAATTAAAATCATATTGGTAAAGATTAATTTTTTGGGGGATTAATAACCTTCATAATTAAAAGATTTTATTGTTATGGTCGATATATATGACACTATTGTCTGGGTTCAAGGACCCTAATTGAAAGGAGTATCCGGTATTCATGCTCGGGGATTTGGCTCTGACACATACGTTAACTAATCTTTTTCAGGATGTATTTGGGAGTTGCTGCATAGGATTTATTTGAGATCTTTTGGTGGTGCAACTGGATTTATTTATTACTTTAGTAGTTAGATTTCTCTTTCCATTCCGTCGTATTATTTATGAGACTACAGTTGAGTTTTATTGGGCCTTTCGGTTCCAAAGTTGTCTTGAGATTTCAGTTGGAATTAATTATTTAATTATTGAGATATTCGGAGATGGATTTTTAATCGCACTTTGGTGTTTTATCAGTTGGATGTCATTCATATTTGGGTTTGATTAGAATAATTTATCTTGTGGATTAAGATTTTTATGTCTCATAGCTGTCACATGCTAAGGATGTTATTTAATTTACTCACACCCGGCTTAGTTTTGGTGGCGACCGACTCTAGAATTTAGCGGGGTGTGACAGAAGTTCTTAGTGAAGATGATTTGAGGTAGGTTACCTCGATAGTAGAGATAAAATGATTAACTGCATGAACGATTGAACTAGCTCCGGGTGCATGCTTCCCAAAGTGCAAAAAGAACAACTACCTGGCGGCTCAAAAAAATTTGATTTTTTTAGCAAAAATGCGATTACTAATAGTGCCAATAAGTTTTGATCAACACTCAGATCTCACACCGAGCAATACTCTATTCTTTCTATCACCCATCAAGCATGAAGCATTGGGGTCTTTTGTTGTATGTGAAAATTACCTCCCCATGTGGACCAATGAACATCAGACACCTATCATCCTATGTGGTCATTCAACTATCTTGATCGACATCAGAGGTACCTAGTCGACCAAAATGCCGACCAACTCCAAAATATAAACCATCAAGAATAGCAAAATTTATTCGGATGGAAAGGCGACCAACACTGCATGCCAAGAGTCTCATTTATTGCAAAAAGATGGTAATGCCTAAAAATATAAAGGCATTTTGTCTCTAGGGTTCTAAACCATTATGAATAAATAGTCCCCTTACAAGGGGACAGAAGAATTAATCTCTAGCACACCATACTGAGCTCTTATAAACATCAATAGCAATACCATCAGTGGATGTAGGCTTTTAACAACTGAACCACTTTAAAATCTTGATCTCTTGTGTATTTGTTTAGATTGCTCTTATTATTTATCTGTGATTATAAAATTAGACCCACTCCATTTTTTAGACATCAACAAGTATGAAATGGTGTAATATGAACACATAAAATAGTAATAATAAACAAGATAGAAAGTGAAAAGTGGATAAGTTGAAAATATAAGACTTGAAGTGGCAAAAATAATGTTTTAGTATAAAAGTAGAAGTTGGACTTATGAATAAATTTTCCAAATTAAAGGACTCTAGTTAAAGAGTTGTATATTATGTGGTGAAAACTCATGTTTTGTAAAGTAAATATATAAAGAAACAATTTTGGCAAAGTGTATAAATTGCAAGTTAATAAGTGTGCGTGAATAGTGAAAAGTAAAGTAAAGTGTATAAAACGGGTATTTCAACTCAAAGGTTAAGTTTCACAAAGAATGATAAATAATGTTATTTTCCAAGATAAAATATCGACTTAGAGGTAAAATAAAAACGAAATTTCGATAAAGTGTGAAACTTGAAAATTAACTATTGGGACTAGTCGCTTCTCGGGCATTCAGCCTCATCGGTTGGTAAAAGGAAAATAAATAAAAAAGACTTAAAAGAGGATAAGAAAGAGAGAAAGGATAAAAGGGTTATAATGAAGTAATAATTAAAAGATACTATGAGGAAATCGGAAAATTAAGGAGGGTTTGGAGCCCTAGGGTGCGGCTTAATGCTTAGACTCCAGACCACTGATCAAAAGCATATTGCATCATTATGGTAGTCGGTGAAAGGCAATAAACATACATGGTACTAGTACCTCGATTAAGTAAGTGAAAAGATTACTTCTAGCATTGCGCTCATTAATGTAAATGAAAGTTAATGTGACAACTTGGAAAATATGAAAGTACATTAATGGTTAAATTAACAGGATACGAGTAGTATTAAAAGGAAGATCAAGTGTGAGTGGGCCCATTTCCCGAATTGCATGGTCATAAGTGCACATTGAATGGTTACGATACAATTTATGAGAACACTTAATCTAGTAAGGATGATTCCAAAATTTTTAAAATACACCTTATATATATGGATATATGTGACACCCCGCCTAATTAATTATCGGGTGATCAGTCCTTAATTAATTAATTTCAGAATATCTAGTTGGTCCAAATGATGCATCACTGTCGAGAACTCAAATTTTAATTTAATAAAAACTAACCACCTAATATTTAAAAAGGGTGATGTCCAAATTTTATCTTGTTACTAACCAAAATCAAAAGAATACCAACAAAGGCCATGCATCACAGTAATATAAGTAAAGTCAAACTGAAGTAAAATAAATGACTGGAGTACAACACATCCACATACAATCACATACAATAAATCCACTAAAAGGAAATCAAATCTAAGAGAGGGTTTAAGACAACTAAATCTCTGACTGTAAATAGAAGAAAGGACGACATGTCCAACAGAATAGATAACTACAAAATGAAGAATAGGCTGAGTAGTCTACTAGCAATTATCCTGCAGCTTCCACAGCAGCTACATCACGACAACTGAATAGAGTCTCCTAAGGCTGGTATCTGTAACACCCCGTATTTTTGTGCATTTAATATTTTAATTAATTCGAAAATTTTAAATTACTGGTGTGTTGTAATTTTAATTGAATTAATTATGGCAATATATTTATTTAAATATTAATCGGGAAGTGAATGGTTAATGTTTAGGAAACTTTATTTACTAAGTGAATAGTAATAATTTAATTACGTCATTTCGGGTATTAATGACGGGGTATGCACTTATCTCAACCGGGAGTCGGTATAGACTAAATTGGGTGTGAAATAAGGATTTTTATAAATTAATTCGGATGCCAATTCTGAGGGCGCGGTTGAGTCCGGATGGGTCGAGATAGTCTGAAAAGAGTACTCGGGGATAGTAATTGGGTCTCGGGATATTTTTGGGCATGGTCGGGCCCACACGGGGTGAGTTGGACCACTTTAATTAAGCCCATTAGACTAAAAACGGGATTAAGGGTTTTTAACCTAATTGGGAGATTAAGGGATGACAGCCAACATAACTCTAAACCTAGGGTTTGAGAGGAGATTTGGGGAAAAGCAAATCAAGAACAAATTGGAGGTTATCGGAGCCAAATTAAGGGACATCAACAACGGATCAGACACTACGAACACCTACAGGCAAGTGGTTAACTGTTGTGATTTCTAAAAGTTTGATAATCAATTCATATCATAGTGATGTGTGTATGAAAATTCGTTTTGGGTGTGTCGCCAAAATTTAAATTGGAATGGGTACAAAAAAAGGGGGTTTTGTTAATGGAATCATTGAATGAAATTTAAGGTAAGAATTAGTTGTGTTATATAATTATGAGTATGATCATCTGGTTTTAATGAGAAAAATCGAAATGTAAAATGATGGAATTTGAATTTGAAATTGTGATTGTACCCTAGAAAATTTGTGTTCTTGAGTGGGTCAAGATTCATGGTGTTAATGATGTTAAAGGTTTTAGATGATATCTTTAGTTCATGAGAGATATTATGAGATGATTAATAGACTGATTTGAGTTTGGTTTTTGGGGAAAGAAACCTTAAAATTTCGTTAATGGTGGAATTCAGCAAGGAAGAAGAGCTGGCACGAAGGGATCGATCGATCGATCGGGGGGCATCGATCGATCGACGATAGGAAATTCTGGGCAGTTCGACCTGGGTGAGATATAAGGGGGAATTAATTATAAATTAATTTTCATACATTTATTAGTGATAAATAATTGTGAAACAAATATTCCTAGCAATTTTGAGAAAGAGTAATTGGGACTAGGATGAATTTATGTGGGGCACTTAATGGATGAATTTGAGAAATTTTATTCCAAAATAGTGAGATACGGATCATGTGAGTGAATCCGGGTATATTGGTCATGCGACCCGAAAGTAGTGAATTAAGTTTGGAGATAAACTAATTAATTTAGAGTCGGGATATAGACTCAGGGAAATATTTAATTATGGACCAAGGGGGCGAGTCCGGGTATGTTGGTAATTATAGGTAAATATAATTAGGAAATTATGGAGATAAATGTGTGACACATTGTGGGTGAAAATGTGAGAAAGAAATTATGAGATGTAAAATTGGACCGAGTGAGTGAATCCAGATATGTTGGTTATGTGACACCAAAGTATTAAATTAATTATTGAGAGAGAGTAATTAATTTGGAGTCGAAACATAGACTCGGAAAATATTAAGTTACGGGCCAAGTGAGAGAGTCCGGGAAAAATGGTTGGGTGCCACCAAGTTATTAAATTAATAAGCGTGATAATTAATTTAATTAGAGTCGGATTGTAGACTCGGGTAGGATTAAATTAATAAATGTGATAATTAATTTAATTAGAGTCGGATTGTAAACTCGAGTAGAATTAAATTAATGGGTGTGACAATTAATTTAATTAGAGCCAGATTGTAGACTCGGGTAGAATTAAATTAATAAGGGTGATAATTAATTTAATTTGAGTCAGATTGTAGACTCGGGTAGAATTAAATTAATGGGTGTGATAATTAATTTAATTAGAGTCGGATTGTAGACTCGGACCGGTATTAAATTAATATGTGTGTCAATTAATTTAATTAGAGTCGGACCATAGACTCAGGGAAAGTATCATATAAATTGAAGAGTAAGTTAAATATATTAGAGTCAGACCATAGATTTGGGAAGATGATAAATTATTAAGTGAGAAAATTAATTACGTTGTGTCAGGCCACAGACTCAGGAAATTTCAGGCAGTGTACGGGACTTGGAGTACACGGTAAAGCCGGGGTTTATATTATATATATATACGGTGTAGTGACAGTATATATATATATATATATATATATATATATATATATATATATATATATATATATATATATATATATATATATATATACATGTATATATTGTGTGTGATATTAAATTACAGGCAGTGTACGGGATTTTGAGTACACGGTAAAGCCGAGGGTTTATATTATATATATAAGGTGTCGTGATAGTATATATATAAGTGTATTTATTGTGCGTGATACTAAATATCAGTGAGTAGATATTTATTTAATTTATATACTCTAATGCTATCAAGGGAGGTTGCGCGATGTGGGTGAATCCCCTAGCTTGAGGAGTAGGGCGAGTATATCCTCAGGTCATAGCGTCCGGTATATATGGGTGAGGGATTATCTCACTTTCAGGGAAGGAATATGACCGCCTCCACTACGTTTATATTTTGAGCCAAGTCGGTGAGCGATTCCAACTTGGGGAACTAGGTTTTGTGAGCACACCTAATGAGATAGCATTTTAGAGGGAATCATCCGGCGAGGGTATACTCGAAGGGATAGATATACGTGTGTTATATGTGTGGATATTGTGGTAAAGGTACGTATATAATGGTAGTAAATATTATATACGGGTAATAATAGAGTGTGTGATGTATTTACTTTATATACCTGGTGATACGATTATATGTTACTATTTAAGAGAAATTAATTAAGTTAATTGTGAAATAACTTATAATTCAGGAAATCATTGTACTCGAGTTAGAGTAGTATGGCAAGGGAAGATTATACCAGGACTAGTTGGACGGGGTAGCACAACTAGGTGGGGTTAAGGTAACCGGTAGGTGTGCACAGTAGTGGAGGGGCGAGAATGTCCACAAGGGAGTGCGACACTAACTTAAATATGAAGCGCATTCATGCATTTTAAATTACTGCAGTTAATTCACTTACTAAATATTTTCAAAATATTTTGGGTTCTAACCCTTGCTATAAAACTATTTTCAAAACCTTTTAGGTGTCCAGCCACAGGGACGCCAGGATTGATATTCTATTCCAGGGACACAGAGCTGCAGCATATGTGGATGCTAGCAGGAGTTTGGATTAGACGCATCATTCATTCATTCCTAGAGTAGGAATCTTGAATCAGTTTCAGTTTTATTTAGGGCTTGTCGCCCAGACTTCTCCGTACAGTTTTCATTTAGGTGTTGAATATTAGTATTAGATTATTTCTTTAGGGGCCGGTGATTTATTCGGCAAGTTGTGTAATTATGATTCAATTTATTTTCATCCAGTTGTGTGAAAGGTTTATATTTTTATTCCGCATGTACTATTTTGGTTTAATTAAAAAGGTTAAAATTTAGCACCAGTTTTTGGAATACTAGGTGGTTAGTAAGTTTTAAAAAGTTTTCGACAGTGATGCTAAAGATGATCCAACTGGGATTCCTGCTTTAATTTGGTATAGGACTGATCACCCGGTATTTTATTAGGCGGGGTGTCACAGTGTCCCTGTGGCTGGGCACCTAAAATAATGAAATAATAGAAACATATACAGAAAAACGGGTCAGATCCCGGGTTGAAAACAGTTTAAAATAGCAAGTGCTTAAATTGATTCAATTAGCACAATTATAAATCAAATTAACTTAGCGTACTCACTTGAGATACTCACCCCTCGATCTTAATGTGCATGCGTAACGAGCCTAACTACCCATACTAGTCATGATACCCTGACTGGATACTAAGTACATACAATTATGCTGGAAAGACTCCCTAAATAACTCAAGGCCGACGTACTTAAGATTTCGATATAGGGTTAGAATTACTTTAGTTTATTCTCATATTCTTCTAAATGCCCAGCTGATAATACCATAAGTACACATTTAAAAATAGAGTCATCAACATAAGACACCAAACAGGATTTTGGTTTACACACATTATTCTCTTTATGCATATATATCAATATATATATAAATATAAAAATATTGCACCCCTAGTTGAGAAACCCTTAGTGCTAGGCATACTCGGCTATCTAGTCCCATTGCATCGCTCACGCATAGAGGACAACAGGTTCAATCTCTCGAGAACCAGTAAAAAGACAAATATTTATTGGAGGCGAACATAGTCGCAAGCCGATGGGCTACGCACATACCTACGCACACATACGATCGTCATCACTATCATTCTCACAAATAGCCCGTACCTAGGTTCCATGCTCTAGTGGTACGACTCTAAATCCACCGAAGGCACACAAGATTCGGTCGTCCACAACGCGTTAACCTCCGTTCGATAGCCAGTAGCTAGGTATGTCATACACATAATATTTTGAGCAATAAGCATACACACAACTTTTATAAATTCATTGGCTTTCCCGTAGCCTAGTATTTGCAGTACGTATAATGTGCATACCTTATTATACCCTGTACCTTATTCGTATATATATTCTCCCTTGTATTTTCGCATATCTCATTTTCTATAACTTTCATTCCTTCCGAGGGTCGATATATTCTCCGCTCACTAATAAATATAAATTTTAAGTTACTCGACAGTCATACAGGCCTAACACTCAATTATATAAGTCTACGCGGATTTTGAAACAAAATCGGGCCTTAAAAGTCATTATGTAATCTCGTTAGAAGACCCAGAGAATCTCGTTCGAATGAAGGGACTTCGAACGAACCACCAAACTCGTTAGAAGTGACACTGGAATGTCGTTTCAAGTCTCGTTCGAACGACCTGGGCTGGACTTCTAACGAAATTTCCGAAGTTGCTCAGTTCATCATCTTTGTTCATTTTTCCAGATTTTCTCCACTCAAATCTCAACCTAAACCCATTCCAACCCAATTACGAGGTTTACAAACTACTCTAAGTCACCCTAGGACACTTCTTTGTATAGTTTTGGGGGTCAAATCCTTTTAATCGTCATGTAATTTCAACAAATTCCTTAATTTTCCCATAAATCGTATTAATATAAACCCAGAATTATTAATCTACAAAAACTCCATTTTTATTTCGTGCTTAACATTTAATTCACCAAATTTCACATTCCTATTAAGGGAAAAAATCCTCTACATGCAAACCCCCATCAGATTTCTAAAATTCCTATACGATTTTCATCATAGGTAAACCCAATTTGGTACTAGTTGTTCTAAAACCTCTACATATGTTAACAAGAGTAATAATTGCTAAGAGATAGAGCAAGATAATTACTTTCCTTAAAAAGGAACTTCTGATTCGCGGTTGAAAATCGTATGGGAATGATCCTCTTGACCCGATCTACGTGTTGGTGTACTTTTTGGTGTGAAAGCTTGAGTTCTTGGCTTAGGGCTCTAATGGAGTCTTCTTCTTCTTCCTTGGTTCTCTCTCTCTTTGCCTCTCTATCTTACGTAAGTTGAACTAACAGACCACTAGCCCTAACTGCTTTTAAACTAAACCCGATTTTTGTCCATTTAATTACCCAAAAATTCCAAAGGACCAAAATACCTCTCTGGGGTGTCATTTTAGGCTAAAGTGTCCCGGACTCCAATTTAAATACCCGAGTAGTGTTTTTTGACTATTTCGACCCTTTCGGACACTCTGGCACACTCAAAATAGTTATCCGAGTTATAGAAAAATAATTTACCTTTTAAACCCCCAAATAACGACTAGTGACACGACTCTTACGCGTTCCAAATATTTATAACATAACTGTCGTGTATCTCATCCCCGACCAAAATATTATTTCAATAACTACTAACTCTCATCACGTTAGTGATTATTATCATAGAATTGGATTAATTATAATTTAAATTTTTTCTACCATTAATTTAATTAATCCCCATTTTTCATAAAAATAAATATGCATAAAAATACGGGGTATTACAATATAAATATTCCTTATATGATATATACATTTCTAGTATTTTTCGTACTGGGCACACACTCATACCTCGTTATTTGACAACCCCCTCCCCCCAGGTACTTCAGGTAAATGAAACGACAAGGATAACGGGAAAAGAAAGGAGAGTTGTCCGCAATAATAGAGCTCTGTTACTATTTGTTAACAAAAATACAAATAACTTAATTGAATAAAATAATCTGCAATAAAATTGAACCCACTATAATGAGTTTCCAATATACAAAAGTCTCCAACCGAAATGTAAATGAAAACTTAAATACAAATGTTAAGATACTAACAACCGAAATGAAATCAACTCCCATGCTAAGGATTAAGGTTCTAAAAAACTCGGGACGTGACCGAGGCGTGGAGACCAAGCCTTTAGCCTTAGAAGCCTAGGCGGGTCTTAGGCATAAAAAGGTGTGAAAAGTCGTTTAGGCCTTTTAAAATATATTTTAACATTTTTAACTATAACAAGTATTTTAAAAATACTAAAATGGTACATACCTTAAAATATGTCTCAATATTTGCAAACTAAAATACTATTTTTTTAAATTAAAAAAAATGCTCGCTTTCTCACGCCTTACCCAAAAAAATGCTCATTTTTCATGCCTTACCCAGAAAAAAGTGCGTTTTCTCATGCCTTACCCCCAAAAATGTTGACCATCGTTGACCATACATGCCTTGGGCCAAAACTTGGTATTTGTAAAAAGCCCTACGCTTAGGCTCATTTTTTACAACACAGCTAAGGATGATGAACTGGATCTCCAATAGCTACAACTCTGACTGCTCAGTCAAACTATAACTGCTCAATCCTACTAATCTTGTATGATAATAATAATACATAGTAAGAACATATTTTATAAATTTGGGACAATGCCCTAAAGTTGCAAGATATATTATAATTCTTAACATTATTAAATATGACCCATTTACGCCCTATGTCATCACCCACCGACACTCATGAAAAATAAACCTCACCTCTCATCTATCATTATACAGTTATAAACTAATTATACCCAATCCAGACCATAATATACTAAGGCTACCAATCCACATAAGTAACACACAAAGTAATGGCCCAATAGTCCTAGTGCCCAACTGTCTCTTAATTCTTGACCATTACTAAGTTTCATGCGTGGAATGTCACGTAAGCGAAATCCAAACAAGGACCCCCGATCCATTACTATCTAGCTTAGTTGGTCGTTAAGATCCATTGGCCAAAGACTCCACAAACATAGTAATATCCACACAAACCAAATTTCCATCACGAGTAAAGATCCCATACCCAAATCTTATAAACTCCAGGCCGAACTAGACTATATGGATGTGACGTCTCGCAAGCAAAATCTAACAAAGGAACCCCTCGATACACTTATGTCTAAAAGAACCATTCATTTGAGATAGTCGTGTGAGACTCGTTAAGAAAATACCTAAACCCAATATATATATACAATCTACTATACATATATTATGTCGACCCAACGAAATAAACCATCTTAGACAAACTAAACAAAGAGCATTTGCACGAACTCAAAAATAGGTACACACAATCGAATATACCTATATACCGTCATCCCAAAGAAATTAACCATTCGGGATCAAATCAACAAAGAGTAATCACTCAACTCACAAAGTATATCACACACATACACATATAAGCCAAACATAATTGTCCCACATTCGAGAAATTTCCTAACTCAGGCCCCATATATAATCCATACAAAGAGTGTAACTCCTCTAAATAAATCCAATCATGAAGGATATACCATAATCACATATTGTTAATCATTCTTACTCATTATGATTAACCCATCCCCTGTGTATTTTAATATTTTCACGAGTTAGCTACACCTCCATTAATTGCGTTTTATATATATCAATGTATTTCTGAATTAGCCTCATAGCTATAGTCGAATCCCAAGTATATCAATATGTGTTTACAAATAACAATACCAAATATCCATAACCATTGAAGTAGACAATACCTAATGTTGAACTGCCCACAATTCCAACACATAGGAGTTTAACATTCATATGTTGTCCTCACAACCAGACTAAGTACCACATATATATAGATCATATATGCATAACCACGATTGATCCCATAGTTTAATAAATATCCACCTATATATATGTAAGCACCCCCCCCAAACACACACACACACATAAACACACATATATATAAGTGTGTGTGTGTGTGTGTGTGTGTGTGTGTGTGTGTGTGTGTGTGTGTGTTGGAATTGTGGGCAGTTCAACCTTGGGTATTGTGTACTTCGATGGTTATGGATATTTGGTATTGTTATTTGTAAACTCATATTGATATACTTGGGATTCGACTATAGCTATGAGGCGCATTCATAAATACATTGATATATATATATATATATATATATATATAACGCAATTAATGGAGATGTAGGTAACTCGTGAAAATGTTAAAATACGCAATATCTAGGTACACAAAGATATCTAGCCATATATATATATATATATATATATATATATATATATATATAATCGAGACTAATCCCATAGTCTAATAATTATACCCCAATATCTATGTATACAAAGATAAATCAAAGTGTACAGCACTATACCCCAATACGATTAAGCGTACTCGAACTAATCCCACTTTAATCGTGTGGTTCCACCGAATAATTAAACCATATCATGTATAATACATACATATACATATCATAATTAACACATAGGATATATCCTATACTAATATACGCATGCCCGTCCAAATTATCAAAATCTAATAATAATAATAATAATTATAATAATAATAATAATAATAATAATAATAATAATAATAATAATAATAATAATAATAATAATAATAATAATAATAATAATAATAATAATAATAATAATAATAATAATAATAAGTTTAAGAAAAAGTTTAATACACTCAAACCTAATTTAAAATCTCACCTCTCTATTCTTTTTAGTTTATACCATAATAAAATATAATTATAAACACACACACACACACACACACACACGCACACACACATATATATATTCTTATAATATACAAAAACCAACACCCAACTAACCATTCCAATAGAATCCAACCTGTAAAACCCATCGAAAACCAAACTATCGACTATCTATAGAGCTGGATCGATCTGGGTCTAGGAAGAATCGATCTGCATGGTCCACCCTGCTATGCTTCACCTAATTATACTTCCACAATAGCCTTAAAAATTCCAAAACTCAACTTAAGGTTTATACAACAGCTAATACCCAATCTTTCATACATAAAAGTCGCATATTAACGTCTATAATAAGTTTTTCATAAGACTTAACATGATTCCAATACATTTAAGGGTTAAAATTCAAATCTTGACATTCTAACGCTAGGTTCATCTTCTTCATGCAACTAGGTCAAACTACCATACGATTAATATCAATTATATCATTAAACATGTGATTACGCATTAATCAATAATTCAAACAATAAAATGAATCAGATTTACAACATATGATCATTCAAAATATCTAAGTCAACGGGTTTCCACAATATAACCCATTTAACCTTAAGGTAATCATGTGTGTTTACCTTAAACATGGGTCCAATTAATTAATCAACTCGAATATACACTAAACGTGTTTAGACATCAGATTATACAATTCAAAATTAGATTTAAACCCTAATAATATGCTTTTAACCATAGATCATACACAATGATGAAAGTCATAAATCGATTACACTAATACAATAAGCAATAAAGTATTTATTACGTTAAAGAAGGTTGATTCTTAATTAGTTCCTCTAGAGTCTTGTTACTCTTCTCCAAAAGCTTGCCCTTGATGCAAGGGTTTTAATTATGATGTATTATGATGTTTAGTGAGGGTTATAAACCTATTTAAAACCTTAAGTCCTTAAGTCTACTATGGGCCCACTTTTGGACCACCAAATAAGCCCAAACTATTAACCGAATACTCATATCCAAAGGTGTACCCATCTCGAAACCTAATTTTCCGCATTAAAACTACCATTCTGGACCTCTGTACATCCATAGAATCCCATCCTAACCTACCAACCCGAAATATCAAATTAGTTACAATCGAGTTAATTTAATTAACGAGTCATCCATAATTTATTTATAATTCTCAATCAAATTTATATTAATAATCCAAACCAACTAAACCCAGTAAATTAACCGTTATTTCACTCGAGTAAATATTAATTATCAATTAAATGATCATTTAATTAATTCCCTAAAATACGGAGTATTAAACTTAATTTATCCATTTATCAACATCTTCTTTGGCTATGCATCTCAGTGCTTTCTCATTATAAATATCATTGTCCCTCTTGATAGGTAACTCATTATCTTTTAGGTAATCTATGTAATTCTTCCTCTAATGCTTCCATAAAGTTTGCTTCTACTAGTTTATCAAATTGAGTTTGGCATTTATCGTAACTTTGTTGATACTTAGCATCCTATTTAATCACACTTGGATAATGATAAATATCATCTTATTGAAACGTCTGCTGATATGTCATGGATATTATATATTAGCATCCATTATCCTTATGCATTCTAGCACTTCTATCTCTATTATATCCTACTTTCATGCTCATATATTAGTTAACCTTGATATTATATATATATATATATGTTGTACAAGGTGTATCTAAGGTTTTTTAGGTATTGGAACGTAGAATGGAGCATTTGGTAGCATTTCGGGAAAGTTCTGTCATTTAACGTAATGTTAAGGGAATGTTTGTAATTTTATACTTCTTGGTTAGGACAACAAAACTTTATGGGAGCGTAGTTCATTGAGTTAGCATCGTGTGTCCATAAACGGAGCATCGTTTTGAGTCCGGATGGTTGAGTTAGAGCAATTTTCGTAAAGCAACTTTTCTCCCGTTTGAAGAACAAATAGTCCAAAAAAATAGAGTCCCGATCGACCGGTCCCTCTCCACCGATTGATCGGTTAATGTGGTTTTATTTAGGATAGATCTCTTTTATTTTAGGTTTTCGTTAGGGTTTGGTTTTGGGGCTCTTTCCTTTCTCCTTCTTTGGGTTTCATCCCAAATTTGTATGTAAGTATACTATTCATCTTCTTCCCCATTAATACAAGTTTCATTGTTATTTTCGAGCTTTGTTAATTAGTTATCTTCAATTATTTCTTGATTTATTTACTTACCTGCTTTAATTACATCCTTTAATGTGTTTTCTAGCTAAGTTAGTTTAGTTTGATATTAATTGAACTCACCTTGGACTAAATTGTTGCTTTTATTTGGTGATAGATTAGACAAGTTTAAATGGGCTAAGTTGTTCTTGTTTTTGTGCCAAGAAATTTAAGAGTGTATATCATATATGCACCGTATTTACAACCCTGTGTGTGTAATTTTCGGAATATATGTTGACACAAAAATCATAATAGGTTTTTATGATAATTTAGGGAGTGACAACTCTTGATTTGATTAATTAATGAAATGAGATTTAATCTTGGTAAACTTGTCTTTCCCTATAACCATTTATACTAATAAATCCGAGGTGTTGGATATTATTCTCAATCTATAGTTATTACTCGTTTTGATTAATCCTAGTTTAAATACATGTCTATATTAATCATTTGTTAACCCTTTCATCTTTTACACTTTTATTTGAGAAATAATAAATCAATTTACGTCTATCTTCATTCCACATGGATTTGATACTCGGACTAGCCTCTATACTCCCGTAAGAGTGTAGTCATAGTTTAAATTTTTTGCATAGCCGTGAGAGCCAAAAATAATGACAAGTGTAGGAACACGAACACTTGATTTTCCCTTGTTATCATTTATCATCGGTGTCGGGAATTGTTTATTTTAGAATTTAATTGATTTAGTATTTCTTAATATTATTCTTTCTATTTGTATTATTTGTTAACTAGTTTTGCAACTTCTACATTTGAGTGCCAAGAAACGCTTTAATCTATCGGACGCACATCACTTTGTGAAATTTACCATCTTGAGCTTATTAGGGGTAAGCATGTCTTATTTTAATATTTTCGGTAATCGCAACAATAATTTCCAAGGCGTAAGACTTTTGATGAATACTCGTAAAGTCAAAGACTTGAAACATTTAAAATGTCTTTGGGTAAGTATTACAAAAGTCAAGAAAAGAATTATGGGAATTTTAAGAATGATATTTCCTATAAAGGACCAAAAGATCCTTATAATAAGAATGTTGAAACTAATTGCAATAGATTTTAAAATTCTTATAATAATAATTATAATAGTAGTTTCGAGGATAGTTTTCAGACTTTTTATTTTAAAGAATTCGCGCCTCCACCTATGACGTTGCATGAGGGAAATCGCATTCTTGCAAATGAAAAGCTTAAAAACCATTATCGAGAACAAAATCATTATTGGAAAAAAGAATAGAGTGCATTATTTGAATCCTATAATGATTTTTCTTCCTATACTTTTGAAGTTAAGGAATGTTTTGAACCAAATGAGGAATCGATGCCTACTTTGGATCAAATCACTCTTCTCTTTGCTCTAGACATAAAGGAGAACAAAAATGGTGAGGATATGAAAATTTAATCACTTTACAATGAGATTATTTCTTCTTTGAAAAACAAAAAAGAGATTGAGACCTTTGTTTTACCTCAAACTATTTTGGAAGAACATTTCATTGAAAGTGTATCCTTCTCCTTTGGAATTCAATCTTCAAGTGATGATGATTCATCTATTGAGATTGAATTTATTTCTTATATATCTTCATTCCACATTATCGAATCGTTACAAGTATCCCATGAATCAATTCAAAACTTTTAAATGTTTAATCCTTTCATCGACGAGGATTACTTATTTGAGTCGCTTTCGATAAAGAAAATCTTGCCTCCACATGCGTTATCTCCCATTACAATTTCAAAATATTTGGAAGGAAATTCTATTTTTCTCAGATCCCATGTGCATTCGTCACCCGTTCAATCCAAACTCCCCATCATCTGCCAAAAACTTTTAAATGGTGATGGTTAATTTCTTCCTCCTTACATGCACCTTCCATTATTCAAACGGAATAATTATATTTCAGAAGGTATGTATTCAATATAGGGTACACAAATTATCCCTCAAATCCAAATCGTATTTTTCGTGGACTCCAAAATTTTCAACTTCTAGTGTATAGTCGGTTAGAAGTTAAAAGTGTAGGTTGTACATATTAAGTTGATTTTCTAGTTACTTATTGCCTAGTGTAATTAGGTAAGTTATTATTATTATTTTTTGTTATGCTCAGTGCTAACATATTTTGTAGAGTTTTTACTTTTCAGGGATCGCTCTATTTTGGGTAATATCGTTATTTTCCTTTTTTTAACTTGGTTCTTGATTCACATTGATGATTGTGCAAGGTTTAAGTTAAGAGGTATGGGATATGCTTCCCATTTCCTGTTGAGTTCCATTGATTGAACATATTCTCTTCCTAAGCATGCTTTTGTTGTAAAAAATTGAAAATTTTCAAAAATATTTTCTTTCTTTTTCTCCTTTGTTAGGCATTTTGACTTTGTTTCTGATGATAAACTTCAATAATGCCCGATCCAATAGATAATTTAATGATGCATGTTATCGATTTTAGAATTCATTAGACTTTATTCCTTGAATCATTGATATTATGAAAAACTTTATGAATTAAACTTTAAACCCATGAGCAGATGCACTTTTCTTGTTTAATTGATTTGGTTTATGGCCTTTATAACTCAGTAATCTTATGTTGCATTATATACACTTACACCAAGTGAACTTTGTGATTTTATTCATTTGTGACTGTTTATACATTACTCTTTCCTCATTGAAAACGTTATAGGCGTTGGTAACCTCACTATTCTTTCATTTGATCGTTCATTAATTGAGTTCATATATGATATGTGTTACTTGATCATGATTGTAAAATTTAGGAAATGATCATATTCCATCTTTGTTATAACCCATATTGACCTTCACCTCAACTTATATGTTTCCCCTCATCAACCCCTTTGAGCCTAAATATAGCCTTTCATTTCAAAACCCCAAATCCCATAACCAACTCCAAATGGAGTCTTAAACCATACATATCAATTTCCATACCTTTGTTTGGAATGATACTTAGGATTAAATGATGTTCTTGTTATGTAGTTGCAATTGAACATGTGAGAGTGAAAAGAAAAGAAAAATGAAAAACAAAATAAAAAGAAAGTGAAAAAGAAAATAAAAAGATGAGAAAAAGAGGAAAAGAAAAGGAAAGTACTTCCTTGATGTAAATAGCTTTCAATAATCTTTGTTTTTTTCTAATGTTATATCTAATGCATGTTATGGAAATCATATTTCAATTTTAAAACTTTTCACAATTTTCGATTATCCAAATCATTCCATCACCAAACACTTTTGAATCCGTAAATATTCCCTTCCTTTAATATGTAACAACCTGTATTTTGAGGAATTAAAAGTGAATTGATTTGTTTAAATTTAAATTACACGTGTGACGTAATTTAATAGAAATTAAATATTACGGGTTGATTAAATTATTAATCAGAGAGAAATGATTAATGGTTATCTAATCAAATTACTAAGTGAATAGTAACCATGTATTTGACATCATAGCAAGTAGGGGTGAAAATTTTGGGAACGAAATGAGAACACTACACGAAACGAAACTAAATTAACACGGTCTTTTGTGTTCGGATCATGTTCGGGTCTGGGTTTTTGGACCCGCTAACGGGTCGTGTCGTGTTCGTGTCTAATTTCTTCCACGAAATTGACCCGGTAAGGACACGATAGTGACCTAATTAAGAACACGATATAAATCCTATGTAGACCCATTATCGACCCCCATTTAGACGCATTATCAACCCACTATTTAGACCCATTATTTTTTTAATTCCTCCCTAACTGGTCTAATTGTGTCCAATCGGGTCGTGTTGGATCCAATCGTGTCCAATTGAACCGTATTTACTTATCGTGTCGTGTCGTGTTTTTAACGTGTCATGTTCAGCTTAAGGAAAAAAAACACGCTATTGCATCGTGTCGAGTTCGGGTCCGTTGGATTCTTATCGTGTCGTGTCGGGTTATGTGAAAACATGACCCATTGACCCGTTTTTCCACCCCTAATAGCAAGTGATAGTGACGTGGAAGTATTTTATCTCAACTATAAGGGGTCGAGATAGAAAATTATTTGTGAGTAACTTAGATGATGATTTTGAGATTACGGTTGAGTCCAAAATGGTCAAAACAGTGAAAATAGTATACTTGGGGGTATAGTTTGGGTCCCGGGACAGTTTTAGACCAAACCAGCATCATAAGAGGATATTTTAGCTATTTGGTAGCCTAGGGTTAAGAGATCTACGAATTTTCAAAGGTTATATAAACTTATAGCTGGGAGAGGCTAGGGTAAGAGGAATAGAAAACGGTTAGAGGCCATTAGAGAAGAAATGGAGAGCATTAGGAGAGGATTCTTGGAGATTTCCACCTTGTTCTTACATCACCATCACCTTTGGAGTGTGGATTAAAATAGAATCATCATCAAGAGAACCAAATCAGATAACTCCCATACAAGGCAAGTATTTATCTTGCAAATTCTTATGAGTTATAATACCCATGTAAAGTAGGGTCTTCGAATTAAGGCTAATTGATACTATTCTTGTGATTTAAGGAATATAACTCTTAATTCGGAATAGGATTTCATGTAGCATAAATTCCAATTATATAAATGAAACAAAATCAGAAGTTATGGGATTAAGATTAAGGGATAAATCTAGGTTTTTTATGCACTTATTTAAAGAACACAAAAATGTAGGGTTTAATAATTAATGGAGTTTTAATCGGATCTTGAATGAAATTGTATGGATTTAACACATGATTTACGTTATAAATCATCCCTACATGTCTATTTGATGTTTAATTATGTTAACTAGGATTTTGGGATTGTTGTATAAAATTTTGAGGAATTGGATGGTATAAAAAATTCATAACAGCGAATTAAAAAAGAAGACACCAGATACATTTCAAATTGATTCGGCCTTTGAGTGAATCGATTCAGTTTGCCCAAAATTGGAAATTTTGTCCTTTTTGTTTTATACCCTAAAATTTAGTATAATTCATGAGGGGACTTTTTGGGATATTTTTAAACTATATAGGGAAATGTGAAAAGGTCTGTAGGCATATAGTGGAGATTAGGTTTACATAAATTGAGACGAGTTAAGGATTGGGATAATTGTGCAAATATCCATAATTGATGAATGAATGAAATTCGAGGTGGGTCACGTAGTGATAAGTGAACCTATATTTACGACCAGTAGTATATGATGGGAATAACTACATATTAATCGAGTAACTAGAACCCTTAGAGTAGTGAGCAATACTCAAAATTATATGAATTGGAAATTTAATTGAAACTAAAAGTACGTCGAATATGCGAGCGATATATACTACGTACAATTGATAAAATTGGGTTGTGTGCATACCCACTGAATAAAATATATATATATAGGTTGTGTGAATACCTATAGATATGATTTGATTATGTGTGCGAACATACCTGTGTTGCCTGCTAAGGTTTCCGTGAAGAGGGAGATCCCACCTTGAAGATTCCAATGAGGTCTGGATTTGTGTCCCCGAACATGGAACTTAGGGTGGCCCGCAATGTGTCGTGTATTAGTGGGACTGGCAGGTTGTTTGGGTACATTAGGTATGTGCATATCCCAAAGGATTACAACCATGTTCGCCTCCATTGTTGTGTTGATTAATTTTGGGTTCAAGGAGACACGCCGAACCAATAGTCCTTGATTGATAACGAGCGGTACGTGGACTTGATAGTAGAGTATGTCAGCATCACGAGGGGTCATTTCGGGGATGCTATAGTTGTGTATATATTATATATGTGATGAATATATACCGGTGTGATATTTCTACTTATGTGAGACAATACAATTGATAGATGATGTATATTTAAAATACTTTACGTAGTGAAACTTAAATAATGAACTCAATTATAAAATAAGAATAAATAAATTTATTATTGAGACAATAGTATCGTGTCGTATAGGGAAATATGAGGGAAATAAACTTATCTATAGTAGTCAGATACATTATCTAGTTGGGCAGGGGATACTAGTTAGGTAGAATTTAGCCAGGAAGATTGATCATTCACAAATAAGGACGTCCCACAAACACACTTCGAAGATCCTCCATACAAGTGGTTCGCAGGACCCACCTCGAGGACCCTTCACAACAAGTAGCTCGCAGCGCCCTATCTCAAAGAGTTTTCAACGGACCTGGCTCGAAGAATCCAATTCGAAGAACAAAGTCACTTGGATGACAATAGTTTGTAATAAGAAATATAATGTTGTATTATGTCTTTTATCTTATGAATATACATGTCGAGTGAGGCTGTTTGGTACCCACAAGGGACCATGTCTGGCAGGGCATGGGAGAGCTTTCATGCTCTATCAAGCAACCTCCTCTTGGGACTTCGCAGGGACATGGTTTGGAGGATTGAGAACAAGGCAACGTTGGGAATTATGCTAACCCTCTTAGCACAGTTGGGCAAAACTTCACCCAGGACAAATGTCACTCGAGCCTAGTCATTGCTTACTTATTCGAGTGAACCCCCTCGAGGTACCCGATCTCCCTAAATACTTGCCCCCTCAAGATTACCTCTTCGAGGTACCTTGGGTGCTAGACTGCCTGACTAATGTGACCAGTTACTTAGCAATAGTCACTGTTTGAATCACTATCTGATGTCATAACGTCTAGCACTTAGGGACTCAAGAATGTAACACTCAAGTGATTTTATCCTTAGGATGACAGGTCTATCTCACAAAAACCCGACCATCTAGCCACCCTCGAGTAAGCCTCAAGATGACGAGTCATATCCCTCATTAATGCCCACAATACTTCCAGCCAATAGAATGGTTTCCCGCTAAAACTATCAAATCCCATGCATTGAATTCAATATCTCGTGCATTTAATGCACCCTACAAGAGGGATCAAGGGCATGTTAACTCGAGCAACCTCTCCCCCATATAAATAGACAAAAATAAATAAATCAAAGAGAGAGGATCCTGAACCCAGAATTATTGCCCAAATTTCCTTATACCGGAGAACCCTTGCGAGAGCATTAACTCCCATACACATTTAACGCACCCATCATTGGTCATTCACTGGGCTTGAAGTTCCTACCTTGCCTTTATTATGCATGGAGTGCTTGTTCTTTCTCCATCCGACCACATCACCTATGAGTCATATTCATTTATTATGCTTTCCATATGTCTCCTATGTTAATAATCTCTTTAATACAGGCTTGAATATTGAATCTCTTTGTCTCTGATTTAGATGTGGCCATTTTCTGTATTGCGCACTTAATGTTGTTGATCCCGATCTTGATAAGGGGTTACACCTCACTTAATACTAACTGTATTTGAAGAATCCACATCTTACATTTGGCGACTTCGCTGGGGAGGTATTCTCTTTTTAAAAGATGTCAGGGGATAACACAATTAGAGTCATTGACTTTGATGCTATACAGCGTGAAGAAGAGGCAAACAACGTTGCGTTGCCTGAGGGGATGAGAACAGTAAGGACATAGCCTAGCGCGCCCGGTATTGGTATCGCTGAGACGATGGCCGCGCAAGGAGGAATAGGTTAGGTGCAAATGCATAGGCTAATGAGTTTATTTGCAGAGTTCATCAAAACTCTAGCATCCCAAGCAATATTGGGAGCCCCCATGGGAGTGAGTTCCTTTACTACACCGTAAGCGGCCATACCATCTCCCACTATTACAGGAGGAGTGGTTGCGCCCGCTTGTAGCAACGCCTTCCCCAATGTTTCACCACCCACATGCGGTGTGTATCCTACTATGGTCCCACCCGTGATAACGGGATCGATATTGCAAAATGGAGGAGTAATTTTAGCAGCTCCAGCCATAACAATAGATCAAGGGATAGACGTGCAAGCCTCAACTATACTGGTGGTAACAATGACGCCGCTAGCTAGTCCCTCGCCAGCCAGCTTAGAAGTTATGAAGAAAGAGCTGCTAAAGTTCATAACTGTGTCTAAAGGAGAAAGCCCCTTGGTGTACGACGACTTCCGTACTCCCTACTCAGAAGCGTATAACAATGAACCCTACCCAACGAGTTATATTCCTCTAATTTTTAAAAAGTACACGGGGAAAGGCGATAATTCCAAGGAGTGTAAAGAGGTTCATCGAGAGTATGGGGGTCCACTGCAATGATAAAAAGTTAAGGCTAAGGGATTTTTTGAAATCTCTAATGGAGAAAGCCTACACGTGGTATTCCCACCTGGTCCCAGGTATTGTAAGCTCTTGGGAGGAATTGCATGTTTTGTTCGTGCAAAAGTTCTTTTTGGCTAAGGATGAGTTCACACTCACCCAGCTCGCATGTGAGAAATAAAAATCGACAGAGGATGTCGTTGCTTATATCAGAAGGTTTTGGGAACGCTCCCTGAATGTGAGAGAGGAGATGTGAGAAGACAAACTTTTATAAGTGTGTGCAGAGGGCTTGTTGCCCGAGTTTATATGTCACTTGATTAACAAAATAAGAGAAGGTAAATTTGTTGCATTTTTAAAATCAACAAAGAATATTGCTTTAGTGGTCAAACCCATAGTACCCCCGCCTGCTTTGCAAAGTTTACTGATGAGACCAACAGTCACCTCGGGGAGAGGAATACCCTCGAGGGTTAACTATGCGGACGATGGGAGTAAAGAATGAAATAATGGCGGTCGAGGAGGTAGAAGGGGGAAAAATAACAAGAGAAAGTTCGAAGATGAAGAGGATCCCCTCGAGCTACATTGCACGGTAGAACATGCCTTGAATCTTTATGATCTCATGGTCCATGATAAAGTATCCAGGTCGGTTAGCGTCCACACTGCGCCACTCACGTGAGAAGACAGAGAGAAGCCTCATTATTGCGCACTGCATAATAGGGTAAATCATCCTACCAAAGTGTGTTTCTCACTCAGGAGGTTGATTGACTGTCATGTAAAGAATGGGGACATCGTATTGCCACAAACTAATGTAAATAATAACCCTCTGTCACCTCATGGGGCCTATATGGCTAGCGCTTTTGATGAGGAGGTTGAGCAATTGATGATGGGACGGTGTTTAGAAGGAAGTGATGTAGAAGAATTTGCCGATGATGGCTTAGAAGGGTGTCTAGAATAATGTACCTTCGAATTATCTCAACTCCATTTGGATGGCGGGATTGAGGGGGAAGAAGATCGAGGGGAAGAAGTATACGATCCCATTAAGTGACTCAATAGTCAGTTGGGAGCCTATTCTCTAGAAGAAGTTAATGCAATGATAGCATACGATGAGGTCGCATTTAGAGACATGGAAGAAGTTTACGAGCTAGAAGATGACCGGACAGATCCAAGGATCAAATGCGTGCCAAAGGTTGGTTGGTTTCTTGATCAGGTCGGTCTGCCTGAAGATTCCCAGCCAAAAGTCACATGAGCTATTTTGGAGATCGCAAAGAAAAACATAGCACCACATTTAAAATGGAAGGGGCCTATGGCTAAACTGGTGAGTAAATATCTCTCGAAAGTCACATTCTCGAAGGTTGATAGGCTGATCAGGTATCTGCACAATAGACCCTTATATGTTACTGCGTCAGTGAATGATTGTGTTTTCTCACGAGTCTTGTTGGACGGAGGGGCATCCATCAATATAATGACTGTTGGATCCTTTTATGCCACCGGGTTATCGGAGACAAGGATAGTACCCCATTTATTGGCAATATCATGTTATGATAATTAATCCTCCACATCAATGCATTATGTTAATGTGGGCATCACGATGGGGAACATAACTTCCCATTTTAAATTCCACATTATGAATTGCGAGTCGTCATACCAGCTGTTGATGGGTAGGGTATGGATGCACAACCACGAGTTGGTACCCTCCACTTATCATTAATGTGCGAAATTAAACATAAAGGGTAAGGAGGTGGTGATTCGATATACTAAGAAACCTTTTTCAAAGGAGGAGGCCCCCATAGTGGACGCAGCTTTCTATATTGAGCTGGCGGAGGAAGCTACCATAGTAATACGATACACCGGGGGAATAAAGGTCCCGTCAACTTGAGAAAGAGTGTGGGCACCTGCTCAAACGATTGTAACTTATAAAGAAGAACGAGAATCGGGAGCGATGAGGCCCCCTAGTCTATCAAGACAGCTCCGTGATCGAATGACCCCACACATCGACCCTATTGAGCACCAAGTCTGAACGTAGTGTGTTCTCAGCAGATGAACAGTGAGTGAGGCGGATGAGAATCATAGGAAGAGGCCTTTTCAGATATAAGTGGACCGACAATGCAAGTGGGTGGTTTTACCTAACGGCAGAAATATCTACAAGTTATGAAGATGTGAGCGGGCAGCCGAGAGTCTGGATGATAAAGCTGACCCAGTCTATGAATGCTTCCTAGTGGATAACCAGGGGCAATGCTTGGTAATCAATAACTCTAGGGTACAAGATTTTATGGAGGAACTAGAAAAAAAAAACAGAATGCATGAGGGATAGCCCTCGACTGCAGATCCAAGAGTTGGAAAATATCGACTTGACCAGAGAGGACGAAGATCCAAACCCAATTTTTATATCGAAGGACTTGAAGGGAACTCCTTGAGGGGAATTGATCAAGCTTCTATCAGATTTCAAAGAGGTCTTCGCGTGGAAGTACACTGAGATGCCTGGAATAGATCAGGAGGTGAGTTACCATAAGTTGAACATTTTCCCCTCGGCTATTTCGATGAAACATGCCACCTGAACATACAAGACAGAGTTGGACCTAAAGATTAAAGAGGAGGTCCAAAGGTTGCTCACAGCTGGTTTCATAGTCCCGATCCAACATTCGATCTGGCTATCCAGCATTGTGCCTATGGGAAAGAAGGACAAGAGCCAAGTCAGAATATGCGTAGACTTCAGAGACCTAAATTGGGCGTGCCAGAAGGATGAATTCTCGTTGCCTTCATTTGATAGCCTGATCGATGAAACAGCATGACATGAGATGTACAGCTTCATGGATGGCTACGTAGGATATAATCAGATAAAAATGGATACAACCAAAGGAGAGAAGACTACTTTTCGGATGCTTTTGGGTAATTTTATGTACACAGTCATGACTTTCAGATTGCAGAACGTAGGAGCCACCTACCAGAGGACGATGATGGCCATATTCTATGACCTTTTTCACAAGACCATGGAGTTCTATGTCAATGATTTGGTGATTAAATCCAAGAAGGAGGGATCCCACCTGGACGATTTAAGGAGGGTGTTCACTCGCTGTAGAAAATATAAGCTAAAGATGAACCCTCTCAAATGTGCCTTCGGGGTAACGAGTGGGAAATTCCTGGGGTTCGTGGTAAATCTCCAGGGGGTACAAATGGACTTGGATAAACGACGAGCCATCCTTGATATGCCGAGGCCAAAATCAGCGAAAGAGTTAAAGAGTTTCCTTGGCAAGGTCTCCTACCTGAGGCGGTTTGTCCTGGGGCTGGCTGAGGTAACACACCCCTTGATGGAGCTGCTGGGGCTTTATTAACCCAAAAGAGCGAAGGCATTGAAAAATCTGTTTATTACTTGAGTAGGATTATACACGGGCCTGAGGCTAGATACACTAGCATTTAGAGGCACTGTTTGGCCCTTGTATTTGTAGCATAAAAGCTAAGGAATTAATTGTTATCATTAACGGTTCATATTATAACTAGGTGCGACCCCATAAAAATTTTCTTGCTATAACTATATTGGTAGACAGGGCAGCTAGATGGTTTCTAATCCTTTCGGAGTATGACCTCAAGTGCGTGGTCCCTCGAGCCATCAAAAGTTAGGCATATGTAGATTTATTGGACATCTTACCATTAGGGACATTTGAGCCTCCTATTGAAGATCTCCCGGGTGATGACCCCAGGATAATTTCGTAGAAGCCAGTCTAGACGAATGGAGTATGGAGTTCGATGGCTCTTCAGCCGAGAAAAAAGGAGGAGTGGGAGTCATTCTGCAAAAAGGCAATGAAAAAATTCGCCTGTCTTTCAAATTGGAGTTCGAATGCTTAAATAATGAAGCTGAATACGAGGCACTGGTCCTAAGTTTACTCGAAGCACTAAAAAGGGGCATCCAAGTCCTGAAAATTAAAGGGGATTCTAACTTGGTGGTGAAACAGGTGACAGGGCAGTTTGATCTGAAACATATGAGTCTGGCGCCTTACCGTACGATCATCCAGCGACTTCTCGGACAGTTCGAGGTGGTAAGGATAAAGAGGCACCCTCGAACGATGAACAGACATGCAGGTGCCTATGCCACTATCGCACAAAAGATTGCTTTCGATGGAGAATCAACTGTGGTTTGAATCACAAAGAGAACGATCCCTTCGACGGTATCTGAGATGCTGCCCTCAGAGGACAAAGACGATTGAAAGGGTGAAATAAAAAGGAAGTTGGAGAGAGGGGAAAGGCCACTTAACCTGGACGATTTAGCACAGTACTTCGTTGCCAGGGGCAGCTTATACTCCAAGAATAAAGGAGGTTGGTTGTCCAGGTGTGTGGATCCCAAGGAAGATAAAAGAATGCTGATTTAAGTACATGAAGATAGATGCAAGCAACTAAAATTCCTTTGTACATAAGGATACAACGGGCAGGGTACTACTGGCCTTCGATGAGACAGGAAGCCTTTGCAGTGCAGAGAGAATGTTCGAAGTGTTATCTTTTCTATCAGGCAGCAAAATATAATCTCATTGACCAATCGCAAGACTAAAGACTGCCCTATATGGATTTTTTGATAGATGGAGTGATGCCAGCAGATAAAGAGGATGCTATGAAGATAAAAAGGTGAGCACCGAGGTACTTATACAAGATGGGAAGTTGTACCGACGAGGCTACCACGACAGGCCTCTAAGGTGCATAAGAAGAGAAGAGGCTGAAGAGGTGTTAAAGTAAGCTCACGACCCAGGGCACATCGAAGGAGCCAAGCTTTACGATCAACTAATGACTTTGGGTTATTATTGGCCTTCGATGAATAATGACTCGGCTGATTTTATTCAAAAGTGCAAAGCTTGTCAGCTACATGGGAATATGATTCACTCTCCTTCAGTGGACCTGCACTCTCTATCTACACCATTCCCATTCCATACTTGGGCCTTTGACCTGGTATGATCCATCAACCCTTCATCACGAGGAAAGATATGGATTTTAGTAGCCATGGAATGTTTCACGAAGTGGGCGGAGGCCATACCGCTCAAGAAAGCCACTGTGTGTGGGGGGGGGGGGGGTAGTAGCTCAATTTATAAAGGAATACATTATTTGTCACTTTTGCATCCCGAAGTTGTTTCTATCGGATAATGGTACTCCCTTCGTAAACAATGAAGTGCGCCTACTCACAAAAAATTATTCCATCATCCATCACAAAATCAACAGTAGCATACCCTAAGTACAATGAACAGGCAGAGGCCACCAACAAAACTTTAGTGAACATTTTGGCAAAAATGTTAGAATATTTTCCAGGCTCATAGGATGACAAGATCCCTGAGGTTCTATGGGATTATCGAATGAAGAAAAGAAAGCCAACAGGGTACACACCATTATTTTTAGTATTTGGGACAGAAGTTGTGTTACCGGTCGAACTCGAGGTACCTTCTGCTCACTACAAACTACGAAGTGTTATGCTCCCTCACAACCGCCATGTACAACTCGAAGCCTTGGAAGAGCACATGTATAATTCCACGAGGCACTTTGAAATATACAGGAAGCAGTTATTCAGATCTTATGATCAATTAGTGAGGCCAAGGAAGTTCAAGGAGGGGGACTTGGTTTTAAAAGCATGCATAAGACACATAAGAGGTTTGTCATTACCAAAATTCAAATCAAACTGGGATGGGCCCTATATTATTCCAGTAGCTCACGATTAGGGTTACTGCGAGATATCTAAGCTGGAAGATAATGTGACTTTCAAATTTAACAACAAGTGGCTGAAGATTTATTACGTCTAAATGTATGTTCTACCACTCTTGTTCATTGACTTGTTTTTTTTAAACGGTGGATGTACGCTTTAAAGCAATTGGGTTCGCCCGTTTAATATAGTTGGAAGCAATATTCATGTGGCATATGCTAGATCACTATTTTATTTTTACAAGTTCACTGTTTGATTCATTTATTATGCACGATGTATTTAGCATTGACGTAGTAAGATTAACCAATATTCAATTGAAACAACGGAAAGAACGAGGGCACCAAAGTCACCAATGTTGATTTATTTCATAATTATATAAAAAATAGCTGTGGTTACAAGCAAGCAAAATCCAAAATAAAAAAATAAAAAAGCAAAAACAAAAGATTATAGCAACATGTAATGAAGGAACTAGGGGTCGTCCATGATAAAACGAAGATTCTCTTAACCAAGTAGCCTGTGGTGATGTTGGGGAAGAATTTGCTCAAGGTTGCTTTGATCTACAATAAGGTCAGCTAAATCCTTCTGACGAAGTTCCCTGGCCTAATGAATGGCCTCTAATTCTCGCTCTTTCTCAACTAACTCGGCCTCCACATGAGCAATTGCCTCTTGGGCCTCCTGTACGCCTCGTTCAAATATTAGTAATTGGGATTCCAGACTTACAAGCTCCTCTGAGATGGCCACTTGTGAACGATGGGAACTTTGGAGGTAATGATAGACGAGTGGAAGATCAGCCTTCTTAAAACTTCATAGTAGCTCCACCAACCAAGTCATAGAAAATACATCATTCGTCAGCACGTTAATCCTCCCCAGTAATGTCTTGATGGTATCAGGGCTAAGGAACAATAGGAGAGTATTGAGGATTTCCTCCAACATCATCGCGAGCATAAGCAAACTATACGCCATCATTCCAGGAATTGACTGAAGGCAGTGAGCGATAAAGGTCGAAGGGAAACAAACCAGCTACTGCTCGATTAATAGGCGAGGACCCTCAGTTAAAATAAAAGGGAAGTTAGCCAATGTCTGCCTCACAACCACTTCGGGGGTTGCCTTAGGGGGATGCATGCTGAAAATACTATCACTGGCAGAGGGACGTTGGGTATACGAGGTGCTATCACTCTCTTAAATCTGAAGAGCAATCAATACAAGGGCATCACCAATTCTAGGGGCCTCGCCCAAAGAAGCAACTCCAGCTAAGGTTCCCGCTTGAATTAATCCCTGAATAACAAGTTCAACTTTGGGGCTACGGGTCGTATGCTGATCGACCTCCACCTGAAATACAATAAATAGTTAAAGTAAGAAATAAAAGTAAGGAAAGCATATACAAAATATCTTGTTAACATAGAGATTATGCCTATAGAACTAGGCTCGCTGACCTTCGGTTATGGGAGATTATGCCTATAAGATTAGGCCCGCCTGACCCTCGTTTATGGGAGATTTTAATTTTAAAGTCCTACATTACTAGGCTCACCTGACCCTCGGTTATAGGAGATTATACCTATAAGACTAGGCCCACCTGACCCTCGATTATGAGAGATTATGCCTATAAGACTAGGCCCGCCTAACCCTCAGTTATGGGAGATTTTAATTTTAAAGTCCTACATTACTAGGCCCGCCTTACCCTCAGTTATGGGAGATTTTGAGCTTAAAGCCCAATATTACTCGAAAAAATTAACAAACTTATATGAAGTAAATAGATGGAAGAGTGAAAGTACCTCTGGAAGCCGCTTGTAAGAAAATTCGCGAGTGTCCATCTGAACCACATCTTCTTCCATTGTCTTTGGGGGCAATCACATCCCCCCGACTTTAGCAACTTATTCTCGCCTAATATCCTCCACTGCCTCAACCACACTTTCTTGTTTGCCCTCACCTTGGGCAGCTGTAGCAGGCTCATCACCTTCTTAGTTTAGAATGGAAGGCCCGAACACAGATACAAGCATTTGGTCATTAGAAGGAAGGTGAGCTGAAGGAGTAGTTTCAACAAGTACGGGAGCCTGTAAAATAGAAGTTAGAAGGTAGAGTAATAACTTGGAAAAGCAACGATAGCTCAATTAAATAAGGAAACCAAACTTACCATACGCAACGAAGAAACAGGCACAGGGGACTTTAATATATCCTCAGTATCTTTCACATGAAGGACATCCCTCTCAAGGCCATCCTGCTCGTGTAAAACAGAAGGATCAGGGGAATATCCGCTGCTAAACCCAGACGAGGAATCAGATATAACTGCCCCTAGGGGGAAATGGGAGATTACCTGTGAGGTAGTAGGTGTAGCTACTTCTAGAGGAAGATCCACTCCAACATCATCGTGTGCACCACCTCGCACATCAACCTGAAAAAATGAGAAAAAAAGCAAGTTATAGCTGAATGGAGCCATTAGCATGAGAAAAAAATAACGAAAGAAGATATTTAGAGCAAGAGAGATTAAGGGACTTACCTCTTCCTCCAACACATCCTCTACAATCTCATAATCTTGAGAAGGCAAGGCAGGTTTTGAAGAAGAAACCATCCTCTTCAATCTATGCCGTCGCACCAACATAGTCTCTTCTTCTTTTTACTCTTCTTCTTCTTCTTCTTCTTCTTCTTCTTCTTCTTCCTCTTCTTCGACTTTCTCCTCTTATTCCTCATCTTCATCATCACCAACATCACCACCAGACACATGCTCCTCGGGCAAATCCTCCTCACTGGACTCACTCAACTCCTCTATCACAAGCTTGAGGGGGCTAATCGTTTTCATCTTTTTATGAACCCTAACAGATTAAGGGTCATAATAAAAGCCATGAGCAGACATCTCGGCTGACATGAAAACTCTCTCTTATTCACTAAAATGTTCCCAAGTTTAGCGAAGACAATCCACCATCTGGCTCACTGCTTCGATAATCTTTGGGTCAGGAGTAGAGTCTACTGGAGGTTGTGGAACGGTCTTAAGCTTATTCAAAGGCGCCTTTCGAGTGGACCTAACTGTTGCAATCGATGAGGCAGTGAGAGGAGACTCAGTCCATCTAACTGGCCTCAAAGGACCATGGGAAACATCGGCCTAAAGAGAGGTTTGGGAGGCTTTCTTTCTTTTTACAACCACCTGATCCACATGCGCTATTTGAGGCAGCTCGGGAGGAGCGTTGGTGTTGGCCGTACTAAGAGGAAAAATGGAGGACTGGGTGGTCCAATTCCTTAAACCCAACTCAGTGGGTGGAAACCTTTCAACTTTAAGATATCTGGGCTCCTTTAAGAGGTTAGTTTGAAAGCGAACCAACTGATTCTGCCAAAACACGTTAATGTACATAGCCGACCTTCCTCCTCGAGCTTCTTTGATCAGAATTATGGCATTGGCTTGGTAGTTGGCACACAAACTAACAACAGTGGAGGTCAATGGTTCGAACAGGCAAAAAAAATCGATGGGTTTTTCTCGAGTAAAATGACTTAACAAGGGGGACCCTTGGTCGTAACCAAACTGCGGGGCTACCCTGTGTGGGCTATACATGGAATAAAAAGATGACCATTCGGTATAAGAAGGCAGATATGAGGGGATTCACGGTAGGGGACACTGTTCTCTGGGAAAATCCTGACAAGGGCTTCGTCAATAGGAGCAATGAGACACTCCCCTTCAGTAAAGAAATCATTAGTAAAAAATTTACTCACCCCAATATAGGGGCGAGGTATGAACCTCTCAGCTCGATCAATTAAGGCAATTGGGGGCTTCTTGACACTCTTATTTTTCCAATAACAGATTTGGGGGATCTTCACGGGCTGTGAACTAGGGTAATTACCGGCGGGGGCATAATCAGGAAAGTGGTCATATAGAAAAGCTTCAAGAGAACGTTGGTGGCGTAATTAGAAACATTAAACCTGCCGATGCTTCAAGAAGTGTCCGCCATTACACGATCCATCCAGGTATATAAGGAGACAAGAATAATGACAATAAGGGGGATTTTTACACCATTGACCATACGAATGGCCATGTTGATCAAGTCCTTTCGAGGACAGTCGTGGGGCTTGCCCGGGAGATAGACCTTCGATATCATCACCCAGATGTAGCCCTCCAACTCAATCTTGGATCCATAACCTTTTCCATTTGGAGGCTGTTTAAATATCTCCTTCCCCCGAAGGTTCTCCCTGGCTGCCTCGCGGGCTCTAAGAACGGCCTTTTCCTTAATAAAATAAAAGTAACAAATTACTTCATAGTACGTGCACTTGTTATAAGTAACCATACAGTCCTTTACTATCGCCTTCAGTTCACTTCTCAAATCTTTTTCCTCGCTGGAGACAGCCTCCTCGAAGAAAGTGTCAAACCCAGCAACCTCTAACCCCAAAAGTCCACATATATCTTCCAAGGTGATAGTAAACTCACCCCAAGCGGCCACAAAGGTGTGTGACCTGTGGCTCCAACGAGAAACCAGCAGTTATAGAGAAGTATTTTTCTTGGCAAGAGTAAGGTCAACCAACCAAAGAGAGCAAGATAAGCCTACAAGGGCTAACTGAACGAAATATTTTGAATGGATATACTCAGTCCAAGGGACCAACCCCTCGCTAGCACCCGAAGAGGCTTCAAATTCCACCTTTGAGTAGGGTAAATCACCACACTCAATTCGAAAGCGATTAGCAGTGGCAGTGGGGAGGTAAGTAAAGTCTTCAGCGTCCTCGCTTTCCTCCATCAATAGGTTAGGATTTTTAATCGGCACCAAAGCACCAGGGAATCACTTCGCCATTGCCCGAAAGTGGTCATTTTCTCCAAAATAAGGAGCGCGATGGTATCGTACCCATTAAGCTTGGCGTGCCTGAGCTGCAGGATAATCTCCCCTAATAAAGAGAGTTCTTTTCACTGATGCTATGAGAGATAAGAAAAAGGAGAATGGAGAGTAACTGGAAAAGAGAAAGAAAGTTAAAGAAGGCAAGGGTTTCTTTTCTAACTCTTGTAGAAAAGCTCAAACTCAGAAAGTGAGAACCCAAAGGTGAAGTTTGAATTGAGGATATATCCCCTTTTATAGGGGCAACATGAACTCCAAGAGACTGCAAAAAGTGACGCTTTGTAAAAGCGTAATGATGGAATTTTGGAGTAATTTAGCTGGCGTGGCAGCCAAGGGCGCATGACCACAGAAAGGCAAAGGTCGTAATGATGACGTTTCGGGAGGCGATGCATCGATTAGTAGTACTGATTACACACGCGCGCCCTGGCGCTGCCACGTGTGATGCATAAAAATGCAAATGACCACTACATTTAATGCGACATGCTTGGGGTCTTGTCTGCCTTGGGGAATGAAGAGCTTTGGGGGAAATGTGAATAAATCTCTTCATTTTCCCCAAGAAAATAAACTTGGGGATAAACAAAGGTTTCGTACAGATATTTCTTCTTGTAATAAATAAATATCTCTACGAAGGGGTAAATGTAGGGGGTGTCCTCCCCGATAAGTGATTAATTTAGCCATGCAGATTGATTATTCACAAATAAGGATGTCCTACAAACACACTTCGAAGATCCTCCATACAAGTGGTTTACAGGACCCACCTCGAGAACCCTTCATAACAAGTAGCTCGCAACGCCCTATCTCGAAGAGTCTCTAACGGACCTGGCTCGAAGGATCTGATTCGAAGAACAAAGTCACTTGGATGATAATGATTTGTAATAAGAAATAGAATGTTATATTATGTATTTTATCTTATGAATATACACGTCGAGTGAGTCTGTTTGGTACCCATGAGGGACCATGCTTGGTAGGGTATGAGAGAGCTTTCATGTTCTATTAAGAAACCTCCTCTTGGGAACTTCGCAGGGACATGGTTTGGAGGATTGAGAACAAGGCAACGTTGGGAATTATGCTAACCCTCTTAGCACACTTGGGAAAAACTTCACCCAGGACAAATGTCACTCAAGCCTAGTCATTGCTTGCCTATTCGAGTGAATCCCCTCGAGGTACCCGATCTCCCTAAATACTTTCCCCCTCGAGGTTACCTCTTCGAGGTACCTTGGGTACCAGCCCGCCTGATTGATGTGACCAGATACCTAACAATAGTCACTATTTGAATCACTTTCTGACGTCATAACGTCTGGCATTTAGGGACTCAAGAATGTAGCACTCAAGTGGTTTTGTCCTAAGGATGGAAGGTCTAGTTCACCAAAACCTGACCATCTAGCCACCCTAGAGTAACCCTCAAGCTGACGAGTCATATCCCTCATTAATGCCCACAATACTTCCAGCCAATAGAATGGTTTCCCGCCAAAACTATCAGATCACATGCATTAAATGCAATATCTCATGCAATTAATGCACCCTACCAGAGGGATCGAGGGCATGTTGACTTGAGCAGCCTCTCCCCCATATAAATAGACAAAAACAAATAAATAAGAGGGAGAGAATCCTGAGACCAGAATTGCTACCCAAATTTCCTTATACCGGAGAACCCTTGCAAGAGCATTAACTCCCATACATATTTAACGCACCCATAATTGGGCATTAACTGAGCTTGAAGTTCCTGCCTTACCTTTACTATGCCTAGAGTGCTTGTTCTTTCTCCCTCCGACCACATCACCTGTGGGTCCTATTCATTTATTGGGCTTTGCCATATGTCTCCTTTGTTAATATTCTCTTTAATGCAAGTCTGAATATTAAATCTCTTTATATCTGATTTACCTGTGGCCATTATTTGTATTGCGCGCTTAACGATATTGATCCCGATCTTAATAAGGAGTTATGCCTCACTTAATACTAATTGTATTTGAAGAACCCACATCTTACAGTTAGGCGTGCACATTAGTTGAGAGGTGGGGATCTCAAGGGAGTGCATGTGGGTATTACATGTGTAATAAATAACTGATTTAAATTGTGATTTATATACTTGCAAAATGTTTTCATTGGGCTCTGACCCGTGTTAAAAATATTTTCAAAACCTTTTAGGTGTCCATCCACATAGACGCCAATCTTAGAGATTATATCCAGAGTTGCGTAACTGTAGCAGTGTGGAGGCCCGCAGGAGATTTCTTTAGACGCTCCAACTCATTCATTCTAAATAGGAGATTTCCTTAGCAATTCATTTGGATGTGTTGCCTTTGTAATTATTTATTTTATTCAGTTATGCATCAGACTGTATTTCGATTTTATTGTACTTATTTCAGATTGTAGTTAGTGGATTATGTACTTGGAAAAGCGATGGTTTATTCGATCTCATTTATTTATATATCTATCGTGTGATTTTTCAGACTATATTTATGTGTGAATGGTTTAGTTCATTTATTTTATTTCCGCATGTGGTCATAATAAAGAATAAAATTTGGCACCAGCTTAATTTGACATACGTGGTTAGTAATTAAAAAAGTTTTTATAGTGATGCTATGAATGAACCAAATAGGATTCCTGTTTGTTTTAATGAAGGACTGATCACTCGTGGTTAAAATAGGTGCGGTGTCACATCATATACCTTAACCCCTAACCTACTTTGTAACCCTATTGTTGATGTAAAAAACTAGACTTAATCTAATTCAAATAAAATGTGTAAGTTAAATTGTAAATTGTAAATAAAAGCAATAGAATAAGAGAGTTTTTAAAGTGGTTCGGCTATGTCAGAAAGCTTACGTCCATTATTCTTGTATTGATTTCAGAGGCTACAAAAAACTAGGTATCTTGCCCTAGAATCCATTATGCCTTGCCCTTGATGAAAGGGATACAATGTATTTATAGTGACCCAGAGGTCAAGGGTTGGAATGTCAAGGGATGGAATGCTTTTATATAATTAAGCATTTACATCCTTACATAATAACTGTGACGAATGGTTGTGTAAACCACATATAATATGACCCTTAGTATGATGATGTTTTGTTGTCTTATTGGCTGACCTTCTTTGTGTTGGTCGGCATTCCTTGTGTCTTTCGGCATTCCATGCTTTGGTAGACATATTTATTTTCAGTTGACTCTTGCCACGTAGGAGGACACATTATTACTTCTGATTGGTCCCCGTAGGTGGATAATTTTTGGCATCAACAGAAGCCCCCAATGTTCCATGTTGCGCTTGCGTGAAAGTATGGAGCATTTGATTCTAGAAGTAACTCAGAGTATTTTCATGATGTTTAGTCGGCAGTCGATATCCCACACTTGTAAAATTTACTGGCACTATTTGAAAATGGCTTTTTTATAAATAATTTGAATTTTAACGAACCGCCAAAGGGCAAACGGGTATTTTTAACCTTCTGATTCACGAAGCTGTCGGAATGTCAATCTTTGTTACATTTAATCATTTCCTTCGCTATTTTTTAGGCAACCCATATAAGGCTGGAGCTTTTCCAGATTCTTCCTTACCCCTAAATTTTCGAACTATAGCAGTTATCTCCGAGCTTTTATGTGATCGTTTGCCATCGTTCCTCCTTTCCTTTGATAGTTTTTACTGAATCCTTAATCTTCTGTAAGAATTCTTTCTTTTTTTATTTTTCCTCATTTTCATATTTTGAACCATGGTTTATATAGTTGATGATGAGTCTTTAGAGGAATTTAGGGCAGAGCATAAAATTCCATATTAGGTCGAATTAGAAATCCTTCATGGGCCTTTAGATGTATATTCCTTGGATGAAGGTCACTGGATTCCCACTTTGTTTATAGCAGAGTGCGGTTTTTCATTTCCACCAAACCCTTTTTTTTCATTTTTGCGAATATTTTGGCGTTGTTCGAGCACGAGTGGCTCCCAACACCTGGAGAATTGTCAATGGTGTAAACAAATTGAATGAACTCTATGGGACCCATATTGCGATTCTAAAGATTATGTTCTGTTATAAATGGTCCATTGCAGGGGAAAATACATATTATTTGAAAACCAGAGCTACTAATAGAGCTTTAGTGTTGAATCTTCCTGACTCCAATAAAGATTATTGGAGTCATGCTTTAGTAGTTAAGAATTGGCAACATGCCCCCCTTAATGGTGGAGTGCCTATCATGGTCCCAGATGTCCTCAATCAGGGAATGGGATAGGTTGTTATTTCAATTTTTCTTCTTCTTTTTTGATATTTTTTTATGTGTACTAAATATCACTGCTTGTTGATTTGTTGCAGAGGATCATAAGAGAAAGTCCCTCAAGACGAGTGAATTTCATTTTGAAGAAATAAAATTCTTATGGGGCCTGAACTAAAGAACGGGAGAAGATCACCCTCGATTAGCTTCTATATTGCTGGAATATAAGACCTCCATCACTTTTTTTATAGTCCTACCAATAGTTGGCATTCCATCAATTATAAATGACTTGGAGAAAGACCCAGTAACTACTTCCCCTGCCAGTTAATCTGTTAGAATTATTACTGAAGCCCATTACTTCCACCTCTGGACTCCATTCTTCCACTTGATATTAATATGGGCAAGAGAAAAATCCCCAACCTTTTGAAAGATGACTCTGCAATTGGTGCTAAGAAACCAGTTGATACTGCTGCCCAAAAGAAGAAGAATGATGTTGGAAAAAAGCTCCCAGCCAACAAGGATGATTAATCTCCTTTAAAGAGATTGAGGAGGGGTCCTGACGATAAGTAGGTTGAGAAAGTTATTAATGTCGATCAACAGGGTTTGGTCAGTGTGGTTCCACCGATTATTGGCCTATATGTAGCCTTTAGTCTTGGCTTGGCTAGGAAGTTGATCAAGTTTGGCAAACTCCTTGACCACGGAGCTGTTGCTGCTTCAATGTCCCAATCTCAATTATCAGCAAGGGCTTCTCAAAGCCTGCCTTTGGTAAGTTTTCATTTTTGACGTTGGTCGGGTGCTATACATGCTTTTTTAATTTTGTATTAACTTAGATTTTTCTTGTAGTTCTTGGTTGACTATAACTAAATGATGGATAAGGACAATCAACTACATTATTCCTCGGGAGAAGTAAAAGAAGACTTTAAAGGTCTTAGACAGTCTTTGCAAGAATCCCAACAGGCTATGGAAATTGAAAAAAAGGCCCGGGAAGAAAAAATCAAAACCACCGAATAATATCAGCAGAAGGCTGATAATGCTTTGGTTACGGCTAACTCGGCTGCTACTAAAGTTGAGTGCATGGCAAAGGCTGCTGAAGGTTAAGTAGCCATAGACCTTTCTGTCGAGAAGGCCAAGAGGATGAAGGCCAGGGAAGATTCCTTCAACAAGGTCTAGGAAAAATCTAGGATAAAGCTATCTTTGCTACCTATGCTCAAGTTAGGTATGCCAAGAAAAAAAATTCAAGGAAGGCTGGTCGACAACACTGAAGGAAGTTGGTACTACTGAAGATTCTGAGCTATTCCTCAGGAATGATCTAGGCCCTCTACTTAACCTTGATGATGATATTAAAGATGAAGCTGGTTTAGGGTAATCTCCTTGTCTGTTGACTCTGCTTCCCCTCTTATCGACTAAAGAAATACTTCAGATATCCCTCCTACTGAGCAAGAGATCATTGATGTGGAGAAGGCTAAGAAGAAAGTGTAGACTTGCTTGACCTCTTGTATTTTGGATCTTCTTTTTGTCTTTATTTCGATATATTTAGAACATTTCTTATTTATCAATGAAAGAACTTTTCCTTTAATTCACATGTCATTTGTTGTTGCTCGACTGTTGCTCTGCTTTCTTCTTTCGTTGTTAATCGGTTGTTATTTTATCTTTCTAGTTTATGGCAAATATGGAACAAATTGCCTCCAACGACTTGGGCCTACTCAAGTGCTACAGTAATCTATTCAAAGTTGGTCACAAGGGACTTAACTGATGAAGAATTAATAAACTTACTCTGCACATACGTTTCTTGTCACACCCTAACCCCATTAGGATATAATTAACTAGATAGTTTACAAATAACAATTATAATTTATTTATTATTTAGGTAATACATATTTAAACAACTTCAAGGTTAAAATGCGGAATATTAAAAAAATCCAATCGTTTTAAGGAGACATAATTTCAACATAACTCACATATCATTTAACTTAATTACAACTAGTGCAGATTATAAAACAAACTAACAAGACCCTACTTCTATGTACTCAACCTCCTAGACCTGGCAGTGGCAGCTGGAAAACCTGAAAATGTAAACATATAAAACCATGAGTTTAAAAACTCAGTGAATGTACTACATCTATCTATAGTAAAAGTACTATATTAACATATCAACATAACAATATATACATCTTTGTGCCAAATTAGGCCATATACATATCCGGAGTTAATAAACCCCACATCTCCTGCCCGTAGGCAATGATAATATCCATAGGTTTTAAAAACCTAACATCTCCTGAATTGCATAGCAACTCAACATATCCTGACTTTTATAAAGCCATAACATCTCAACATCTCTTGGCTTTTAAATAAGCCATAACATCTCAACATCTCTTGGATTTTAAATAAGCCATAACATATAAACATCTCATGACTTTTAAATAATCCATATCATCTCAACATATGCTATATATATGTCATATCCAAAATCAACTCAGTAAGTACACTCACCTTGTGTTGTCAACTATATATTCACGTTTCCCTCGGGTGGAGCTGAACTTGGTTGATTTGACCTTACACCTGTTAATCCAACTAAATCAGTATTGAAAATCAATCATAAGTATTATCTTAATATAATTATGTAACTTTAAATAAGTACACAACCACAATATGATTCTACTCAAGTTATATTCCATGAAACATATGTAAAGACGAAACGATGGTATATATGTTGATAAGGTCATGAACATTCAACCCTAGAAACTACCTCGTAAGTAATTTATAACTAAACTCAAGTAAACATAAAAGTATACTTCTGAATATATATACACATGAAACATGTACTCCAAATACCCTTGGGAAGGGGTAGATACAAACATTCTTTCATGGGGTATCCAATATGGCGTCAAATCATTGTCCTCCCTACTTAACCATCCCATATTCATAAATAGTACACATACAGGTGTTCAAGATTATCAATCTGGAAACACATCTAAATATACTTTCCGTTACAAGTGACGGTGTAATTTTTCAAGCTTCCTAGGGCAAGTTATGGCCATTTCTTTACAACACAAGAAATCTTTCCTACAAACTCCTCTATTGTTCCTTTCATTTCCAAGAATTTTCATAATTTTTATACAACATAAATTTCCATGAGTTTCGACACACTTTCAGTAGACATACTGAATAGTACATAATTAAAGTTTCATAATATTTGGACTTCATTTGATATCTCAAAAGCTTGACCAAACTCAGGGCATACCGAAATGAAATATTCAAACAGCAACTATATACCAACTTGCAACCATCACTAAGACCTAACCATAAGGAGTTAAATTCTGATTTTCGGATATGATATGAATATATAAGTCTATTTTCATATCCAATTGGAATTTCTTAATTCCAGTAAGCACACAAAGAGATATGAAAGTTTGAATACAAAGGGTTTCAATAAAAAGCAATATGACCTATAACACCACTTATCTCACATATGAACCAATACATATTATCACAAAGGAGGATGAAATTTGGATCAATAATTCACGATTTATATACTTTGAAATAAGTATAATAGAAGATTAAAACAATATTAACACATAATATTACCTTGGAAACACCTTAAGGATTTTCTTGGAATTGTTTTCCTAGATTTTCCTTGTAACCCTTTCTTCCTTAATTTCTACCTCTCTTTCCTCAAGCTAATATCACATAAAACTGAACCTAGGGACTTATTTGCTGAAGAAATAAGGTTAAGGGAGAGTTTTAAGTCGGCCAAGGCTGCCTCCCAATCCATCCAATCAAATTAAAACATTTGGTTTAATAAAAGACAATTTACCACTTAAGGGAATTGACAGATTCGCCCCTTCTCTTAATTTCGACCTAACTTCTTAATCGAGCATCCGTTTGATGCACCGTTTGTTGTGTTACAACCCTAACTCACATATCTACAACTATGTAGTTTTCACCTCAAGTCAATTGTAATTTTACAAGGGTCAAAACTAGTCTTAAACAGGAACATTTCTATCGAAAATAACCAAATCTTGTGTTCGTAAATAATTCGACAATTCATGATTTATGAAAGTAGAATTATACTAACCATAATCACTTAACATTAGATATAATAATAACACATTATTCATATCACATAGGATAATTATGATTTAAATATAATTTATCATAATCATATACGGGTTGTCACAACCTCCCCCCCTTAGAAAATTTCGTCCCCGAAATTTAATACGAATGACACTTACCAAACAAATGGGGATACTGTTTCTTCATGCTATCCTCAGTTTCCCAAGTTGCTTCTTTAATTCCATGGCTCATCCACATAACTTTAACTAAGTGGATAACCTTATTCCTCAATACTTTCTCCTTACGATCAAGAATTTCCACCGGTTCCTCGATGTATGACAAGTCTTCTTTCAGTTCAATAGGTTGGGTTTTCAGTTGATGAGATGGATCTGCCAAATATTTACGAAGCATTGATACATGGAACACATCATGTAAACGAGATAAATCTGGAGGTAATGCCAATCTATATGCCAGGGTCCCAATTCTTTCCAACACTTTATATGGTCCAATGTATCTTGGACTTAGTTTCCCCTTCTTTCCAAATCTCATAACGCCTTTCCATGGTGAAATACATAGGAATACAAAATCCCCCTTTTGAAATTCCAATGGATACTTCCTTTTATCTGCATAAAATTTCTGCCTGCTTTGCGCTATCTTTATCCGTTCCCGAATCATTTTGATCTTCTCAGTTGTCATATCTATCAGTTCAGGACCCAAAACTTTCCTTTCACCCACTTCATCCCAACATAATGGCATTCTACATCTCCTCCCATATAAAGCTTCATAAGGAGCCATACCAATGGTGGACTGATAACTATTATTATACGCAAATTCCATCAATGGCAAATGATCATCCCAACTGCCCTTGAAGTCAAATACACAAGCTCGTAACATGTCTTCTAATATTTGAATCGTCCTCTCAGATTGCCCATCGGTTTGTGGATAAAATGCAGTGCTGAACTTCAAACTTGTGCCCATGGTATTCTGTAAACGAGGCCAAAACTTAGAAGTGAACGTTGGATCTCTATCTGATATAATTGACACTGGTGCCCCATGTGAACGGATAATCTCATCAACGTACATATGTGCATACTTGTCAACCGTGTAGGTGGTCTTAACTGGAAGAAAATGAGCTGACTTTGTCAATCGATCTACAATCACCCAAATAGAATCATGCCCCTTTGGTGATCGTGGCAATCCTACAACAAAATCCATCGTTATATGCTCCCACTTCCATTCCGGAATAGGTAATGACTGTAATAATCCTGCCGGCTTTTGATGCTCCGCTTTCACTTGTTGACATACTAAACATTTAGCTACAAATTCAGCAATCTCACGTCTCATATTGTTCCACCAGTAATACTCTTTCAAATCTCTGTACATTTTGGTACCTCCCGGATGCATAGAGTAAATAGAACTATGTGCCTCTTCCAATATATCCTTCTTTAAGGACGGATCATTCGGTACACAAATTCTATTTTTATAACACAATGATTCATCCTTCTTAATTTCAAAGTCACTCTCTTTACCATCCAGGATTTCCCGTTTCTTCTTTTCAAGGAATGGATCACTGACTTGCAAATTTCGTATGCGTTCTGCCAGTAAAGGTCTCACTTTAACATGTGCAAATAACGCCCCCATTTTAGATAAGTTCAACTCGACTCCCATCAGTCTTAATTCCATAATATTGCCAACCCGTGCACATTGAATACAAGATAACCTCCCCAATGACTTTCGACTCAGAGCATCTGCAACAACATTGACCCTCCCGGGATGATGGTGAATGGTACAATCATAATCTTTAATTAACTCCATCCAACGTCTTTGTCTCAAATTCAAGTCTCTCTGTGTAAATAAATACTTCAAACTTTGATGGTCAGTGAAAATTTCACATGTCTCTCCATACAAATGATGTCTCCATAATTTCAAGGTAAAAACAATAGCCGCAAGTTCTAAATCATGTGTAGGATAATTACATTCATGCGTCTTCAACTGTCTAGATGCATAAGAAATTACCTTTCCATGTTGCATGAAAACACAACCCAGGCCCTGATGTGAAGCGTCAGTATAAATCACAAAACCTTCTCCACTGGATGGAACAGTGAGAACTGGAGCTGATACTAGCCTATTTTTCAACATTTCAAAGCTGTGCTGGCATTCATCACTCCACACAAATTTCACTTCCTTTAACGGCAAGGCTATAGATGAAAACCCCTTTATGAATCTTCTATAATATCCAGCCAATCCTAGGAAACTCCTTATCTCCGTTACATTCCTCGGTCTTTCCCATTGCACAATTGCCTCTACCTTTTTAGGGTCAACATAAATTCCATCTCCCGAAACAACATGCCCCAGAAATACTACCTGATTTAGCCAAAACTCACATTTGCTAAACTTCGCAAATAATTGACTATCTCGCAAAACTTGCAATACAACTCTTAGATACTTCTCATGTTCCTCTTGGCTAGGTGAGTAAATCAAAACATCATCGATAAAGACAATCACGAACGAATCTATGAAAGGATGAAATACTCGATTCATTAAATCCATAAACACCGCAGGAGCATTCGTTAACCCAAATGGCATTACCAAAAATTCATAATGACCATAGCGAGAACGAAAAGCTGTCTTAGAAATGTCACAATCTCTTACCCTTAATTGATGATAACCCGATCTCAAATCAATTTTTGAAAACACTTTAGCACCCTGTAATTGATCAAACAAATCATCAATACGAGGCAATGGATATTTATTTCAAATAGTCACCTTGTTCAACTGTCGATAATCAATGCAGAGTCGCATGGTGCCATCTTTCTTCTTCACAAATAATACTGGAGCGCCCCATGGTGATACACTGGGTCGAATAAAACCTCTATCTAGCAAATCTTGCAATTGAACCTTTAACTCCTTTAGTTCTACAGGTGCCATTCTATATGGAGAAATAGAAACTGGAGTTGTACCAGGCACTAAATCGATAGCAAACTCTACCTCTCTCCTAGGTGGCAATCCTGGTAATTCATCTGGGAACACATCTGCAAAATCCTTAACGACTGGGATATCTTCTAATTTTTTCAATTCCCTGTTTGTATCCACAATATATGCTAAAAAGCCTTGACAACCCTTATTTAACAATTTTTTCGCCTGAAGGGCTGAAATAAGACAGTTCGGAACCACATTTCTTTCCCCAGTAAATTTGAATTCTTCCTCCCCCGGCATATTAAATGTAACCTCCTTACGAAAACAGTCAATTGATGCATGGTAGGAAGATAGCCAGTCCATACCCAAGATAATATCAAAATCTCGAATATCTAGGGGAATTAAATCAATGGTCCACTCCCTCTCCCCCATATATAATACACAATTTTTATACACATGCTCAACTAACATCACATCCCCCATAGGTGTAGAAATATATAAACCACAATCTAGATAAGAACATGGTCTACCCAAATGCATGGTAAATGACAGTGCTACAAATGAATGAGTAGAACCTGGATCAATAAGCACGTAAGCATGTCTGTTTATGAAAGAAAATGTACCTGTCACCACCTCTGGAGTAGCCTGAGCATCCTGTAAAGTCATAGCAAATATCCTTCCCGGAGCCCTGGATCCACTAGCCTGTCCTCTACCTCCTCCTCTCCCTATGCCTCCTGGTGATGAGCCTCGACTAGTAGTAGCTGATTGAATCCCTCCCAGTAGCATAGGACAGTTCTTCTTGGTATGACCAATTTGATGATAGTGATAACACTCTACCCCCTTTAACTTGGGACAATCTGGACTGATATGGCCCTCAGCTTTGCAAAAATAGCATGTAACAGGCTTAGACTGCCCATTGTCATTATCCTGCTGTCTATTCTGTTGGCCCATCGATCCTGCACCCCTAAAACTGCTTGGTGTCCTATTCTGAACAAAATTTCCAGACCCTCTACCGCGCTGAAATCTTTTACTCCCCTGTTTCGAGTATTCTACATTGCCTTCCTTTTGCTGAGATGGATAAAATCTACTCCTCTTTCCCCTTTGTTCCCTATTCTTTATTGCGTCGTTAACATCTCCTTCAACCATCATAGCTTTGTTAACTAAGGAAGAATAATCTACCATCTCAAGTGCAGTGAGTCTAGACTTGATAACCAAATTCAACCCATCCTGAAATCTGGTGCATTTATCCTCCTCATCACGTAAGAAATGTAATGAAAATCGAGACAAAGATGTGAATTTAGTTTCATACTCCCTGACCGACATATTCCCCTGAGCCAATGATAAAAATTCTCTCTCCTTTTGCTTCCGGTACATGCAAGGAAAATACTTTTCATATAAGACTTTAATAAAGGAATCCCAAGTAATTACCTCACCTCCCTCCGGAGTAAGCAATAAATGTTTGGAAGACTCCCACCAATATTTAGCTTCTCCCTTTAACATGAAAGTAGCCAAAATCACCTTCTGCGCGCCAGGTACATTCATCACCCCGAAGATAGTTTCGGTGTCTCTAACCCAAGCCTCAACTTTAAAGGATCTACAGAACCTGAGAATGCTGGAGGGTTCAATTTGATAAACTTCTCGTACAGAGTATTCTTCTCCTCTCGTTGTATTTCCCTTTCTCTTCTTGCCAAAGTCTGTTCCTCCAAGTACTTGGCTTGTTGTTCTTCTATTTGCATCATAAACATGTTTTGTTGTTCTGCCATTAAAGTCATGGCACGAGCCATCTTCTGCATATCTGTAAGTTGTTCAGGAGCCCCCTCTACATTATTTGGATTTTGCTGGTTTACTGTATTTGAAGACTCCTCATCTACCCTCTCATGAACATTTTCTCCTTCCATAGCTTACTATCTGTCATAAACCACAATTATCGAAACAAGAATACAACATTTATTTCTAACATAATGGTTAGTATTTCTCAAAAAATAATATAAATGACCCACACAACGCTATTTTTGCCACTGCCATATCTAGACTCTTTAACCCCAGAATATAAAAACCTAAGGCTCTGATACCAAGTTATCACACCCTAACCCCATTAGGATATAATTAACTAGATAGTTTACAAATAACAATTATAATTTATTTATTATTTAGGTAATACATATTTAAACAACTTCAAGGTTAAAATGCGAAATATTAAAAAAATCCAATCGTTTTAAGGAGACATAATTTCAACATAACTCACATATCATTTAACTTAATTACAACTAGTGCAGATTATAAAACAAACTAACAAGACCCTACTTCTATGTACTCAACCTCCTAGACCTGGCAGTGGCAGCTGGAAAACCTGAAAATGTAAACATATAAAACCATGAGTTTAAAAACTCAGTGAATGTACTACATCTATCTATAGTAAAAGTACTATATTAACATATCAACATAACAATATATACATCTCTGTGCCAAATTAGGCCATATACATATCCGGAGTTAATAAACCCCACATCTCCTTCCCGTAGGCAATGATCATATCCATAGGTTTTAAAAACCTAACATCTCCTGAATTTCATAGCAACTCAACATATCCTGACTTTTATAAAGCCATAACATCTCAACATCTCTTGGCTTTTAAATAAGCCATAACATTTCAACATCTCTTGGATTTTAAATAAGACATAACATATCAACATCTCATGACTTTTAAATAAGCCATATCATCTCAACATATGCTATATATACGTCATATCCAAAATCAACTCAGTAAGTACACTCACCTTGTGTTGTCAACTATGTATTCACGTTTCCCTCGGGTGGAGCTGAACTTGGTTGATTTGACCTTACACGTGTTAATCCAACTAAATCAGTATTGAAAATCAATCATAAGTATTATCTTAATATAATTATGTAACTTTAAATAAGTACACAACCACAATATGATTCTACTCAAGTCATATTCCATGAAACATATGTAAAGGCGAAACGATGGTATATATGTTGATAAGGTCATGAACATTCAACCCTAGAAACTACCTCGTAAGGAATTTATAACTAAACTCAAGTAAACATAAAAGTATACTTATGAATATATATACACATGAAACATGTACTCCAAATACCCTTGGGAAGGGGTAGATACAAACATTCTTTCATGGGGTATCCAATATGGCGTCAAATCATTGTCCTCCATACTTAACCCTCCCATATTCATAAATAGTACACATACAGGTGTTCAAGCTTATCAATCTGGAAACACATCTGAATATACTTTCCGTTACAAGTGACGGTATAATTTTTCAAGCTTCCTAGGGCAAGTTATGGCCATTTCTTTACAACACAAGAAATCTTTCCTACAAACTCCTATATTGTTCCTTTGATTTCCAAGAATTTTCATAATTTTTATACAACATAAATTTCCATGAATTTCGACACACTTTCATTAGACATACTAAATAGTACATAATTAAAGTTTCATAATATTTGGACTTCATTTGATATCTCAAAAGCTTGACCAAACTCAGGGCATACCGAAATGAAATATTCAAACAACAACTATATACCAACTTGCAACCATCACTAAGACCTAACCATAAGGAGTTAAATTCTGATTTTCGGATATGATATGAATATATAAGTCTATTTTCATATCCAATTAGAATTTATGAATTCCAGTAAGCACACAAAGAGATATGCAAGTTTGAATACAAAGGGTTTCAATACAAAGCAATATGACCTATAACACCACTTATCTCACATATGAACCAATACATATTATCACAAAGGAGGATGGAATTTGGATCAATAATTCACGATTTATATAATTTGAAATAAGTATAATAGAAGATTAAAACAATATTAACACATAATATTACCTTGGAAACACCTTAAGGATTTTCTTGGAATTGTTTTCCTAGATTTTCCTTGTAACCCTTTCTTCCTTAACTTCTACCTCTCTTTCCTCAAGCTAATATCACCTCAAACTGAACCTAGGGACTTATTTTCTGAAGAAATAAGGTTAAGGGAGAGTTTTAAGTCGGCCAAGGCTTCCTCCCAATCCATCCAATCAAATTAAAACATTTGGTTTAATAAAAGACAATTTACCACTTAAGGGAATTGACAGATTCGCCCCTTCTCGTAATTTCGACCTAACTTCTTAATCGAACATCCGTTTGATGCACCGTTTATTGTGTTACAACCCTAACTCACATATCTACAACTATGTAGTTTTCACCTCAAGTCAATTGTAATTTTACAAGGGTCAAAACTAGTCTTAAACAGGAACATTTCTATCGAAAATAACCAAATCTTGTGTTCGTAAATAATTCGACAATTCATGATTTATGAAAGTAGAATTATACGAACCATAATCACTTAACATTAGATATACTAATAACACATTATTAATATCACATAGTATAATTATGATTTAAATATAATTTATCATAATCATATACGGGTTGTCACACTTCTAATCAGGCAAGGGAAGCATACACTTATCTCAAGTTTCTTTTTTATCAAGTTATGGCCAATAATATTGCATACTTTGAGATGATTGACGATTTGCAAGCAGAGCATAATCAAAGCAAAGCTCTTCTGCATGCCGACTATAAAACCAGGTATAAGGCCTTGAGTAAAGGTTGGGGTTTTGAGGAGAAACTAGAAAAATATGCCTCTGCATTCAGGAAGAACTAGTTCTTATTGAATCATGAAATTGATGAAGCCAGAGAGATTGCTAAACTTCTGGAAGAGGAAAATAATAGACTGAGAGATGAACTTGGGGACTTAAAATAATCTTCTGTTGCTGGTGCCGATGAAGGTGCCTCTTTTTTAGAGGAGGAAATTGTCAAATTGAGGGAAGAGCTTGAAGCTTTGATAAAATCCAAACCTGCATTATCTTCTAGACAAAGAGCTAGCCAACCAACTGTAAAAGAGATTAGGACTAAGAAAACTTTATCTAATCAAGTTGCCCAGTTGAAGACGAAAAGTCAAGTCATTGCTAATTTTTCCACAAGACTGGAAGTTAAAGACAAAGACCTTGTCGACCAATCCTCTTAGTTGAAGGTAAAGAATGAGGTTTTAAATAAACTTCAACATCAAGTTGAAAGATTAACTTTCCAATTTAACAAATAACCCAGAGAGGTATGGATGGATGGCTATTGAAGCTTTGGACCATATAGATGATCACCTTGCTCAAACTCATCGTGAAGGTTATAAATGGGATTGGACCAATTGCTTGACTGTGATGAAGGTTGATCGAGATAACAAACTCTAGTATTGATATGATCCTAGTTTCTTAGACTGCCAACAACCTCCCTTCAAGTTGGATGTCAGCTGGATTCCAGTTGAGTTAAATCCCTAATGCTTGGTATAGAAATATTTAGGGGATTATGACTTACATGATAAACTTGAGATAGTTCGACCTCCTCATTTGACCAACACGTCGAGAAGCAGTAACAAAAGGATGCTTTAAGATTTTAACTTTATTAATTCTCCTTATACGCTGGATGATCCTCATGTTGGTATGGAAAGAGTGTAATCATCCTCCAAAGTTGAGGGAAAACGTCCAGTTAAATGATTATATTGCATTTTGTAATTCAATTGAATGTAATGCAATTTGTATGAATAAAATGTGGTTATTTTGTTAACTTGTGATTATTTTAATCATTCAGTTAACTTGTGATTGTAATGTCATTGATTCTACTAATACACTTAGATATATTAATCCAAATTTAGTATTAGTTACCAGTGGTTATGCCATTGATTCTACTAATGCACTTAGATATATTGATCCAAATTTAACATTAATTATCATTGGTGACCAAGTGTATGAGGAATGTATGTTTATATTCCGTTATCTAGGTTTTTTTACATATCTTGTTGCCTTTAACTTAGTCGGGTAAAACTTATTTATAATTTTTTTAGTTTTGTACAAAGTTTTACACTTCTTGTTCTTGACTTGTTTATAAAAAATCATATATGGAGTAATCAACCTCTTATTCGTGATTTTATTTTTACGAAGTCATACATGAAGTAAATTATTGTTGCTGACCAAGTGATGAGGATTATAATCCTATTTTGACTTGGTTGGTTATTATTTTTCTTATTATCGACTAAGTGCTGAGGGTTGCAATCATGTTTTGACTTGGTCGGAGGTGCATATCAAAAGTTATGTTTGTTTTGGGAGAGCTACAGGTCAAAAGTTATCTTTGTTTTGGGAGATGTATATCATCACCATGCTCTGAAAAAAAATTGAAAAATTATAGCAACTAAAATCATCTTTTTATTGATACTGAAATAAAATCAAAAGAGATACAATCATGGAAATCCTTTGAATTACTGATAATACGTGCAAAAATGCTCGGCATTCCAAGGATTTTTGAATTATTCACCATCCAAAGTATTTATCTGGTAGGTCCCTGGTCGGATGACAGCTAATATGTGATATGGGCCATGCTAGTTGGCCTCAAGCTTGTTATTCTTATGGATAACTTTCTTAAGAACATAATCACCCTCTTTCAGGTTAGTCGACTTTACCCTTGTATTATAAAAGTGAGCAGTTTTGTGTTGGTAAGCAGCATTTCTCAAAGCAGCATCTTCTCGTACCTCCTTTAATATGATGTCGAGATCTAATTGCCTCATCAAGTAACTAACTGGGGAATTAAAATTCAGTACCCTGTGAGTAGGCACGCTGATATTTGCTGGTACCATTGCTTCAGTCCCAAATGCAATCATGTATGGTGTTTCTCTAGTTATTGTTCTCGACATTATTCTGTAGGCCCAAAGAACAAAGTGTAGCTCGTTAATCTAGTTACCCTTGGCAGCATCAAGTCTCTTTTTCAATCCATTCAGTAAAGTTCTATTTGTCATTTTTATTCGACCATTACTTTGAGGATGTCCCAGTGCAGAATGCAACTTTTGGATTTTGGACTGGGTATAGTATGCTTCAAACTCCTCATTTATCGAATTAGGTGCCATGATCTGTGATGAACGCATATGGTAAACCATATCGGCAGATGATATTCTTCCAGATGAATTGATACACTTTCTCATAAGGCATATTAATCAATGGCGCTGCTTTCATCCATTTGGTGAAGTAATCCACAACAACATCTAAGTATTTGAACCTGCCTTTAGTGGTCCAACCAAGTCAATTCCCCATATATCAAACGATTAAGGTGACGTTATTGGCGTTAAAGTAGCATTACGTGTTCTATGGACGGTAGAAAATCTCTGACACTTATCACACTTTCGTATAAAGGCTGTACAATCGGCCCTCATGGGCTGCCAGTGATATCCCTGAGTGTTGATGCATTGAAAAAATGATCTTCCAACTGAATGAGCTCCATAAGATGCTTCATGCACTTCTTTGATCAAATCTTCCACCTCCATTGGATGAACACATCGTTGCATGAAGATCGTCAATCCCCTTATGTATAAAACTCCTTTGCCTAACACATACCTCCATGCTTTATATCAGAGATTCTTCGCCTCTTTAAGATCGGGTGGTAGGGTTCCATTTTCAATATATGCTTTGATGGGATCCATCTAAGAAGGTCTAAAATCTACAATGATGAAACTAACCATCAGGTCTTCATCAATACTTCGATTAACCAGGAGCTCGATTAGGTTGTTCTTCGGAGCTCAATTCTTATTGCTGATGCTAGTCGAGAAAGTGCATCAGCTTGGGCATTCTCTATTCTTATGATCCTATTCAGTCGGACGACTAGAAATTTGACAATGACTTTCATGGCCTTGGTAAGATACCTGGTCATTAATTCCCTTTTGTCTCCATACAAATTCAGCACTTGGTTAGCAACCAGCTGTGAATCACTATGTGCCACTACTTGCTCGACGCCTAACGAATGAGATAAATTTAGCCCAACTATCAAGGCTTCATATAATGCCTCGTTGTTTGATGATTTGAACTGAAACCTAAGGGCATACTCAATATCAATATTATCAGGAGTACTAAGTATTATACCTACTCCACTGTCGGTAACACATGAAGATCCATCCATATATAAATTCCACAACGGAACATCATAGTTGAAGCTTTTTGCTATCAATGATCTATGCTGGAATATCTTCCTACTCTCTTTTGCATATTTTTGGGCCATTTCCTGAATTCTAGACGACTCAAGTTGGTCAGCAGCTACTTTGTCTTACTTTTGAGCTGAGCTCTCTTCTTTCCAAGTCTGTTCGGCAGGCAAGCTCTGTTGGTCGGGAGCCTCTGGATAAGTAAATTCAGCAATGAAATCTACCAAAGCTTGGCCTTTCAATGAAGATCTTGGTTCATAGACAATGTCATACTGTCCCAATTCTACTGCCAAAGAGGCAAATTAGTACACATAATTATAATGTGTGCTTAAAAATAACGTTTCATTCATTTTGTAGCCTCAATAAGTGCTAGGGATAATTTTTCCAAACGCGGGTACCTGATTTCAGCTCCTCTAAACGCTTATTAGTATAATAAACTGGTTTTTGGATTCCATTGTCCTATCTGATCAATGCCGAGCTCACTACTTACTTAGAAAAAGCTAAATACAAGTATAATTTTTCTCCCAAAACTAGTTAGGAGAGCAATAGTGGTGATCCTAAGTACTTCTTTAACTCATGGAACACTTATTCACATTTTGCATTCCACTCAAAAGTTTTTCTTAATACTTTGAAAAATGAAAAGAACCTATTTGTTGCTCAGGAAATAAATTTGTTTAAGGATTCCACTCTTACAGTGAGCCTCTTTATATCTTTCTTGCAGGTCGGGGACTACATTTCGATCAAATCTTTTATCTTTGCTAGATTGGCTTCAATTCTCCTTTGATTAACTATAAAGCTGAAGAATATCCCTTTTTGTACTCCAAATACACACTTGGTAGGATTCAGCTTTATCTAATGCTTTTTCAACTGATTAAAAGTCCGACCGAGGTCGGCGATATGATCTGAAGCTTTTTTTCTCTTCGTTAATATATCATCCACATGAACCTCCACGCTTTTGCCTATTTATTCTTTGAAGACTTTGTTCACCAACCTTTGATACATTGCACCTGTATTTTTTAAACCAAAAGGCATTACATTATAATAATAAGTTCCTCAAGGGGTAATGAAGGCTATACTATCCTTGTCTTCAAGTTTTATTTTTATCTGGTTATAACCAGAATAGGCATCTATAAAGCTTAAAAGTTTATGCCCTAACGTAACATCCACCAGTTAATCAATTTTGGGCAAGGAAAAATGGTCTTTTGGGCACGCCTTATTTAAATCAGTGAAATCTATGCACACCCTCCATTTATCATTCTTCTTTTTTACCATTACAACGTTGGCCAACCAGTATGGATACTTCATATCTTTAATAAATTGAGCTTTTTGAATCTTCTCTACTTCCTCTTGGATAACTTAATTCTTTTCAGGACTGAAAATCCAACGTCTCTGCTTGATCGGTTTGGCGCCCTTACTGACGTTGAGCTCGTGATAGAGGAAACTGGGATCAATCCCAAGCATATCCTCATGGCTCCAAGAAAATACATGTCTCTGTTGCCTCAAGAATATAATCAACTCATGTTTAAAGACTAGATCCAGTGTTGAGCCAATCTGCGTAGTCTTTTTTGGTTTGTCATCGTCCAAAAAGATGTTTTTAGTGGCTTCCACAATCTGTCCTTTAACCAACTCTGTTTCATCTCGTGGATCTAAAGCTTCAACCTCATATTCACTATTAGGCTCAGTAGTATTCACCTTGTAAGTTGTAGTCTTATTCTTTAATTCAATCAGATTTTCTTGCTCGGTTGATGAGTAGTAACACTCTTTAGCCACCTTTTGGTCGCCTTCACAACACCTACCCCAAATGAGTTGGAAACATTAAGAACCGATGAATTATTGACGGTACGACTTCAAACTTCTTCAATCCTACCCTACCGAGGATCATATTATAGGCATATTGAACGTTCTTGTCCATCACGAAGAAATGTATTTTCTTTGTGAGACTTACTAGCCAAGTGTCGATTATTACTTCTAGCTTAATTATTCCCAATGGGTAAACTTTTTTACCAGAAAAGCCTATTAATAGCCTATGATAGGGTTCCAGCTGACTGAGCTTAAAGTCCAAACTCTAAGAGTAAGTATAAAACATAATATTAGCTGAACTCCAAATATCAATCAAAACTCTGGCGATGATAGTATCCTGGATTCTGAATTTGATAACCAATGGGTCATCATGGGGATAAATTACCCTAGTGAGATCATTTTTTGAAAAAATAATCACTAATTTATCCTTTTTTACCTTCCTTGGCCGATCATCTTCATTCAGATTAATCCTCTGGATATAGGAGCAAGCATGGGCTTTATTTAAGTAAACTTTCCTTTCAGTAGTGTGATCACCTCCTCCTGCATCACCACCTGTAATCATATAACAATCAAATGAACCAAAACTGATCGTAGCTACCTCATATTCTGATTACTTGGGCTTCTTCAGAAGGTCTGGATCATTGTCATAATTGCCTTCATAATTTCACTTCCTATCATCTCTAGGCTTGCATGAAGAATTCAACATTCTTCTAGGTTCTCTACCATCGCGCTGATAAACAAACTTATTGAGTTTTCCTTGGCGGATGAGGGATTCTATCTCATTTTGCAAAGCGATGCACATATTCATTGTATGACCATGATCCTTATAGAATTCATAATATTTAGATTTATCCCTCTTATTAGGAGGCGCCCTTAACTTCTTAGGCATCGCAAATCCTCATTGTGCTTGATTTCTTCCACGATATGGTGCATGCTAACACTCAATGGAGTGTAGTTTCCATACTTTTTTAGCTTTCTTCTTTCTTAGACCACTACTCATTTTGCTCCTTCTCATCAAGCTTTGTGTCAGTCTGCGTGGATGGACTCTATTTTACAGCCATAGCTTCCTCAATATTCATTATTTTTGTTACCTTTACCATTAGTTCCGTCATAGTTTTAGGAGGATCTTTAGTTAAAGTATAATATAGTTTGTCGGGAAGCAAGATACTCATAAGAGCAGTGATGGTTGTTTTTTCCTCATAATCAATCACCTCCAACTTTTCATTATTAAATTGTGTGATGTATTCCCTGGTGCTTTACCCACTTGTTGCCTTACACTTAGAAGATGAGATACTCTTTTCACTGGATTAACTCCAAAATAGAAGTTGCTAATGAATAGCTCGGTCCACTGATTGAAGGTGGAAATTTGTCCCCATGGCAAGTTATTATACCATATTTGGGCTAAACTCGTTATGGTACTTGAAAATGCTTTCCACCTCATTTCATCAGGGACAGAATAAATATCAGTTGCAGTTTGATATTACTCGATATAGAGAACTGGATCAGTCTTATCATTATATTTGGGAGTGACCACAAGAACTTTAAATTTTGATGGAGTAGGAAAATCCATAATTACCTGAACAAAAAGGGATCCTTTAAAAAAATTCCGTTGCAAAGGATTCTTTGCTTTCACCATTTCACCCAACCGATCTTCTAATCTCTTAATCGATCCTTTTCGTGATGGATTTCCTGCCTTATATTTATGTGAAGCATCTCGACTACTTCTACCATGTGTCTGTGCTAAACTCTCCTTCCGAGAGGTCTGCTCGGCACGTACATATCGTTGGACGCTTGATTTTGATCTGACTGAGGCCTCACATTGGTCGGCTAGATATTGAGTGTTCCTGGATAATGCCTTAGGAGGATTTTTATTTGCTCGATCTCCCAAATGATCAAAGGACAAAGCTCTGCTTAGCCTTTCCAAGACACTTGGCCTTTCAGGAGAAAAAAATAGATATCATAAGAGGTGTCTCGTGAGGATCTGGAATAACTATGTCTGATGGATCTTAGATGTGGAAATGAAATTTCTTTTATGGACGATGGAGCCACTTATAATGACTGAGCCAATCCCCTCACCGTTTCTTATATGGCTTCTTATCCTCTAGAAATACTGTCCAGGATTCCAATTAGATCTGTTGCCATAGGTGGAGTAGACGGGACAAGCAAATTACCTTCATTTATGAGACTGGACTTAGGGTTAGTCATCGTGCGTTGAAAAAGAGTATGTAAGAGTGAGAACAACAATTAGAAACTCATTCCTACAGACGATGCCAATCTGTTGATGTAAAAAACTAAACTTAATCTAATCTTTATGATCACAGATAAAATGTGTAAATGTAATTGTAAATTGTAAATAAAAGCAAGAGAGTTTTTAAAGTGGTTCGACTATATGAGAAAGCCTACGTCCATTGTTCTTGTATTAATTTCAGATACTACAAAAAACTAGGTATTTTGGCCTGAAATTCATTCGGTCTTGCCCTTGATGAAAGGGATACAATGTATTTATAGTGACCCTGAGGTCAAGGGTTGGAATGTCAAGGGATGGAATGGTTTTATATAATTAAGCATTTACATCCTTACATAATAATTGTGATGACTTGTTGTATAAACCACACGTAGTATGACCCTTAGTATGATGACACTTCGTTGTCTTCTTGGTCGGCCTTCTTTTTGTTGGTCGACATTCCATGCTTTGTCGGTAAATTTACTTTCAGCTGATTAGGATTTTGGCCACGTAGGAGGACACGCATTTACTTCTAATTGGTCCACGTAGGTGAATAATTTTTGGCATGAACACCTATAAAGTCCTATATGATCCCGGGGTAAGTGCGATTTAAAAGTCTAAATAGTTGCGATAATATGTGAAAATGCGTTTCGCCCCCTAAATGAACGGTATCTTTTATTGAGATTACAATTTTTCATTATATATATAGTATTCTTCTTTGATGACATGTGCATGACCTAGTTTCCTTTTATAGTTGCTTTTTATGACCGCGCGTTCCGTGTGTGTACACCCTTTTCATAGTAATTTCATTTGTTGAGTGTAAACACCGGTGATGAATTGAATAGCATGCACACTTTAATGCTTATTCATGGTATAAAAGTTTGCCAAATAAAACTACTTTCATGTGCTCGCTCCTCCTCTCACCTTTTAAGGTTTCAATTCTATGAAGTTCATGATATAATGTAATGATAAATAACTTATTAAAATCTTTTTTGTTATTGTTGATCATTTCTTGTATTGTTATTTGGGCATACTTTTTAGGAATCTTGATGTTTGTGGGTTTCATCCCTGAAAACCCTCATAAGACAACACTTGTCCATTGGGGATTTAACGACTTGTTGCATATGCCAAATGTAATCATTTGCTTGCGAAAGTGGCATTTTTATCTTTTTTCTTATATTATTTTGATTATCTCTCGTTGTTTGTTGGTTTTTTTTGTTTCATGACTAGGGACTAATAATGTATAAGTTAGGGGTGTTATACGTCACGAATATTGTATATTTGCACTCGTTATCCTTATGCATTCCAGAACCTTTGTCTACATTATATCCTACTTTTATGCTCACATATTAGTTAACCTTGATATATATATATATATATATATATATATATATATATATATATATATATATATATATTGTGGTGACAAAAATCACAACACAAATAATAATGAAAGAAAACAATCACCAAGAAAATAATAACAACAAACAATCGCAATCACAACACAAGAATTTACGTGGTTCGACAACTTGCCTACATCCACAGAGAGCTCTACTATTTTTCTTATTAAGTAACTCTCGAGATAGTTTTTGCTACATGCCCCTCTGCCCCGGGCCAGGAGTATATTATATATTTAGTTTAGCGCGAGAGAGTGTTGGTAACTGTTGATGTAAAAAATTAGATTGCTCCTAATTATTTAATCACAGATAAATTTAAATGAGACAAAGAATTTTTAAAGTGGTTCAGCCTTATAAGAATGTCCTACGTCCACTATTTTTGTTATTGCCGAATGTTAAGAATTCTCGATATGTGGTTCTATCAAGAAATTTCGGTCCCCTTGAATGAGGATGATACAACGTATTTATAGCCCTTAGGCTGTACATGTGAAAGGGTAAACAATTAATGCCCTTTAAGTGTATACGTCTGTATGATAAGCATTCAATGAATAGTTGAACTGTTGATTATCTGGCAATTAACGCTATGGTCGAGATGCAGCTTGGACCGCCTTAATTGTTCGATATTCAGGAGTTCCTCGGAGCAATGAATTTCCTCGGGGTACACTTGTTACTCGGAGTGTCTGACTTGGTCGGGAAAGTAAAGTTCCTCGTTGCTAAAGTGATTGTAGAAATGTTTGTATGTGCCATGTAGACTGACACGTGTCTTCTTGTGATTCATCCACGTCAGCATATTAATTTTGGTATCAACAGAAGCCCCCAATGTTTCATAGTTCGAAATTTGAGGAGTATGGAACATTCTTTCTCGGAATATGGCAATATTAAATGATCCTCCTGATTTTTAGGAGTGTTTCCTTCGTATTTATTTTTCCTTCCAAATTCGCAGAATCAACCTTTTTGAATTTTTATAACCGCTTCGGTCTTCGCGCATTTTTTGTCCTTTTAGCCGCCGATAGCGTAATAGTTTCTTTTTGTAATCATTTCCTTCACCGTTTCCCGAGGCAAAGTATTTAAGCGTTGCAGACAATCCCATCGTCTTCTACTTTTTCAAATTTCTATTTTCGAGTTTTCTATTATCTCTCTCTCTCTTGTGCGTTCATCTTTTCCTCCGTTCGTTGTCAACAAATCTCTCTTTTTCCTGTAAGATCTTCTTCCTTCTTCTTCATTTCTTTTATTCATCATGGTTTATCTTATTGAATCTCTTGAGAAATTTCGTTCTGATTTTTCTATCCCTTCTTGGGTAACTCTAGAGGAGCTTTCTGAGCCTTCAAATTATTTTTGCTTGGCTGAGGGACATTGGTTCCCCAGCCTCTTTATTGCTGAGTGTGGATTTTCTTTTCCACCCAATTCCTTATGTTTAGAATTCTGTCAGTACTTTGATGTCGTTCCTGTAAAAATAGCCCCCAACACATGGAGAATAGTTAATGGGGTGCATAAGTTAAATCAAACTCATGGAACTCGCATAGGAATTCCTGAGATTATGTTTTGTTATAGATGGGCAGTTATGGATAATACTTTTTACTTAAAAAATAGATTTTTGAATAGGGCTTTAGTAGTCAACCTCCCTGATGCCAATAGGGATTATTTCGAACATGGGATTGTTATTAAAAATTGGCAACATGCCCCTTTAGTTAGAGATGAAGTATACCAGGGTCCTAGATGCCCTACCTATGGCAATGGGATAGGTTATTTTTATTTCATTTCATATTTGAAATTGTGCTTTCATTATGTTTGATAAAATGTGTGACTAATATTTTAATGTGTATTTATTTGTAGTTGATAGTAAAAGGAAATCTCCAAAGGAAACAGAAGTTAACATAAAACATTTGAAACTTATCTGGGGCTTGCATCAGAAACTTATCTGGGGCTTGGTTGAAGCTGTTGCTGTGCCCCCGAGGAGGCTGAAGAAAAGCTCCTCGGTCAATTTGACTGAAACCATCTCCCAGCTCCCAGTTAGTGGTGCTGGTGTTCCTACTATTATTCCCCTGAGCTCTGCTATGAGATCGGTGAAGACTTGGATCATCCCCGAGATCCAAGGAATTGAAGAGAATCTTCCTCGGGATATGCTTACATCTCTGGCTACTCGCCATATTGCTTCAGTAAGTTTCTCTTGTTCTGAACTTTCCTTTCTTCCCTTATTAGATATATATCTCTGTACTGACTTGTCGTTATTTCCTTTTTCCAGTTGGTGAGTTGCTTTAACACAATTGTGAAGAAAGATGAAGCAATTAAGGCTTCTAGCTCCTCGTCTGGAGTGGAGGAAGCTTTAATAGGCTTGACCCAGTCCTTGAAGGATTCCCATCAAAAGTATGACGAGGACAAAGTAGATTGGGAGAAGAAACTGGCCTTGATCGAGGCAGAGAAGGCTCAGATGGCTAAAGTCTCCAAGGGGTTGGAGAGTAAAGTGAAAAATTTAGAAGGGAAGAACAAAGAGCTTGACGAGAAGCTCAAGAATTTTGGTGATCTTGAGAACAAGCTTCAAATGGCTGAAGAAGAATTAACCCTTCTTCGAGAGGTAAATCTTCAGAAGGAGGAGATGGAAGGCAAACTGAAGGCCACCGAGGAACTTCTATCCGAGAAGCTCTCCTCGAAAAAGGTGAAAAGAAAAGTTGCTGTGAAGAAGTCCTTCAGCACTGGCTGGGACAAAGGATGGAATAAGTTGGTGGCGACAATGATGTCCCAGGTAGAGTATGGCAGCCTCAAATACTTCAGAGATGGCTGGGTTGCTGCTCTACAGGAGTTGAAGGTTGATGAGGGTTCTGAACTGTTTCAACAACATCTTCCTGGCCCCCCCTCCAACTATTGAGGATGAAGAAGAGGACGAAGCTGCCTCCGAGGAATCCTCCATGGTTGTGGGTGATCAAATCCTTGCCCCACAAGCTATCCAGTCAGTCAATGAGGAGCTTCTATCTCTGCCTGCTCCATCTGAACAACTTCCTGCTCCTGCCGACCAACTTTTTGTTCCCACCGAGCAACCTAGCTCCTCGTCCCAGCCTCCCGAGAAAGTTTTGGGAGACAAGGAAAAGGTGTGAAGTTGTCCGGTATTTGTCTTTGTTTTATTTTCTTTTATCACATGTACTCCGAACTTTGTACTCTTTTCTATGATGTAATAAAAATTGCATTTTTGATCATCTATGCTGTTGATGCTCTGTTTGCTTTCTTATTAACTCTTGCTTTCTTCTTCTTTATTAGTTTATGGCCAGAATGGAGTTGTTGTCTGATCATGACACAACACTACTCAGATAATGCAATGAATATTTTAAAGCGGGTCATACTGATTTGGATAAATCACAAATTATAGACATCCTTGGTCGAGATGTTTCAGAACAGACAGTTGAGGCCTATTAATACTTGAAATGTCTTCTTGATCGTGCTGTAGCCAATAATGTGGCTTATTACGAAATGATTGAAGACTTACAAGGTACTCTTGATGAACTTCAGCAGCAGTATAAAGAATCTTCAGCTCTTTTGCACGAAGGGTATGAAAAGAAATATCAACAACTCAGTGCAGAGAAAGGCTATGACAAGATACTTGCTGGTTATGAAGTGAGAGAGAGAACTTTGAAGACAGAGGTTGAAGAGCACAGGCAAATCGCTAAGCTGTTGGAGCAAGAGAACAATAATCTGCAAAAGAAATTAGCTCAGTTGAGGTTTGTTGCTTCCTCTTCAAATGCCTTGGTACCTGTAACCGACGAGGGGTTCTCCTTCTTAGAAGTTGAAAATGCCAAATTACGAGAAGAATTGGAGACTTTAAGAAGAGCTGGTCCGTCTATTCCTGCTCGTGGACGAGCAAGAGCTGTTCTGAGTGCTGTCGAGGAACAAGGTATTTCACCTGCTCGGGGACGACCAAGAGTTCTTCGTCCTACTATTGAAGAAGCTCGTACTCAAGCAGCGTTAGAAAACCAAGCATTCCAGTTGATGGCAAAGAATCAAGCCTTGTCTGAAATGTCCAAGAAAATCCAGAGTCTGGAGGGGCAACTTGCTGCTCATAAGTCTACTTTAGAGAATAAAGATATTTTTGTGAGAAGCCTTCACGAGCAATTAGAGAGACTAACTTTCCAGTTTTATAAACAACCTCGAGAGTTCTGGATGGCAGGCTATAACGAAGCTCTTTGCCACTTGGATGCTCGTATTGAGTACGGTAACAATGAAGGCTACAAACAGGGATGGTTGAATGCTCTGGGTGTACTGAAGTTGGAGCAAGGTCACTATTTGTGGAATTACCATGACCCAGGGCTGCTCGATCTACCAGTTCCGCCTTTCAAGCTTGACATGAGCTGGATCCTTGCTCGGGCCATTCCTCGGTGCCTTATTTCAAAGTATCTCGGTGATTATAACCTCCATTCAAATGCTGAATTATCTCGTCCCGAGCATCTACTAGACAGGCCATCTGTAATGAACATCAGAATGCTTCAAGACCCTAAGTTCATTAATTCTCTCCTTTGCTTGGAAGATCCTCCTGCTAGCGAGGAGCCTGTTTCAAAAGCACAAGGAAAGAGACCAATAGAATAGGGTTCTTAATGTACTAGTTGTTTATACATTTTCATTCTCAATGTATTTTTTTTTTTTGGATTTAATGAAAGAATTTCATTTTTGTTCGCAATCTTATGGTTGTAAAATGCTTTATATATGTATATGCATATCTGTTAAAAAGATAACAACATTTTGTATTTTGTCGACCAACTGATTATCAACTAACTTGACTGTATATCTGTTAAAAAGATAACAACATTATGCAATTTGTCGAGCAACTGTAGTTGATTCAAACTTGTTGTCGACTAGCTTAAATTTGTAGTAATCATTTGACCAAAATAATGATGTTTTGCTTCTCGTCCGATTACAAGTAAAAATTTAACTTGGTCTCAATTGTCAAGATTTTTTATTTTCAACCAATATAACTTGGTGAATTTTTCTCTTCCAGCGTTGGTACTTTTTGGGAAATATATTTTTCTTCCTAACCAACCGGAGTTGGCATGTTTAGGAATGTCGTTACCTCCTAACCAAACCAAGTTGGCATTTTTAGGAGTATTTTTACCTCCTAACCAAAGGAGTATGGTTTCCTAACTAACCGGAGCTGACATTTTTAGGAATGTCGTTCCCTAACCAAACCGAGTTGGAATTTTTAGGGATATTTTTGCCTCCTAACCAAAGGAGTATGGTTTCCTAACCAACCGGAGCTAGCATTTTTAGGAATGTCGTTCCCTAACCAAATCGAGTTGGCATTTTTAGGGATATTTTTGCCTCCTAACCAAAGGAGTATGGTTTCCTAACCAATCGGAGCTGGCATTTTTAGGAATGTCGTTTTTACTGCTGAGCAGTGTCGTGTGTAGCACTAGTATTCCCCGAAAAACTTTCAATAAAAGGAGAGAGGCTGGAAAAATATCATCATTTTATTCATACTGATGGAACTGCTTTACATTTTACATCACTGATAATACTTGCGTAGGTGTTCAGCATTCCATGCATTCTTAAACTCTTCTCCTTCTAAAGTTACTATTCGGTAAGTTCCTGGTCGAACAACTTCTGTAACTCGGTATGGTCCATGCCAGTTTGCCTCCAACTTATTGTGCTTCTGAATGACCTTCTTTAGCACGTAATCTCCTTCTTTTAGGTCGCACTTCTTCACCCTCTTATTGTAGAACAGAGATGTTCATTGTTGGTAAGCAGCATTCCTAATGGCTGTTCTTCTCTAACCTCCTCGAGCATGTCCAAATCCAATCTTCTCATTAAGTCGCTGACTGGGGAATTGAAATTCAGCACTCTATGTGTTGGAAGACCCAACTCGGCAGGTATTACAGCCTCACTTCCAAATGCCAGCATATATGGGGATTCTCCAGTGGTTGCTCGGGGAGTAGTGCGATAAGCCCACAGTACTGACTGTAACTCGTTAATCCAATTTGCTTTAGTCTCACTTAGCCTTTTGTTCAAACCATTTAGCAATGTCATGTTCGTCACTTCAGTCTGTCCATTACTTTGAGGATGACCTGGTGCTGAATGGAGCTTCAAAATGTTGGACTGATGGCAATAGGCAGCGAATTCCTCATTATCAAATTGAGTTCCATGGTCGGCGATGAATGCATGAGGAAGACCATACCTGCAAATGATATTTTTCCAAACAAATTGATATACCTTCTCGTAAGTCATATCAATAAGGGGCTCAGCTTCTACCCACTTAGTAAAATAATCTACTGTGACGACGAGGTATTTAAACCTTCCCCTGGTCGTTGGCAATGGCCCTACCAAATCTATTCCCCATATGAAAAATGGCCAAGGTGAAGTAATAGGCGTCAACAATGCTTGTGGAGTTCTTCGGATGGAGGAAAAACGCTGGCACTTATCATATTTCTTGGCATAGGCTATACAATCAGCCCTCATCGTTGGCCAGTAGTATCCCTGTGTCATTACCCTTTGTAAAAGAGTACGACCTGCTACATGAGCTCCATAGGACCCTTCATGGATCTCTTCAATCAATTCTTTCACCTCAGAGGGATGTACACATCTTTGCAATCCTGCCATGATTCCTCGTCTGTACAAAACACCATTAGTTAATACATACCAAGCAGCTTTAAACTTCAATTTCTTGGCAGCAATCTTATCTATCGGTAATTCTCCCTCCTCAATATATGCCCTGGTGGGATCCATCCAAGATGTTCCTAAGTCAAGGGTGATAAAATTCATCGTCAGGTCTTCATCTATGCTCCAACTTTCTAACACTTCAATTGGTATCGTTCTTCGCAGCTCGGTGCGAGTAGCTGATGCTAGTCGGGCCAGGGCGTCTGCTCTTGCATTTTCCATTCTCGGTATTCTGATTAACTGAATGGCAATAAATTCTGATACCAACTCCATCACCTTTGCATGATATTTGATCATTAATTCTCCTTTGGCGGCATATGTTCCTAACATCTGATTCACAATTAATTGTGAATCACTGAATACAATAACCTGCTGCGCCTCCATAGTTTTTGCCAAATTAAGTCCTGTTATCATGGCCTCATACTCAGCCTCATTATTGGAAGCTTTGAATTGAAATCGTAGTGCATATTCCATATCGACTTCGTCAGGACTGTTCAAAACGATCCCTGCCCCACATCCTGTGGTACTAGATGAGCCATCTACATACAACTTCCATATAGGCAACTCGTCTTCTAATTTCTGATCTGACAGAGTTCCTCGGTGAAATATTTGTTGCTTCTTTTCACCATCCATTGATTTTTCTTGTTCTTCGTCGACCATCTCTTCTTTCCCTTTTACCAACCTAAGTTGGTCTGAGCTCGAATTTGATGATCCTGTCACATCCACTTGCCCTTTTACCAAACTAAGTTGGTCTGAGCCAGTGTTTGTCGATCCTATCACATCCACTTGCCCTTTTACCAAACTAAGTTGGTCTGAGCAAGTGTTTGTTGATCCTATAACATCCACAGGTTGATCGGCGAGCTGCTTTTGCTCCTCGGGGGTATTAGGATAGGTGAATTCTGCTATGAAATTTTCTAATGCTTGCCCTTTAAGCGATGACCTGGGTTCATAAATTATATCATATTCGCCGAGCTCTATTGCCCAGTACATCAATCTCCCTGACTTCTCTGGTTTATGAAGGGCTTGTCTCAATGGCATGTCGGTATATACGACTATGGTATGGGCCTGAAAATATGGCCTCATTCTCCTACTTGCCTCAATTAGCGCCAGTGCCAATTTTTCCAGCTTTGGATACCTGATCTCTGCTCCTCGAAAAGCCTTACTTGTGTAATAAATTGGCTTCTGCACTCCATTCTCCATTCTGATCAATGCCGAACTGACTGCATTTTCTGACACTGCCAGATAGAAGTACAATTTTTCTCCCATCACTGGTCTGGACAACAGAGGAGGTGCTCCCAAATACTTCTTTAAGTGTTGAAAGGCCTTCTCACATTCATCATTCCACTCGAAAGTTTTTCGGAGTGTTTTGAAGAATGGGAGACATCTATCAGTTGCTCGGGATACAAATCTGTTGAGCACTGCTACTCGTCCTATAAGGCTTTGCACTTATTTCTTCGTCGTTGGAGATCGTAGCCCTAAAAAGCTTTGATCTTTTCTGGATTTGCTTCAATTCCTCGCTGGTTGACGATGTACCCGAGGAACATTCCTTCTCATACTCCAAATATGCATTTCGTCGGGTTCAGCTTCATTTGGTATTTATCCAGTTGATCAAAAGTCTGATCTAAATTAACTAAATGATCGACAGCTTTCTTACTTTTGTCAGCATATCATCGACATAGACTTCCATGTTGCAACTGATTTGTTCGGCAAAGACCTTGTTCATCAGCCGCTGGAATGTCGCACCTGCATTTTTCAAACCAAAAGGCATAACATTATAGCAATAAGTTCCCCTAGGGGTAATGAAAGAAGTACTTTCCATGTCTTCAGGTTTCATCTTGATCTGGTTGTAACCAGAGTAAGCATCCATGAAGCTGAGTAGCTCGTGTCCCGAGGTAGCATCCACCAGTTGATCAATTCGGGGCAATGGAAAATGATGCTTTGGGCATGCCTTGTTGAGATCGGTGAAATCAACACACATTCTCCATTTATTGTTTTTCTTCTTTACCATCACCACATTTGCTAACCAGTCTGGGTATTTAACATCTTCAATGAATTGAGCATTCTGTAGTTTCTCGACCTCCTCTTGTATAGCTTGATTCTTCTCGGGACTAAATACTATTCTTCTCTGCTTTACAGGCTTAATCTCCTTATTCACATTGAGTTCATGACATAAGAAGTTTGGATCTATTCCAGGCATGTCTTCATGACTCCATGCAAAAGTTTTCTTTCTACTTCTCAGGAAAGTTATCAACTCCTGTTTTATTGAGGCATCCAACAACGAACCTATTTGAGTTGTTCGTTCAGGGTGTTCATCGTCCAGAATAACATTCTCCGTAGCTTCCACCACCTGTCCTTTTACAAGCTGAGATTCATCTCTAGGATCCAATGTTTCAATTTCCGTGCCTTCATCCACCTGATATGTAGTAGTCTTTTTCCTCGACTCCTCCAATTCCTCTTGTTCGGCAGATGAATAATAGCATTCCCGAGCTACTTTTTGATCACCTTTCACAACTCCTACTCAAAAGTTTATTGGGAATTTTAAGCATTGATGTACTGTAGATGGGATCGCTTCGAACTTCTTCAAACCTACCCTTCCCATGATGATGTTGTAAGCTGACTGAACATTCTTATCCATCACAAAGAAACGTATTCTTTCTATTCGACATGCGGGACATGTACCAATGAAGATATCCAACTTGATCGTCCCAAGTGGAAAAACTTTCTCGCCAGCAAAACCAAGGAGAGGTCTGTGATAAGGCTCTAGTTGAGATAATTTTAAGTTTAAACTATCGAAGCATGAGTAGAACATGATGTCTGCCGAGCTACCATTATCTACCAGAACTCTTGAAATCATTATTTATTTCATCCTCATTTTGATCACCAAAGGGTCATAGTGAGGGTATAGGACACCTGCGAGGTCATTTTTTGAAAAACCAATGACCAGTTTCTCTTTGTTTACCTTCCTCGGGCGATCCTCCTCGGCTAAATTTATCCATTGAATATATGAGCAAGCTTGAGACTCACAGAGGTAAGCTTTTCTTTCTGCAATAAGATCTCCTCCACCTGCATCTCCACCTGTAATAACATTACAATCAAATGACCCAAAACGTATTGAAAATACCTCACATTCCGGTTGTCTTGGCCTTTTTGGGAGATCGGGGTCATCTTCAGTATCATCTTCATGATCTCTTTTCCTGTTCTGCTCTGCCCGACAAGGAGATCTAGACCTTTCTCTTGTTCGGTCTTCATTTCCTCTTTCATTTCTACGATTAACATACTTTGAAAATTTTCCTCGTCTAATGAGTGTTTCAATCTCATTCTGGAGGGCTATGCAATTTTTAGTCATATGGCCATGATCTTTGTGAAACTCGCAATATTTTTCCCTATTCCTTCTGTCAGGGTCTGCCTTCATTCTCTTTGGCCATTTTAACTCCTCGTTATTCTTGATTTCTTCCAAGACGTGGTTGATACCCATCTTCAAAGGAGTATAATTATCAAACTGTAATACCCCGTATTTTTATGCTATATTAATTTGGGGATTTATTAAATTTAATGTGAGTGAATTAATTCATAAAAATCCGAAAATTAATTATGTTATAATTATTAACGTGACGAGAGTTAGTAATTATAGGAAATTTGTTGAATATTACTAATGAGCAAAGTAATATATTATATTGGTTATATTGAATGTCATGAGTGAATTAAATGATAATTTCGGAAATTTAAGTCGGGACGTGCTCGTGTCGCGTCGGGACTAAATTTTGGTAAATAAAAAGTGAATATTTTATAAGTTGTTCATATGGTCGTTTTGAGTGCGCCAACGCGTCCGGAAGAGTCGAGATAGTCAGAAAAGTGTACCCAGGGGTTTAGTTTGGGTCTCGGGGCATTTTTAGACCTAATTAGTACCCCGGGAGAGCATTTGGTCATTTTACATATTTGGGTACCCACGAAAATCAGCAACTTATATCAGCCATCTAGATTAGTTATTTAGGGTTAGAATATTCAGAACCCTAGAACAACCATTGGAGAAGAGAGGAGAGAGTTGTCAAGGCAATTCAAGGCCAAAAAGTCACCCGTTTGCACCGCCGTCACCGCCAACGCGTAGATCGCGAGACGGGGAACGCAACCACACCGAATTCATCTGCAAACCAGACTTCTGAAAATCCCAGGCAAGTGTTTATCTTGCTTTTTTCGTTGATGCATCTTTCATATTAGCTTAGGAGTAATTAAAATGGGTTTTTATGGAAGAAAACCAAAGATATGAGATATGAATCGCATGTAGTTACGATTTATATGATAATTCTGGAAACCCATGCCATGTAGAGGAAATTACCCACGAAATTATGATGATTATAAGAAGAAAAATTCTGGAAATACTTGTTAGAACCATGCTTAAGAGAATTTTAGGGTTCTTGATAATTAATTAACTTTTGTGGCTGTTAATCCTTGATTAAATGATAGAAATACCCATGCCTTACGTTGAAAATATCTGGTATATTGATATAGTGTTAGTAGTAGAATTTTTGGGACGTTTGGGTTTGGAAATTATGGATTTGGATGAGGATAAGTGGTAAAACCCGTAACTGCAATTCTGCAGAAATCGAAATACCTGCTTGATCGATCGATCGAGCCTAGAGCTTCGATCGATCGAAGGCTCGATCAATCGAGCCCCAAACCTCTATCGATCGACCCCTCTTGGCAGACTCCTATTTCCCTTGTTAAATGAGTTAAATTTAATTTATCATGAAATAATTCTTGGACATCCTTAATAGAATGTTTGGGGAGATAGGGAAGACCAGTATGTTATATTAATAAATTTTGGGGACTTTTAATGTGAGACGAGGATTTGCATTTTGGGATAATTACTTAAGGGTCGATGAATTTAGGTATTAAAAGGAGAGGTGCGTAAGAGAGTTACGTTGGAACCTTAAGAGAATAATTACTGAATTTTATACTTGGGAGGTTAGAGCCCACGAGTGTCACGTAATAAATGGGAAAACCCTTCGAGTTAAGGTTAGAGACGAACCCTTATACGAAATACTTAATGTGAAAATTAAGGATAAATATTGTAATTATGGGTGATGAGAGAAACCTATACTGATATGATAACAAGGGGTGTATTTATATGATTGTGTATGCATATATTATATACGTGTGAAAACCATACCCGCGCTACTTGCTATCCCTGAGGTTACCGCGCTGGGACGATCTTATCCTGTGTTGCCTTATGGGGGATATTGAGTCGTACCCTAGGAGATAGATATCCTTGGTACAGGCTATCAGAATGATAGTTCAGACGGTCCTAAGAGACGTGAGGGTATGTACTGACCTCTTAGAGACTTGGAATCTATGCTTCGCCTCAATCTTGTTTGTGTATATATGTTGATACAGTTCGAGAGTGATTCTGAACATGTATATCCCTTAGTGTGAGTGATACAGGGATTGGATAGCAGAGTATGCCTGCACCATAGTTTTATTTGGGGTGCCGTTATATATATATATTGTACGAGTAGTTAATATATATACGAAATTATGAGATTTGGAACTGCCTACTGTGATTTGGTAAGTAGGAAATAGTTGATGACAAAAATTATAAATACTTGTTTGAAAAGTATAATATGACACTGGGAAACTTTATAAACTAATGAAGCTAAAACGAGAGTTGTACTACTAATTGGAAGTATCCTCTTTAAACAATTATATTGTTCAATTTTGAAATCTTACGAGTGATTTAAGATAAGCTAATTTGTTGGGAAGGTTAGTGATAAAATGATAGGATGAACCGTTGGGAAGGTTAGTGCTATAGGTGTGCACATTAGAAGATAGGTGAGGATTTCTCAAGAGAGTGTCGCACTAATATGTTGTTGCATTGACCTGTATCAATTTAAATACTTGCTAAACGAATTTTTAAATCATACACACTATCGGGCTCTGACCCGTTTCTTTTTCTCTCTCTCTCTTGTATATATATGTATGTATTACAGGTGCCCAGCCACAGGGGCGTCTTTCTTAGGATCCCTTGGAAGGAACGCGCTGCAGCTTAGGTGGGAGTTGCAGGTCTCTTGATTAGACGACTTCGTTCATTCGGATCCACTCTTAGTACTTTCATTTAGTTGGGCATGTGTAGCTCTTTCCATTATTCCGTTGTTATTGGACATTTGTATTTCAGTTATTTCCAGTACTGTTACTATGGGATTTATTCAGTTTGGATGTGTGACTTTAGATTTCGTATGTTGACATTCGATTGACGAATGTTTTAAATTATTTGGATTATGTTGCAGAATTAATGTGGTGTGATTCTTACTTATTGAACGTTGTTAATAAAATAAATAATTTTTCTTTAAATAAAATTTGGAAAGTTATGTATGAAAATGGTTTTGACACTTAGCTTAATTAATTAGGGTGTTAAATTGGAAAATTTATTTTTCGACAGTGATGCTAAGAATGAACCAACTGTTCACCTTGATTTAATTTAATAAAGGAGTGATCGCCCGGTATTTAATTAGGCGGGGTGTCACACAAACTTCTTCAAGATTTCCCATGACGACTTATTTTTGGATTGTTTGTCACCACCATTGCCCTTATGCTCTTTCTTCTTAGCCTTGTCGACTTCCACCTTGGTTTCTTTATCCATATTCTTCTTCGCAGCCATAGCCTCCTCGGCATTCATGATTTTGGCTGCTTTTGCCATCAACTCTGACATAGTTGTAGGTGGATCTTTAGCCAAAGTGTAATACAACTTATTGGGAAACAACCCACTCATCAAGGCGGTGATCGCTGTCTTCTCTTCATAATCTATGACTTCTAGCTTCTCGTTATTGAAACGAGTTATGTAATCTCTAGTACTCTCACCAGCTTTTTGTCTAACGCTTAACAAATGCGCTACTCGTTTTACTGGCTTTGCCCCAAAACAAAAATTCCCAATGAATAACTCGGCCAGTTGAAAGAAAGTTGAAATCTTACCCCGAGGAAGATTGTTGTACCATATCTGGGCAGATCCAGTAAGAGTTCCCGAGAATGCTCTACATCTCATCTCGTCGGGGACATCATAGATGTCGGCGGCAGCTTGATATTGCTCTATGTGAAGAACAGGATCTGTCTTTCCATCATATTTAGGGGTCACAACAGGTGCTTTGAACTTTGACGGTGTGGGAAAGTCCACAATGGCTTGGACAAAAGGCGTCCCTTGAACAAAAGTTCGTTGCAGTGGGTTCCTCGCCTTAGCCATTTCTCCCAATCTATCCTCTAGTCTCTGAATAGAGCCTTTCCATGTGTCGTTCCCTTCCTTGGGCCTATTGGTTCGAGCAATTGATCGATTTGATGTGGCTTCTTGAGATCTATCTTGACGAGCAGCTGGTCGAGATTGTGCTGATCCTTCTCTTAGATCTGATGGTTGTCGAAAACTCCTCGATATGGCCTTAGGTGGACTCCTATTCTTCCTAGGGCCTAATAGACTGAAAGGAGATACCCTGCTCAATATTTCCAGGGCACTGGTCTTCTCTGGAGAGAGAGTAATACGTTGTTCAGTATTTGTGGCTCGTATTGACGAAGTTCGCCCAGGTTGATAAGAGAAATCACCAGATTCCTCATTATGATATGAATCAGTACGCCTGGATCGTGAAGAACGTAAATGGGTTTGCCTCTGACCACTTCGCTGTTCTGAATGGGCAGGTGCACCGCCATGAAGGGTTTGTATGAGTTGCCGCATGGTTTCTTGCATGGCGGTCTGTCCCTGGGCCAGATTTATCATTATTCTAGCCAGATCTGGAACGGTTGATGGTGCAGATGGATTTGGAGGATTTCCAGCGTTTCAATTGCTGGATTCAGGATTATCAGCCATTGATGATGAATTGTTTTGGTGAAAAACGATAATAACAGTTGTTTCCCACAGACGGTGCCAATCTGTTGATGTAAAAAATTAGATTGCTCCTAATTATTTAATCACAGATAAATTTAAATGAGACAAAGAATTTTTAAAGTGGTTCAGCCTTATAAGAATGGCCTACGTCCACTATTTCTGTTATTGCAGAATGTTAAGAATTCTCGATATGTGGTCTATCAAGAAATTCCGGTCCCCTTGAATGAGGATGATACAACGTATTTATTGCCCTTAGGCTGTACATGTGAAAGGGTAAACAATTAATGCCCTTTAAGTGTATACGTTTGTATGATAAGCATTCAATGAATAGTTGAACTGTTGATTATCTGGCAATTAATGCTATGGTCAAGATGCAGCTCGGACCGCCTTAGTTGCTCGACATTCAGGAGTTCCTCGGAGCAATGAAGTTCCTCGAGGTACACTTGTTACTCAGAGTATCTGACTTGGTCGGGAAAGTAAAGTTTCTCGTTGCTAAAGTGATTGTAGAAATATTTGTATGTGCCATGTAGACTAACACGTGTCTTCTTATAATTCATCCACGTCAGCATATTAATTTTGGTATCAACAGTAACCAACATGTTAACCCAGTATGCCTTGAATATCTCATCCGAAATTTTTGGGGATGGACTCGGTCAGATCCTTTTACTCTAACAATTATTGAGAACTCATAATTTAGGTCGAACGCCTTTTATTATTCACTTGGGCTTGGCCGACTACTTTTATGGGCCTGGTCGACAAAAGGGTACCCACACATTTATATGTTGTGAAAGGTTTATATGAGTTTTTGTAGGTATTGGAACTTAGAACGGAGCATTTGGTTGGATTTTGAGAAAGTTCTGTCATTTGACGCAACTTCAAGGGCATGTTTATAATTTCATACTTCTTAGTCCGGATAGCAAAACTCTTGGGAGTCTAGTTCTTTGAGTTAGCTTCGCGTGGCCGTAAAATGGCTCATCGTTTCAAGTCCAAATGATCGAGTTAGAGCCATTTTCGTAAAACAACTCTTCTCTCTTTTGAAGAAGAAATAGTACAAAAAAAGAAAGTCTCGATCGATCGGTCCCTCTCCACCGGTTGATCGGTCAATCAGGTTTGGCCTACGAAGGAAGGTAGTGATCATGAATTAAGAATACCGATCGACCGGTTAAAGGACAACGGTCGACCAGTCCTAACAGATATTTACCATTTTTTACCTTTTGTTTTGTTTTCTCTTTTCTCTTTCATCACTTACTATATATATATATATATAAGTTAGTTTTATTTAGGAGAGATCTCTTTCCTTTTATGTTTTAGTTATGGTTTGGTTTGGGAGCTCTTTCATTTCTCCCTCATTGGGCGTCATCCCACTTTTGTATGTAAGTATACTATTCATCTTCTTCCCCATTAATATAAATTTCTATTGTTGTTTTCAAGTTTTGTTAATTAGGTGTATTCAATTATTTCCTGCTTTGTCTAGTTACTTGCTTTAATTACATGCTTTAATATGCTTTCTAGCTATGTTAGTTTAGGTTGAGATTGGCTGAACTCACCTTGGAATAAATGGTTGCTTTGTTTGGGTGATGGATTAGACTAGTTAAATGGTTTAGGTTGTTCTTATTTTTGTGCCTAAGAGATTTAACGATGTATATCATGTATGATCCGTATTTACAACCTTGCGTGTATAATTTTTGGGATATTTGTTGACACCAAAATCATAGTAGGCTTTTATGAAAATTTAAGGGGTAACAACTTTAGATTTGATTAATTAATAAAATGAGATTTAATATTGGTAAACTTATCTTCCCATGTAACCATTTGTACTAATTAATCTGATGTGGGGATTGATGATGCTAAGATTCAACACCACCAAATAAGTGATGATTAGCTCAAACAAGAATAACAATGGCAGCCATAGAGATGTATGTGTGTACAAGTGTATAGAAGGGGATGAGTATAAGAGGAATAAGACAATGATGTATAGTGGTTCAGCCAATTAGGCCTACATCCACTGTGAGTGTGTGATCCACTAAATATGGGCACTAATGGCCTTGGATACAATGCACATAAGCTCACTCTCTCTCTACTGTGTGTACAGGCAGAGTTTTAGTTAGGGTTACCATTCTTAATCCTTTTGCAGGGTTGTAGGTGACAAGTATATATAGGTCTTGGGGGAGTAATGCACCCCCCAAGCATGCGTGGTGCATGTGAGCTATGATCTAACCAATCCCCTCCTGACACCTGGAGGTGCCACCTGTGATTAATAATGACATAATATTCCCTCACGTGAGGGGTTGATATTGTTATAACGGTCTTCCACGTTCCATATGAGTCCCACGTGCACTGTTCCATGCGTCTCCCAAATCATTCGATGTGATGATGTCACCCTCGGACTATGATAAAGGCCGACGGCAAAGTTCCTGCTGGTAATGAGCCTGGCCTAATTTGGGCCTCGTACTGTCGTACCCTCGTAGGGTCGTCCAGGACATGAAGAGGGGTCGGCCCCTTAGAGGGTCGTTCAGGACATGATGAGGGGTCGACCCCTTGGAGGGTCGTCTGGACCATGATGAGGGGTCGGTCCCTTGGAGGGTCGTCCAGGACATGATGAGGGGTCGTCCCATTGGAGGGTCGTCTGGACCAAGATGAGGGGTCGGCCCCTTGGAGAGTTGTCTGAACATAATGATGAGGGGTTGGCCCCTTGGAGGGTCGTCTGATATTAGTTGAGAGATCATCTTGGCCTCATCCAGGTGGAGGACGCCCTCGGCCTGGCCGAGGGTATATATGGGTATATCAATCACCCCCAGCCCTTCGCCATCGATGTTGATGTGATGGCTGGGGGATAGTGATACTTTTGAGATAAGTGTATGATCAGTTTGATGAGTGACACCTGTCAACCTGATTTGACACCTCGACAGACATCCATCATCGTTTTAGTTTCCCTGATGTGGCGGCTTCACACTTTGCTTGGGACTTTGTGCCCCCTAATGATACATTTCCTCGTGGGCTATGCCTTGTATTGATTATTGGGCCCACTTGTAACAAGGTATATAAAGGTTTTTTAAAACATTTTCTTTTCTCCTCCTTCTTCGCGCCCAGGCCTTCTCTCTCTAGTTTCTCAATAGTCTCAAATCGCCATTTCTGCAACTTCAACATTTCGAGCTTGGCAGCCTCGCTGTTCTTTCTCAGGTAATCTTTATGCCCTAGTGCCCTCTTTATCTTCCATTGTTGTTTGCTTTCTTACTTTAGGCTTGTAGGACTCAATTTTTCTTTGGCTGTTTCATACCCTTCTGGCGTTCTTCTCTGGCGAGTTGTTCTTGAGTGTTCAAACCTAAAAAGCTTTTCATTTCCTTAGGTTTGATCTAAGAGTCAAACTTAGTCAACTGTAATCTTGTTTGTATTTAGCTTAGCCAAATTCATTAAAGTGTAGGGTCTTCCCCTTAATGCTTAGGAGGCTTTATGATTTAGTCGAGGAATTCCCATCCCTGAGAGAGAAGTTCTTTGTAGAGATTAGGTGAATAGAGGAGGAGGACGAGAGAAGACGAGGAGCTGACCCTAATTGGGTACGACCCATTTTTCCCATTCTATTAGCCATAATAATACCCCCTGAGTCCTGTGGGTCACCTTGTCGTCCAGTCGAGAGCCAATCGTACGAGGGGGAAATGGATCAGAGAGCATCGTCGCCAACAGGTGTTGGTCCTTCCGGGAGGGGAGAGACACCCACTCTTAGCCCAAACCGATAGGCCGAGGGCACAGTACCTTCTGAGGTTGTCCCTGTAACAGCCCTGTCCCCTTTTGCATTTCAAGTAGCCTTTCCAGATGGCCCTCCAGAGGCTGGGCGATCCAGGGACGAGAAAGCTGAGGACGACAGTGAGGGTTCTTCCGATGATGATGATAGTCAGGTCGATACTTCAAGTGCCTCGACTTATGTATCATCAGTTAAAGACCGTGATCTCTTAGTATAGAGGCATCTCTTTAGCATATAACCCAATATAAGTATGAGGGTACCAACTGAATCTGAGAGTCTTCAAGGGTGACGAGGGATAGATTGTTGTCTATGAGAAGATGCTAAGGGTAGGCGTTAGTTTCCCTCTACACCCTTCTATAGTCGACATCTTGTCTGCCCTTGGGGTTGCCCCTTCTCAACCTCCTCCCAACTCGTGGAGGACTATCCTTGGCTACATCTCACTTTGGAAGAATTCATTTACCGACGATCCCTCGGTCGATATATTCCTTGCCTGTTATAACATCACCTCATCGTCCAAACAGCCTGGGTATTTCCATTTGGGGGCTAGGAAGTCTGACAAGAAGCTTATCCACGTGGCTCAGACTTCCAATCATGACTGGGAGAAAAGGTTTTTCTTTATTTTTGGGGATTAGGAATTCCCCGTCGAGGGCGAGCCCGTGGAAGATGGTCCGATGGTACCCAGGGTATAGTCCAATCCCTTAATGAAACAGCGTTCAGACCCCGGTCTTAGCTTGGAGGAGAGGGTTATTGTTGACTACCTGAGGGAGCGAGGGAGAGAGGGCGAACTTGCCAAGTTTGAAGATTTTATGACCCCTCGCTTCCTCAAAGAGGCTGGTCTGAGGGTCGGCCCCCTGACAGAACTATGTGAGTGGTTTTTTTTCTCATTTTTTCATTTTTTTCCAAGTGTTTCGTCTTTGTCTCTGTATCTTTCTGATATGTCGTTTCTTTTTCAGGTCGTCCTTCGAATATTTCCGACCAACTTTGGGAGATGACTGTCCCGAGCTAGCTGTCTGGTCTGGGCAAGAAAAAGGGAAAAGAGCCTCAGCAGCCTCTGATGAAGACAAAGGCCGTAAGGCCGACACATGTTGAGCCGACTGTAGACAGTCATAAAAGAAAAGAGCCAAAAGTTCCTGTTGATCCTCGACCAAATTCTAGGACGAGGGCGAGTGTGGATACGTCTGAGGGGACTGGCTCCTCTTCCAGTATGGGGGCTTATTTTTCTCAAAATTTGACATTTTTAAAGGCTGAACCATCTTCCCTCATAGCCAACCTGAGGGCGGCCAAGGCTTCCATGTTATCTGCTCCTTCGGCCGCTGATTGTAACTTTTTGTCAAAGATGCCCCCTGCTAAGGTGTATGATTATGGTCTGTATACTCTGGCCCAGGTACTTATTTTTACTTCATTTCCTCAGTCAACTTTTCACCAACTGTTCCCTCGATCCCTCACTAAGTGCCTGCTTTTGTGCAAACTGTTAGTGCCTTCACGTAGGCCACTAAATGGATGGTCGAGAATCAACAAAAAATTCACGAAGTCGAGAGAGCTATCCAGCATGAGACTGAGCTGCAGACCGAGCTCGAGACCGCCAGGGCCACATTGGAGAGTGCCAGGACTGAGCACGCTAGGGTCTTGGATGAGCTTATGAGGTAGCACGATGCATACCTGAAAGCGAAAGATGACCTCTTCAAGGCAAAGGAAGAAGCCCTGAACGCTCAGTTCAAGAGCAAGCTATCTGAGGCAGTGAAGAGGGTCGAGGCTGATGCAGTGGAAGCTTACAAACTCTCAGATGAGTTTTAAGGCTTCGGTCTTGAGTACTTGGAAAGGGGGATCAGGACGGCCTGTCGGTGGGTCATCCTTAAGTTTGCTGATGCCGTCTCTTCAGTTCGCCCCTCTTTTGAGGCAGTTCAATTGGACGACCCACTGATTACTGAGGCTCTGGCCCACATGGAGTCACACGTGAACGTTAAAGGCACCGAAACTTCCGAAGATCATCCTGTCTTGGTTACTAAGGGGACTCCTCTTATCGACGTTGAAGCCTTTCCCTCCGATGTTGTTCAATAGGGTGGTTGTCTGTAGCCCATACCCACTTCATGTAACAAATATTCTTGTATTCTATTTTTGTTGGACAAACATCTGTAATAATTTATAATATAATGTCTCTTGCTATCTTTATATATGATTTGACTTGGCTATTGTGTTCACCCATCTTACAAGTCCCTCTCGTCTTTCTTGAGGGTTAATGGGGGGTCGTCCCCACCATTGACCCTCATTATAGCCGAGGGTGGTTACCACCGATCTAATGATGTTTTCGATCAAATCCTCCCTCGTCTTTCTTGAGGGTGAATGGGGGATCATCCCCGCCATTGACCCTCATTATACCCGAGGGTGGTTTCCCACCAATTTAATGATGTTATAAATTAAGTCCCCCCCTCGTCTTTCTTTAGGGTGAATGGGGGGTCATCCCCACCATTGATCCTCATTATAGCCGAGGGTAATTTCTTCACCAATTTAATGATGTTATAAATTAAGTCCCCCTCGTCTTTCTTGAGGGTGAATGGGGGGTCGTCCCCACCATTGATCCTCATTATAGCCGAGGGTGATTTGCCACCAATTTAATGATGTTATAAATTAAGTCCCCCTCGTCTTTCTTGAGGGTGAATGGGGGGTCGTCCCCACCATTGATCCTCATTATAGCCGAGGGTGATTTTCCACCAATTTAATGATGTTATAAATTAAGTCCTCGCTTGTCTTTCTTGAGGGTGAATGAGGCGTCGTCCCCACCATTGATCCTCATTATAGCCGAGGGTGATTTCCCACAAATTTAGTGATGTTATAAATTAAGTCCCCCTCGTCTTTCTTGAGGGTGAGTGGGGGGTCGTCCCCACCATTGATCCTCATTATAGCCGAGGGTGATTTCCCACCAATTTAATGATGTTATAAATTAAGTCCCCCTCCCCCGCCGTCTTTCTTGAGGGTGAATGGGGGGTCGTCCCCACCATTGACCCTCATTATAGCCGAGGATGATTTCCCACCAATTTAATGATGTTATAAATTAAGTCCCCCCTCGTCTTTCTTGAGGGTGAACGGGGGTCGTCCCTACCATTGATCCTCATTATAGCCGAGGGTGATTTCTTCACCAATTTAATGATGTTATAAATTAAGTCCCCCCTTATCTTTTTTGAGGGTGAATGGGGGTCGTCCCCACCATTGATCCTCATTATAGCCGAGGGTGATTTCTCACCAATTTAATGATGTTATAAATTAAGTCCCTCCTCATATATCTTGAGGGTGAATGGGGGGTCGTCCCCACTTTTGATCCTCATTATAGCCGAGGGTGATTTCCCACCAATTTAATGATGTTATAAATTAAGTCCCCCATCGTCTTTCTTGAGGGTGAACGGGGGGTCGTCCCCACCATTGACCCTCATTATAGCCGAGGGGAGTTGCTACCAAAGATAACCCCAATTATACTAGAATTAACGAACACAAGATGACGGACCAATATAACATTCTCATTAACATTCCAAGTGTTCTGCTGGAGCAATATATTCATTACAGTTGTAATCTGATAGGATATTACAACATTATTGATAGTATTTCATCAGATGCTCTGCATTCCACGGATTCGAAAAGGGTTCTCCTTCAAGGTTTTCTAGCCTATAGGTTCCAGGGACAACTTCATCAATGACCCTATACGGGCCATGCTAATTTGGGTGGAACTTGTTAGGCTTTTGCCAAGTCTTTTTAAGGACTAAGTCCCCCACTGCGATTGGCCTTTGCTTCACCCTCTGGTTGTAAAACCTGACAGTCCTCTGCTGGTAGGCAGCTTGCCCTATCTCAGCGTCTTCCCTCTTTTCCTCGATCAAGTCTAAGTCAAGTCTCCTTTCTTCCATATTCCTCTAGGGGTCATACATTTGGACCCTATGAGTAGGACACCCAATCTCGGTAGGGATGACGGCTTCTGAGCCATACGCCAGCATGAACGGGGTTTCCCCGGTAGGTGTCTTTGTCGTCGTCCTATAAGCCCACAGTACAGCGTACAACTCCTTAACCCATCTTCCTTTTGCCTACTCGAGTTTTTTCTTGATCCCATTAGGATTGTTCTGTTTGTAACTTTTGTTTGCCCTTTGGCTTGAGGTCGGCCTGGGGTAGAGAAGAATTATTTGATACTCACCCTTTCACAGTACTTCTCCAGAGATATATTCTTGAATTGAGTCACGTTATCCGAGACGAGGGTGTTGGGGAGACCATATCTGCATATAATGTTTTTTCAGATGAACTGGAAGGTCTTCTGTTCTGTGATCGTTACCATCGGCTCTACCTCCACCCATTTTAAAAAATAGTCAATTGCCACGATCAAGTATCGGTAGTTATTGAAGACCCTGGGCAAAGTTCTTACTAGATCGATTCCCTATACTACGAATGGCCATGGGGATGTGATGGAGGTAAGAGGCTGATGGGGATGGTGAGGGATTGTGGCAAATCTTTGATATTTATCACACTTTTTTTCGTATGTCGTGGAGTCTTTCCCCAGGGTCGGCTACCAGTAATCTTGGGTTACTATCCTCTTTGCTAATGATCTGCCCCCAATGTGGCTTGAGCATGAGCCCTCATGTACATCTTGCAGAATGTGAGGGACCTCAGACGGGTGCACACATCTGAGTAAGGGGAGCAAGAACCCCTTTTTATACAAGGTGTCTCCGATGACAGTGAATTTCGCAGCTCTGTATCTCAACTTCTTCCTTTCTTGTTTTGCCTTCGGCATCTCTCCCTCTTTAATGTATCTGATTAGAGGGTCCATCCACGAAGCTTCCTTATCGATGTTTAGGCAAAATCCAAGTGTTCCCTCTTCTTCTTCGATCGTTGGTCGAAGCAAAATTTCTACTCGGACTGTCCTCCTGACTTCTGCCCTATTTGCTGAGGCCAGTCTAGTAAGTGCATTGGCTCGGCCATTGCCATGCCTAGGTATCCTCTTTAAATTTACCTCTCTAAATCTCTTTAATAGTGACCTTACCCTTTCCAGATATTTGGACATTCTCTCATCCTTAGCCTCGTAGGCTCCTAGTATCTGATTCACCACTAGTTTTGAATCACTAGAACCATAATATGATTGACACTAAGGGACTTAGCCAAGGAGAGGCCTGCTATCAGGGCCTCATATTCAGACTCGTTATTGGAGGCTTTGAAGTTGAACCTTAGGGCGTACTCAATGTCTGTGCCATCAGGTGCTGTTACAATTAATCCAGCCCCACTTTCGCTTTCGCAAGAGGACCCGTCAACGAAGAGGTTCCACACGATCTTTTCCTCTGAGAAATTTCCCTCGACGAGGGACCCCAATTTAAAGAGATATCTTCCCTCTTCATTTTTTGCCACTTTTTCTCTAGCGGTGCTTGTCTCAGCCTTTTTTGCAGATGGGTCAATAATTCTGCCATGCTGTGTATCTCTCTCTTCGAAGCTTTCATGTTCAGCCTCATCATCTTCCCAAGTAAATTCAGCCACGAAATCTGCAAATGCTTGCCTCTTAATGGCCACCCTAGGTTGATATACAATGTCGAACTCCCCAACTCTATGGCCCAGGCCATTAGCCTCCTCGATTTTTCTGGCTTGTATAAGACCTGACTGAGAGGGGAGTCGGTGAGGATGGCCATTATATAGGACTGGAAGTATGACTTCATCTTTCTTGATGCATGGATCAAGGCATATGCTAACTTCTCCATCCTTGGGTATCTTTGCTCTGTCCCATGGAGTGACTTACTGTTAAAATATATGGGCTTTTATACCCCATCCTCTTCTCTCACAATAGCTGTGCTGATAGCTGATTCTGAGACGGCCAGGTACACATGTAGTCGTTTACCCTGTACTAGCTGTGACAATAGCAAGGGAGACCCCAAGTATGACTTTAGCTCCTTGAAAGACTGATCACACTTTTCGCTCTACTCAAAGGCCTTTTTGAGGATTTTGAAAAACGGTAAACACCTATCTGTGGCTCCGGACACGAATATATTCAAAGCAGCCACTCGCCCTGTGAGCCTTTGAATGTCTTTGATGGTCTTGGTAGTCTTGATTTCTATGAAGGCCTTTATCTTTTTAGGATTAGCCTCGATGCCTCTTTGGTTGACAATGAATCCCAAGAACTTCCCTGCTCTGACCCCGAAGACACATTTGGTCGGATTAAGCTTCATTCGGTACTTATTCATTGTGTTAAAGGTCCTCTCGAGGTCGGCCACATGATCCTTGGCCTTTAAGCTCTTGGTTAGCATGTCATCTACATAAACCTCCATATACTTACCAATTTGGTCTTCAAACATTTTATTCACAAGGCGCTGATACGTTGCTCCTATATTTTTTAGGCCAAAGGGCATGACCCTATAACAGTATGTCCCCTTATCGGTAATGAAGGCTGTTTTCTCTAAGTCTTTAGGGTTCATGAAGATCTGGTTGTACCCTGAATAGGCATCCATGAAGCTCATGAGCTCATGGCCCGCGATGGCATATACCATCTGATCAATACGGGGGAGAGGGAAGCTGTCTTTGGGATAATGTTTGTTAAGGTCTGTGAAGTCTACACACATCCTCCACTTCCCATTGGCTTTTGGGACTATAACTGCGTTGGACAGCCATTCGGGATAGATGACCTCCCTGATAAACTCTGCATTTTCTAGCTTCTTAACCTCATCCCTAATGACCTCATACTTCTCTCGAGAATAAATTCTCCTCTTCTGCTTTACCGACTTTGCAGCCTCTACCACGTTGAGCTTGTGGCTCATAATTTTGGGGTCGATCCTCGGCATATCTGTGTGAATCCATACAAAGACACTATGTCTTCTCCTTAGCAGCTTGATGAGGTCTTATTTTATGTCTATCTTCAGAGCTTTGCCAATTTGGATGTTTTTTTCCTGCTCATTCTCATTGAGGATAATGGATTCTACCTCTTCCACGACTTCTCCTTTCTTGAGTTTTTTCTTATCCCTGGGGTCAAGGGTGTCAATATTGTAATTGGCTGTTGCCTTTTTATGCACCTCTATTTCTTCGACGGAGTTAAAGTAATATTCTCGTGCCGTCGTCTGGTCTCCCTGAACTTCCCCTACCCCGTAAGGGGTAAAGAATTTGATCATCTGATGAACCGTAGACGGCACAGCCTCAAACCCCTTGAGGGCTACCCGTCCCAGTATAATGTTGTAGGCCGAGAAGACGTTCGTCCATCACAAAGAAGTTGACCTTCTTGGTAATCCATCTCGGCCACTCATCCCCCATCCTGACATCGGCCTCATACACTCCTAGAGGATGAACTTTTCACCACTGAACCCAATCAATGGGTGGTGGTATGGGACAAGTCTAGCACGACTGAGGCCTAAGGCTTTGAATCACAGCAAAAACATCACATCTGCAGAGCTACCCCCATCTACCAAGATCCTCGGCACCTCACATCCATGCACCCTGGTAGTGATGACTAGAGGGTCATCATGCGGGTCTAAGAGACCTTTGAAGTCCATTCTTGAGAATCCCACTATCAGTGTATCCATCTCAACATTCTTTCTCTTTTTTGACTTTGCCTCAATAGAGGTTGAGTGCACAGTCTTTGTCACTACCTTGGCTTCAGCTACATGGGCCTTCCTGTCTGCGACCTCTGACCCTCCTCCTGCTAGTCCCCCGGAGATCATCCCAATACCGAGTGATATCATATTAAGTCTCTTTACAGGGCCGTGGTCGTCTCTCAGCGGGAGGTCAGGGTTGTCCTCATTATCTGAAGGGTCATCCCTTCGGTTTGGAGGATCTTCTCGATATGCATCGCCTCTCTTCTTCTTAGGGTCATCCCTCGGCCCCTCTTGAAAGCACCTTTGTCAACGTACTTCCTAAGCTTCCCTTCTTTTAGCATCTTCTCGATTTCATCTTTCAGAGCAAAACACTTGTCGGTGACATGGCCATGGTCTTGGTGAAATTCACATCACAGATTCTTGTTCCTCTTGTGGGGGGCTTCCCTCAGCTTCTCAGGCCACTTCAAGGACCGATCACTTTTTATCTCATTCAGGATATGCTCGCAGCTGATCGTCAAAGGGGTGTAATCAGTGAATTTGTCATCTGTAGACCTCTTCTTCCCCTCTTTATTCTTTTTCTGGTACTTGCCCCCACTGGTGCCTCCTTTTTTATCTTCATATTTTGCTGCCATCGGCTCTTCGGCATTCATCACCTTTCCTGCTGTTGACAGCAATTCAGCCATCGTCCTAGGAGGTTCTTCAGCAAGCTTCCATAGCAGCTTACCTTTCTAAAGTCCTCCAATAAGGCTGTCATGGCTATGCTTTCCTCATAGTCTTCGACCTCTAACTTTTCTTTATTAAATCTGGCTATGTAGTCTCTCAGACTCTCATTCTTCCCCTGCTTAACATAGAGCAGGTGTGTGGTCTTCTTTTGTAGCCTCACTCCAAAGCAAAAGTTATGGATAAACTGGTCTGTTAACTGCTTAAAGTTTTCAATGGAGTTCTTTAGAAGGGACATATACCAGATGTGTGCAGCCCCAGCCAGAGTGCCAGAAAAGGCATGACACCTCATCTCATCTGAGATAGAGTATATGTCTGCCGCTGATTGGTACATCTCAATATGGTGGACAAGGTTGGTGCTCCCATCGTACCGAGGGGTGACCACTGGTGGCTTGAACTTGGATGGCATGGGGAAGTTGACTATCTTCGCCACAAAAGGGTGAGCCTATGGAGTATCCTCTTTGAAGAGGGTCCCGGCTTTTCAGAATATCACTAATCTTATCTTTCAACCTTTGGATCGAGTCGTTCCAAGGCCTCGTAGGGTCAGCTTGGCTGATATTATCCCCTGCCGCCTCTTTGAGGTGAACAGAGGGTTCTGTTGCGGCAGGTCTGTATCAGCTGTTTACTTCTCCCCGACCGTTGTCCCGTCCGTGGGGCCATCCCCCATGGGGTCGGCCATCTGCTGCCTCCCTTCTGGACCTCGCAACACTTCTTGACCTGGACAATTTTTCTCGCAAGTCATTTACTGGGCCTAGCCTCTCAAAGGCCAACCCTCTGCTCAGACGATCAAAAGCAGAGCCCCTCGGGCGATCGTTAGAATTTTGCCTTCCACACTTCTCTCTGCTCTCTTGGAGAGATCGCACAGTATTGTTGGAGACCTCATACTGCTCCCAGCACTCTATGAGGGCCTCCTCCCCCTCCAAATCATCATACCTGTCTTCCAGGGAAGGGTTTCCCTACCTCCCCAGGCGTACACGTCGGGGGTCAACAACATCACTCCACCGCTGAGGAGGGGGTAAGTCTTTACGTGGTGCCTAGGGTAGTCCCCTGGCCTCATGCTTCCCTGGAGCTGCTGCTGGAGTAATCATCTCCGGTGAGACTCCCGGTGGTCTTAGTATGTTTTAGCTAAGAGCTGTAAACTGCTCCTGCATAATTCGTTGGCTTGTTGCCAGAGACTTCAAGGCAGCCGCCACATCATCCATCTCAGACTGAGGTGGTGGTTGACTGTAACTGGGTCCTACTCCACTATTCGGTGGAGGAAGAGGTGGTGGTGGCATCTTCGATGCCATGTGGTTGAGCTATAGAGATCTGAATGATCAAAAGACTGATGGGCTTGAAAACCTTAATGGGTCTCTTTCAATGGTGAAATAACTCCACATGAATGGGGAGGACTGGCTCACCACCAGAGTGCCCAGTGAGGTCAAGCTGTATTAAGGAAGAGATGTCTTCTCGTTCCCACAGATGGTGCTAAACTGATGATGCTAAGATTCAGCACTACCAGATAAGTGATGATGAGCTCAAACAAGAATAACAATGTCAGTCATAGAGATGTATGTGTGTACACGTGTATAGAAGGGGATGAGTATAAGAGGAATAAGACAATGATGTATAGTGGTTCAGCTAATTAGGCCTACATCCACTGTGAGTGTGTGATCCACTAAATATGGGCACTAATGGCCTTAGATACAATGCACATAAGCTCTCTCTCTCTCTACTGTGTGTACATGCAGAGTTTTAGTTAGGGTTACCATTCTTGATCCTTTTGCAGGGTTGTAGGTGATATGTATATATAGGTCTTGGGGGGAGTAATGCACCCCCCAAGCATGCATGGTCCATGTGAGCTATGATCTAGCTAATCCCCTCCTGACACCTGGAGGTACCACCTGTGATTAATAATGACATAATATTCCCTCACGTGAGGGGTTGATATTGTTATAACGATCTTCCATGTGCCATATGAGTCCCACGCGCACTGTTCCATGCGTCTCCCAAATCACGCGCTGTGATGATGTCATCCTCGCCCTATGATAAAGGCCAAGGGCAAAGTTTCTGCTCGCAGTGAGCCTAGCCTAATTTAGGCCTCGTACTGTCGTACCCTCGTAGGGTCGTTCAGGACATGATGAGGGGTCGGCCCCTTGGAGGGTCGTCCAGGACATGATGAGGGGTCGACCCTTTGGAGGGTCATCTGGACCATGATGAGGGGTCAATCCCTTGGAGGGTCGTCCAGGACATGATGAGGGGTCGTCCCCTTGGAGGGTCGTCTGAACCATGATGAGGGGTCGGCCCCTTGGAGGGTTGTCTGAGCATAATGATGAGAGGTCGGCTCCTTGGAGGGTCGTTTGATATTGGTTGAGAGATCATCTTGGCCTCTTCCAGGTGGAGGACGCCCTCGGCCTGGCTGAGGGTATATATGGGTATATCAAGGATATTATTCTCAATCTATAGTTTTTACTCGTTTTGATTACACCTAATTTAAATATATACCTAGATTAATCGTTTACTAACCCTTTTACATCTAGCACCATTTCTTGTGGGTTCGATACCCGAACTAACCTCTATATTTTCGTAAGAGTGTAGTCATAGTTTAGGTTTTTGTATAGCCGTGGCAGCGAAAAACAATGACAGGCGTAGTAGCACGAACGTCCAGTTTTCCCATGTGATCATATGCATATGGGGGCACTAGTATCACCACAATGAGCCTCGTGCATTGATTGCAATCTCTCTTGGGCTTCTTCATCACCTACATATACTGTTAGATGACCACTTAGATTTTTGAAATATAGAGTGCCTTGTAAAAAGAAGAAATTTACTAACTTTGTCACCTTCATTAGTCCCTTTTATGGTTTTAAGTTGCTTAGCAAGAGATCTTCTGTAATCAATAGGCTCTTTAGCAGGGAATAAACTCTTCATTATAGTAGGTGATATTCTTCTTTGAATCCTTACCACAATTGTTGGTTATTCCGTTTTTACCTTTTGAGCAATAGTAAAATTATCATTTTCAAGTTTAGTGAGAGAGAATCATGCATACCGAGGTTTTTTCTCATAAATATTATGTTGTGGATTTTCATGAGCATATACTTTATGCGCACTCTACCTCAGAGTTTGATTTCATGTGTTTGAGTGAATGTGATTGGTGACTAATGGTCTAGATCTTCTATTTGTTAATTAAACCATTTTGGGCCTTCTCGCCACTTTGATATAATTGATTGGGTTAATTGTTTAAACAAAATTAAATGAATCAATTGATGATTAATTGAACCGAATTATATCCATATTGTTGTAAATTTCATATTTAATCCAATTTATTGAGTAATGATGTTTGTGGTTAAAATTGACTAAAGTTGTGAATTGTTCTTGTCTAGTCCTATCCACCCTCCTCTAGAATTTTGCAAACATATCAATTTCATTTTAAATTGGTATTAGAGACAAATGATTTTGGATCCCTTATATTTTTATAGCCAAAAGAAGATGAAGTGACAACGTATTGTTTAGAGCCCTACACTCTTACGCACCCTAGGTCATGTACTCCACGTGCAAATATGACCCGAGGAAGCATCAAAATGACACATGTTACCTTAATCCAAGGGATTGTGTGTGAATAACCTCCTAACATTACATGCTGACTTAAGAGAAGTGGGGCACATGTCTTTTTCATTGCTAAAAAAATCCACATGCATATAAATTACCAACTGAATCATATCGAATAGACCTAAAGACCAGTCACCCTAATCTTGGGGGCAATTGACGAGAATGAGATCGACCTGGCCTATTAGGCGTGTCACATGGCGTGGGTTACCTAAATTGCCCTTAGGCTGTAATCGATCGACGACTCAATAAAAGCTGACTAAGGTTGGACTCATTCAGACTCACAAAGATGACACTCAACTACTTCTTCAATATGACATTCCTATAGTGGCTCAATCACATCAATTAAATTAAGATAAAAGAGAGGCCAATTATAATAAATTTTTTTATCATGTATAGTGGCAGGATAAGTTAAGACTATTCATTTGTATCAATACTATCAAATAAGATCTCGTTATGAGGAGGTTGTATATTCACAACTTGTTAATTTGCACTATATTATACTTATAGTTTGAACTTTCAACTAGCAACCTAACACTCCAAATCATTCATTTCTTAATAAACAATCCATCATCTCTTTCCTCATAGACGTATCCAAAACTAACTTACTAAACCACGTATATTTTGTATCAATTTATGTTCTCCACTGCATTATGAGCATAATTGATATTTAACATTATTGTAAATTTATTCATATATAAATATTTAACCAAATAAATACTTAAAAATACTATTGTTTTGCAAGTAAGCATGCTACGAGAGGAATTATGAGAAATGCACTCTTCATAGTGATTGAAATATCTATACTAGTTAATTAATGTTTAAATTAAAAATAAATAGACGAGTGACAATTGTCTCTATCGTTATCCGGAAGTAAAAAAGTCCAAAACTACTTCGATACTAAAACAATGGGATGAAAAAGTGAAAGAAAACACACGAGTTGGAGATGGCCTTATCTGGGTTATCAAACAAACGCTGGTAGCTGTTTTTTATTTTTTCTCTGTAATAGAGTGAGAGATGATTTCCAGTGCTTCACAGCGGTGTTTCCACGGCCTAACAGCCACATCAACCAGCTTCCCCCGACTTCAACGACGCCGTTCCCGCTTCCATCTTACCCGACTTCCACTCCCTTCTATTTCCTCAGGTGACCACCTTTTTAACTTATTAGTCATAACCCAATTCAACAAATCCCAATTTATCTTTAAATATTGTCCTAACATACCAATTCACAAATTTTAATGTAAGCCTGTGAGAGTCGCACTAATAATTGCTTTGTTGGAATAGTTCCTCTAATCAATAAATTTATTTACAAATGAGTGATCAGGGGGAGGGTAAGAAAATGATAAAGCTATGGAGGACTTTTCATATTTATAGCTATTATTGCAAAGGAGTGTAGTTGAAAATGAACTCTTGTAATTTTTTTTCTATGGGAAATAAATCAACACCAATCAAACCGGTCTTATTTGAAATGGAATTTCTGAGGTAAAATGCAAAAACAAATGGATAGGGAGAGAGAGTAGTGGCGCCTTTCAGATTTCTTCCAAGCAGGTTGGAAGACATTTGGGATTAGTTAAGATACCCTGGAGGGAAGAAGAGCGTTCAAGTTGGTCGACCGTGGAAGAGGTTATGCTAGGCTTGAGTTCCTCTTGAAGGGTGAGTTGTATCGGCTCACCAAGGTTATTTCAGACCCTTGTTCCATTCATAAGGGTCTGCGTAGGAAGTTGTACCCAAATAGGGTGGTGATGGTGGCTACAGTCAGTAATTGGAGGGGCCATTTTTAGTAGGCAAGAGCTTCCATTACCGTTTTCGGAATTCTGGAAATGGTGGATGGGGGCGGTGACATTTTGCGTCGACAAATGGCACCCGCACCCTTTGGGGTGCTTATTCTTAAAAGACCTGGTCCGTGGTGAGATTTGGATCAAATCGGTAGGTTTTTAGCTTCACTTAAGGGACATGGTCTTGTTTAAAGTTATTGGAGATATGCGTGGAGGCTTTATCACCATTGATGAGAGAATGACACTCACTCATTTCACTTGGGCAAGGATAAAGCGACGAACGTAGTTTATGGGGTGGGTGAGTGAGTGGAGATTTGAGATTTCCATTTCGAGTAAAGGGATCTTCTTGGTGTGCACTACGGGTGGTGTCGATGGGAGGAGACAATCGACAAAGAGCCTTTAACGAGCCTCATAGGTGAGAGACCGCCGTTGCAAGTTAATTGACAGTGAATTTGATTGTTAACGTTGGAAAGGTAAATACTGAGTTGGAGTGTCCTCTCAAAAAATAAAGTTGCGAAGGCCACGGAAACTGAAACACCATGGCAAAGTTCGAGTAAGCTCCTCAGGCATTGTTGAGGAGGTCCTAGATCTATATTATACCATGCTCGAAAATGGGATCATTCAACCCAATACGCCAAGATTGCCACCTACTAATGTTGAGAAGGCGAACCCACCTTTTTGTTCCTTTTTATTACCTGGCAATGGGTCGTTTCGAGTTGTTCATGTTCGGGTCTTACCGGATTCTTGTCTAAACGGGTGACTATATTATCGTGAGGAAAAACCATTTTCAAACCCGATCCATTACCTTAAAATGTCGTGTATTGTTCACCCGTTATTACTTATTAATATAATTTATAATTTTGAATCGTATACGAGTTGACATATTAAAATCAATTTTAAACACAATTAGAATTAGAGGGCATTAATTTGTAGACATTACTAAACTCTCATTTAGTTTCACTATGGTTAAAATAATATTAAGCCACATAAACTCTTTAGAAGATCCCACAATATTTCTTATTTACTTAAATTAATAAATCTTATCAGGTCATAATGTCTGAAGGGGGTCAACACCAAATTCGACTCGTTAACTATCATGTCTTTTTGGGTTGGCAATGATATGACTCAAAACCATATATGGTCACACATAACCAATAACATCGTGTCGGTTCATGTTGGGTCTCATTTTTCCAATATATGGGGCATCCCTTAGCAAAATGTTGCTCTCTCCGTCGGATCGTTAGGGAGAAGGTGGATAGTGGAACGATGAAGATAGGATCTAAGGATGTTAATATTAAACCCTTGCCTAATCATCAGGAAGTGGGCAATGCTAATGTAATCGCCTAAGAAGATTTGAAGGACATAGCGAGATTAACGATGGAATATGTCTTTGAAGACACCGTTATTGACTGCGATGAGATATAGGTAATGCAGCTGCAAGCCTTGGCAGTGCCTATGGTAAAAGAAACATTTCCTGATATCTCTGTAATGCAGCTTGCCGGGAGCACAGGGTTCAAAAGGTTCTTCCAAATTGGTTCCTTGACGAATGTTTGAAAAGGAGGTCACCAATGTGAATCACCTTGACAAGGGATGGACTCTCTTTGAAAATGGAATTGGCCAATGAGAAAGAGGTCCAAGAAGTTCGCCTCGACGATCACCTTCTTTGAAGTTGATAAGATCCCAAACATCCGCGAGGGTCCTGCATCACAACTTTCATTAGGAACCAAAAATTCTATGGTACACTCTTTGATCGGGGAGTCGATCAACATTATGCCCATCGGATCCTTTTATGAAGCTAGCAGTCCTAAAGAGCATATAATGTAGACACAGATTGACATTTTCAGTTTTGGCAATGAGAAGATGAGGTTTATTGGCAAAGTTAACGTGGCATTGCAAATGGGAATCTAGGTTCTCATGCTTGGTTTGACGTCAACAATGACAAAACATCTTATCAAATTTTGATAGGCAGTGTGAATGCACAACCACAGGAGGTCCCCACCCACCACTTGCTTCCGAGAGGCCATTCTCGAGGGCCACAAATGCCGTTTTCTTTGCAGAGCCAAACGATGAGATCCCTTTGTTGCCAGCACATATTATCAGCATTCCATTGCTAACATGGAAACGATAGGTTCTCCTGAGAAGCAAGAGGTTGCCCCTTCAGTGGGTTCAAAGAACAAAGAATCCAAGTTGCCCCCCCCCCCCCCCCCCCCCCACACACACACAAAGAAGACCAGAAGCATGGGTCACTTTGCTTAATGGTAATGTCCTGTATCCGTTATGGTGGGGGTGATATTTTGGGGAGGAAATGTTGACCCTAAACATAACTGCTATATCATTGACGATTCCCAACATCAAGAATACATGAAGGCTAAGGACAAGGCTCTAGAGTGCGTGAAAGATCAGCCATCACAGGAGTTATAGTAGTTACAGGAACTTGAGGAGGTAGATTTGGCCAAAGAGGGATAGTCTTTGGCGTGTCTTCTTATTGAAGAGCTTAACATCCAAAGGTCTGAATCTTTACTCAAAAGAATGTGATGATTTTTCCAATTGACACTACACTGAATTGCCAGGACTGAGCACCAATGTTAGTACCCATAAGCTCAATGTACTGTTGAGCGCTTACCCAGTCAAGCAGGGAACACAAGTTTTCAAACAGAAATTGGACCTACAAAGCAAGAAGAAGGTCGAGAAGCTCCTCAAGGCAGGGTTCATCCGGCCCATACAACATCCTTCATGGTTGTCGATTAATGTGCCTGTGGCCAAGAACGATCAGATTCGAGTCTGTGTGGACTTTCGAGATTCCAATAAAGCTTGCACAAATGACAATCTCTCGTTGCCCCACATCGATGCTTTGGTAGATGCAAAATGACACGGAGTAATTTGTTGGCTGTTAAGACCTTGTGGAGAGATTTATGTGCTACAGGTGCATATTTCTCTTTGAAGCGGATTTCTTGCATCTGGACATTTATCCTACATCGAAGACATTGAAGAAATCTCCAATGTTGAAGTTTCCGCTACTTATTAAAAGATCACGAATAGTCCCTTATGTCAAAGACTTCGGCGAATCTTCGACAGCCTTCTATAGCACCGCCATTTCACCCAACTTCTTCTCAAATCGTGTTATTGAAACTGAACCCAATCAAAATTCAATTGATCGTGAATGTTATCCATGACCCATGATTGTATGAAAGACACACAAATTACATGCACCAAGAGAGAATGTCACTTTGATACTTTGATGTGAACACACTCCGTGGAACTCATCGATATCACTCACAATTTCTCATTTCATATTCATTGTTAAGTAGTTTTTGTTATACATTGATCAATACAAGGTTATAAACATATATAGGATTAGCCTAGGAGAGATGTTCTCCCCAAACAAGGAAAGAAGCATTAAAACAAGGTAGAGGGTGGTAGGGAGGTGGGGGACGAGGAGGATATTAGGAAGGACTTTAGGGAGTTTTGTTGGGAAAAGAGAGGGGGGGGGGGTAGGGACCATAACTATAGCTGCCTCAAAATAATGTTCGCATATACTGCATTGTCATGTGTACATGTCTGTAAACTTAATTGAAGGCCTTTTCAGAATTCACGGCTGTGTGACTGCTGCTGTAAAATTAAATTTAATGATTCTATGTAACCATTATTGTGAGAATTTGTGGGCTTAATCACAAAATTAAGCTAATGTCCAGAAAAGCTGAAAAAAATATTTTGAAAACAGAAAGTAAATGGCATAACACGACAATTGGCACAAAAGTGGCAAGCACAAATTGGAATCAACTCTCTTTCTCCATAATATGATATCTCCAAGTGGGGTGATGACAATTGTTTATATAGCCTAGGGAAGTGTGCGTTGCGGCAACATTCTAAAGTGAAAAGAAGACGAAAAAGAGGCAAAATAACAATGTAGATTCTAGCACTTTATACTATAGGGATTGCATCATGATACTAGACAAAGGTAAAAATAATTCAAACACTAAGAAGGTAAAATAAGAAAATAATTGTCAAGGGAATAACTGGAGCAAAAGGACAAAAGTGCCCACAAACAGGTAAAGATCAAAATACCCTATGATGACCTCCCACTACATCACTCTCCCCATCTGAGAAAGAACTTGATCACGAGCTCAAAGGGGAAGGTCATCCTTATCAGGTGGAATCCTAATAATGGGGGCTACCAACGCCTCTTGCACCTCCTTTTGTGGGGTATAGGCCTCGTACCGCTCATCAATCTCGGCGACTAGCAGAGCCTTCTGCTTCTTTAGGAACTCTGCTGGTTTGTGGCTTGCCACTCGTAACATTTGAACGGTCCTGTATAACCCACTTGGCCCTTCTGGCTCGCTGATATCTGAGTGAATTGAGAAGCGCTTGGGATTGAATGGAAATGCTCCACTCGATGGCTTTTGCCATCGTTGGGGTATCTCAAAGTAGTAGATCTTGATAGATACGGGGCTTGAACCCCTGGAGATAGTGGGCAATCAACTGGTCCTCGTCCTCATCCAAACTGGCTTGGATCACAATAACTGGAATCGTCCCATACTAATCATAGACCCTACTATGAGGCCTGGAGTCGAGCGAATAAGTCTCGTCAATAGGATTGGGTCTAAAAGCCTCTCGCAACAACCTCAACAATCGCCTCACCACTGTCCATGAACATATACTTAGCTCAACTCAACTTAGCCTTTCTTAGTTATGGGGTCGGCAACATTAATCATATTTTCCCATTCCATTTTGTTCAGCGCAATATCCTTGGTGAAACCACATGATATCATGCCCTTTTCTGCAATATCTCACCGTCAGTTTAGGACTACGTCTACCCCTAGCATCACCATAGGTAACATGAAAATTGCCACATAAGACCAATCAAAACTTAAAATAACCGTTCATTCTCTAAAATATGATATCCCCAAATGCGGTGATTACAGTTATTTATATAGCTGAATGACTTGTGCATTTAGGGTAATACTCTAAAAGAGGAATAAGACAAAAGGAGACAAAAGAACAATGTAGACCCTAGCTGTTTATAGAATAGGTATTACGTCATCATACTAAACAAAAGTAAAGGTAAAGCTAATACTAATAAGGTAAAATTAAGAAAATAACTGTGGAGGCGATGACTGTATGAAAAGGACAGAAATGGCCACAAACAAGCAAAGACCAAATACCCTAAGAGGACCTCTCAATACGTCAATTAAACTATTTATCAAACCACCCTTTGTATAACATAGTGTATTCCAATGTTTAAAAAACAATGAAAATGCTTGAGTTTTTTTTTTTTTGAGTAAAAACACCTCAAGACTCGCTTGTTTAATGTTCAGCATAATAAAGGTCGCTTCTTGAGCCTTTTACAATTAATTATATGGATATTATTTGACATAAAGCTGTGTTATAAATCTGATTATTGTCTTATTACACTTTTTGTTATAAATCTATGTGTATCTTGTTGCAATGATTTGCCCTTTTTTTCCTTTTGTGTCATAATCTTAATTTCTTATTAATCATATCAATTCTAGTGATATAGTTCATCATATAAATATATGCTTAATAATCTTGTTGATTTGACTATATAGTGTTGTAAACTTTTTATTTATTTATAATAATGATGTTTAGTATTATGGACTTATCTTGGTATAATGTTTCAGTTGTTTCTCTTTAAAATGATATTTAGTTCTTTTTAAAATGATTGTGTGAAATTTATTATACACATCTCTTTCCAATTTTTAATTAATAAAACTCTATGCACAAAAGGCTTACGCCTTAACGCCTTAAGGCTTACGCCTCGCTTTTATGTAACAAAACGCCTTGCGCTAGGCCATTGCCTTTTTAAACACAGATGTATTCACATAAGATTTACAACCTCACTCTTTCTGCTGCTATATCATCATTTAATAAAGAATCATATAAACTCACAATTTCGTGATTTGAAACATATAATATTTTTGACAAAAAAAATTAAAGATTAGTTTCTTCCCAAATTAATAAAATTATAATCGTATAACAAAGCTTCATTCAGCTTTTGAGATAATTTTAGCTGGAGATGAATTCTAAATTCAGTATGGAATTTCCTTATTGAACTAAATAAATTTGTTGACTTTCTGTCAATAAGGTAATCAATAAATACGAGACTGCATATTTTGATTATATTCAATCGAATTGCTCATGGAAATACTATAATTGGAAGAGCAAGGATCTGTATTTTTTTTTTACTCTAAAATCTCTGGCTTTCTTTGCAACATAGTTTTTCCCTCTATGTAACTTTCACACTTTATATTTTTATAAATTGACATCATCATCCTGTTGCAGTATTGTCGCAGAACCTTAAAACTGACGAAGATATAACTATCACAAAAGGGCCATTAATTTGTGTGTCTGCTTTCTCATGTGGATCGGTCTCATGGTTGACATCTTCACAAGTGGCACATGCAAGTGAAAATTTCAAATTTGATCCACTTTATGAGACCGCAGAGTTATTTGAGTTGGGGATCCAGCTTTCCTATGTGCTTCTATTATTAGGGTTTCTTGGGGTTGGAACCTTCTATGTTATTCGTCAAGTCCTTGTTCGCAGAGAGCTTGACCTTTCTGCTAAAGAATTACAGGTAAGTGCCTGTACATTATCTTTTTTCTTTTCCTGAGTTTTGGATAGAAGAATATCACCTATGCCCAGTGGCGGAGCCAGGAATTTCAGACTGGTGGGGCACCATAATAAAAGCAACAGGGGTTTGGGGGCGGTAGCCCCCGGATTTTTTTTTTAGGATTATTCACACATTTATACTTCGTGGCTAAAGAAATAAATATTCACACATAAATAGTAATAAAATAGAACAAATACTTCATTGCTAAAACGAGTATACAAAATCTGAATTTGTCATTACAAGTACTAATTAAACAGACATATTTTTTTATTGTCGATTGGAGAGACTTCTACACGGGCTTTTTTTGAGAAATATTTATCAAGAGAATGCAATTAAAAAAATATTATTAGAAACTAGCCAACAATACATAAAAAATGGACAATACATAAACTAGCCAACAATACATAAAAATGGACAATAAAAAAATATGGGCAGTAAAAAAAATTGAAACTAGCCAACAATACATAAAAATGGACACTAGTAAAAAACCCTCAAATCTCAAAAATCCCCCAATCTCAAGAATCGACAGTAAACAAAAATGGATAATGAAATACACAAACATAAACCCCCAATCTCAACATAAACAAATACCCCCAATATAAACACAAACATAGATTCTACTACAGTAAACAAAAACGGACATAAACAAATACCCCCAATATCAAGAGTCACTCTAGCATACACAAAAATGGATAGTAAACAAAACCCCCCAAACATAGACTCCAACTCCAGCATACACAAACATAGACTCTACCTTCATCACGATTCACCGGGGCTTGAGTGCCGGAGGTGAGCAGAGGAGGAGGCCGGAGGCAGTACTGGCGTGTAATCTTTGGAGTCGTTTGTGTTTTATGGCTAAGTTTTGTGTTTTGCTGTATGTACAATTGTGTCCAGCTGTAATAATGATTTTTTTTAAATGCTGAGTGAAGCGCGTGCCCCACTCAGCCACATGTTGCCTCCGCCACTGCCTATGCTGTTGTGGATTCCATAACTTAAAGTTGACTAAGAATTTGATGGCCACAACTTCTGCATTTTATCTTCAAAATAAATTTGAATAAATAAGGATGTGTCCAAGTACTTTTTTAAATTGATGATCAATTGATCATACTATGGTGATTTTCATACTTGAATTTTGTGTTATAGTATTTATGGCATCTGAACAAGGACAAGTATTATGTGATTTATTCTCGTCTCAATAGTTTATACGTGTGTGTTAGATTTCTATTCCTACACTTGCCCCACTTAAACAGTGCTGTTTAGGTATATAAATTGATTACTGTATGAGGGTAATCTTCATGCTCGAAGATTGTTTTTTTTTTGAATTTATAAAATATTGGCAGGTTTCTTTTCTTTTCTTGTTATACTTCCTTATATTTGTTTGACAGGCTTTCTGATCTATGTTTGGAGAACCTTTATGTTGATAAAATATTTTCTTACAATGGGTTCATATTGTTTAATAAGTAACAGTAACTTTCATTGAAGAAGAAATAAATGAAGTACATGGTTGGGGGATGAATCCAAAAGGTAGGCAGGACATCAAATCTACAAAGAGCAATCCACCACCATCAAATGAACACATTTTCTAGGCAAAGCCCATAATACTACAATATTTTGAATCAATCTTCACCAAAGCCCCAAAGAAAAAGGACAATTAAAGAAAGACCCATCGATATTTTCGTCTGCTTAATATACTTGATGAATAAAAGACAAAGTGTCTACTCTTACTGCAAATGGGACAATAAACAAACCCAGCTGACCAACGTTCTTCGAACTTTGAAGACTCCATCATCCACAGCTTTAAGGTTGAGATGTAATTTTGAGACTACTGAAATTTGGTGGAAAACTTGATAGAGTGGTTTTCCATTTTCCTGGAAATCTGGAAAATTCAGAAAACTCTTTTCTGATTTTCTATTTTGGAAACATAAACGCATTTTCTAATTTTCTATTTTCGTTGAAAAAATTTGGATTTTTTTTTTCTTCTGGAGAACAAGCTTGTTTTCCACAACTAAACAGGGCCCTAGTGTTTGAATTCCAAAGACAAGGGCATTTTGTACTCTTCTATAGGCATCGGGTTCCACCGACTTTAGTTTATTACATCTTGTTTTGGAAACATGAGGTGCGGAATTAGTTTTTTTCTGCTAGGAGATCTCTGTACCTAATTTTAGTTTGGGCTTTGTGCGTCAGCTATCCTAATGAACTTCATGCATACCTTCTTACACTCCCTCCCCTCTTTTGCATGAGATATGCATTGGAATTAACACACTCACCAATTTACAATTGGTGTCAACTCTTATTATTGTTAATTGATCAAAAGGAAAGTACACTGGGCCATGAAATTGGCAATTGACAACTAGAGTCCCAATCTTATGGAATAACTATTAAATAATTACCTAAATTAATTAGGAGAAAATTTCAAAATTTCGGAAACCTTTATAACTAATAAAGTAACTCTTATAATGACGCATGGGGTGGGTGCAATGGGGTTCAATGCGTCATTTACTCCATAATATGCGAGTTTTGACTTTATTACCTTTTACTAATTTGGTTAGACTTGGGTACCTTATCCTTTAGAGGTCTTTAAGACTTAACAGTCATATGCCTTGATGAATAAATTGATTAAAAAAGATAGAGATTCAATTAAAAACAGAAAAAAAATCAGGAAAAAAACAAAAAATATCCCCACCATCGTCCGTAGCCACCCCCACCCTCACCTTCGGCTCCAATATCACCGGTGACCGCAGCACAACCCCCACCGCCTTCCACATTCCTCATCTTCTGCTTGCTGTCGTCCAACACAACCAATTCCCAATCCCACTGTCCTTTGTCCTCCCTTCCTCTTAGCCTTGATTTCAAATCAAACCCTTGATTCCACACCCGCCCACGCACCCACCCACTAAATCAATTTGTAATCCCCAAATGAAAACGAACCCTAATCACATATCTGGGATTAAAATGAAACGACAATGAAATTCCCATTTGAAAACAATACCGTAGTTACATATTTGGATTTCAGATCTTGATTTTGAAAACGAAAATGAAAACGATTTAGGGGTTTGCTGCAAAGTAGAAATCTTAATTTCATCATTCAGTTATGAACCTTTGCTTTAAATTTGGTTTGTAGACTTCAATTATATTGTGTGATCTCGAATTTGGTTTGTAGATTTAATTACGTCATTCGATCGATACTTTCCAATTTAAGTCCAAACAGGCATATTGCGGAGGTATTTAAGTAAAAAAAGAATAACTAAGAAAGATACTTTCTCCCCTTAATTGCACCAATCTCTCTCTCCCCTCTTCCCTCCACATGGGTTCCACAACACATTTACCTTTGGTATTCTGAAACGTCATTGCAGGAACTCTATATAGTGAATTAATAACGATGGCTAGTCACAATTGTGTAAGAGGATTTAATGCCAAATCTCCTGCCTTGGCCGTTTACAAACAAGTACTTATCTCTATGGCTAATGAAACACACTATGAAGATAAATAAATAAAGTGACAAAACACAAAGAGAGAGAGACACAAAGATTTAACATGGTTCACCAAATTGACTATGTCCACAGGAGGAGAGGAGAAATCTTCAGTATGAGAAATAAGGAACACAAATTGTTACACTCTCAATATCTCATGTTCACTCTACAACCCTAACCGAAGCACTCACTTTCTCTTGCTTACTATTTTATTGATATTGCTAGAATGAATGAATGAATGAATGAATGAAGCCAATTTATAGATGCTTGGAATTAGCCACATCTGCTGGATCAAAATAAGGTTGGATGGTTGAGATCAAAGTTACTATTCCAATTGTAGGCACCTACCAAGTAACTATTCCAATTGTAGGCACCTAATACATGTTTTGACTCACCAACCATATCCCACCAACCATATTTTGAAATCTCACAACATTTTACTCACTAGCCCAATTTTGTGCCATAAACTCCAATAATCTCCACCTTGGCGAAAAACACAAGACCACTGAATACGGAGAGTTTCCACTTTTAAATCCTCAAGCCGTCAAACACGATTCCACCCTGACAAGAATTTTTGCAATTACCCCATGTAAGTCTTCTCGTTTGCCACACATACAGACGTACTCCATTGGCCTTTCTACATATACCCTGCTACACGTAACTGAGTCAAGCAACGAGGTCCTAACTCCACCTTGATTAATGTCTGCCAATGCATGTGTGTAGCATTTCCAGTTGACTTTATTTGTCGACTCCGAAGGGGGACTTAATGATTTCCCCTTCTCTAGTATTTTTTCCCTTCTCACCGTCGCTTGTTGCCGAAAAACATAACACCCGTGTTTTCCTTGTTGTACCCACAAACGAAACGCATCTCAAGCGCTTGATATCACGTGAACCCTATTTCCTTGTAGTTTGAATCAGACGATACAAACCATCTCTCTTTTCTCCTCTCGCTAGGACCATATAACAACGTGCGACTTTCATGACTCCACCTTCTACTGACACCCGGTATCCCTTGGAATCCAATTGGCTAATGGATATTAGATTTTTCTGTATCTTTGGGACATAGGCCACACCACCCAAAGTACGTTTTACACCATCAAACATCTTGATCTTCATTGTTCTCATCCCTTTTACGATACAAGTTTTCTAGTTGGGCACCGTCATATAGCCTTTTCTTTAATATGGGAACGAATCAAAACTATCAATATTGGAACACACATGATGTGTAGATATCGAATCTAATACCCATTCTTCTCGAGACAAAGAGTTACATTTGGAAATAATAAGAGCATCTCCAAAGCAATCATCGCTTTCTGCAACATTTATTGTAGCATTATCTTGGTCATTTTCTTCCTTATTATTCGTGAAGGACATTTCCATCTTTTGTGGCTCCATTCCTTGCACTTGTAACACTGCGATCCTCTTTTGCCATCCCTTGATATAGACCTACTAGTCTCCCTATATCCACAGTCGGTATGCCCTTCCCTATTTGGTCCACCATTTCCACTTCTAACTGCTAAAGCTTAACTATGGGAAAATGTGCCTTCTCTACCATCATTCTCCTTCATCGTCACATGAGAGATGATGTCTTGCACAACCTCGTTGAATTTGAGGGTTGTCTTCCCAAACATAAGGGTGGTGACAAAATGTTCATATGAATTCAGCAATGATGCAAGAACAACAAAGCTCGATCCTCCTTGCCGAATTGATCGTCTATCCGACTCAAGTCAACTAGAAATGCTACACATATGCATTGGCCCATTAATTAAGGTGGAGCTAGGACCTCGTTTTTTGATGTGTAGCCAGGGTACATGTAGAAGGGCCAATGGAGTACGTCTGTGTGTGTTGCAAACGGGAAGACTTAAATGGGGTAATTGCTAAACTTCTTGTCAAGGTGGATTCGTGTTTTACGGCTTTAGGATTTACAAGTGGAAACTCTCCGTATTCAGTGATGTGTTTTTCGCTAAGGTGGAGATTGCTGGAGTTTATGGCTCAAAATTATGGTTGGTGAGTAAAATATTGTGAGCTTTCAAACTATGGTTGTTGGGATATGGTTGGTGAGTCAAAACATGTGTTAGGTGCGTACAATTGGAATAATAACTTGGTAGGTGCCCATAATTGGAATATTAATGTTGATCTCAATCATCCAACTTTATTTTGATACAATGGATGTGGATAATTTCAAGCATCTATAAATTGGCTTCATTAATTAGTTCTAGCACTATGAATAAAGAGTAGGCAAGAGAAAGTGAGAGTGTTTTGGTAAGAGTTGTAGAGTGAGATGGACTTGAGATATTAGAGTAACAATTTGTGTTCCTTATTTCTCATAGTGAGGATTTCTCCTCTCCTCCCGTGGACGTAACCAATTTGGTGAACTACGTTAAATCTTTGTGCTTCTATGTTGTGCTTGGTCACTTTATTTATCTTCATAGTGTGTTTCCTTAGCGATAAGTACTTGTTTGTATACGATCAAGGCCTGGGATTTGCCATTAAATCTCAACAGCTGGTATCTGAGCTTCAAGTTGATCTAACAAGTTCTTAGCGTAATTTTTTTCTGTAATTGCCGGCAAAAATGAAACTGTGGTTACTCCCGCAATTGCTTCTAGCTCTAAGAAGCGGAATCCTGGTTCTGGATCCGAAAGTATTATGGAGTTCGAAATAAAGCCTTATGACGAAAAGATCAATATCGGCTTATGGCAAAGATGGATGCCTTGTTATCTTATCCAACAATGAATGGAGATGATATGTTTCGTGACCTGTAGCGAAACGTGGCGCGTGGTTGTGCCCCCGGGAGAAGACTATTTTTTATTTCGTATTTTTAGTTTAGGGTATTATTGTCATTTTATTTTATTTTTAGTCTTTAATTAGTTTACATGCAAGTTACCCTTTTTAGTCTTTTTGGGTCTTAGCTTGGCTAGCAAGCTAGCCTTTCCTATAAATAGGCACTTGTAAACACAACTTGAATATTAAAAAAATAATATAAAGAGAGAAAGAAACCCTTTTTCTTAGTTTAGTTTTTTTTTTTTTTTGTTGTTGTGTAGTTAGTAGTTCGTGTGTAGTTGTAACAATAACGTTTCCGCATTCTTGATTCACATTAGGAGATTACTTTGTTGGGAGTAGAGAAGAAATCGGAGGACATGCCTGATGCTGAGTGGGGCGACATTGATCAAAGGGAAAGCTCTTCCATTGAGATGAATATCACAAATGATGTTCTGAATCATGTGATTGAAGAGACCACGACAAAGGACATGTGGGACAAGCTTGAGTTATACTTGAGGAAATCTTTGTCAAATAAGCTTCAACTCAAGAAGAGGCTCTTCAAGTTGAAGATGGAGGAAGGCGAGGATGTGATGAAGCATACCAATATTTTCAAAGCTTTAATTAATGATTTGAACCGGATAGATGTTCAATTCAACGGGGAGGATCGAGCTTTGTTGCTTAGCTGGCAATTTTTGACCCGATAACCCGTTTATGGTAATAACCCGAAATGACCCGAACATGACCCGTTTAGCTTGTATAGATTTAAGAGTACGTAAAACTTATACTAAAATAAAAATCAACTCGACCCGAAAATGACACGACTAACCCGAATTGCCATTACTTCATATGAGCATTTTGTCACCACCCTTATGTTTGGGAAGACAACCCTCAAGTTTAATGAGGTTGTGCAAGACATCATCTCTTATGTGACGATAAGAAAAATGGTGGAGAAGACACATTTTCCCATAGTCAAGCTTTGGCAGTTAGAATGGAAATGGTGGACAAAATAGGGAAGGGCAGACCAACTATGGATATAGCGAGACTAGTAGGTCTATATCAAAGGATGGTAAAAGAGGATCGCAGTGTTACAAGTGCAAGGCATAAGGACATAAAAGATGGGAATGTCCTTCACCGAATAAGAAGGAAGAAAATGGACGAGATAATGCTATGATAAATGATGCAGAAAGCGGTGATTGCTTTGGATTCCAAGGGCTATTGGGTGTCGGTTGAAGGTGGAGTCATGAAAGTCGCACGTGGCTGTATGGTCCTAGTCCTAGCGAGAGTAGAAAAGAAAGATGGTTTGTATCATCTGATTCAAACTACAAGATTGAATCACAAGGAAACAAGGTTTAGAGGATATCAGGCACTTGAGACATGCTTCGTTTGTGGGTACAACAACGAAAACACGGGTGCTATGTTTTCAGGCAGCAGGCGAGGGTGATAAAGGGAGAACCTACTAGAGAAGGGGAATCATGAAGTCCTCCTTGTGAGTCGGCAAATAAAGTCAACTGGAAATGCTACACATATGCATTGGCCGACATTAATCAAAGTGGAGTTAGGACCTCGTTTCTTGATTCAGGTATGTGTAGTAGGGTACATGTAGAAGGGCGCCAATGGAGTACGCTTGTGAGTGTTGAAAACTTGACATGGGGTAATTGTGGAAATTCTTGTCAAGGTGGAATCGCGTTTGACGGCTTGAGGATTTACAAGCAGTGCCGGAGCCAGTAATGTAGAGTTGGTGGGGCATAATTCATTCATTGACCGGGGGGGGGGGGGGGGGGGGGGGGATTTTTTTTTTTAAGCTTATTTTTACAATTATAACTAAAAACAACAACATTGAATACAATATCTTTTTGGGAGTAGGTTCCTTTTGGACATCGATTTTATCTGTTGGAGGCACCACATTTTCGCGAGTTCTTTTATAATATTTTTTCATAACTGAAATTGCAAGTTTTAATATTAAATTATTTTAGCTCACCAAACATTAAATTATATTAAAAAAAATAAATTGCAAGTTTAAATAAAAATTAATTCCCCAAAAACAACAAATGGTAACAAATATATATATATATATTTTTCAAAATTTCTTGGTGGGGCACTTGCCCCCCCCCCCCCCCCCCCCCCGCGCTCCGCCACTGTTTACAAGTGGAAACTCTCCGTATTCAGTGATGCTGTGTTTTTCGCCAAGGTGGAGATTGTTGGAATTTATGGCTCAAAATTGTGGTTGGTGAATAAAGTATTGTGAGCTTTCAAAATATGGGGGGTGAGTCAAAACATGTACTAGGTGCCTACAATTGGAATAGCTACTTGGTAGGTGCCTATAATTGGAATAGTAACTTTGATATCAATCATCCAACCTTATTTTGATTCAACGGATGTGGCTAATTCCAAGCATCCATAAATTGGCTTCATTCATTCTAGCAATATGAATAAAAGAGTAAGCATGAGAAAGTGAGTGTGTTTTGGGAAGGGTTGTAGAGTGAACATAAGTTATTGAGAGAAACAATTTGTGTTCCTTATTTCTCATAGTGAAGATTTCTCCTCTCCTCCTGTGGACGTAGCTAATTTGGTGAACCATGTTAAATCTTTGTGTCTCTCTCTTGTGTTTTGTCACTTTCTTTATTTATCTTTATAGCGTAGTGTGTTTCATTAGCCACGGAGATAAGTACTTGTTTGTATACGGGGATTTGGCATTAAATCCTACTCAGCTGGATAGTTTGGCACATCTACAAATATTTTGACCTTTAAATTGAAAAACTTCATTGCCATTATCTTCCCAGTTAATGAAGGACAAGAGGCTAAAGCATATCATGCTCCCTCCGTTTGACATTAAGATTCACACTTTCTGTTGCGTGGACTCAAATTATCAGTCATGTTTTTAAAATCAATGTACCAAAAGCCACTGATGGAGCTGAAAGGAAATCAAAACTGTATTTGTAAAGTTCTCTCGCGAACTTATCTCATCATATTTATTATGTGTCTTTTGAAGTTCATATATTCTACGCAAGTGGATAACTACTATAGTTAGTTATGCATGATATTAACTCTCTCTCTCTCTCTCTCTCTCACATTTATAATAAATCTCAGGAGCAAGTAAGAAGTGGTGATGCTGATGCTACAGAGTTGTTTGAACTTGGAGCAGTGATGTTGAGGAGAAAAGTTTACCCTGCTGCTACTAAGTTCTTGCAACAGGCTATCGAGAAATGGGATGGAGATGATCAGGATCTTGCCCAAGTACGTATGATAACATCGTAACATCTTTGATCTTTTATATCATACGAACAAAAGAAATAAATGGTATCCTTAGGGTTACTGTGGTTTATAAACTCCTATGTTATAGATCTGTTTCCTTCCAATCCGTTAAACATGTAAATTTGAGATATCACTGTATTAAAAATAGGGTTTGTTTTATACAAGGATCTCATTTCAGACGATATGAAGTACACCTCGTCGAATTTTCCCCACTTATTAAGTTCCATAAAATTTCAAATATAATTAAATAGGCGAGGTTTTTACCTCCCTCTCTCGGGGGCAATTGCCTTCACGTCGTCGACCACTACCGTCATTAACTGAGACTTTCGAGGTTGCTCTTTGTTGTTAACAAACTAGTTGAGGTTAATCTTTGCACTATTTTTTACAACCACTACCTTCAGACTTATGCTTACTTCACCTATCTGCACTCTCTCATCGTTTTTTGTCTGCCATTGTCTACATAGCACCAGTCCGACGCCATATTTTCATCCAAATTATTGCCTGTTGCTAAATCATGCATAAAAAGGATGAAGGTTGAATCTGTTGTTTTGTTGGTTACCAACAAAACTAGATATTTACTTTTAGTCTTCAATTGAGAGGTATGCGAATTATAGTTACTTAGATTAGTTTTTTTAACATATTAAATAGTTATTAGCAGAGTAAGTTCACTATGCTTGTAAATATTTGCTAACACGAGTTTAATCTGCTATTAAATTGAAGAAGAGGACTATGAGACATCTTACTAGCACTGAACAGACATTGTTTCCCTTAGAATAAAGGGTGTTCAATGTTTTTTGAAATAGTTGTATAGTTAGGCAAGAAAGGATAAACTTAGAAATGAAAGCTGTCAGAAGTTGCAGTGAACTTATATTGCAAATTAAGGTAAAGAATATGTTAAAATTGATGTAGGTTGTAAGCATTGACATGCGTAGAAGAAATAGTTATAGTAGCAGTAAAATTGTGAAACAGTTTCATATAGACAATCCCTAATAATTGCGAGTCAAAATGAGTTACGCAATATTCATTCAAAAGTTGCAATATATCTTCATTTTCCCCCTTTTTAATATTAAAATTACATTGATTAGATATGAGTTTCCTTGATTCTTGCTATGTAGTCCATTGAAATATGAAGAAAAACATAAATTAGAGTACAGTGCCCAACATGTTGCGAAAAACTCCCACGTTATAACAAATTCCCCTAAACGAAAAAAATCTTGAACATTTCCCTACGTGTCGCTAATGGTCAACCTCCTGCGTCATAACATTTCTTTCAAATGGATGTTTGTGTGTCGGGGTATTGTTTTTGGTAACTTGAAGCATATTTTAGGGGTCCTTCGGTAAATATTTAACTTTATAAATTGTTATTATTTTTTGGTTAGAAATATATAAATATTTAGGAAAATCCCTTGAATTTTTAAATTCTTGCAAAAACTCCACTGTTGCATTAATGCTAAAATGTTGCAAACCTGCCCATGTGTTGCTAAAGATCATCCTCTTCCATTGTAAAAATCCTTTCTAAAGGTGAGTTTATGCAGCAACAATAGTTGAAGGGTAATTTGGCAACTTGAAACGTATTTTGCTCTCATTCTTATCACAGGTTTACAACGCCCTTGGGGTAAGTTATGTCCGTGACGAAAAACTTGACAAGGGGATCATTCAATTTGAGAAGGCAGTGAAGCTTCAACCGGGCTATGTCACAGCTTGGAACAACCTGGGCGATGCCTATGAGAAGAAGAAAGAATTGAAATCTGCTCTCAAGGCATTTGAAGAAGTCCTGTTGTTTGATCCCAACAATAAGATAGCTCGTCCTAGGCGAGATGCTTTGAAGGACAAAGTGCAGATGTACAAAGGAATTCCTGTCAAATCATCACAAACACCAAAGCAGCGATGAGTTATACTGTTTTTTTTTCTTTCTAAATTATTATTTTTTGATTTTTTCCACTTTATTTACTTTCCAGTTGTGGGCCAATATTACTTTGTTGAATTTTGCATGTTATTGCAAAAACTCATATGGGGTGGTTCTGCAGGGGGTTTTAATGGTTGAGAGACCAAAAGTTTAACTACTTCGCATAGATTTCCCATTGAATAGTGTGTATAAATGAAATCATCTTATCTTTTAGTGATTTAAATCCATCTACACTACAAGGGAAGTTGTTGAATTACTGCCTTGTTTGATCAACTTAAGTTAGATTTTCCGAGGAGTAAGAAAGGAGGTAGGGGAAGAAAAAAAATGGACTCTTCACCCAAATCAAGCATGTTGAAAATGGATGAGTTTAACAAAAGTTTAGCTGGACTATAAATTATTTGTAATTTTGATTCAAGGACTTGTATGAAATTCTTATGTTGGTGATTGCAAATTTTGTGCTATCAATGGATTGAGTGTGTGGTCCACATTGAAACATAAGTTGATCTATACATTTTTGAATTGATAATTGTAACCTTTCAAGAGCTGCTGAGGAAGCTACTCTCTAATACTGTGGTACTAACCCATGAAAAGAAAAGTATTACTATTTTCTACCACAAGTGGCCACCCATATTTAATGTTTAAAATTTTCCTTTGCTCCATTTTCCCTCCCTCTGCTCTAACCTTCCCAATCCTACATCTCATCTTCATTTTCATCTTCTTTCGAAAGACGAAGGTGCTTATTCTTCTTCCTTAAAGTATTTATTTATGTATTCTTACGTAGCTAGCAAATATTACAAGAATGGCTTTGTTCTTCCAATTAATATATATATATATATATATGATGGAAATGGGTCCCTTTTTAGGGATTATATGTTATTTTCATTTTCTTTTGTATTTTATTTTCTTTTGTTATTGTATTTTTCTTTTTTTTTTTGCTTTATTATTTAGATGTAAGGAGTAGTAATGACATTTTTGTAATTAGCGCCTTAATTTAGAGCCTAAGCTACTCCTCTTTAAATATTCTCATGTAAGCTCATTTGAGGTAGATTTGATTTTGAATATAAGAGATTCTTAGTTTCTCTCTCTAAAATTGGTGTTTGTTCTATATTTTTTGGCCATTGACGTGTAGTTTATGTCAAATTGGTATCAGAGCGGGTGTTGCTCCAACATTGATGTAGTGGTGTATCGGTGTTATTTTTATCAAATTGTACGCTACTTTCAATGGCTCCAAAAAAATTCAAACGACAACATGAGGAGATTCAAGAGTTGAGAAACAAAATTGATGAACAAATCTTAGAATTCAACAAGAAGTTTGATTTTTTCTTCCAAGATTCAAACTCCCAGCACAAACCAAAACCCTAACCCCTACCCTAATCCCCCAGCAGCCCCCACCCTTGTCCCGCCCCCTTTTCCCAATCGCGCTGAACACCCCCACCCCTGTCGCCCTCCCTCCGCCTGCCCTCCCCACCCCTCCGAACCAAAAAAAAAATCCCACCCACTTCACAAAAACCTCCACCTCGACCTCCTTGGCAGCTCCCCTACTGCCGCCACTCTAAACCCTAGTCCACTCGAGGCTAAAACTCGACCTCCCACAAGCTGAAGCCCACCCCACGTGGCTAGCCATCCCCCTACCCCCCAAAACTGCCCTGAAACCCTAGGGATCTTCCCTATTTCTGCTCGAAACCCACCTGAGTTGTCCCATTTCAACCCAAACCCATCTAGATGCCCCAAAACATTGGTTTTTGACCCGGGAGGAAGCTTCTAGGGTTGGTTTGGGTGAAGAAGAGAAGAGAAGAAAAGAAGAAGGAAATTTGTGGGATGCATTCTTCAACTTTCAGAAATTTTATCTTGCCCCCCCATAAGTTTGGCTCTTTTTTTGAAATTTCCTCACGAGTCCCTAATTTTTTTAGCGCTCGAGGATGAGCTTGATTTTAAGAGGGGGAGAGTGATGGAAATGGGTCACTTTTTAAGGATTATTTGTCATTTTTTTTGCTTTTGTATTTTCTTTTGTTATTGTATTTTTCTTTCTTTTGCTTTATTATTTAGATGTAAGGAGTAATAATGGTATTTTTATAATTAGGGCCTTAACTTAGAGCCTAAGCTACTCCTCCCCCTTCAAATACCCCCATGTAAGCCTCATTTGAGGTAGACTTGATTTTGAATATAAGATATTCTTAGTTTCTCTCTCTAAAGTTGGTGTTTGTTTTATTTTTTTGGCCATTGACCTGTAGTTTACGTCAATATATATATATATTGAGGCCCTCTCCTGTAAGGACTCTTTATGTTGCAGACCCCGATACATACCATTTTTTTAAAATAGTAAAAAAATAATTTTTTTATGAAACTTCATGTATATGATCTCCATGCCAATTATGTGAACTTGGTCTTAGTGTTACTTTCTCCTCTTCTGGTTGCCAGGTCCAAGATCCACATACTGAACATGTACTTGTGATAGGTCGTATATTTGAGCTCATTCACCTCATTATACCCAACACGCCTTATGTTGTTGCCTCAATATCCTCTACCACTCCTCTTGATCTATGGCACTCTCGCCTAGGTCATACTTTGCCTCCATTCTCTTGTCTCCACATGAAACTTAGGGTTTGTTAAACTTGATGATATAACTTGTTTTTCATGACAACTTGGAAAACATCATGCCTTACTTTTTCCTCTTAGTGAATCTGTTACTGCAGCTCCTTTTGATTTTATACATTTTGATGTTTGGGGACCATCTCCTCATAGCACAATAGGGGTCTCAAAATATTTTGTTCTCTTCATTGATGATTACACCCGTTTCACTTGAATGTATCTCATGAAGAATCGCTCTGAACCACCAACCATCTATTATAATTTTTCTCACAAGGTTTAGACTCAATTCTCTCGCACCATCAAAATTTTTGTACTGACAATGCCATGGAATACAAATAAACAAATTTCCTTAATTTTTAATGTCAATAGGGAACTCTCTCTCAATATTCATGCCCATGTACGTCTCAACAAAATGGACATGCAGAACGCAAGCATCGTCATATCTTAAACACTCTTTGAACAATTATCATCTTTAGATATTGCCCTGAACATTTTTGGGGTGAAGCCTCTCTCACTGCAGTTTACACTATTAATCGTTCTCCAATGACAATTATTTCTAACCAGTCACCCTATGAACGTCTGTATGGCATCACTCCTGCATAATCTTTCCTCAAAGTCTTCAGATGTGCTTGTTTTGTCCTTCTTCAACCACACAAGCATTCAAAATTAGTACCTCATGCTCGTCTTTGTTGTTTCCTGGGATATGGAATATAACATAAAGTTTATTGATGTTGGGATCCTATTTCAAAGTGACTTCGCATCTCCCGTAATGTCACATTTTAGGAACACACCATGTTCTCCTATCTTTCTACCTTTCATATATCCTCCTTTACTACCCAATCATTCTTCACTGATCCCACCATCGATATCTTCTTTGATGATCTCGACACCACCACTAATACTAATGTCACATATAAATTTCCCACATTCGACTCATCTATAACAAGTGACATAGTTTCCTCTCTCTAAAATATTAGTCCCGAATCTGAGCTTCTAACACCAGTCTCTCCTAATGATCTTACCAATGATCCTACTGCACCTACTGACCCTAACCCACCTCTTCGTCATTCTAACCGAATAAAAAAAACCACTCACCACCTCGTTCAGATGGCTCAGTGGAATGATACAAATCTCGTCTAGTTGTAAAGGGATACACTCAAAAGTATGTCATTGATTATAAAGAAACTTTTTCCCCTGTTGGTCGCTTGACCTCAGTCCACAATCTTATTACTCTGGCTGCAAATCGCAAGTGGAATTTATTTCAGATGGATGTGAAGAATGCGTTCCTCAATGGTGATTTACTGAGGAAGTTTACATGAAATCGCCTCCGAGTTATACTCATTCATCATCTTAAGTTTGCATGCTTCGTCGGGCTCTCTATGGTCTTAAGCAAGCCTCTCGATCCTTGTTTGCCAAATTTATCTCTACAATTTAGAAATATGGATTCACTGCAAGTTCTTATGATTCTGGGCTCTTTATACGCAAAAATACTTCTGGTACTACTCATGTTCTGCTATATGTGATTCATATGATCATTACTTGGGATGATGTTAAAGGTATCATTGATCTCAAATCCTCTTTTAATCGCCATTTTAACATGAAGGGTCTTGACCAACTCAACTATTTTCTAAGAATTGAAGTTGTTTATGATGTCAATGGATATTATATTTCTCAAGATAAATACTCTTATGATATTCTATCTCGCGCGAGTCTTACTGATTGCAAAACAAATTCTAATGCTATTGATCCTAATATCAAACTCACTACTTTTGATGAAACTTTTCTCATTGATGTTATTCATTATCACCAATTGCCAGGAAGTTTGGTCTATCTCACAATTACACGCCTAGACATTGCCTACACGGTTCATATTATTAGTTAGTTCTTATAACCCCTCGATCGACTCACTACGACGCTATTCTACATATTCTATGCTATATAAAAGGCACTATGTTTCACGGTCTACATTTTTTACTCACTCCACCTTGGTTTTACGTGCATAATCAGATGCTGATTGGGCTAGAGATCCTACTGACCATCATTATAATACTGACTACTGCTTCTTCTTAGGTGACTCACTTATTTCACGGAGAAGCAAGAAACAGTCTGTCACTTCTCGATCGAGTACATAAGATGAATATCATGCTCTTGCTGATACTACACATGAAATTATGTGGGCTCGTTGGTTACTTAAAGATATGGGAGTCTCTTCCTCTAATGAAACTGTCCTCTGTTGTGACAATCTAAGTGTTATTCACATTTCTCATAATGACGTCTTTCATAACAAAACAAAAAATATGGAAATTGATTATCAATTTTTTCGTCAACATGTTTTACTTGGCACTATTCGTCTGCTCTCCATCACTTTCGTTGATCAGACTGCCGATATCTTCACCAAAGATCATCCTCCAGGAAAATTTCAGGACTTAGTTACCAAAATCAAATTGTCCAACACTTATCTGTCTTAAGTTTGAGGGGGATGTTGGTGTATATATATATATATATATATATAATTACCTATATATAATTCCCTCTTCATGTTTACCTCCGCGTCTCCCTCAATGTTCCCTCTCCATGTTTCCCTCCCCCTGTTTTCCTCTTTATGCCCCCTTAACTATCTTATAAATAGGTCTCTCTTGTAACACTTGTTTACATAAATTCATATATAATATTCTCTCATTATCTCTCTTTTATATTATCTCAAATATAGAAATAAACATCTCAGAGTCTGAGATGTTTATTTCTATATGTGAGATAATAGTTAAGTTATTTACGAACTGAGCTCTCTGAGACTCAGAGAGCTCAGTTCATAAATAACTTAACTACTATAAAAGGATAAGCAACTACAATGCGAATCACCAAGATTTAAGGAGGAATTACTACTCAATGTAATCCAAGTTGTTTAGGATTATGTTTTTATATATAAGATCTCCCATTGTTAGGAGGGAAACCATAAAATACATTATAACCTTAAGGATTGGCTCTTAGATAGAATTCTAGCACCTAAGTCTCAATATTATTAAAATATACTCTCCCCCTTTCTCTCGTGGACGTAGGCCAGAACAACTTGATAAACCATGCATATACTTACATCCTTTTATATTCTTGCATAAAACTTAGGTAATTTTGGTAAATTATCTATTATAGAGTTAAATCTCCCTTATAATTTAGCATCATCTCTGGACTATTCTTTGACCCCACCACCCGAAGATTGTCGACTTTGCAGTCATGAGTGCGATCATTACGATCCTACGATGACAGGGTTATGTACCCACTAATGAATCCCATTAGGAGAATTAAGTTATAAATTAGGATTGGAGGGTTGGATGCAAACCTCTAATCCTTATTTATATAGGTTTGCAGCTAACCCTAAAAAGGAAATGCATGCATGAGTTTTGTTTTCATGAATGAATGAAAGAATAATGTATATTCACTATTTATGGACAATATTTTTTTATTCTTTTGTTTGGTAGTGTTTTTTATGGAAAAGAGGCCAGAGTTCTGTTGGATTATGGTAGAACGAGTGAGTTATTTTCTATTGCACAAATAGAAAGAAAAGGTTGGTCCAGATTCGGGTCTTCCCAAAAATAAAAATTGGTTAGGGAATCTGATGTAGGAACTCTATTTTAAAGGAGTTTTACTAGTTTGTAATATTTATCCTCTTGGTAAAAGGGAAGCGATCGTTAACTTGGAATATGGTAGAGCTTAATCAGGCTTTGGCCATCTAAATAAATTGAATTTTTCTATGAATAAGTTTATCCTATATGTTATTTTAAATAAAAAAAGGTGATGCGACTTAATCAAGGCAAAGGTCGGTTTTCATTGCCCCGGATCACAATATATTGGGTTATTTAGACTTAACAAACTTCAAGGTACATACGAAACCATTACACCCTTGTACTGAATAACTATAAAATCTTACTTGATATACCTTGATACTAAAATATTTTCAAACATTCACGTCAACTAGACATTATAATGAAAAATACATTGCTCGATATACCAAACGCGTGGACACAAAAAGTGAGAATATTCATTGGCGATCAACCTCTCAGCTAACTGCTTTTGGATTTGAGGATGTAGGTTTAAATAGTCATAAAATCAAGACTATAAAGTGCATGAAGAAAATGGGTAATATTTGTATTTGCATATTTTGATGATTTTATGTGAGGCCATTCGTGAGCACCTTTGCGTTGAAGGATAACAGACAATAAATAATAATGTAAAAGGGGCCTAAAAAGGACATCAATGTTCAGGGGGTCTAAAACTAAATTTTCTATAAGGTTCCTAAATTTCACGATAATAGTTATGAATTAGTAGGAAAATAAGCATATAATATGAACCATATAAAAATAATATGTGATGATACGAGAAATCGGCCATAAGACATTCTCATATCAGTAGGTCAAGAGTAATGTGTGTGTTAAACAAGTAAAGCAAGCAAACAGAGAGAAGATAAGATATAGAGTGGTTCAGCCTCTAAAATAGGCCTACGTTCACTGTGTTGCTCCGTTCCCATTATGTGCGTTGCATTGTACAATATAATCATGCCTATAGAGGCGTACAAGTATGAGAATAAATGAGAGTACATGACAGTATTGTAGATTCCGGTGAGCCCGTGAGGTGGCTGTGATGCAGATTCTAGGCCTCCAAAGCTTATGTTGGGGTGATGTAGAGAGAATCTGTGTTGTAGTGCCTCAGGTGTGTGGAACCGATCCCCCCCCCCTTCTAGGTGAGGGTCCTCTATTTATGAGGAAATGTGTTGAGTCAGATGCCCTGAGCACGTGGCGTATACCGAGTTTGCGACAGTTGTGGATAAAGGGGGGTGCGGCCTGCAAGGCAAGCAGTGTTGCCAACTGGAGGGCCGCGCACCCTAAGGTGGGATGCCGCGGCCTATGATGGAGAGGTACGCACCCTAAGCGAGTTCTGTCCGCGCCCTGAGTGAGGTTAGGCCGCGCCCTGTATGAGAGAATACATCCGCGGCAGGGTGCTATATTTGTACTATCAATAAGCCCCCAAGCCGTAGTGCCAAGGTAGATCAATTGGGACTGCGGCTAAGTAGTCTAGGTGCCGCGGCACTACCAAAGCGACGATTCGTCTTCCGCGCTCCCTTATATAAATTGCTTCTGGCCGTGGACTTCATTACGTTTCCAAAACTTTTGAGAGCACATCGAGAGTGAAACTCTGCACTTTCTTTCTTGCACATTCCGGCGACTTTCCGAGGCGGCGTGTGGCGGTTCAAAGTGGTCTGTAGCTGATCTTTGCGACTTTCTTCATTTCCAGGTGATTTTTCAACCACTATTTACAGTTTTCTTCCCTTATGATAGTTGACCTGGTTCATTTGCTAGAAATCTAGGGTTTTATTTGTTCGTTTTGCTTTTTCCACATATGCTGCATATGAAATACGTATAACTGTTCTTGATGTTCATGATCGAACACTCCGTATTCTGTGGGTTTGATTCTAAAAGAGATTAGATTTAGGTAATCAACTTGTTTAGGATAGAGGCCGCGGCATGGTAGGATTTCAATAATCATTTGCGTGAACAGGTACAATACTTCTGCGTCATACCGTGCCAAATGGCCGCGGTCCCTCAAACTATCATCCGCGGCATCAAATCACCACCCTTAGTAGTCTCAGAATAGCCTTAAAACTTCCATGAGCCCAAGACATTCATGTTAAATAACTATAGCTGCTGCTAGAGCATAAAGAGTGGACTGAAAATTTAGGAATGGCCGTGGTTAGGAATGCCCTAAAAACAATTCTATCTTATTACCGCGGCATTTTATGTTCCTCTGATATGGATGTGGCCGCAGCTTATTGGGACAGTACGATCCCATTAGACATTTTTGATTCAAAAATACCCTTCGGCGGCTTCTTGAAGTCTTACAAATCATACTGGCTGCGGTGCCTAACTGCGAACTCTGCTTTTCAGGTACTGGTGCAGCCATATGAGCTTTGACCCAGACGAGTTCCTGAGAGGCTTTTGGGCAAAGCATTTTGGGACCTCCCCCCCGAGCTTACTTCTGTGCCCCCTCTAAGATCAGTTGGGCCCTGCAAACTAAAAGATTGCCGGAAATGCGTGATAATTGACTCAGACTCCGCGGACTCTGCATCTGGGAAGGATTCCCAATCTCCGCCGATGGAAGAGGAAGCCAACTCAAGTACACATCCAATGGGTGTAGGAGACAATGCCGCGGCTGTTAGAAATAACCCAGGAGGAACATCTGGGAGGGATGAGAGACCCCTGTCCGCGCTTGATATCCGCGGCTCGATGACCTAAGATTGGGTCGAGCAGGTTGCTGAGGTCTTCAAATTTCCAGAAAATTTGACGTGCTCGGCCCCTGACGCGAACCAAAGACCGTGCACAGTTCTATTCGATGATGGAATTTGCTTTCCGCTGCACGCCTTCATTTACGGGCTGCGGCTACCAGTCCCAGTTCCTATCCGTCGCCTTTTTCAGGCAATGAACCTGGCCCCGACACAGCTGGACCCTAATGGCTGGAGAGCCGTTCTCGCTGCAATTGTCCTTTGGGATAATTTGTTCAAAAAGGACATCACTCCCGCGGAGTTCTTTCACTACTACCGTCCAAAGGAGAACACAGTGAAATTCGCGGGGTATTATTACCTTTCTAGCCGCGGCAGGGACGAGGCCCTTTACACTGGGAGACCGACCAGTGTGAAGAATTGGAAGGGGAAATATTTCTACATCTCCGGTGAGGTCTGGGAGATGCATCCCGAAAAGAATGAAAGAGAGAGAACATATAAAATGCCGCGGCAGTGGGGGTCACCCTCAAAATTAGGTATAAGATTATAGCCGCGCCCTTTTTATTTCACATGTAACTTCCACTAATCCTGAATCGTCTTTTCTTTCTACAGCACTTGACAATCTGCATTTGAACAAGAGGCAGGAACAAAGGGTTGCTGAGGCCGCGGAAGTTCCTGCTGAACACAAGAAGTTCAGCACACTCGTAACGTCAGCAACCATTTTTGAAGCAGGATTTTTCCCAAACAAATCCATTCCTCAACAGATGAGTGCGAAAGGTAATTAACTGCACCATAATTTTTACTCCGTGGTCATTTATTTTCTTGAACTCGAACTCATGCCATTCCTTTTCAGGCGAAGAAGTTGACAGGGAGTTGCTAGCGGCGCAACTAGCGAAGATGGATGAGGACGCAATCGTCCTAAATAATACTGCGCGTAGCAGGAAGAGGAAGAGGTCCAAGGCCAAGGGACCTTCCGCGGCCCCCTCCGGAGAAAATAATGCCGCCCCAGCCGTGGTCGCTGCCGATAAGGCTACTGCTCCTGCCGCGGATCAGGTGGTCAATGATGAAAACCCTGCACCAGACCATTTTGATGACGACATAGGGGAAAACTTGGCCGCGGCTGGCCTGATGTCAACTGAAGTGCCCCTTCAATCATCCTCTCCTCCACCGTCGACTGTAGTAGCGGTTAATGCGAACTTGCCACCTCCCCAATTTCGCGGAGAGTCTGGGCCAGATGGTAGACCAAGGCCTCAATTAAGGCAGCCTGACCCAAATTCTTCCTGGGACACTATCGCAAAGGCTGCGCGGAGAATGAAGCGAGCCTTGGATGCCGCGGAACTTGAAAGGCTAGTTGGAGAAGATCATGAAGATCTGGAGGACTGTGGCCTCCATAGCCTTCTGAGGGTACGTACCAGTTGTCATTTGACTTTGCATCTCATATTTTCATATTTTCTAACGTCTTTTCTTTCAGGCCGCGGATGTTATTGTGGTCCATAAGAGGAAGTACGAGGCCTTGTATAGGTTGAAAGAGGCCGAGAAGAGTGCACATACCACGGACTTGCAAGCTGCACGGACTTCTTCTTTTAAGGCGGGGAAAAAGTCTGCTGCCGCGGTCCTTCAAGCAGCCCATGTAGACCTTGAGAAAGCCATCAAGGCGAGGGAGGAAGCGGAGGAGAATTTTAAACAGGCCGCGGAATCCCTGAAATCCTCGCAGGCCCAAACTGTGGAGGCCGCCTGTGTTGCGGAAATTTCAAAATGCCAAGCTTGCCCTTCTCCAGCAGAAATACGAGGAGCTAGAAGCCAAGTTCGCCCGAAAAGATGAAGTTTATGCCGCGGCAGTGAAAAAGTTGGAAGAAGATCACGGTGGCGCCCTCCAGCTAGCCATAGATCATGCCGTGGAGTCATTTAAAGGCTCCAAGGATTTCTTCCTTGTCAATAACAGGGCATACCTCCGCGGCTACCAGGAGCTGCGGCAGAGATTTATCAGGAGGTTCCCTGAGGCCAAGGAGGATGTCCTTGCCTGGAAGTTAAGCGATGCCGAACATCAAAAGTGCATCACTGAACTTGAGGCCGCGGAAGAAGAGAGAGCAAGGCTCAGGGCCGAGGCAGAGGCAGAAGCCGCGGACGGAGAGACCGAGACTGCCGCGGGCGGAGAAAATGGTGATGATGATGATGACGCAGCCTCTTGAACTCTTAATTGCTTTTGCATCATTAATATAGGGCTGTGTCCCTCCCTTTTGTAATCTTTAAACTTATTTTGTGGCTGCGGCCTTCATTATGTAATCTATGGCTTATTAATACCAAGGCTGCGGCCATATTTTTACCATTACAATTTACTACTTAATGTATTCCTTGCTCTTTTATATTGCATGACTTACATTGCTTGCTATAATGAATGGTTGTGCGTTACTGCCTCATCTCTGAAAATGCATCCGCGTCCCGACAGACGTAACATTTCAAGTCCGCGGTCAGAGGTTGATTTCTTCATAGTTTGATTTTTTGTCAATGTCTGCGTCTATACAAATGGTGTTAAATCCCTGGCATCGACTGCTGCGTCACGTTAGCTGCGTACAAGCCGCGGCTCATTATTATGTCGCGTTATGTAAACATCTTTGCCTGATTTCCGCGGACAGGATTTCAAGGCTGGGACTTACTGATTGCATGGATCTCCAGCTGCTTTCATTGCACCCGGTTGTCTGAACCGATTATCTTTTGTTATCCCATAACCAACATGGAATATGTGGAGAACTCTTTCCTTAGATTTGGTACAACTGATTCTCTTCTACCGTCGCATTCGACATTGTAGCTTTCTCGTGCTTCAAGATGTTAGTGCCTTACCATTTTCATGAATGAGTGTCTCCTAGAGTTCTGCAACCGTACCGGTGGGATGCGGCACATTTTTGGTTTATCTGAACAATGCGCCTCTGTAGACATATGTTGGAGTTTCCAAGTTTTCTTGGGCTGGGTCATGTCACCAAGCCCTAACATGCGAGACACTATCAAGCCTCTCCAGGGTGGGTTATGTTATTAAGCCACCCACAGCTAATATGCGAGACACTATCAAGCCTCTCCAGGCTGGGTTATGTTATTAATCCACCCACAGCTAATATGCGAGACACTATCAAGCCTCTCCAGGCTGGGTTATGTTATTAAGCCACCCACAGCTAATATGCGAGACACTATCAAGCCTCTCCAGGATGGGTTATGCTATTAAGCCACCCACAGCCGCTGATATATAGAAAGCCATCCTTGGCTAGATAGTATAAGCCTCCCGGCCCGATGACGCATCCCAAAAGCTGAGAACGGGCATTGTAAGGCCCCGTGGCTAATGAAAGCTCCTTTAATCTTCAGACGCTTTCGTGAATATTATCACCATATGATAAGATGTAGTTGCACATATATAAAGGTCGTAATCCCTCCATATGCGCATCCCAGAATAATAATAATCTTCCGAGATAATTTGTTATCCTTCCTCTGGAATCTGTTTAAGATAGAAAGTCTTTTTGTGAGATAACAGGTTATGAAACCAAGAGAAATATCAGATATGGAAAAATTTGCGAATTCATATATTTATATATGTATGCTTCAGCTAATGACTTTGTTAATAAAACATAAGGCCTTAAGTATTAAGGCTACAATGAGCTTCATAAAACATAAACATAAATAGTTGAAATTGGAAAGACTAAGGATGAAGTGCGGCATGCAGCCTCTGTCAGGTCCGGCTGGGTCCTTTATGCATTCTATAGAAATTGCTGCAGCATCCCTTGCCCAATTAGCCTTTCAAATTCATCCTTCAGAGCATAGCATTGCTTTGTGTCATGGCCATGGTCCTGATGGAATTTGCACCAGGTAGCTTTATTCCTCTTGTGGGGTGGAGCTCTCAACTTTTCTGGCCACCTCAAAAGCTTGTCCTCTTTGATGAACTCAAAGATCTCTTCAACCGGGAAAATCAACGGAGTATATACACCTGCTTTTTTCTCTGATTGCCATGTTCTCCTTTTCTGGCCTCTGCCAGTTGATTCCGGGGCTTCTTTAACTGCCGCGGCAGACAAGCCTGGCTTTGTTTCCTCCGCTTCTGTACCTATATTCTTGGGAGCCACGACCTCTAGCATTAGCACCCTATGGGTTAGAAAATTGACCTGGGTCTGAAGTGAGGCATGGCTGTCATAGAGGTGATTAAGGTGGTTGTACAGTTGCACAATCTCATCTTTAACCTCTGCGCTCTGGCTGGATTCTCCTTCCATTTCTGCTTTTGTTAGTCTTTATAAAGTATATAGAATCTGAGACAAAACTAACAGAAGTGAGTAACCACAGAAGTATTGGGAAGGAGGGGATGAACGGCTCCACGATATGCTAAGGAGGCCGCGACAAGTATGGCACACAAGTGTACTGCCGCAGCCCTTTAACGTTGTTCATCAAGGTCAAGCGGAAGGCCACTCAAGTCCTTCCCACTGTGATTTTGAACTATTGTAATAGGTCCGTACTAGTAGGGGTCGCGGCAGGAGATGCTGTTGAACTTACAGGCTGCACCCCTGTCTAGGCAGGGGAAAAATCCAAACTGATGTCCAAGACAGGAACTGACATTTTCTCCCTCAATTATGCGAAGGAAACCTACTAAGGTCCATTGATGAGAGAATTCCCTTGCGGTGCGCAATACGGCACAACTTCAATGATAACCCCTAGATCATAGGTAGATGGCAACAAAAATGGTAGTAGATATAGCCCTTCCCTAATCATCTACCTTTTCGAGACTAAAGCCCAACATGCCTTTCAGCATTATCTAGATGGAGTGATATCACAGGGGTATGTAAAATAGATCCAAAGTCATCAAATGAAGATCCAAAGACAGATCCAGAAATACGAAATACCCGTTGAAGGGGGCGAATGTAAAGCGGAGCCCAATAACCAGTAACCGATCTGTGAGAAGATGATCCATAGGACCCTCAGGGGTCGAAAAAGGTGTTTTAAGAACTCATATGTGTGAAGAAACAAGATTGAAACACCTGTTTTCCCACAGACGGCGCCAAACTGATGATACGAGAAATCGGCCATAAGACGTTCTCATATCAGCAGGTCAAGAGTAACGTGTGTGTTAAACAAGTAAAGCAAGCAAACAGAGAGAAGATAAGATATAGAGTGGTTCAGCCTCTAAAATAGGCCTACGTCCACTGTGTTGCTCCGTTCCCATTATGTGCGTTGCATTGTACAATATAATCATGCCTATAGAGGCGTACAAGTATGAGAATAAAGGGGAGTACATGACAATATTGTAGATTCCGATGAGCCCGTGAGGTGGCTGTGATGCAGATTCTAGGCCTCCAAAGCTTATGTTGGGGTGATGTAGAGAGAATCTGTGTTGTAGTGCCTCAGGTGTGTGGAACCGATCCCCCCCCCCTTCTAGGTGAGGGTCCTCTATTTATGAGGAAATGTGTTGAGTCAGATGCCCTGAGCACATGGCGTATATCGAGTTTGCGGCAGTTGTGGATAAAGGGGGGTGCGGCCTGCAAGGCAAGCAGTGTTGCCAACTGGAGGGCCGCGCACCCTAAGGTGGGATGCCGCGGCCTATGATGGAGAGGTACGCACCCTAAGCGAGTTCTGTCCGCGCCCTGAGTGAGGTTAGGCCGCGCCCTGTATGAGAGAATACATCCGCGGCAGGGTGCTATATTTGTACTATCAATAAGCCCCCAAGCCGTAGTGCCAAGGTAGATCAATTGGGACTGCGGCTAAGTAGTCTAGGTGCCGCGGCACTACCAAAGCGACGATTCGTCTTCCGCGCTCCCTTATATAAATTGCTTTCGGCCGTGGACTTCATTACGTTTCCAAAACTTTTGAGAGCACATCGAGAGTGAAACTCTGCACTTTCTTTCTTGCACATTCCGGCGACTTTCCGAGGCGGCGTGTGGCGGTTCAAAGTGGTCTGTAGCTGATCTTTGCGACTTTCTTCATTTCCAGGTGATTTTTCAACCACTATTTACAGTTTTCTTCCCTTATGATAGTTGGCCTGGTTCATTTGCTAGAAATCTAGGGTTTTATTTGTTCGTTTTGCCTTTTCCACATATGCTGCATATGAAATACGTATAACTGTTCTTGATGTTCATGATCGAACACTCCGTATTCTGTGGGTTTGATTCTAAAAGTGATTAGATTTAGGTAATCAACTTGTTTAGGATAGAGGTCGCGGCATGGTAGGATTTCAATAATCATTTGCATGAACAGGTACAATACTTCTGCGTCATACCGTGCCAAATGGCCGCGGTCCCTCAAACTATCATCCGCGGCATCAAATCACCACCCTTAGTAGTCTCGGAATATCCTTAAAACTTCCATGAACCCAAGACATTCATGTTAAATAACTATAGCTGCTGCTAGAGCATAAAGAGTGGACTGAAAATTTAGGAATGGCCATGGTTAGGAATGTCCTAAAAACAATTCTATCTTATTACCGCGGCATTCTATGTTCCTATGATATGGATGTGGCCGCAGCTTGTTGGGATAGTACGGTCCCATTAGACATTTTTGATTCAAAAATACCCTTCGGTGGCTTCTTGAAGTCTTACAAATCATACTGGCTGCGGCGCCTAACTGCGAACTCTGCTTTTCAGGTACTGGTGCAGCCATATGAGCTTTGACCCAGACGAGTTCCTGAGAGGCTTTTGGGCAAAGCATTTTGGGACCTCCCCCCCGAGCTTACTTTTGTGCCCCCTCTAAGATCAGTTGGGCCCTGCAAACTAAAAGATTACCGAAAATGCATGATAATCGACTCAGACTCCGCGAACTCTGCATCTGGGAAGGATTCCCAATCTCCGTCGATGGAAGAGGAAGCCAACTCAAGTACACATCCAATGGGTGTAGGAGAAAATGCCGCGGCTGTTAGAAATAACCCAAGAGGAACATCTGGGAGGGATGAGAGACCCCTGTCCGCGCTTGATATCCGCGGCTCGATGACCCAATATTGGGTCGAGCAGGTTGCTGAGGCCTTCAAATTTCCAGAAAATTTGACGTGCTCGGCCCCTGCCGTGAACCAAAGACCGTGCACAGTTCTATCCGATGATGGAATTTGCTTTCCGCTGCACGCCTTCATTTACGGGCTGCGGCTACCAGTCCCAGTTCCTATCCGTCGCCTTTTTCAGGCAATGAACCTTGCCTCGACACAGCTGGACCCTAATGGCTGGAGAGCCGTTCTCGCTGCAATTGTCCTTTTGGATAATTTGTTCAAAAAGGACATCACTCCCGCGGAGTTCTTTCACTTCTACCGTCCAAAGGAGAACACAGTGAAATTCGCGGGGTATTATTACCTTTCTAGCCGCGGCAAGTACACTTCCAATGTGAGGGATGTGTGCATAAGCTGAAGCGAGAAGGCAAGGTTGATTAGAGTTGTCAGTTTGTTTTATGTAAAAGTAAACAAAATAGGTTATGTCAGACCTTACGGTCTCATTATAACAAGGCTATTATAGCCTGCATTTCTAGATATTCGGGATATGTGGTTTAGGGACCTTGTTACTAGTGGGAAATGTTTTAGGACCTCCAATTGTTCTTTACTTATTGCATATACTTGTCTGTTTTATAATACTTTATTACTATTTAATATGAATTTACAGATATCTTTAGAAAACTAAGTATTAAGATTCCCTTAATTATATATACACTTAATTAGGATAAAAATGAATTTTTTCCATGTGAGTGCCTCCGTGTGTTTGGTAACTTGTGGACATTAATGTGTGTGCTATTATAAAAGTCATTGTGTGTGCGCTATGGGGGCTTGTGCTCACTATAAAAAACTCGGTATTGCATTTATGTATTTATGAGGTCACGAGATCAAAGGCAAGGTAGTTCAGGAAGCGAATATTTGGAGTAGAGATATAATGATATCTTGGTATTTGAATCCTAGAAATCATGAGTGGAGATATTGGGTATCTTGGGTGGAGAACAATGTGTTTCTTGAAGATATTTTGGATATCACCGGGGTAATACATTTTCTTGGCGTATCTCAAGGAAATATATCAGGTAATATATCGTGGTGCTTGATCGCGAATGGGGCTCGGTATTACGTCTATGTACTCATTTGTTAACGAGATCAAAGCCTACGCATTTCGTAATATGTGCGAGAAATCGCAACTTTGCCTTAAAACATGTATAATATGTGTGAATGTGCCTATGTTTCTTAGGATACTTCCCTGATATAACATTCCATTTATCATAATATTTCCTATGTTCTTTCTTTAGGAAAATAATAACAGTGACCCCAATGGGTATTTTCTAGGAAACATACTTTTGGTGATACTCGTGTCTTGAGATGAAATGTTCCACGAGAGTATAGTAGTGGATATGTACTCGCTTTAAACTTAGATCGTATAAAAGGTTTTTCAAACATGGATCATTCAAATATGACGACACATTCTTAGATACATGGTTTTTGTAAATGATAAAATATGTTTGCTTAAAGATTTTTGTCGTAACGACGTTGATTAATTTCCGTAGGTCGGGAGCCAAATGACGCATTTTTATAAGGATTTCTTATAAAAGACCTAGGTTTTAAGGAACTGGAGCTTTCACATGATATACGTTCAGTCTCCTCATTAGTTCGAGAATAAGAGTTATACTAGGATAATAAACTCTTTCATAGTCTACTTTATTGCACATGTTTTTAGGTGAATGTTTATTTACATGAGTATTATCTGTAAGAGTGTTGGGTTTTAATGAGACTATACAAGTATATGATGAATGGAAGACTTCATGTGGATGGGTTTCATGATTTTAATGAGCCTAAAAAAGTATAAGATAAATGAAAGAATTGACGGTAGGTTTTAGTGAGCCTCAAAGAGCAAATAAAACATAAATCATGTAAATGTTATGCTCTAGTGAGTCTAGACGAGTACGTAAAGAATAACGAACATATATATATATATATATATATAAGTTCCAGGATCTAAGGAGCCTTGGCGAGCGTACAATATATATGAATATTATTTATATAAATACTAGGATCTAGGGAGCCTAAATGATACTATAATGTACAACCGACCTCCTGGCGGAGTTGGAATGAAAAGTTGAAACTAAACTAAGAAACTTGTTATTAGTATGATTTAAAACAAGTGTAAAAAGGTAAATTATGAATGGTACCTTTCTTTAAGGGTTTCAAGGGTAGAACCTTGGCTAGGGTTGCTTATAGTGTTTTTTTTGAGTCAATCGGGGTTCAACTTTGATCTTTGTCCTCTAAGAGAAAAATGTTTTATGGCTTATGAAACTAACTTTTGAAATGTCAAATTAATATCAAATGGGGGAAGTAAGCCAAAATAATGTTGGATTATCAAGGAAATTCTAGAAACTTAATTTAGATTGAGTTTTGGATCCTAAAATCACTAGGTGAGTCTCTTATTTATAGTTTTGCGATCAACATGTAAATATTGCATGACAATTGGATCCTTTTATCGTGCAGTATAAGGAGGGGTTTAATAATTACTTTTGCACAGGAGAGATGACTGTTGTGTGACACTTAATGCATTTAATGCCTTTTTAGAGATGGAAACAATCTACCGTGAAACAAATGAGTTCTCAAATGTAAATGTGGAAATAATCGACTATCACATCGAGGAAGGATACTTTTTCTCTGTTTATCCTATTTTGGCTGAGGACGGAGATTTTTTTTAAAAGTTTGGCCTGTTTAGGCAAGTCTAGGAAGGTTTATGTTTTTCTAGGCGTCAAATAGTTTGGGTCTCGGGCCTATGCCTTGGCCGATGATTTATATAGGGGATTAAGGTGAAGGTTCGGGGTGACAACATGTAATAACTTGAATTTTTATAATTTCATTAGCGTTGAATTCTATGAAAAGTCTAATCCATTTTATGATTTGATATACGGTGGTGAATTCTAGTGGGAAAAATTTAGCGACTGTTCAATTAGTTTGTGATAATTGTTGAATTAAATGTATATTTGGTGTGAATTAAGTTAGTGTACTTATGTGATTGTGGATTTGTTTGAGTAATTTAGGAGGTTAAAAATGCTGTTGAGGTAACTTGAGTTGGAGTTGGATTAAGGGTATTAAGTGGCAATAAGTAAAGTTAAAAAAGAAATGTATAAAAGGATATTTTTATATATAGATATTATTTGTCATTCTCTAAGGAGGACAACTGGGAGAAAGAGAGAGACCAAGACTTGAGGCCGCGACTGCGAATGAAGTAGGTCACAAACGCGATTTGTGCCATGATCGTGGATGAAAAATTCTGCGACTGCAGATTTTTGCAGAAAATATGATCCAAATATCAGGGGACAAAACGTGGCTTGAGTTGATGTCTGAACCGTTGAGATACCAAAACGTGTCGCAGAATGGATACAGTTATGTGTTGCTCCTAAATATTAAATAAAGGGTTAGGCTCCTTAGAGTATTCGACCAAAAATGAAGAGGGAAGATAAAATATGTTTCTCTCCCTAGTTGTTCCATTCAGCTACTGCTAAAAATGGAGGCTCATTTTCAAGCAAGGAATGCTTGGCAACCCCTTGAGGCCACCTTTGGAGGTGGGGGTTGTCTTTCCTCACCAATTATTTCTCATAATTGATCTTCAAATAGGTAGGGTTTTGTATTATTTGGTTATCTTGCATGATTAGAATGTATTTAATAAATAATATACATGTATACATTTAGGTTTTGATTTATTTCAGATTTAAAGATGATAAATAATGCATTTGTATGACTATATATATGTGTATGGATCATTTGCATAAATGCACGAGAGTTGGCTATTTTGGTACATTTGAATAATGTAGTATTAATTTTTATAAAAATAATAAGTATGAAATTAAGGGTTGCGTATAATAATATTTTGAAAATATTATTTAAACCATAGACTTTTGAAAAATTATTATTCGGGGGCCAAAGGGTGTTATAAGCTGTGTTTTTACTCCTAAACTTTGTAATAAGAGTTTTTTGTCACAAACTTCCATGAAATTAGAATTTAGACCTTAAACTTATAAAAATGCGCCGTTTTGACCCTATGAATATATTTTAAGGAATATTTGCAAGATAACTTCTGAACTTTGAATATTTGCAAAACAAAAACCGAACTTTATAAATTTATATAAATGAACCTAAACATGTGATTTTTGGGAGTTAGACCGTAGTATTTAAATGTTAGTAGACTTTGATTTTGAAAAGAAATTACAAATAAACCCAACATTTTATGTTAAATGAATTTAACTCTAAAGAGGTTAAAAAGGACAAAGATGCATGCTTGAGGATGAAATAACCCGTATTTTTGGAACTAAATCTAATTAATTTATTGAGTTCATTATCTAAAATGAGTAATGAAATTGGAATTTGAATTAAATTAGAAAGAATTTAATTTAAATTTATTTGGTGAGTTTTGGCAAATTAAATGAATAATTTGAGCATTTAAGTAAGTATTTTGTAATTTTGGATTTTAGTGAAAATATTAGGGGCATTTGAGACTTTTGTACTCGCTTGGACTCCAAGTTAAGAATTTTTAAAAATCAATTTCATTTAAGATTACAAGTTGGTTTAGAGTTTGAAAATAATGGGACTTTTAGAAATAATTGTAATAAAATAAGGAAAAGAAAACAAGAAAATAAGAAGAGAGAGAGAGAGACCCACATGTTGACCGTGATGTGTGTGTGTGTGTGTGTGGGGGGGGGGGGGGGGTTCACCGCCCTTGCGATCGCAGGGTAACGTGGTCATTGGAGCGACTGTGAGACGGAGAGAGGATCGACTTATGTTTTTTTCCATAAAATGGGCGCAGGGGGTTAGTTTTAATTTGTTATACATTCGCAACCTACATACCCCATATTATTTTAACACCCAAATTCCATTAAAACAACTTCCAACCCATAATATGGAGGCTCTACACTGAGATTTGCAACAAGACCAAAGAAGATAAATTGGAGATTTTTGAAAGAGGGACAACATAAGCTAATTAGAATTTTCAGAACACTTTCATAAGGCAATAATATGTCTATTTTTCTCCTTAAGTATTATTTGATTTAAATGTTTCCTAAACATTAAATATGCATGTTTTGTAAATATTATTACGAATAATATTAGGAAAGTGATAACCTAATTAAAAATATGTTTCTATGAACTTATAAAAGTGGTTTTAATACTTGAAATCTCACATGTTTAGAATATTGGGCTTAGTGGGTAGTTGAAATTGGAGCAATTTGCATGTTAATTTGTATATGAATTTAGAAGATACTCTTAGGCTTATGAAATTAAATAAATGTTGAATATTGGTTTGAGCATTGAAATATGTTACTGAAAATTGTAAGCTCTCTTTTTTAAATTGGTTTATGGATTGATTTGTTTAAATCTCGCCCGAAATAGAATATTGGATTTGATCAACTTGTTGTGATATTTTGTAGAACTTGTATATCATATGATGTATTTCATATGAAACAAGAGTTGTATAAATATGGAATAAAAGAGTATGACATTGGACTAGAGAAAGTAAATTGTAGAATTGAATTTTATTAAAAATAAAAATATCGTTGGGATTATTGGGTTACAAAATTTAGTTTGTACTTTGTTTTATATTAGTTATGGCTGATGTTTTCTTGGTATGGGGCTAGAGATTGGTAACTTTTGTACTTGATGCTCACTAGGTATGGGACTAGCGAGTGGTCACTTTTACAAATGGTTGTTTCCTATGTATGAGACTGGGTAAAGTTTATGGCTTTGGGTATTTTATAGGTATGGAACTATAAGATACGTGTTATTTGGTTTATATACTAGGTGAGGGACTAAGGCATGAATATAATTTTTGGGTAATTTATAGGTGTGGGACTACAAAATACGTGTGTTTTTTGGTGATCTCTAGGTATGTGACCAGGGATGGTTTAGTTTTTGATGCTCGAGCATTTTGGGGGGAAGTAATAGAAATTGAGAACGTTATAAAATGAATAAGAATATAATTAATACCTTAAATAACAACGGGTATTAGAGATTGATGGAGTGTGGCGTCATTATATGTGCGGATGTACATTGACTTGCTACACTATATGTGTGGGACCTACACTGGCTTGGTTATATTAATGGTATTTATGTGGAAATTGTGGTATATGTAGGGTCTAGTGTTGACTAGATGTGATAATGTGTCACCACGACACAAATCGAGAATGGTTATGACAAGTTGGTCACGACCCAGGATCATGACCAGGTGGTAACGACCGTGACCAGAGCCAAAAGCACATGACAAAGGTCGTGACCAAGCAAAAGGGTGCCATTAAATCATTGTGGTCACGACCATAGATCGCGACCACAAAGTGTCATGGCCTTGGTTCGTGATTGAAAAAGATGCAAAGTAATTTCCTTTTATATAAAGTCAATAAATGATGCGGAAGCATAAGAATGATGGTTCAAAAATAAACAAAGCGAAATTTTAATTTCTTCAAAATAAATTAAAATTAGTTAATCCAAGTCCTAGAATTTGCCTAAGTAATATTTATCAATATTAGTAAATTAGGCGAAACCAAATTTGAGCAAATGACTTGAATTAAATAAACATTACCCAATATTTAATATAAGTCCAAATTAAATTGAGTGTGATGATTTAAACCGAATTTTATCTTGAATTATTCTAAGCATGCGTTCTACGTTATTATGCAAGATAAAATAAACCAATCACACTACGCCGCGATGTACGAGGAAAAACCCAAGACGGGAAACAACCTCGGACGGCCCTAGCCACAAGTCCACTAGATACGGAATTACAATTACAAGACATATAGACTTACAACGACTGACTCGATCCCTCTCAAGCCTCGACGCTTCTTCTCGTAGACACCTCTTCCTAGCGAACAACCTTGGAACTCCACCGCGGTCTCGGAATCCACCGATGGGACTTTATATGGTCACCGTCACCCTAGCTAGGAGCCTTTCTCCAAGTAGGTAGAATCGCAACAAAAAGTCTTCTTCTTTGATGGATGTAGAAGCAAACCAAAACTTCTGTTCTTGAATTCGGTAGAGATAAACCGGTGCCAAAACTCCAAGCAATTTGATATGTATATAAGAACTTGGACTAAACACAATTGGGTGTAAAATAGAGTGTGAAGGATTTTCTCTTTGAAAAATAACACTCAAAACATGAACATTTTCCTAAACCATTTTTGCTCTCAAACTCTCTCTAAGAGATAAACTAGAATGGAAAAGTTATGGAAATGTTAGTTTGGAAAATGTGATTCCCGCACTTCATAAAGATTGAAAAAGTTGGTTAAAAACCAAGTGGGGAAGTGGGTGAAAAACTGCCAAAAACTGTTCCCGCCTGACAGCTCGTTCGAACGACATTTCGTTCGAACGAACTCTCGTTCGAACGAGCTTCTAACGACGCACCAGTATGGACTTCGTTAGAATCTCGTTAGAAACCTCGTTAGAACGAACAAGTTCGTTCGAACGACATTTTGAATGACAGACCAGTTTAAACTCGTTGGCAGGTTCATTCGAACGACATCTGGTTCGAACGAAAAACTCGTTCGAACGACATATCTAACGAACGACCAGAAAGATTGTAAAATTCGATTTTGGCCCTGAAAAATTTATGAACTTATTTTAAAGTTTTATATAATTTCTTTCTTGAAACAAAACGCAGTTTTTATTAAACCTAACACCCAATAAACTTTGTTCCAAGCTCCTATATATATAATTGCATTCATACCTTGGGAGCATGGAACCATAGTTGATGACGTAGAAACGAGGCACGCAAACCGGCACATTTGATGAAGCTTTATACTCTTTGCCGCTACGTCTTCAACAAACACTTCATAGGCTTGAGAGTATTACAATTACATACTTTCCTATGAATAAATGTTTTTGTCCGGAATTGAGCCAAAACTACATATGGACTCAATTGGAAATTTGTGTCCTTACAGTGATCACACCCATGACCAAATGGTCATCAAAACTCCTGCTAAAGTGGGTCACGACCCTCGACCGTGACCGCAGGTGTGACAAATGTAAGGGTTTCAGTTGAGATGGGTCACATTTATGGGCCGTGACCATTTTGAAATTATCATGGGAGGTAGTCACGAGACAGGACCGTGACCATACCCTACGAAAAAAACTATTTTTTTTTTCATTTCACAATTTCTCTCTCTCTCTCTCTCTCTCTCTCTCACTCACTCTCTCTCTCTCTCTTTGTTCCGCCTCTCTGTTCTGCCTCTCTCCCTTTCGTCCCCGTTTCTCTTTCTCTCTCTTATGTTTTTAGTTATGTGTTAGTATTAATTGTGATTTGTTATTTTGGGCTTGAGATTGTTTTGGTATTTTTATCTGGACTTGAAATTAATTGGGTATCGTTAATTTTGAGTGGGTGTATTGATTTAGGGTTAGAACTTTATTCTGTATTGTTATATAGGGATTGAAATTATTTGGGCATCGTATATATTGATTGAATATTATTATTTATGGCTTAAAATTTGGTTAAATCTTGTTATTTAGTGTTTGAAGTTGATTAGGCATTGTTGATATAAATTGAGTGGTTGAAAGTTTCTTTTTATTTGGAAATGTTAGATTATGCATTATGATGGAAATTTACATCAAATAAATAGAAGGATAAAATTTAGGACATTAAACTCCATGTTGAACTTTATAACTAAGACTTTATTGAGTGTAACCATATGTGGCGGCAATATGAGCAGGGGCCGGGGCATCACCACCACTAAGAGTTTGTTGTTGTTGATGAATTAATGAATCCAAGATTTAAGCTTAAAAATATGCAGTTGCAGACGGTGAAAACTTAAAATAGCCCCCAAACGGCCCCGTAAGAGGCACAAACACCTCGCAAGGGACCAATGTAACTCGTAGGAATGGATCGCGTAACCACAAGACACCTGGTTTGATAATATGACGATAATTTGTAAATATCCTGACCTAGGCTTAAAAACATGCCATTAGAGGGCAAAAACCCCAAACGGCCCCATAAGTGGCACACATTGCAAGAGACTAATGTAACTTATAGGAACTGTCTGCGTAGTCACGAAACTCCCGATTTAAGAATGATAATTTAAAAGCCTCGAGACTTAGGCTTAAAAAATGTCGTTAGAGGGCAAAAACCCAAAACAATCATCAAACGGGTCCGTAAGAGGTACAAACACCTCGCATGAGACCAATGTAACTCGTATTAACTAACTGCATAGTCACGGGACTCCTAATTTGAGAATATAAAGATAATTTAAAAATCTCAAGACTCAGGGTTAAAAACATTTCGATAGAGGGAGAAAACTAAAAATAGCCCCCAAACGGCCCTGTTACAGGCACGAATACCTTGCATGAGACTAATGTAACCCGTAGGTACTAACCGCGTAGTCATGGGACTCCTAATTTGAGAATATGACAAAAATTAAAACACCTAGACTTAGGCTTAAAAAAATGCCGCTTGAGGGCGAAAATCCAAAATAACCCCAAAATGGTCCCGTAAGAGGCACGAACACCTCGCGCGGGACCAATGTAACTCATAGGAACTGACCGCGTAGTCATGAGACTCCCAATTTTATAATATGATGATAATTTGAAAATATCTATACTTAGGCTTAAAAATATGCCGTTAGAGTGCGAAAATCCAAAACAACCCCCAAAAGGCCCCGTTAGAGGAACGAACACTTCGCACAAGACTAATTTAACTCTTAGAAATTGACTTTATAGTCATGGGACTCCCAATTAAGAATGTGATAGCATTTTGAAAATCCCAAGACTTAGGTTTAAAAACATGTCGCTAGAGGGCAAAAATCTAAAACAACCCCGATACGGCCTAATAAGAGGCATGGACATCTCTCACAGAATAATGTAACTCATAGGAATCGATCACATAATCACGTGACTCCCAGTTTGATAATATGATGATAATTTGAAATATCATGACTTAGACTTAAAAACATGCCGCTAGAGGGAGAAAATAAAAAAAACGGCTCCCAAATGGCACCATAAGATGCATGAACACCTCGCACGGGACCAATGTAACATGTAAAAACTGATCGAATAATAATGGGACTCCGAGTTTGAGAATATGATGATAATTTGCAAATATATAGACTTAGTTTTAATAACATGCCGCTACAAATAACCTCAAACGATCCCGTAAGAGGCAAAAACACCTCGCACGAGACCAATATAGCCTGTAAGAACTAATCGCGTAGTCACGAAACAACCAGTTTGAAAATATGATGATAATTTGCAAATATATAGACCAAGTCTTAAAAACATTCCATTAGAGGGAAAAACCCAAAAGATACCCCAAACATCATCGTCTTAGGCACGAACACCTCGCATAAGACCAATGTAACTATAGAAACCGACTGCATAGTCACGAAACTCCCGGTTTAATAACATGACAAAAATTTACAAAATACCTAGACTTAGGCTTAGAAACATGAAGTTAAAGGGTGAAAGCTCAAAATACCCCTAAACAGCCCATTTAGAGGCACGAACACCTCGCAAGAGACCAATATAACTCATAGGAACTAACCGCGTAGTCACAGGACTCTCGGTTTGAGAATATGATGATAATTTCTAAATACCAATACTTGGGCTTAAAAACATTCCGTTAGAGGGAGAAAACCTAAAACAACCCCCAAACGGCCCCGTAAGAGGCACATATACCTCGCACATGGCTAATGTAATTCGTAGGAACTCATCGCATAGTCATAGGACTCCTAGTTTGAGAATAATATGATAATTTGAAAATATCTGGACTTAGGCTTAAAAACATGCCTTTAGAGGGCGAAAAGCTAAAACAGCCCCCAAAGCCCCTGTAAGAGGTACGAACACCTCGCACGGGATCGATGCAAATTATAGAAACTAATCACATGGTCACAAGACTTCCAATATGAGAATATGATAATAATTTGCAAATATCTATACTTAGGCTTAAAAACATGCCGTTAGAGGGCGAAAACCCAAAACTGCCTCCAAATGGCCCCGTAAGAGGCACGAACACTTCGTACGGGACCAATGTAACTGATCGTATAGTAACGGGACCAATGTAACTCGTATTATGTTGGACCTTAATGATATTATTTGAATTTTATTATGATAGTGGCTCTTTTGTTTGATTTATGAATATTTAGCTTGAATTATAAATGTTTAGAATGATTTATGAATTAACTACACGATGCTTTACTTTGAATTGTCAACTCCATGGTTACAATCCTGCTTAATTGTATATGAATTGGGATCTGAATATAGGTTTTTTGGGGGGCTGCCTAAAATTAAATCTTATTTTTTTCATTAAATGGATATGTTCACGGCCTAAATCCGTGACCCCAAATCTTTTAAAACATATAAATAAATGGTCACGGTCTAGGTGAAAATAAAGAATTATTTTATTAATGGTTTAACTTGGTCTATCAAGCAAGTCGTGATGGGAAAACCAACATACACCACTTATGCTCAGGTTGTGGATGTCGCACTATTGCTTTGGCAAGAGAAAGTGAATTACCAAAAGAAATTAAGAAATAGGAACGAGTCGAGTGGTCCATTTGAAACCAAGACATGTGGAGATCATAAGGTCATGAAGAAGCCTCGAGTGGGGCAAGATTAGCAACATGCCTTTTAATAGGGTAATGGAGTCCCATAAGTTCCTGAGGGACAAGGTCAACATGGATATCATGCACTGGGTAGGTGGTTTGGACATTTTAAAGGCATTTGTTATTCGAGTGGAGAAATATGACATCAGGCTACATGGTGTCTTAAGGCACATGTCCATCACAACCAAGGATTTCTAGCATGGCGAGAACAGGGGGATTTTGCACCACCTGTAGCATAAGTGGGGAAGCCTTAGGAGGAGTCGAGACATGGATAGTGGGGTAGTATGGTATGTTGTTTATCTTTTATAGTTATACTTTATAATTATATAAATTATGTATATAGTTATGACTTGTTGGATATGTTCAAGTAGGATTGGTTGTATGGGCGCCCCAGTTGTGGCATACTATGTTAGGCATATGTGAGCCTTACTTCTAATTTATCCATGTTTAGCCCGAGATACTTCTGATTGGGTAGGTGTATATGGACCTATGATATTTGTATCGATTATGTTTCTAAAATTATGTTTTATCAAATTCCGATGACGCAATTCCTATATTAGGGGTGAAGACTATAATGTCGCGTATTTTTGGAACCAAATCTAATTAATTAATAGGGTTACTTAGTTAAAATGAGTTATGAAGTTGGAATTTGAATTCAATTAGAAAAAAATTAATTTAAATATATATTTTTTATTTTTGGGTAATTAAATGAATAATTTGAGCATTTAGTAATTATTTGGTAGTTTAGGGTTTTGATGAAAAGCTTATAGGCATTTGAGAATTTTTATACTTGCTTGGACTTCAAGATAAGGTTTCTTAAAAATCAATTTCGTGTATGCTTACAAGTTGGTTTATAGTTTGAAACTAGTGGGACTTTTAGAAATAATCCCAATTATATTAGGAAAAGAAAACAATAAAAGAAGAAGATATATATATATATATATATATATATATATATATATATATATATATATATATATATATATATATATATATATATATATATAGAGAGAGAGAGAGAGAGAGAGAGAGAGAGAGATAGATAGATAGATAGATAGAGAGAGAGAGGCTCGCGTGCTGAGCATGACAATGGGGGATTCACCGCTCTATTGGCTCCCCTAACCCGTGAATGCGGGCTAGCCTTGTTGCCAGAGCGGTTATGAGAGGGAGAGACAAAAGACTTTTTTATATATAAAATGGTCATGGGAGGTTAGTTTTAATTTGTTATACGTTCACAACCTTATTCCTAAAGTAAAAGCTACAGACCCCCTATTATATTAATACTCGAACTCCATTAAAACAACTTTCAACCCTTAATTTGGAGGCTCTACACTAAGATTTTGAAGAAGGCCCAAGAAGATAAATTGGATCTTTTTGAAAGAGGGACAACTTGGGGTAACCAAAATTTTCAAAACACTTTCATACGAAAATAATATCTTTATTTTTATTATTGAGAATTATTTGATTTAATTGTTGCGTAAACATTAAATATGCATGTTTTGTAACAATGATTAGTAACTTAATTAGAGAAAGTGATAACCTCATTAAAAATCTATTTTTACAAACTTATGAAATTGGTTTTAATAATTAAAATCTCGCATGTTTAGAATATTGGGCTTAGTGAATATTATATATTGTAGAGATTCGTATGTTAAATTGTATATGAATTTAAAAGATATGCTAAAGCTTATGAAATTAAATAAACGCTGAATATTGGTTCGAACAGTGAAAGATGTTGCTAAAAATTGTTAACTCGCATGTTTAAACTAGTTTATGAATTGATTTGGTTAAATCTCATTCGAAATTGAGTATTGGATTTCAACAACTAAAGCATGTAAATTATAGAATTGACTTTTGTTAAAAATAAGAACATCATTGGGATTATTGGGTTGTACTTTGTTTTATATTAGTTGTGGTTGATGCTTTTTAGGTATGGGATTAGAGATTGGTCACTTTGGTAGTTGAGGTCGTTAGGTATGGGACTAGAGAGTGATGACTTTCACGGGTGGTTGTTTCCTAGGCATGGTACTAGGTAACGTTTATAGTTTTGAGTATTTTTTAGGTATTGGAGTAGGAGATACATGTTATTTGGTTTATATCCTAGGCGAGGGACTAGGGCATGGATATGGTTTTCGATAATCTATAGGTGTGGAAATAGAAAATACACGTGATTTTTTGTGATCACTAGGTATGGGGATATGGATGGTTTAGTTTGTGATGCCCGAGCATTTTGGGGCAAGTGAAAGAAAATGAGAACATGATAAAATGAATAATAATATAATTAACACCTTAGATTACAACGAGTATTGGATATTGATGGATGGTGGTGTCATTATATCTCCGGGCATACATCGACTTGCTATACTATATATGCGGGACCTACACTGGCTTGACTAATTTGATGGTATTTATGTCGGCATTACGATATATGCAGGGTCTAGTGTTGAGTAGTCATGATAATATGTACGGGACCTAGTTAAACTGTCTATAGTAACGATTTTATGTGTGCGTCATGGTTTTACGATATCTAGTGTTAACTGCCTAAAAAGAGGTAAGTGTGGGACTAGAAAAATTTGGCTATAGTGATGATTATTGTCTGGAGAGATATCATGGTATGTACGCGTGACATTTGGGTTGTCGGGTGTGACACCCCGACTAATTAAATACCGGGTAGCTACTCCATTATTTAAATCAATGCAAAATTTCAAGTTGGTTCAGTTCATACCTGTAACACCCCGCTCAAAATAATAACGGGTGGCCAACCCTATACTAAAATAATCAGGAATCTCAAGTGGATCATTCTCAGCATCTACTGACGATTCTAAAATAAGCACGGCTAACTACCCATCATCACAAAAATAAGGTGCAAATTTTTTTTAAAGCATTTTATTTACATCTCTAAAAAAAAACCACGCAACAACTAACCAACAACATAACTTTAGATATGATAAGAGATATACACACTCAAATGATATAAAAGAGACTAATAAAGGAGTACAACACAATGTACAAAATAAAATACCCGAATATGCTGTCGGGTCACAAACAATACAAGAATCTGAGAGAGAAAATATAAAAGTGCTACTCCACAATATTTGGGTATAAACCCGATACATAAAATGAATCCTGATCTAGATAAATGAAAGATAAGAAGCTACTATAACAAAATACCGCAATAGTTCGCTACTGTCACAGCTCCACGAATACACTGGATGGATAACATCAACGGCGTCCTTGCGGAGGAACACCTAAAATAATACAATATACACAGGAGAAAATATAAACGGGTCAGAGCCCGAGGTGTGAAAGCATTTTATAGCAAGTGAATTAAAAGACATAATAATTATAAATGCATTATGACATGATTAAGGTGGAGTCTCCCTCTCCATAAAATCCAACTCACCTCTAAACTAAAGCGCACAACTAGACGTATGCACATGATCTCCAAAATAATTGCCCAAATCTATCTATGGGCAAAGGAATCTAACTTACTCCCAATATATACTCATTTAATATACATTTAAATCCTATCCCTCAACTTCAAATATTACCACTCATCTATTTGCCCACTTTCTAAACATATAAAATATACATAAACATTCTCTTTTACTAGAAGTTCTAATATTCTAGTTATGGACATGTATATATATAAATATATATGAGTTATTAGCATCTAAGTGCTAAAGACTAAACTTCTCCCAATTCTCAATACTGCACCGCGTTTCGTGCGTGGGACGTCTCGTAAGCGAAATCCAAACAAGGAACCGCCCCAATACATTACTCTTTGGTAGTATTGATTATCAAGATTCATTATGCCCTCAATGCATGATGCGTATAACCCAAATTCTCTTATACTATAAATGATTAATTAATTATTCTCAATTCTCAACAGTGCATGACGTTTCGTGCGAGGGACGTCTCGCAAGCGAAATCCAAACAAGGAACCCCTCGATACACTACTCCTTGGCACTGTCGATCGTCGAGATATATATTAATATATAAATGTGAGCACTAAGGACTAACTTCTCCTCATTCCCAACATTGCACTGAGTTTCGTGCGTGGGATGTCTCGCAAGATAAATCCAAACATGGAACCCCCCCGATACACTACTCCTTGGCAATGTTGGTCGTTGAGGTCCATTATGCCCTCGATACCCAAAGTATTATCTATACTCATAATAATTATCTACTCCTCACTTTCTCTTAATTGATTTATCATAATTTAAGCCCGGTTAAAATCTCCCGGAATGAGATTCAAGCAATCTTCTTATGTCTCTTTACTTTAGAGACAAATATGATATCACATAATCACATGCAATTAATATACTATTCACACAAGTATAATAATAACCATCCCAATGAACTATAACTCGAGGATGCATGTTCTCAATGCTATTATCTACCAGGAAAGCACTCACATATCATCCTGGGTACCAACGGTCGGAATCTCACATCGCCTTGGCCAAACCATATCATAACGTACGGGAAACGATCATAGTTCCCTCCCGAAAATGAGACGAAACATACCCACCACGTCTCACCCCTAATAAAAATCACATAATAATAAATGGACGCTATGACCTGGGGACTATACGCGCCCTCCTCCTCAAGCCAGGGGCCTCACTCACATCGCGCAACTTCCCATGATAGCATAGAGGGGGTATGCTTGACACACACACACACACACACACACACACACATATATATATATATCATTCACACAAGATATACATACATCATCACATCATATAAATGTATACCATCACACAAGGTATATGCAGCACACTATTACATACTCATAGTACGCTTTTAGGCGTAAGTGAAATAATCTCATTATTTAGTATATTTTACTCTCGATATACTATTCATCAATAACTCACATAACTTCCCCTCTTTGTATACACGATACCATTTCTCACTTGAAGTTCACACCTCACTTCTATTTATGTGAATCGTCTCTCAATTCTATTTACATTGAGGATATTCTCTATATCCTAATGCACCTCGATCAACATTTATCATTTTATGAAACATCTCCTAATTTAATTTATGTTAAAGATATTCTCTATATCCGTATGCACATTTATCAGCATTTATTGTTCTCAATCCATAATATGGTTCAATCAATCGTATTAACCTTTAAAGTTGTCCCATTTGGAATTTAATCCTACAATCCGTTATCACTAAGCGCATCCTAACTCTTTCTTATAATCCCATAATTATCTCCACACCGAATTCTCAATGAGAGTGGGCTTCCCCACTTAGTCAATACGATACTCTCTAATCAGTATTCTCTCGAATTAAGTCAATATGACTCCAATAATTTCTGAAACGGGAAACTACCTAAAAGTCTCCAAAACACACTTCTCATAACTCCTATAGAGGTTCCCAATCGACAAACTCAAACGAAATGGGATGAAACTCACCCTAGAAAAACATCCCCAAAACTGCCCTATTTCCGAATCGATTCGGGCCCAATCCGAATCAGTTCGGCCCAGAGAATCGATTTGGCCTCCAAGGTGAATCGATTCGGGTCCAAAGACACGGGCTTCTGTCTCAGGCTGAATCAATTCGGGTTGGGGCCGAATCGATTCGCTCACTCAGACCTGGGCACCTGTAACTTTCCGAATCGATTCGGCCTACCAAAAGTTACGAAAATGGTTATTTTCATCAAAGCCAAAAATCCCCAAAAATAATTTATATCATCTTCTCTTCAACCCAAACATATATATAACCCTAATACTCATCAAATAACACACCTCAACTAATTTGTAACCTCAAATCCATTATATACGCAACAAATATAAGATTTTACCCAAAATCTAAGTTTTAGCATTTTAAACCCAAAATCCACTATTTTTATCCACAAATCATGAAATAGATGATACACAACAATTATTTACCAAGTTCAATCACTTGCCTCAAATTCATAGAGTCTGAATCCTCCTCGAGATCGTGTAATGGCCGAAAATCCCCCTTTTCTCCTCTTTCTCTTCTTCTTCTTCTTCTTCTTCTTCTTCTTCTTCTTCTTCTTCTTCTTCTTCTCTAAGTAGAATTATTTATCCCGTAGGCTTTTAAGCCTAATCTCCCAAAATACACAACTTTAAATGATAATACACACTTTAAATGACTCGGTCACTTTAATTCGAGCCAAACGAACTTAAAATATTTCGGAACCTAAATAAGCCCCAAGTACAGTCATTTCGACTATCTCGACCCTTCCGAAAACAACCGCACCCTCAGAATCATCATTCGAATCACTTTCTAAAATATTCAAATTTTGACCTCAAATGCCAATATAATTATTCTCTAATTAAATTAATATTTATTTCTCCCAAAAATAATTAATTATTGTCCCAAAAATCTCGGGGTGTTACAGACTTCCCCACTTACAAGAATTTCGTCCTCGAAATTAAGCTAAGCCTAATACTCTAAAGCTTAACTAGTTCCTACTACAATTATCCCCACTAACACTATACCCAAACCTCCCATTTGTCACGATGAATTATTTTAATTTTTATAAAACCAATTATAACTACTAGGGCGCCCATACACCCTTTATTTCGAGCTCTACGCGTATAAACATAATTTGGCTTCACTGGCCTCAATAGTACAATAACTCTAAAAATATATTAAGTTATACTAACATACTAATAATATAACAATTTTGAAAGGTCCAAGGATTTAACTCCTCTCAATTCCTGACATTCGCTACTTTCATGCGGGGGAGGTCTCGCAAGCGAAATCCAAACAAGGAACCCTCCCAATACACTAATATGTAGCGACGTCGGGGGTTGAGAGTTTGTTAGATCGGGTCTTGAGTTTAAAATATTTTTGTGTAAATCATTTTGATGTTGCCCAAAGGCCTATAAAAAGTTTATTTTGAAAACAGTTTATTTTAAAAACGGTTTATGTCTTTTGACATTCTAAACAAAATACCTCATGCCCATGACATAAGGTTTTAACAATTATCATACTCATAATAATATAGTTCTCAAAATTAGCACAATTATGAGTTAAAATCTCTTACTCATCAATAATCTACTAAATTCTGAATTCTTTTCAGTAATAATCTCTCTCATCATAATAATAAATTGCCATTCACTAGGCTCTTCCATAGCTGGAATATAACAAATATATAAGTCTAGCACGACTATAAATCAAATAGCTTTATCATTACTACACAATGCATTTACAATTCACACATTCACAACAAAGTTATAGATCTCTATCAAGCACATTACAAAATAATCTATTCTTTCAAACAATAATAATATAAGAGCCTCACTTGCTCAAAATTCCCTTTCGGGTCATTCCATACATAATAGGGCTATAGCACTACCCTGACATAACTATCTTACATACGATACTCCCAAAGCTCCATACAGCATAATCCTATTCACACAGGAAAATAACTTACATCATACCTCTCTAGTCCGATTTCATGTCCTCATCATTGGGTTCCCACACTAAGTACCCTGGCCTAAAATGACCTCGAATCTGCTGTAAGGGTTTCACATCCAAAACTTCTTCAAAACGTGGTCCTTTACCTATTTTAGCTCTATGACCTAATTCTCTACAAAAGAAACATCTACTCTTAAACCCTCTCTGCCCATCTTGAGGAACATAACACTGTTGCGATCCTATATAATACTACTTATACCCTCTGGCATTACTGGCTTTCTCATCACCAGACCTACTTGATGAAACCGAGTCTCCAAAGTTCTTACCCCCTTGCAAACGATGACGATATTCATGACACTGCAATAGTGTCGCATTCACTACCTCGGCGAAAGTCACCAACGCTGGGATCCCTAACAAATGCTGCCGAATTTTCCCATTTAAACCTCGCATAAATTTAAATATTCGTTTCTCTTTTGTATTCACCTCATCAAGTACTAAATTCGCCAATCGAGTAAATTCTTCTTCATACTCGGCCACCGTTCTATTACCTTGAAACACATCCATCAATTTCCTCCTCATTTCCTTCTGAATCGTGGAAGAAAAATACCTCCGGTCAAAGAGTTCCCAAAAATCTGTTATGGGCAATGTATCTCTCTGTTCAGATGTGATGACAGACTCGCACCGTTGGATAGCTTCTCCCGTTAACTTAAAGGTGGCTAGAAATTTGCTTCTGCACCTCACTGCACTCAACCATATGGAGGTGCCTTTGCATACTATTCTTCCATCGACTTGCATCCATCGCATCAAATCCCCTTGAAAACTCTGGAGGATTCCCCTTAATAAAATTTTCCCACACTCTTTCCCATAAAGACGATCCTAAATGGGTTTGGGCTGCTTGATTTGCAGGTTGATGCGCCATCGCAGAAATGGCAGCAGTTACTGCTTGTTACATGTTACTGGCAACTTCATTTGTAGTCTTAGTCCTTTGAGGCATTCGGGGTCCCACACTCTCAGCCCCTTTATTTGTCCTGCCTGAACGACTTCTCTTCGGTGGCATCTGAAATAAGAACAACTGTATCAGAACGCTGTTTAAAAGTTTTCTCATCACAGAAGAAAATATGGACGTGTGAACACAACCGTCCTAGTAATAGGGCTCTACATCAAGAATGTTTATGGAAGATCGCAACAAACCCACACAGATTCTAAAGACACTAGAACCCAATGCTCTGATACCACCTGTGACACCCAACTCAAAATAATAACGGGTGGCCAGCCCTATACTAAAATAATCAGTAATCTCAAGTGGATAATTCTCAGCATCTACTGACGATTCTAAAATAAACACGGCTAACTACCCATCATCACAAAAAGAGGGTGCCAAATTTTTTTAAAACATTTTATTTACATCTCTAAAAAAAAATCACGTAACAACTAACCAACAACATAACTCTAGATATGATAATAGATACACACACTCAAATGATATAAAAGAGACTAATAAAGAAGTACAACACAATGTACAAAATAAAATACCCGAATATGCTGTCGGGTCATAGACAATACAAGAATCTGAGAGAGAAAATATAAAAGTGCTACTCTACAATATTTAGGTATAAACTCGATACATAAAGTGAATCCTGATCTAGATAAACGAAAGATAGGAAACGACTATAACAAAATACCGCAATAGTCCGCTACTACCACAGCTCCACGAATACACTGGATGGATAACATCAATGGAGTCCTTGCGGAGGAACACCTAAAATAATACAATATATACACAGGAGAAAATATAAACAGGTCAGAGCCCGAGGTGTGAAAACATTTTATAGCAAGTGCATTAAAATGCATAATAATTATAAATGCATTATGACATGATTAAGGTGGAGTCTCCTTCTACATAAAATCCAACTCACCTTTCAACTAAAGCTCTCAACCAGACGTATGCACATGATCTTCAAAATAATTGCCCAAATCTATCTACGGGCAAAGGAATATAACTTACTCCCAATATATACTCATTTAATATACATTTAAATCTTGTCCCTCAACTTTAAATATTATCACTCATCTATTTGCCCACTTTCTAAACATATAAAATATACATAAACATTCTCTTTTACTAGAAGTTTTCATATTCTAGTTATGGACATATATATATATATATATATATATATATATATATATATAAATATATATATATAAATATATATGAGTTATTAGCATGTAAGTTCTAAGGACTAAACTTCTTCCAATTTTCAATACTGCACTGCGTTTCGTGCGTGGGACGTCTCGCAAACGAAATCCAAACAATGAACCCCCCCAACACATTACTCCTTGGCAGTATTGATTATCAAGATTCATTATGCCCTCAATGCATGATGCGTATAACCCAAATTCTCTTATACTATAAATGATTAATTAATTATTCTCAATTATCAACAGTGCACGACGTTTCGTGTGTGGGACGTCTCGCAAGAGAAATCCTAATAAGAAACCCCCCCGATACACTACTCTTTGGCAGTGTCGATCGTCGAGATATATACTAATTCATAAATGTGAGCACTAAGGACTAAATTCTCCTCACTTCCAACATTGCATTGTGTTTCATACGCGGGACGTCTCAAAAGCGAAATCCAAACAAGGAACCCCCCCGATACACTACTCCTTTTCAATGTTGGTCGTTGAGGTCCATTATGCCCTCGATGCCCAAAGTATTATCTATACTCATAATAATTATCTACTCTTCATTTTCTTTTAATTGATTTATCATAATTTAAGTCAGATTAAAATCTCCCGAAATGAAATTCAAGCAATCTTCTTATGTCTCTTTACTCTTGAGACAAATATGATATCACATAATCATACGCAATTAATATACTATTAACACAAGTATAATAATAACCATCCCAACGAGATATAACTCGAGGATGCAGGTTCTCAATGCTGTCATCTACCAGGGAATCACTCACATATCATCCTGGGTACCAATGGTCAGAATCTCACACCGCCTTAGCCAAACCATATCACAGCGTACGGGAAGCGGTCATAGTTCCTCCCCGAAAATGAGACAAAACATACCCACCACGTCTCACCCCTAACGAAAATCACACAATAATAAATGGACGCTATGACCTGGAGACTATACGCGCCCTGCTCCTTAATCCAGGGGCCTCACCCACATCACACAACTTCCCATGATAGCATAGAGGGGGTATGCTTCACACACACACACACACATACACAAATATATATATATATATATATATATCTCATTCACACAAGATATACATACATCATCACATCATATAAATGTATACCATCACACAAGGTATATATATCACACTATTATATACTCATAGTACGCTCTTAGGCGTAAGTGAAATAATCTCATTATTTAGTATATTTTACTCTTGATATACTATTCGTCAATAACTCACATAACTTCCCCTCTTTGTATACACGATACCATTTCTCACTTGAAGTTCACACCTCACTTCTATTTATGTGAATCGTCTCTCAATTCTATTTACGTTGAGGTTATTCTCTATATCCTAATGCACCTTGATCAACATTTATCATTTTATGAAACATCTCCCAATTTAATTTACGTTAAAGATATTCTCTATATCCGTATGCACATCTATCAGCATTTATTGTTCTCAATCCATCATATGGTTCAATCAATCGTATGAACCTTTAAAGTTGTCCCATTTGGGATTTAATCCTAAAATCCGTTATCACTAAGCGCATCCTAACTCTTTCTTATAAACCCATAATTATCTCCACACCAAATTCTCAATGATAGTGGGCTTCCCCACTTAGTCAATACGATACTCTCTAATCAGTATTGTCTCGAATTAAGTCAATATGACTCCAATAATTTCTCGTATGGGAAACTCCCTAAAAGTCTCCAAAACAAACTTCTCATAACTCCTATAGAGGTTCCCAATCGACAAACTCAAAAGAAATGGGATGAAACTCACCCTAGATAAATATCCCCAAAACTGCCCTGTTTTCGAATCGATTCGGGTTCAATCCGAATCGATTCGTCCCAACGAATCGATTCAGCCTCCAAGGCGAATCGATTCGGTTCCAAAGACCTGGGCTTCTTTCTCAGGGCGAATCAATTCAGGTTGGGGCCGAATCAATTCAGTCACTCAGACCTGGGCACCTGTAAATTTTTGAATCGATTCGGTAAGGGGCCGAATCGATTCGGCCTACCAGAGTTTACGAAAATGGCTATTTTCATCAAAGCCAAAAATCCCCCAAAATAATTTCTATCATCTTCTCTTCAACCCAAACATATATATAACCCTAATACTCATCAAATAACACACCTCAACTAATTTGTAACCTCAAATCCATTATATACACAACAAATATAAGATTTTACCCAAAATCTAGGTGTTAGCATTTTAAACCCAAAATCCACTATTTTTATCCACAAATCATGAAATAGATGACACACAAAAATTATTTACCAAGTTCAATCACTTGCCTCAAATTCGTAGAGTCTGAATCCTCCTCGAGATCGCGTAATGGCCGGAAATCCCACTTTTCTCCTCTTTCTCTTATTCTTTTCTTCCTCTCTTTCTTTCTCTTTGTCTATAAGGAGAATTGTTTCTCCTGTAGGCTTTTAAGCCTTATCTCCCAAAATACATAACTTTAAATGATAATTCACACTTTAAATGACTCGGTCACTTTAATTCGAGCCAAACGAACTTAAAATATTTCGAAACCTAAATAAGCCCCAAGTACAGTCATTTCGACTATCTCGACCCTTTAGGAAACAACCGTACCCTCAGAATCATCATTCGAATCACTTTCTAACATCTTCAAATTTTGACCTCAAATGCCAATATAATTATTCTCCAATTAAATTAATATTTATTTCTCCCAAAAATAATTAATTATTATCCCAAAAATCTCGGGGTATTACAATAGCATCACTGTCGAAAATAATTATTTAATTACTAACCACCTAATATTTAAATTAGTGAAGTATCAAATTTCAATGTTTAATTTAACGATCAACAAAATAATTTAAATCATCATCCAACCATCACATGAACAGTATCATAAGGTAATTAACAGAATGAAATAACTGATGTCTGGAGTAAACACTCCAATAATAGTAGCAATGTAAATAAACCAAGTACAATAATCTGAATATATAAAATCCCAAGACTGAAATAAAGTCATAGTCTAAAACTGCTGTCACTGAATAGAATGGGCAACAGGCCCTAACTGGAATAAATGACTCCCAAAAGAAGCAAGGATAGATGCGGAGGCATCTAGTAACGAGATCCTGTAACTTTCACAGCAACTACAACACGTCAATGAAATGGAACTCCTAAGCTTGGCATCCCTGTGGTTGGGCACCTAAAAGGTTTTTACAAAAAAGAAATAAATTTGGAAGCAAATGGTCAGGTCCCGAGGTGAAAATATTTTAAAAGCAACAAGTGTTTAAATTACAATATTAAACAACACATATATAAAACATGTTAGTCACATGCCCTCACTTGAGATCCTCACCCCTCAACTATTGTGCATGCCTAAAGCATCTTTTAAATTCCACCTAGTTATACCACTACCTGATTATTTAAATAGAATATATTCATAACTCATACATTCAATAATCAGATTTCTTAGCTCCCGTATTGGTTAAGTCTACATTATTCTTAACTCAATTAAATTCCATAGTTATTCGCATCTATTAAGTAGCAGTGAATCAGTCACAAGTACATATATAAGTCACTCTCATTACATATATACATATATGGCACCCCTAGGCTAAGCTGCGGTGCACACATAATCTGCTATCGAATCTCGGTACATCATGTACATAAGGATCACGTGTTTTGAATCGCTCAGGAATTGTTTAAATACAAATCAAACATAGTGGAGGCGAACATAGTTCACATACACATGGGTCATGCACATACCTACACTCCCATGGTCAGCTGACTTATCAACTCACAAATAAGTCATTCACAGTCCTTTGTCCTTAAGGTACCAATCTAAATCCTCCCGTAGGCACACAAAGATAAGATGGTCCTTTTCTGAAAGCCAACCTCCCGTGATAGAAAGTATGGTAGGTATGTCATACACATAATCATCCATATACTAAGTACTCACACAACTTAGGTAAACATCATTTTAGTATAGGTATATTCCATACCTTATATCGTAAGTCTCACACATATAATAATATCATCTCATTAATTCTACACAATAGGTTTAGCGCGATAATTCTCGACGTAGAGTTCCGAGTACATACCCTATCCCCAAAAAGGTTACTTAGTCTCCCGCTAGTCTCTAAGGTTATCTCAGTCATTAAAGTTCTCCCCTTTTCAATCTTTAACCTCAAATTATAATTGGAGCAACACATATTCAGGTTCTCACAAATTCTAATCGTACCCCACTAGTCGTATATTTGTAAGTTTACCACTTAACTTCAATTAAATCTAAATATTTTTTGGGCTTCAAATACCATCCTACTGGTCTTCCTTAAGTACCAATATGTTCAAACAATCATCACTAAAGAGTTCTAAAGGTTGGAAGTTACTCAATTATTTAAAGGGAAATATTTCACTTTTCCCAGAGGGGTCGGTCGATCGATGAAATGGGTCGATCGATCGACATTCTTGGGTCGATCGGTCAATCAAGCAGTTATCTGCCCAGAATTTCTTTAATAGATTACAGGTTCTAGCATGTTTATACCTCAAATTCACCATTACAACGTCCCAAGCTCCCAAATGAGTATGCTAAACATTAAACCAACATTACTACACTAGTTTTAACGTTCAAGATTCATTTAAACATCACAGAATATTAATTTCATGGATCAAAAGTCATGAATATTACTACAACCCTAGTTCTTCATCATCTCCTATAAATCATCATGAGCGTCAATTTAATTTCATGATTTCTTAACTATTAATCTTATAAATTCCTTCATTTATATATCCAGAAGATCCACTACATGAAAACCTATCCAAGATCCATAATTTAGTCTCCAATTTCACATTATTACAATTATTCATAATTTGTTTTCAAATCTAAACTATCATGTAAAATATATGCCTTAAATAATTTCAAGATAAATCACTTGCCTTGAATTAAAGATTCTTATCCTTTGAAGCATACGGTATGGGAGTGATCCTCTCTTTACGATTTATCCGGTGGTGGTGACGGTGGTGTAAAGACTCTAAAGGTGGTTTCTTATTTGGGAACTTTCCTCTCTTCCTCTCTAACTGCCCTTGGTGATTTTTGGTTGTGATAAACCTAAGAGTTTTAGTGTTGGCTGATATATTAAGTCTAAAATTCGTTGGTTATAATTCCTTAAAAAGTCAAAATGACTAAAATATCCTCCCGGGTTGCTGGTTAGGCCTAAAATGTCCCGGAACCCAAACTAAAATTATGCATTTTAATGAGGATGAAAGTCATCGTTTGTTCAAGATTTTAAAATATGATATGCGGGTAATAAGATTTGACATGGCATTAGATTTTACGACTTGCACTTGTAGAAAATTTGAGTCAATGGGGATCTCGTGTAGACATCTTATTCGATATTTTGATAAAATGCATGATTATGAAAGGTTGCCCGAGAAGTACATTTTGAATAGGTGGACTAAAGCGGAAAAAATGGAGTTGGTTGTGGATGAGTGTGGTCGTGAGATAGTAAATGATAGATCGTATTTTCTAAAGAGGTCAGAATTAGTCCAAATGGCAATAGATATGGTTGATGATCCCCTTGCTAGTCAAGATGCATCAAAAGCTTATGTTGATGGTTTAGGACTTTTGCATCAAAATTTAAATGTAATTGTCAACGGGGGATCAAAATAGGTTAACAAATGAGATAATGAGTGTAGCGACATCGGGGAATGTTAGTAGCAATTTTTATGTTGAACCGAACAAAGTGCGTGCAAAAGGATGCGGCAAACGATTTAGAAGAGGAAAGGAGAAAGCATTGCGTAAAGGCAAAAAAATCAAGGCAAGAAAGTGTAATGGTTGTGGTTTGGTTGGCCAATCACACGATAAAAGAAATTGTCCATTCCTAACAAATCGGTAAGTAATTTATAATTTATTTTTATTTAAATACTTATGCATTCGTAGACACGGTTAAATTAACATGATATTGTGCGATTATAGGTCTTCTCATCAAGACCTAGATGATGATATGGATGATGAAATTTATTCTTCCTCTATATAGGTAATTATTTTATCAAATTAATTATGTAGTTGGTCACTTTGTAGTGTTATAAATAAGGCTTGATTTAATATAGTTTAATATTTTTTTCAGGAGCAAGAAGATGACAGCTATGATAACAATGAATTATTTGAGGAATTTAATTGGATTGGATGATGAGGTCGTCCTGCTTGTTTGGTGTTACACTTGAAACTTATTTTTGCTCTGTTTTCCCCCCCTGTTTTTTATGGCTCTTTACTATTTGGTGCCACATTTGAAATACGTATGGTGTTGTTATTATTTCAATTGTATGGAACTCTCAAGCTATTATTATTTTTGGTCCATCAGTTGAGAGGTTGTATGGTGTTGTTATTTACGCTGCTATTATTTCAATTGTATGGTGCTCTTATTAACGCTGCTTTTTTTTTGCCAAAGATATTGTGTTACACGCTTAGTTGGGTTGATAAGGTGTACTTGTCTTTTTGGCAAAGATTTTGACTGGATCGTTTGTTATTGAATGGATCGTTTAGGTTGACAAACCAATCTATTTGCTACTGAATGCAGCGTGTGCACTTGGGGTGGTTGGTGAACTATCTCATTTGGGTTAACAGTGCAGTCTTTTTGCTGTTGGGGAATGGAACACACTGAATTCATATAGAGATAGGAACACGCTGCATTCAGTTGGGGTTAAAACACATGCTCCATTTCTTTTTTTTTGGTCCATTAAAAATTTCGATCTTTTGGTCCACTTATGATCACACACACATATACATATATATATATATATATATATATATATATATATATATATATATATATATATATATATATATATATATATATATATATATATATATATATTATTCTTTAAGGAGGACAATTGGGAGAAAGAGAGAGACCATGAATTAAGGTCGCGACCGTGGGAGATGCCGAACTTAACTACGAATGAAATAGGCCGCGACTATGATTTTGGACCACGATTGGAAGTAAAGCTAGCCGAGACCACGACTTTATGCTAAAAGGACGACCATTGAAATACCAAAACATGCTCAAGAAAAACACATTTATGTGTTTCACAATTGGCCTTAAAAAAGGTAGGGTGTTGTATTATTTAGTTATCTTGCATTGTTAGAATACATTCAATAAATAATATAAATGTGGAGATATGTGTATACATTTGGATGTTGATTTATTTCATAATTGAAAATGATAAAGAATGCATTTGCATGGTTATGTGTATGGATCATTTGCATAAATACAAAATAGTTGGATATTTTGGTGCATTTGAATAATGGAGTACTAATTTCGATTAAAATAATAAGTATGAAATTAAGGGTTGTGTTTAATAATATTTAAAAATATTATTTAAACCCTAGCCTTTTGGGAAATTATTATTCAGGGGGCCAAAGGGTGTTATAAACTGTGTTTTTACCCCTAAACTTTGTAATGAGGGTTTTTATCACAAACTTTCAATAAATTGCAATTTAGATCCTAGCCTTTTAAAAGTGTGTTATTTTGACCATTATAATTTATTTTAAGGCATATTTACAAAATAACCCCTAAAATTTAAATATTTTCAAAACAACCCTTAGACTTTAGAAATTAATAATGTTCCCTTAAAATTTAAATGTTATTGAACTTTGATTTTCTAAAGGAATTATAAGAAACTGTGTCACTTTAGAAATTATGAAATGGAATCTATATGTTATGTTAAATGAATTAAACTCTTAGAGATTAGAAATGACAAATAAGCATGCTTGATTATAAATGAGGATAAATAGTGTAAGTCTTGTTGGGTATAAAATGATAAGGTATATAAGTTTGCAAACGAATGTTTATTCAAATGATAAATATGGTGGCAACTCGGGTATTTTTGTTAAAGATAGAGGTTAGAATGCAAATGAATGAACATAATGAAAGTGAGAGGGTTTTAAAAAAGGAGTTACCAAGAATAAAATTTAAAAAAGTCCTGGAGCCCTAGGATGCGACTTCAACTTAGACCCAAAACAAATGGCAGAAAAGCAATGGCTGCATAATTTATGGCAGCTGGTGTAAACCCGTGAACACAAATGAGATATGGTAAACTCTAGGTAAAAGGATAATTGATTAATATATAATTATGGAGTTGGTAGGATTTCATAACATAATCCTAAGTCATGGATAATTGCGAAAATAAGTGGAAATTATGAAATCCAAAATATGAGATAAAATGAGGAATTTAGTATTTGTATAATAAAGGAATAAAAAGATGACAATTAGGTGTGTAGGAAGCCGGTCACAATGTAGGTTTAAGACGCGTACATGTGGAGAATTTAATATAATTTAAAAAAATGAAGGTTATGATAACTGGGTGTTTTAGTGACCTCATGACGGGCCTAATCCCAGGTTTGACATAGATGTGTGTGTGCACAATTTAACATAAAAAGACAATAAATGGGTGTGTGACTAACCCCATGGCGGGCACAATCCCAGTCTTAACACATTTATGTATAAAAAATTCTTCTCAAACACCGTGTGTGTGTGTTGAAATGTTACTTTTAAGAAACACCAGGTGTGTGTTAATTTAAAGCTTAAGTTGATGTTTTCAAAAGAAAAGTTGGTTATTTAAAGCCAATTCTAAAATGTGATATTTCTTAAATTAACCGTGTGAGTTAATGGAATAAAGGACTATTTACGAATTAAAATGTCAACTTTGAGAAGACAAAGGTTAATGGCACTTGACCGAATTTAAAGATAATATTTTGAAGTAAAACACGACTAATGCGTACATTGTCTAGTAATTTCAAGTAGAATTGGGTTAAAATTATATTGTTTATAGTATTGTATCCGTTCTTTTTTTGTTCGTTTATTTATTTAATCATGTTGGGAACTCCTAATGGGCATTGGCTCATCCCATTCCCTTTGTTATGGTAGGTTAGTTAATATTCCATCTTTGATAACATTTTATAGGTAAGTAGACTCTTATACTAGTAGATCTAATTACTTAAACCCCAAAATATCCCCTAACGGGTTCCAGAATGGTTATTATCGTGCTTAAATATCTTGATAATGAGATTGCATGCTTACTTAGTTATTTTAATCAGCCAAAATGGACTAGCAACATTTTTAGGTTGTTTCACATCATTTTATACTTAACGTGGCCAGATCAGACTGGGTTAACCTGTGGGTAACTCCAAAAATCCTGGTTAGGGCAGTACAACTTGGTATTAAAGATTTAGGTCTAAGTTCCTTTCAGGAGTGACTTTTTGTCATTAGATTGGGATTTGATCGTTGGAACCTCGAAGTTCAGTTTTGGACTTGACCTTGTGAGGCAAGTTAGGATAACAAATTATATGCGCACGAAACTGCGGTGTTAGGAATAAGAATTATGACAACCTTGGAGGATTTCATTCATTAACAACAACAGACTGGGACTTTATTCATTTGGTAACCTCGTATTGGAATCCTCATACGAGACTGTAAGTAACTTATTAAAGTGTTAGCCCTGAAAACATGTATCACTACTAACCGATTGATCAGTTCCTGGAAATCATATGGAATCTCATGGTGATTAGTAATAAGACATCATTAATAAGTTTGTGGAATTTCACCTTTGGAATCATAGTATATTCATCAAGAAAGTGCGACAAGTGGTGACACCACTATGATAAACCAAGCGGCATTTTTTTAGGCACTTACCTAACATATAAAGGCACCATGAAAGTCAATAAAGGCTCAACATTGGGATTGTGTCTTATTACAAATCCTTATTGCATAAAGATTTCAAAATACAAACAATATTAGTATAAGGCCCTAATATCAACACGAGATTCATTATTTTCCTAGGTTAGAACCAAATACCAAAATATTTCATGAGGTCAAGCCAAGTGGAGAAATGCATCGCATGGTACGAAGTATGATAATTAAGGTCAATGTGTTCATCACCTTTTAATGATAACAATTGAAATATAATTTGGATCAATGGATCAACAACAGTGTTATTAAAGCAAAGGCCTTGTAGCTCATCTCTAGGAAAATGTGTGGTGTCCATAGCCTCTCGACAACAGAATGCGTTAGTCGGCACTGGCATTCACGACTCATTGGAAAATTTAAAATTTAAATAACCTCACTAAATTTATGAGAACTTAATGGATTAGAGTTAGCATAATGGCAAAAAACTAGTATAGTTCCCTTATCATCACTAACAACTCCGACATTTGGGATCATCTTGATACCTGAAAGTAACTTGGGCATCGTACATTGGTTTTGACATCCTAACAGTAGGAACTCAGTATAGTGAGATGGGCGACAAAAGAACATCATGTGAAAGCTCACTTGAACTCTCGATTTATCTGCAACTAGATTTAAGAGTGGTATCACTACTTAAGCTCAAGCGTGGGTCCAACTCGCACCATCTGGTAGCATAACTTCTTGTGAAAATTCCCACATCTCAATTCAATTTCAACAATAAGGATTTACTGATTTCATGCGGGCACCGACACTTAAAGGAATATGGTGTCAAATCCTAATAGTATTCGAGCATCACAACTTTCCCCAAAGTAATGGACACCAGTTTGTACAATCCACAGAAGTGAGAAATTATTATTTTAAGTTTTAAAATCATATCCAGATCGATGTAAAGGCAATAATGCTATGGTAGGGTGTGAATATCTCAAGATAAGAATTGTCAGTAGTGACACCCATAGATAATTATCATTACTGTCCGAAGACAAAATAGTGGTTTAACCATGATTCATCAAGTTTTGGATCCAAAACTTTGATTCAAAACACATTGTGTTTGCAAAGGCTAAGGAAGGATTTTGCGTTATGACATTAAGGGAAGGTTAGTAACATCCCAACATTCGTTCACGACACATTTTGCGTTTGTCAAGGAATGAATAGATAAATTGGCATCTCCTCTAAAGAGGGGAGTTTCGCATTGTGTTAGTCTTAATGGTAATCTCATCTTATCGCGTAAGGTTTACAATTCTGTTATCCAATTTTAGTAGTGGACCAATATTCTAGGCCAAGGTTTATGGCTCGGTTAAAGGCTGCCTCAGTTATCATTGGGTAGTTATGGTTGTAGCTTAAATTGCATAAAACAAATGGTATGGATAATGCATCGCAACAACTGAGGACTTTTTCGAAGAGATTAGTTTGTGGGATTCCATTAACATCTTGGTATATTTTGTTGCATGAGCAATAGTAGTTTGCAATATATGTCAATGGTTGTGTGATTGGACTCAGTACTTTGTTGCGTGTGGCTCGGTAGGATTATTTTGTTAATATCTAGAGTTAGAAAACCATGTGTGGCTAAGGTTTCAATTACATAAGTTGCGAGACTCGTCTTTTTTATATAGGGAATCTAAAATATTGTGCTTTGGAGAGGAAAACTCAATTAGTGGATTCAATTCCAACATCGTTCGAACCCTCACTGACAGGAAACATAACGTATAGTGTCATTGTGTGTCAGCATGGTAAGGTTTAGAAACTGATAGGAACCACAACGTATAGTGTCGTTTGAACTTTCACTCACATGAACCACACTTGTGTGTATCTCCATTTGCGCGAGTTGTAAGTTTTAGAACCTAGGTAAGGTTTAGGAACTAATTGGGGACTTAGAATATATGTTGTGATGGTCTAGTAGTAACTGAGTTATTTGGGAGTAAACGGGTTACTAAATTAGGTAAATGCCTTGAGAATGAAAGTTAAATGACCCCTGGTTAACTAGTGGAGTATGTCGGGATTCGAGGTGAATTATAGATTCATATGTATTTTTGGTGATCCTTAAGTGTGGGAGTAGAAATGACTTATGTGTCGATACACGTCGAATTGTGATCTATGAAAATTTAACTAAAGGTGATTTGCGCAATTATACGAGGAGATCGCATTCCTAAGTGTAGGATTGAAGTATATTCATGTGTTATACTCCTGGTAAGAGAATGAGATAATAATGTATATTCACAATTATGTGTGATAATACGAGAAATCTCCCAAAAGTCGTTCTCACATCAGCAAGTCAAGTAAAGAATAGAAATAAAATAAATGAAGAGACATGAACATAAAATATAGAGTGGTTCGTCTATAAAAGAGCCTACATCCACTTTGGTGCCTCCTTCTCGTTATATTCATATCGTTACTGTTCAAGTTTACAATGCCAGAGTGGGCATACAATATAGATAAGAGAGAAGAATACATGTCTGTAGCGGTTTCGGGAGTGCCGAAGATATGACTACGATGTAGGTGAGTAGCCCCCAAGCTGTATGTTGAGGTTGTGTAGAGAGAATTGGGCAAAGCTTCGTTAGGTATTGTAGAAGCTGACCCCTCATCCCGAGGTGTTGACCTCTATTTATAGGTGTTGTATTTCTAGTAGGTGAAAGGGGGGTGCGTCCAGTTAATATGATGAGACTGGGGCCGCACCCATTAGTAAGTTGGGTCGCGCCGTATAAAGTAGGGGCCGCGTCCTTAGCATTGAGGTGTCGCACCCTGTGTACGAGGGGGTCGTGGCAATAAGTCCTCATAACTTTCCATTGTATACATTTTTGCGGCAAGGTACTATATCTGTACTATCAATAAGCCCCACAAGTCGTAGTGCCAAGAGATTGCGATTGGGGTTGTGGCTGAGTAGTCCAGTCCTCTCAAGGTGCCGGAGTACCTCCAAGGTGACGCTTAATCTTCTTGCGCCCTCTTATATATATTATTCTAGCCGTGGACTTCATTATGTTTCCCAAATCTTTGAGAGCTTATCGATAGCCAAACTCTGTTCGTTCGTCCTCTTTCTTTTTTCAACGACTTTCGAAAGCTGCGTGTGGTGGTTCTGAGATGGTTTGAGGCTGAGCACCGTTGGTTTCTTCATTTTCAGGTAATTTTTTCAATTACCAACCTCTTTAATAGCTTTTTTAGTTCATAATTCACCAATTCATCAACTGAATTTCTGAATTTATGAATCACCCAATCTCGAATTATATCTACAAAACTTTCTTGAATGTGTTTTTATTGAATTGCAATCATGTTTGATGCTTGAATATATTTATTTCTCCCAATAAATCGAACCTATTTGAATTCATGTAGCTGTTTGGATTTGAACTAGGTAACCGATCTTGTACTGAATCGATTCTTCAATGTCCAATAAATGAGTTTCGTTGGCTTGGGTTAGACTTTAGGATTTGAACTAGGTAACCCATTATGTTCTTGACGTTCTTGAGAGGGACTCTTCGTATTCTAGGGTTTTTGATCTTTGAATTTACTCAAGCTAAATACTAACATTTTTGAGTGCGTAGCCGCGGCATAGTGAAATCCCTCAAGAAACATCTACGGCATGTAGTTAATAGGGGTTATTTCCAGTATAAAAAAAAGGTTGACGCTTGTAGAAACTCTTCAGATTAGAGTCTGCGGCATTTTAGCCCATAGTTTAGTGACTACGGCATGTAAGAAAATAACACCTTCCCCCAAAACAATATGTCGCGGCGACACATAGCTTCTAGGGGTTTTAGAACCCAACACTTGTACTTGGCCAATATTGTTAGAATTTCTATTTAGCTCATTTACTCCCATCGCGGCCTCTGAGAGGACTTAATACCATAGTGGTTGCGGCACCTAACTGTGGACTATCTACTTTTTAGGCACTGCTGCGGCCATATGAACTTTGACCCAGACGAATTTTTGAGAGGCTTTTGGCAAAAACATTTTAGAGCCTCTCCTCCTGAGCTTCCTTCAGTGCCTCTTTTGAAGTCATTAGGGCCTTTCCAACTGAAGGATTGCCCCAACTGTGTGGTACTAACTTTAGATTCAGATTCTGTGGATATGGAGGAAGAGTCCAATTCTAGTAACCAACCAATGAACGTAGATGATAATGCCGCGAAAGGAGGTGCATTTAACATTAGGGATGAACCTGCTAGAACATCTGGGAGGGTTGAGAGACCTCTTGCTGCACTTAGCATCCGCAACACTATGACCTAAGAATGGGCTGATCAGGTAGTTGAGGTCTTTGAATTTCCAGAAAACTTGATGTGCTCAGCACCTGGCACGGAACAAAGGCCATGCACAACACTTACTGACGATGGGGTATGCATCCCCTTACACGCCTTCATTTATGGGCTGCGACTGCCTGGCCCTGTTCTCGTTAGAAGAATTTTTCAAACAATGAGGTTAGTCCCAGCCCAACTATATCCCAATGGCCGGAGGGCCATTCTTGCAGCAATTGTACTATGGGAGAATCAATTCAAGAGAGACATAACTCCTGCGGAGTTTTTTAACTTCTACCGCCCAAAGGAAAATTCTGTAAAGTTTTCGGGGTACTACTACTTCTCAGTCCACGGCAGGGATGAGACCCTTTACTCTGGTAGGCCTACCAGTGTAAAGAACTAGAAGGGCAAATACTTCTACATATCTGGAGAAGGGTGGGAAATCCACCCTGAAGAGAGTGAGAGGGAGAGATCATTTAGGATACAGCGGTAATGGGGGTGTCCCTCCAAATTAGGTACTTTTTGAATTATAGTCGTGTCCCCTCTTTATAGTTTCAAATTCTTCTCCACTTTGCTTCTGTACTAACCTTTGTATTTTTCTGCATTTCTTGATAATTTGCAGCTGAGTAAGCGGCAAGAGAAGAGAGTCAAAAAATTCGTTGCAGTTACTTTTGAGGAGAAGAAGCTCAACAAACTTATAACCTCTGCCTCCATCTTTGAAGCGGGCTACTTCCCGAATAAATCTATTCCCAAAGAGATGGTCGCAGAAGGTAATAACTCTATCAATAATTTGTTCCATGGTAATTATTTTTAAACCAGATTTTTACTGTTGCAATTGCTCTTTCAGGTGAGGAAGTTGATAGGGAGCTCTTGGCTGCCCAACTGGCAGAGATGGATGAGGATGCAACTGTCCTCAACAACACTGCTAGGCAAGGAAGAGGAAGAGGTCCAAGACCAAGCCCCCTTTTGCGGTCCCTTCAAGTGACAAAAATTAGGCTGCGGAACCAATGACCCCAGCCGCGCCCCAACTCCAAGTTGAGGAGGGTCCTCACGATAGGCCCGAGGGCACTTTTGATGATGACATTGGGGCTAATCTGGCCGTGACAGGGATGATGTCAACGTCTAATGCCCCTATGCATTTAAATTCTCCCCCATCACCACCAATTATCGTAATAAATGCCAACCCGGTGCCTCCTCAGTGCCACACCAGTGTTGGTCTTGATGGTCATCCCCGACCACAACTTAGGTAGCCCAATCCTGAATCCTCTTGGGACACGACTACGAGGGTTGTTCGCAGGATGAAGAGGGTCCCAGACGCTGTGGACCTTGATAGACTCGTGGATGAAGACCACGACGAATTGGGGGATTATGGTCTCCACTGTATTTTGAGGGTAAGTGCAAGTACTTTCTCAACTTTATTTTTAAATTTCATATCTTTCTCCTAACTTTAAATATCTTTTCAGGCCGCAGGCATCATGATTTTTTTAGAATAGGATGTATGAGGCCTTGTACAAGCTGAAAGAGGCTGCGAAGAGGGTTCATGCCATTAACCTGAAGAGTGCAAGGAATTATTCATTTGAAGCTGGTAAAAAGTCAGCTACCGCGGGTCTTCAGGCAGCTCAGATTAACATTTAAGCTGTCGTCATAGCTAAAGAGGAAGATGAGGAAAATTTTAATCAGGCTCCCTCAAGGTCTCCTAATCTCAGACTGCGGAGGTGACACAAGCTACAGAATTTTCCAATAGCAAGCTTGGACTTCTTCAAAATAAGTATGAGGAGTTGGAGACCAAGGTTGCTAACGATGTCGAACCCTATGCCATTATAATTAAGAAAATGGAGGCAGATCATGCCGCAGCCGTTCAATTGCCCATTGACAGGACCGTGGAGTCATTCAAGGGCTCCAAGGACTTCTACCTCATCAACAATAATGCCTACCTCTATGGCTACCAAGAGCTCAGGCAAAGAGTTATAAAAAACTTCCCAGACTCTAAAGAGACAATTCTTGCCTGGGGTCTTGATGATGCTGAGCATCAGTAGTGCTTGGCTGAGATCAAGGCCGTGGTAGAAGAAAGAGCCAGGTTGAGGGAAGAGGCCGAAGCAGCGGCAGCTGAGGAAGAGACCATGACGGTTGCGGAGGGAGAAGAGGGAGATGAAGTTGACGATGCTGAATCTTAGGGTTGCGGCCCTCTTTATCTTTTTATTACCTCTTCGAATGGATGCGGCCTTTTGTTTGTAATCTTAACATTGATCTTTGCCAATATTTTTAGCTTCTAATTTTTTTATCAAGTTTGCGTCCACCTTTGGAAATTAATGGTTTTTGTATATCATTTTCATGCTTTATACTTCTAGTCCTTCAAAACTTAAATTCTTGCTTGCTTGCTTGATTGAATGTAGACTAATAGATTAAGGCCGCGTACCCATAGTATAAATATTTTCTTCTCATAGGCTGCGGCCATATTTCTTCACCTTAGACTTTCCACTTGTATTCTTGTATATTCACTACACCAAAAACACTAATTTGGCACACCTTGATATTAAAAATCTGGCACAGTTTAAAACCGTGCCAAATTTTGGCACTGTTTAATAATAATCTGGCACACTTTTAAGCCGTGCCAAATTTTGGCACTGTTTAAAAGTGTGCCAAAATTGAGAACACTTTACTAAAATATAAATATCCTAAAAAAATTAATTCCCTTAAAGGATTTTTGTTCTCCCGCTCTCTCTCCTCTCTTCCGCTCGCCTCCCTCTCTCTCTCTCTCTCTCTCACACACACACACACACACACACACGACCAGTACCAGGAGAAGAAGAGCCTAGGGTTTTTAGGGATTTGCGTGATTGCGTGGTTGCTCCGGTAGCACTTAAAATTGTACCACGCAATCGCTGTCTAAAATCGCTGTCTCGCAATTGTACCTCAAGGCGATTGCGTGGTTGCTCCGGTAGCACCGGTGGTGGTAGAGCCTAGGGTTTTGGAAGAATCGGTTCGTGTGTGGTTTGGGTTATATGGTTTTGGCAGAGAAGGTATGGGGAATGGGTTTAACAAAATGGGTCTGAGGGTTGGTGAACGGGTAAAGGTATGAGGTTGGGACTTCGGGTTTAGAACTACCAGACGAGTTGATGGAGATAAGGGCGATCGAGGTTCAATCCGAGTGGCTCCGAGATTTATTGGACTGTAAAGGGTTTGAGTATATGGGTTGGTGGGTCGGAGGTTTGACAACGGCTGGTTCAGGCACCCGAGGGTAGCTTTGGGTTATGGGTTCAAGCAGCAGTCGATATGTTTCCTCTCCGCCGCACGGTATGTTTCAATCACATTCATTTCAATTGGGTTCTATTTTCACTACATGTATTTTGCTCTTTGGCTTCGGATTATTCTGAGATTGAACCTATATATGGCTTGAATGATATTTGTAAGAATGTATTTATCAAGCACTGAGATTGAACCTACATATGGCTTGAACCTACATATGGCTTGAACCTACATATGGCTTGAACCTACATATGGCTTGAATGGCTCACTGCATACATTGGAATGTGCATACATTGCATACACAATCTAATACATTAATGTGCATACATTGCATACATTGAAATGCATACCTTCGAATCTATATCGAATCTCATTTTTGGTCGTGACTCACTGACATGTCGTATTCATATTGACTCGTATTTTGATCGCTCATCAATGGGGTACAATGGAATCCGAACACGATCCAACACGGGTGCGACACGTTAGCGAGTCGCACCCATTGAGTCAGAAATATGAGTCGGCATAGACAATCTTATTATTATTTTATTTTTTATATGATATGCACCTGTGATTTGCTTCATAGAGACCATTATGTAGAAAATCCAAGAGAATTATATCTTATGTATAGATACTGCTGTATTAAATACCACCTTACACCTACTCCAACATCTCCCACCACTTAATTGGTAAGAATAAACCAGTAAAAGTTGATAATCTTGCTGGACTTATTGTCTATCTGATGCTAGCACTTCTATTAATCTTCCTGGAAATGTTGTCTAAAATTTCGTTATTATATGCTGGAGGTCATGAAATTTGATGATATGAAGGAACTTGGTTCTAAATCTTCTGTGAAGGTATTCTATAATTGTGTCACTAAATTATTAATTCACATCTCAATTAATTATACCGTTTCTTATCTGATTAGATTATGTCTGAATTATACCCCGCCACTTCCCTTAGTGTACCACCGTACTTTGGCATCCCTTTCTCCGGTAGTTGCATCCTTTGATTGTCATCGGCATAGTATGTTCTACACAACTATAGGCACGTACCTTTAGCTATAACCTCATCGCAATAGAGATGGTGGAGAAGCTCCACTTGTAAGTTGAGCGCCCTTATAGATGTCATATATTGATTTAGTCACTTTCAATGGAGAATCATGTTTTTTTAGTTGATTAGTGTCTTCTCACTCTCCATAATGTATCACGAGCATTAATGTTACCATTAATGTTACCACTATTGTATGCATATATGTTGCATATATGCTATTGTGTGCATATATGCATACTGTGGGTACCCGAAATTATAACTATGGGCCTGAACGAGTAGCCTAGTCCTGGCGGCCCAAAGTCCAGGCCCCTCATCTCTTATATTGATCCGGTCTCCCCCCACGTCCTCATAAAGGAAAGTTATAGGGGAGATGGAAAATGTGGAGGAACCCATCACCTCCCCTTACCTACATGTACATGTATATATTAAACCCTAGGTCCGGGGCAAAAGGACAAGTTGTATTCTCTGTAATTACTCTCCGGAGTATATAGAAATAATATCGACTGCACCACCGTGGACGTAGGCACATCTTTGCTGAACCACATACATCCTTTGTTGTGTGATTGTCATTTTATATTCCTTGTTCTCACTTGGTGAATGCTTTCTTCTTATTTATTTGTGTTGCACAATAGTTGTCACCACAATTGGCACCGTCTGTGGGAAGCGTTCATCTTTCCCTGAGAAGAGCCCACACCAAGAAAGGAGTTTAAGATGTCTGGTCACAGCAGCAATGCCCCTCAGGCAGGAGATATTCAAGAGCCACCTGTTCCTCGCAGGATTAGGTCTGAAGTTCGACGTTCAAATCAGGGAGCTCCCCTGGAAAGGCCAGCCTCAGAAGAAAGTCAGGGACCAGCGAGGTCCACACAGATATCCAGATTGATTGATGCGTACGAGGCAAGGCTCCACAAGTAGAGGGAGTCTTCCCGTAGATACGAGGCTGGGAATGCTCGCTTAAGAAGAAGACTGGAAAGACTGGAGAGGGAGCTTCATCCTGATAACAGGAGACGTACATACCGCACTCCTAGCCCTCAGGCAAGCAAGTCTCGCAGCTGAGGAAGGAGCCCTAGGCGATAATCTCAAAAGGTCGAAGGAGGCGAGTCAAACGATGACCTCCGCAAACGGCTGCGAAAAGCTTGCCGCTACCAGAGCCCTGCTCGCAGTGATGAAAACATACGAAATTTAGTCCGCAGGGAGATGAACCAACATCCTGCTCACCACGGAACAAGATCAATCAGAGAACTCGCAAGGCGAGCTCTCAAAACCCAGATGAAGTCACCCTTCACGAGGGAAATCGAAGAGGAGGAAGCCCCCAAGAAATTTACCATTCCAAGGTTCAAGATTTACGACGGAAAGACTGATCCCATCGATCACGTCAGGCAATACCGACAGGCCATGACCCTCTGGAATCACCGAGATGCCCTGATGTGCGGCATTTTTCCCTCGAGCCTGTATGATGTAGCACATAAGTGGTTCGAAAGGCTCCCCCACTGGTCGATCAGGAATTTCAAATCCCTAGCCGAACTTTTTATGGCCCGATTCATTACCAGTAGCTCCCATCCCAAAAGGATGGATGCTTTGCTAACAATGAATAAAACGCCTCAAGAGACCCTCCGAGACTACGCGAAGAGGTACTGGGAGTTATTCAATGAGATCGAGGACTGCGCAGAGGAAGTGGCAGTGGCCTCCTTCAAAATTGGGCTCCCTAGTTCTTCCCTCCTATACCAGTCCCTGACGAAGAAGGAAGCTATGACTATTGATGACTCAATGTCCCGAATCGAGAAACACGCAAAGGTGGAAGATATCACCCACCCTAATACAGGAGAAAATGGTCGAGCTAAGCTCACTACCAAGGGAAGTGAGAAAACTGAGAACCAGAATAAAGGAGGAAAGAATGGAGGCAAAAATGGCTCCAAGAACGGAGGAAACCATGACGCGTCGAAAGTATTCCAGGCGGTCAACACCATCTTCAAAGAACCAATTTACAAAATTCTCGCGAAGATCAAAGATGAGCCATTCATCAAGTAGCCCAAGAAAATGGGAGGAGATCCCTCAAAGAGGAACAATGCGTTAAGATGCGCTTTCCACAAAGAGGGAGGACATAAGACCGAGCACTGCAAAGCTCTTAAGTCTCACCTCGAGTAGTTGGCCCAGTCCGGACATTTGAACGACTTTGTGGAAAAGAGGGCAGAGAAAGTGGCTGCCAACAGAGAGGCGAGACCCGACAACGTGCTGGAGGATGATGCTAGACATGAGTTCGCAGTAATCCACGGAGTATCTGACGTCAAGCAGATACAAGGGAACTCAGCTCGAATGGAAATGAAAAAACTTACAGCGGTAATGCAGGCTTTTCAAATCGATCCAGTAAAGTCACAGTCAGGAAAGCGTCGATGAGCAGAGGACATCAACTATAACAAGCATATTGTTTTCACGGATGAAGATTTGGTGGGAGTAAGGACCCCACATCATGATGCCCTGGTCATTACACTCGGGATAGCCAACTTTGACATCGACAAGTTGCTCGTCGATCAAGGAAGCTCATCGGAAGTAATGTACCTCGACCTATTCAGGAAATTGAAGTTGAGCGCCGCCGACCTAAAGGAAGCTACTGTTCCTTTGGTCGGCTTTCTTGGAAAAATGACCATGCCCCTGGGCAAGATAGTACTGCCAGTGCGTGCTGGAAACGTCTCCAAGATGATCAAGTTTTTGGTAGTTGACATCGACTCATCGTACCAGGCCATCCTCGGCAGGGGATGGCTTCATGCGATGAAGGCAGTATCCTCGACCTACCATCAGAAGCTCAAATATGTAACCGAGCGAGGAGTAATGGAGATCCATGGCGACCAAGCGATGGCGAGGAAGTGCTTCATAGCAGCCATCCTACCAAAGCCAGAGAAGAAGGCCGGTTAACCCAGCGAGAAAGTTGAAGAAGGTGTGATACCTTCCAAGTAGCAATTAAAGTACGAAAGACCTGGAGTAGAGGAGACCAGGCTCCTCCCCTCCGAGCGTGTCGTCGAGGACCTGGTAGAAGTTATGGCTGAAGTTAGTGACAATAGCAGAGTCTTCTTGATTGGAGCATCTCTCACCGACCAAGAACAGAAGGAGTTGACGACCTTGCTGAGACACAACGTAGATGTTTTCACATGGGAACCATACGAGCTGCCTGGAATCGATCCTAGTATGGTCTGTCATCAGCTGCACGTCAACCCCACATTCAAGCCAATCACGCAGAAGGCATGGAGAGCTACACCCGAGAAGTCTAAAGCGGTCGAAATGGAAGTCGAAAAACTGCTGGATGCAGGATCCATACGGGAAGTGCAATTCCCCAAGTGGTTGTCCAACCCAGTAGTAGTTCCGAAGAATAATGGGAAGTGGAGAGTTTGCATCGACTTCACTGACCTCAACAAAGCATGCCCTAAGGATAGTTTCCCCCTCCCAAAGATAGACCAACTAGTAGACGCCACTGCAGCTCACGAGCGAATGAGTTTCCTGGACGCATACTCAGGATATCACCAGATCCCCTTATATGCCCCAAACCAGGACAAAACGGCGTTCATCACGACAGTTGGGTTATATTACTACAAGGTCATGCCCTTTGGGCTCAAGAATGCAGGGGCAACTTATCAGCGGCTGGTCACTGAAATGTTCAAGGATCAAATGGGAGACACAATGGAGGTCTACATCGATGACATGCTCGTTAAGAGCAAGAAGAAGGAAAATCACCTCTCGGACCTGTCAAAGACCTTCGAAATCCTCAGGAAGTACCGGATGAAACTTAATGCGAGCAAGTGTTCCTTCGGTGTCCAGTCAGGAAAATTTCTTGGGTACTTGGTCAGTAAGAGAGGCATTGAAGCTAATCCAGATCAGATCGATGCAATCAACATGGTGCGACCCCCTCGAACAATCCGGGACGTGCAGAAGCTCACTGGAATGCTCTCCGCCTTAAATCGCTTCATCTCCAAATCCTCCGAGAAGTGGAAGCCTTTTTTCCAGCTTATAAAGGGGAGTAAACTGATAGAGTGGAGCCCAGACTGCCCGCGAACTTTGGACGAGCTCAAGTCCTACTTAAGCTCTCCACCGCTGCTTGTCATACCACAACAAATGGATTCTTTATACCTGTACCTCTCCGTATCCAATCACACTGTCAGCTCTGCGTTAATATGCGAGGTTGCAGGAATCCAACACCCCGTTTACTACGCGAGCAAGACCTTATTAGACGTCGAGCAAAGGTACCTGCCATTGGAGAAGCTCGCCTTTGCACTTGTAATAGCCTCGAGGAAGCTGAAGCATTATTTTGAAGCTCATACTATCATCGTCCTTACATCACATTCCCTTAAGGCAGTCCTAAGGAAAGCGGGCTTGTCGGGCAGACTGTCTAAGTGGTCAGTTGAGCTCGATCGATTTGACATCCAATTTCAACCAAGGACAGCTATCAAGGGTCAAATCCTTGCTAATTTCATAACCAAATTCATGGGCGAGGAACTCTCCGACCAACCTCAACCAACAAGGCAAGAGAAGAACCAAGCAACAGAGAGAACCTGGAGACTCTTCGTTGATGGAGCCTCCAACTCAAAGGGGGCAGTGGTAGGTATTGTCCTCATCACTCCAGAAAGCACAATCCTTGAACAAGGAGTCAGGCTTGGATTTGTAGCCTCCAACAATGAAGCAGAGTATGAAGCCCTAATAGTCGGTCTCCAAAAGGCACAAACTCTAGGAGAAAAATGTTTACAGGTGTTCGGCGACTCTCAACTAGCCTCCAATCAGATAAGTGGAGATTATAATGCAAAGAATGAAAGAATGGCAGCCTACCTCGCCTTAGTGAGAGAATTAATGTCAAGCTTTGAAGAGATCAACATCCAACAGTTTCCTAGGGGGCAAAATAGTCATGCTAATGCCTTAGCAGCCTTGAGTTCGACAATTGACTCTGACTTAAAAGGGTCATCCCCATCGATTTCCTCAATTATTCGAGCATTAACCACAACAGCAAGTTACCAAACTGGAACCAATACTCCAGGTGGGATCAGCCCCCAGCTGGATAAACCCCTTAAAGGACTATTTAAAGGATGGCACGCTCCCAGATGATAAGAAAACTGCCCACCAGATAAGAGTCAAAGCTGCTCGCTTTCACTTATCCATGGGAGGCGACTTGTATAAGAAATCCTTCTCCGGTCCCTACCTTAGATGCTTCCACCCAGGTGATGTCGAGCAAGTGCTACACGAGCTTCACGAAGGAATCTATGGAAGTCATATCGGAGGAAGGTCTCTAGACTTTCGAGCAATGAAGGAAGGCTATTGCTGACCATATATGCAAAAGGACTCCGCAGTATATGTCCGCAAATGCCTGAAATGCCAATTCCATGCTCCTATGGACCACCAACCCACCAGCGACCTAAAGTCCCTATCCAGCCCATGGCCCTTTGCCCAATGGGGAATGGACATTGTGGGACCACTGCCTACCGCCGTCGGCAATCGCAAATACCTGTTGGTTGCGACTGACTAATTCACCTAATGGATCGAGGCTGAACCCCTGGCAAACATCCGAGATACTGATATGATAAGGTTCATATAAAGGAATATAATCACTCAGTTTGGAATCCCCAGAACCATCATCACCGACAATGGAATGCAGTTCGAAAGTGGCCCCTTTCAGAACTTCTGTAACGAACACGGGATCAGATACCACTTCAGTTCGGTGGCCTACTCTTAGAGCAATGGATAAGCTGAAGCTTCCAACAAAACTGTGATTGATGGATTAAAGAAGCGATTAGAGCGAGCCAAAGGTGCATGGGTAACAGAGCTACCCCATGTTCTATGGGCGTATCGAACCACTCTTCGACGAGCAACAGGAGAAACCCCATTTTCGCTGATATATGGCATGGAAGCAGTCATCCCACTAGAAGCAGGTTTGCCAATAATGAGATCCAACCTTGTGGACCAAGGCCTGAATGATGAAGCATTGCTCACCGAACTGGACCTAGCCGATGAGCGCAGAGAGCTAGCCCTGGTGAAGCTAGCGAACTATCAGCAACAGCTCGCGAAGCATTACAATAAAAGGGTTAGCCCGAGGACGTTCCAAGTTGGGGACTATGTTCTAAGGAAAGTCCTGGGCAGCACAGTGAAGTCGTCAGACGACAAGCTGGGCCCAAACTGGGAAGGACCCTTTAAAGTAACTAAAGACGATCTGCAAGGTTCCTATCACTTGGAAACGATGGAGGGCAGAGAAATACCACGAGCATGGAACGCAGCTAATCTCAAGAAATTCTATTTTTTGATCTTTTTCTTGTATTCTTTTGTTATGAAAACAGAAGTTCATTTTCCTTATTACTAATGAAAGTTACTTAATTGGTTACACTCTGATTGGTGGCAGCTGCATTCATCGCACATCTTTTCCAAATAACAAGCACATTGATCACTATAGCAGGGGAATACCCCTCCTCAGGTCATTGTCATAAAACACGAGAGACCTCTTAGCATTGCCCCTGGCAATATATAAAGCCCTACAGAGGATTCTTAGGCAATACGAACAAAAATGTTATACTGGTTATCAAACCTACTTCGGTTGAACAAAATCCTGATCGGATGAAGATGTCCAACACCAGGCGTGTCCTCGCCAATTGACCTACTTAGGCCTAAGGGAGTGTGACGACACAACCTAAAAGGTAAAGTGGGGCACAATGGTACTTTGGTATTATACTGGACTGGGGGGACACTTGCATGACAAAACAGAAAAAGATCATAAAGCAGTAAGGATATGAAAGGTAGGATATAGACGTTTAGTTGGCAAAATTGCCCAAAACACAAACTTTTCATTAATCCATCTTACTTACAACAATGATAATACATGTTTAGTCGGCGAGCTCACCCAAAGCATTTACATTATCAAAAATAAAAAAAATAACAACTGGCAAAATCTCAAGGGGGTGGAAGCCTCCGAGTAAGATAACCAACCACTCGAGCTCTTCGTCCGTCATCAGGAGCAGGAGCAAACTCTTCCACAACCTCATTCGCATTCGACTCCAATAATTGTCGAGGGATAGCATCGATGGGGATCCATCGATCATCCCTCCTGAATGGGTTGGGCATCAGAGTGGAGGAAGACATCTCATGACGATACCATAGCACCGAGTTCCTCGGGACTTGCAGCTCCTTCAAGGCACTTAGCCATCCCCTGATGAAAGAAAGCTCCTCGAACTCAGATAATCTTATTGGAGCATCTGACCAGCCTTGATCATAACCGTCAGCCCACGCTTGTCGAGGACCTTTCTTGAACAAGTGCCGCAACCGGGTGACGTCCCTTTGAAGCCCAGCAGCAATTATATATGGCGGAGTTCCTCCATTTCCTTATCACGAAGATCTTCTGCTTCCCTATTTCTTCCCCTGGTGCTCCTACCAGCTCGTGAAAAGGGAGGGCGATTGGGACCTCGCGGCATAGGAAGAGTAACATTATGACCAGATCTAGCTCGCGATGACAAGGAGCCTTACAGAACTGCTGGAACAGTGCTCGGAGCATGATCCCTAAGTCATAAAACTTCTCTCCTCAGGTCTTCATTCTCCTGCTGAAGAACCTCCCCTACTTGGTTGATCTCGGAGGCCTCTAATAGTTTTGTCCTCAGTTATTGACCTCCTCTTGCACTAAAGCACCAATGTCCTCCATCTCCTGGAGCCTGTCTTTCAGCTTGTCAACGAGCTCAGATTGCTCCTTATACTTCTAATTTCTAGACCTAAGGGACTTGCAAAGCTTAACGAAGGCCTAACGAACTTCAGGACTCGCATTGGGACCAAGGGTCCTACCCAACTGGGAAGTAGCAGGAATGTAATCATCCACATCAACTAACTACAAGCGAGAGAAAGAAAAAGGAGAGAAAGGGACAAATCAGTACAAGCAGAAATGAAGCCTTTTCATTAATGAAGATTGAAATTACATCAAGCAGTAAAAAGAAAGTTTACAGACTGAAAAAGAAAGAAAAATACAAAGAAGTACTAGTAGCTAACTAGTTAGAAACCTCAGGTTGCTCCGAGGTCGATGGCCTTTTCCCCTTGTCAGCATCAGCAGGAGTACTGCCCTTGGCAGGAGTAATATCTGTCGCCACGACGTGGGAAGCATCAGTAGGGGACACCTGAGTGATAGGGTCAGCACCTTCAACAGCTGGGACAGGATCCTCATCTATAATTGGCCTCGGCCCTGGATCGTGCTCGTCAAACAGGGGAGATGCAACATCCACTCCGACAGCTATGAGTGCCTTGTTCCATCCCTTCTTGAAGTTCAGAAGACTAATATAGACTATCTGAACCTCAGCATCCTCATAGGCTGCAGTCCAACTAGAATTGTACGAGTCTTCCGCCTCAGACTCCTTCTTCTTTAGCTCCTCAGTAAGGCAACTGTTCTCCTCCACCACAATAAGTTTGCTCGAGAAAACCAGTTCGTATGCCTGTCACAGCTCTTTCAGATCCTTGACTGCCACGTCCTTCTCCTTATTGGCAGTAGCAAGAGCCAGATCGGATGAAATCCGAGCAGCATCAACAGCTTTAAAGTTAGCCTCGAGCTCTTTACCCTTCAACTTCAAGGCAGAGTTCTCTTTCTCCAGCTCACTATTCTTCTTCACCAGCTCATCGCGTGAACGATACAGCACGGCAAAGTCAGTAACAAACTGCAGAAAAAAGAAGGCATTAGAAGTGGAAAATGGAGGAAGTCAGAAAAGCATAAGAGAAAAGGGGAAAAACCTTACCAGAGCAAGCCTCTGACTAGCCTGAAGGGCCAAGTGCTCTGACCCTACTGCCCTTTGGCGATCAGCCGGGAGGAGAGCTCTCTCGAGCAAAGCCGGGGCCAGCTGAGGAGAAATTTCCACGGAGGCCCCCTCGGGCAGAGCAGACACCGGGACTAAGGCCTGCCCGGCCTTCGTCCTTGCTTCAGCCATCCTCTTCTCCTCTATTTTCTTCCTCTCTTCTTCCTTTTTCCTCTCCCTCTCCCTTACCTGCTCCTCTTCCTTCCTTTTTCTCTCCTGCTCTTGAGCAGAGGATCGGGAACCAGTAGCCACAACTCCAAGAGTAGATTTTTTCTTTTTTGACCTCTGTGCAAGAAGTACATGGTCCTCCTCCTCATCATCATCCCTAATCAAGTTCTTCCTTGGAGGAACCATCTCTTCACTTGAACTGCTAGAAGCGCTCGATGATCCTCGAGCTTTAGAAACCTCCTCATTATCAGAAAAACTGCTACTATCAGAGCTCCCTCCACCCAAATTACTCACGGCTCCTACAAGGTCACTTTCAGAGCTGCTCTCCTCCTCGTCCAACTAGATAGGATCTGCAGCAGTCTCTTCTGAGAAGTCAAACTCTAGGACACTGTCCACAGGCCTTGCTATGAAGCTGGAACCAACGTTCTTGTACTCGAGCAGAAAGGCAGCAGACCTGGGATGCTCGCCGTTACCCAAAGGCTCCCTGATATTCCAAGCCTTAACCAACTTCGAGATACGAACCTCACTGAGAGCAGGTTCCAAGTTCTTCGACCTCGCTGCAGAAGAAAAAGCAAAGAAGAGTTAACAAGATCAGAAATCAATAAAAGTCGAAACAACAGTATAATGTCTACCTATGTATTCCTCCCCATAAAAGGGAACAGAGAACCTCTCAGACCTCGACCCTTCAAATTGGGGAGAAAACTGCCAATTTCTAACAAGGAAACCTTCTTGCCAGTAGTCCTTATGGGAATCAGGTAGATTTACTGCCAATACCCTGTAAGGACTCCTAGCTTTGAGGTAAAGGACACCAGAACTAGTCCGAGAAAAGGAGTAGCAAAAATAAATTTCGGCGAGCCCTAACGTAGTTCCATACAATTGATTTATCCTATGTACGCCATTTACTATTTTCCACACATTAGGCGAGAATTGTGCAGGAAAAATATTAAAATAGCCAAAGAAATGCAAAAACAAGTCATTAGGAGGAAAATTGAGTCCCCCCTGGGAAAGCAACAAAACATGGATCCAGTGAGCATCATCTACCTCTCTGACGTTTCTAGGAGGGGAGGAACAGCACTCAATATCTACCCACTCGGGAATGTTGTAAAACTTCCTAAACTCAGAGACCGACCTATTCCCAATCTTCGCCATTGAAAAGCCCTAGAAAACTACAAACTCAAAGAGAAATCACAGAGAAAAGATACAGGAAACTTACAAGATTAAAGACCAGCCCAAACGGCAAAGAAGCAATGAGACTGGAGATTGAGAGAAGAAGGTACGAAGTGCTAGAACTCGCAAGGAATGAGAAAATGCTGGAAAAATTGGAACGACAATATAGAAGTACCTATTCCAAGAAACCTCCAAATTCTACTAATCACAGTGCACAAGATACGAGGCGGGTGCCGCCAAAATCAGCTTCACGGTTTTCGAAGAATTGCAAAACAGCCATTATGGCTAATCATTTAAATCTATTGAGCCCATAAACATGGCCCAATAAATTTAGGGGCAATTGTGGGTACCCAAAATTAGAACTATGGGCCTGGACGAGTAGCCCAGTCCTGGCGGCCCAAAGTCCAGGCCCCTTATCTCTTATATTGATTCGGTCTCCCCCCACGTCCTCATGAAGGAAAGTTATAGGGGAGATGGAAAACGTGGAGGAAACCATCACCTCCACTTACCTACATGTACATGTATATATTAAACCCTAGGTCCGGGGAAAAAGGACAAGTTGTATTCTCTGTAATTACTCTCCGGAGTATATAGAAATAATATCGACTGCACCACCGTGGACGTAGGCACATCTTTACTGAACCACGTACATCCTTTGTTGTGTGATTGTCATTTTATATTCCTTATTCTCACTTGGTGAATGCTTTCTTCTTATTTATTTCTGTTGCACAATAGTTGTCACCACACATACATTTATTGCATGTATTCTGGGGTCACAGGGTCTTCTCACCTTGTGCTCAAAGATTTTAAAGTAATCGTGATCAGTTGATGATTATATCACAGGCTTAAAGAGGGGAATGGCATGGCAGTTACCACTGCTGGAACTATAGTGCAAGCTAGCACGAATGCTACCCAAGACAGTGCTTTAGAATGGGTTAAAAAGGAAGAGAAGAATGATGCATGTTGTGTATCGTGTTGGAGTTGACAAGTATGACATTGGATTTGGGTTTGGCCATTTTGGTATTGCCATTGATGATGTAAGTTTCTGTTGAATTTTTATGTTGTTGATATATATTTGGTCTTACATTTTCCCCGTTGCAAGTCAACCTCCTTATGTTTATTTTATTTTTCAATCACATATACTTGAACATGCCTTACATTACGTGAATTTCATATTCTTGATCACTTCAAATTATCCATGGATTGGCGACACAATCAATAACGATCAATGGCTACACAATCAATGGCTATGATCAAAATGAATGTGTATATTACATAAGATGTGTATAATACCTTCGTAACATATATATAGTCGCTACATGTAAATTGATTGTGTATATTACATGTAGCTATGATCAAAATGATTTAAGAATTTCCTGAGTTTAAGCCAGGTTATTACTCGTGAGTTTAAGAATTTCATATGGAATGATTTGTGTTACAAGTAGCCTTATCAATATGAATAATTTGTTTCCCCTTACTTACAGGGGATGTATGTATGTTGCGACCTGAGCTACAAAGAGGAAGAATTTGAAGTTTTTGACGTGCCGTTAGAGTCTGTAGGATTTGTTGAAATCGACACACCGATTCTACAGGTTTGTAAATGTCTTAATGTTTATGTTCGATTGATTCATCTCGTGGTTATAGTTATCTGATTAAAAGAGCTAGAAAGATTAGAGAACGTACATGTTTAATAAAAAAATATGTAGATTAGGCTTGAAAACAAACTCTTTGAGGGTGAAAACCCAAACCAGCCCCCAAATGGCCCTGTAAGAGGCACGAACACCTCGCATGAGACCAATGTAACTTGTACGAACTGACCGCGTAGTTGCGGGTCTCCCGATTTGAGAATATGATGATAATTTAAAAATGTGTAGATTAGGCTTGAAAATAAGCCGTTTGAGGGTGAAAACCCAAACTAACCCCCAAACGGCCCCGTAAGAGGCACGAACACCTCGCACGGGGCCAATGAAACTTGTACGAACTGATCACGTAGTCGCGGGTCTCCCGATTTGAGAATATGACGATAATTTCAAAATATGCAGATTAGGCTAGAAAACATGCCGTTTGAGGGTGAAAACCCAAACCATCCCCAAAACGACCCCATAGGAGGTACGAACATCTCGCACGGGACCAATGTAACTTGTAGGAACTGACCGCGTAGTCCCGGGTCTCCTGGTTTGATCGTATGACGATAATTTGCAAAAATCACACTTAGACTTAAAAACAAGCCGTTAAAGGGTGAAAACCCAAACCAGCCCCCAAACGATCTCGTAGGAGGCACGGACACCTCGCACGAGACCAATGTAACTTGTAGGAACTAACCGCGTAGTCCCAGGTCTCCCCGTTTGAGAGTATTACGATAATTTGCAAAAATCATACTTAGACTTAAAAATAAGCCGTTAAAGGGTGAAAACCCAAACCAACCCCCCACACGACCCCGTAGGAGGCACGAACACCTCTCACAGGACCAATGTAACTTATTGGAACTGACTGCGTAGTCCCGAGTCTCCCGGTTTGAGAGTATGACGATAATTTGCAAAAATCACACTTAGACTTAAAAACAAGCCGTTAAAGGGTGAAAACCCAAACCAACCCCCAAACGACCCTGTAGGAGGCATGAACACCTCGCACGGAACCAATGTAACTTGTAGGAACTGACCGCGTAGTCCCGAGTCTCCCGGTTTGAGAGTATGACTATAATTTTCCAAAATCACACTCAGACTTAAAAATAAGCCGTTAAAGGGTGAAAACACAAACCAACCCCCAAACGACCCCGTAGGAGGCTCGAACACCTCACAAGGGACCAATGTAAATTGTAGGAACTGACCGCGTAGTCCCGGGTCTCCCGGTTTGAGAGTATGACAATAATTTGCAAAAATCACACTTAGACTTAAAAACAAGCCGTTAAAGGGCGAAAACCCAAACCAGCGCCCAAACGACCCCGTAGGAGGCACGAACACCTCGCACGGAACCAATGTAACTTGTAGTAACTGACCGCGTAGTCCCGGTTCTCCCGGTTTGAGAGTATGATGATAATTAGCAAAAATCACACTTAGACTTAAAAACAAGCCGTTAAAGGGTGAAAACCCAAACCAACCCCCATACGACCCCGTAGGAGGCACGACCACCTCGCACGGGACCAATGTAACTTGTAGGAACTGACCGCGTAGTCACGGGTCTCCCGATTTGAGAGTATGACGATAATTTGTAAAAATCACACTTAGACTTAAAAAATAAGCCGTTAAAGGGTGAGATCCCAACCAGCCCCCAAACGACCCCGTAGGAGGCACGAACACCTTGTACGGGACCAATGTAACTTGTAGGAACTGACCGCGTAGTCTCGGGTCTCTCGATTTGAGAGTATGGTGATAATTTGCAAAAATCACACTTAGATTTAAAAACAAGCCGTTAAAGGGTGAAAACCCAAACCATCCCCCAAACGACCCCGTAGGAGGTACGAACACTTCGCACGGGACCAATGTAACTTGTAGGAACTGACCGCATAGTCCCGGGTCTCTCGGTCTGAGAGTATGATGATAATTTGCAAAAATCACATTTAGACTTAAAAATAAGCCGTTAAAGGGTGTAAACCCAAATCAACTCCCAAACGACCCTGTAGGAGGCACGAACACCTCGCACGGGACCAATGTAACTTATAGGAACTGACCGCGTAGTCCCGGGTCTCCCTTTTTGAGAGTATGATGATAATTTGAAAAAATCACACTTAGACTTAAAACAAGCCGTTAAAGGGTGAAAACCCAAACCAGCCCCCATACGACCCCGTAGGAGGCACGACCACCTCGCACGGGACCAATGTAACTTGTAGGAACTGACCGCGTAGTCACGGGTCTCCCGGTTTGAGAGTATGACAATAATTTGTAAAAATCACACTTAGACTTAAAAAATAAACCGTTAAAGGGTGAGATCCCAACTAGCCCCCAAACGACCCCGTAGGAGGCACAGACACCTCGCACGGGACCAATGTAACTTGTAGGAACTGACCGCATAGTCTTGGGTCTCTCGGTTTGAGAGTATGACGATAATTTCCACTCATATATGTAATTTTATAGTTTGAGTAAATTTTTTTTTTGTAAATTATTGGGTTACTAATATCGTATCTTTTTTGTATCCTATTTTTTTGCAGGATAACAGTTTATCGTTGGTATTTATTCACGTGGAACACACAGAGGACTCAATGGTTTACAACAAGGGGTTTATTCATGATTCCATTTTTTTGTGTCATGGCCAGGCGGTCTTTTGTTGTTTTATTGTTGATTTTTATGGCCGTGAGGGCTTTTGTAAGTTAATTGTTATGTTTTGTGGTCGTGTGGGCTTTATGTTAGGCAGGTTTTGTATTAACAGATTTTGGAATGTCCAGAAAATAGAGAAAACTCTGCCCAATTTTTTTTGGGCCTGTGAACTGTTAAAAACTTGTAATATTTTGAAGTTTGTATGTACATTAGTTTATTAACAACGCGCAATATTATTAATTTTTGAATTTTGTGCTTTCAAATAATTATTTTTTTTTTAATAAAAAATTTGGCACAATTCAAAATCGTGGCAAAAGTGTATCATATTTTGGCACGGTTTTAAACTGTGCCAAATTTTTTTAAACTGTTCTGAATCTGGTACAGTTAAAAAGTGTGCCAGAAATATCAAATTCTGGCACGGTTTAAAAGTGTGCCAGAAGTGTTCCTGTTTGGCTGAATCTAGCACAGTTAAAAACTGTGCCAGAAATATCAAATTCTGGCACGGTTTAAAAGTGTGCCAGAAGTGTTCCCGTTTGGTCAAATCTGGCACACTTTTGAGCCGTGCTAGAAAAAAATTGCCATTTTGGAACACTTGATTCTAGCACAGTTCAAAATCATGCCAGATTTGATCTGGCACAGTTTTAAACCGTGCCAGATTCCTGTTTTTGGTGTAGTGATTGTTACATTCATGAATATTTGAAAGTGGCTGCAGTCTCTTTCTGAACAGGGCCGCGACACCTCTATTAAATTTTGTTTAATGATAACTCTTGTACCTTTTAGCAATAGGATGTGTTTGTATTCTCACAGCAATGATGGATATTAGGGAACAAGTCCCTTGCCGCAGATAACTAGGTCTTTGAACCACAACTTCAATACTTGTACCCATGTTTGTGGCTGTGGCTAAACTTCTTCTATTATAAATTCCCAGCACTTTCAAAGCCTTGTTCAACCCAAATGATAAGCCCGTGGCCACATTGATAGGGTTGCGGTTCCTTTTAGACCTTTAAGTGATGACAACATGCTGGGCTGAAGCCACTCCCTTTCTGTAACTTTGGCATGCTTCATGATGACAGCTACGCAACATACTTTAGTCTCTTCGATTGCCTTTCATGGCTTTCCTTTAATCACTTTAATTGGGTTATTATAAGACCCCGCAGGGCTAGGTATTATAAAGCTTCCCCAAGCTGTGTTTGGATGTATATAGCGCCTTCCCAGGATATAATAGGATTATCCTCAGACAATTAAGTCTTTATCCCCCGTGGGTTAGTTTCAGGCCTTCCCAAGCTAGGTTTTATAAAGCTTCCCCAAGCTATGTTTAGATATATATAACGCCTTCTCAGGCTATAATAGGATTATCCGCAGACAATAAAGTCTTCGGCCCCTGTGGGTTATTTTAGGCCTTCCCGGGCTAGGTATTATTAATCTTCCCCAAGTTGTATGAGATCACCAAGTTAATGATGTTTCATCTCTATCCACCAAGTTAATGCTGTTTGCCGAGGGAGTAACCTCCCTAGGCTAATGACGCATACCAAAAGCTAAGAATGGGCACTGCAAGCCTTTGCGAGTAATGACGCATCACGAAAGCTAAGAATGGGCTCTTGAAGCCCTTACGGCTAATGATGCATCTCGAAACCTAAGAACGAGCACATAAAGCCCTTATGAGTGACGTTGCAGACCAATTTAGATAGATGCTCTCGATAGTTGCTTTTGCCATTTTCCATCATCACTAGCTTTCGGACAGTCAGGCGTCTTGACGAGCATTATGGGCCCATTTAGATATTATCATTCCTGATATAACATATTGTCTCGAATCGAGATATGTCTGTTTAAGATAAAATGATCTTTTATAAGATAACATTTCATGGAAATGAGAATCAAAATATGGCACTATAAGAGTGAACTTGATTTCATATATATATATATATATATATATATATGACTTTGTAAGGACAATACAAAGTTTAATTTAAAATATCTTACGAAGAGTTTCACTGTAAAATAGAAACAAATAAAATATAAAACACAAGCATGAAAAATGGGCACGTGGCCTATCAGGCTAGGCGGGTCCCTTAGGCATCCTTGAGGAAGCGCTGCAACATCCCCTGCCTTATGAGCCTCTCAATTTCATCTTTCAGAGCATAGCACTGCTCAGTGTCATGGACGTGGTCCAGATGGAATTTGCACCAACTAGCTTTGTTCCTCTTGTGGGGTGGATCCCTCAGCTTCTCTGGCCACCTCAGTAGTTTGTCCTCCTTAATGGACTTGAAGCTGTCTTCAATTGGTAAGGCCAATGGAGTGTAAGCCCTAGAGCTCTTGCTCTCTTCTACCTTCTCTGCTTTCCTTTTCTGGCTCCTGCTGTCTGCCTTCGTGGATGGATTATCTGGTACTGTCGCGGCAGTGAAGGCTGTTGAGGCAATGATTCAGTGTTCCGCACCCACATTGGATGGGGTTGCGTCCTCTAGCATGAGAACCCTTTGGTTAAAATAGTTGACTTGGGTTTGGAGCAAGGCATGACTGTCGTAGAGATGGTTGAAATGATTGTACAGTTGTACAATCTCATCTTTGACTTTTTTGCTCTGGCTGGATTCTCCTTCCATTTTCGGGTTTGTTAGTCTTTACAAAGTATATATAATCTGAGACAAAACTAACAGAAGTGAGTAATCATAAAAATATTGGATTAACCAAGTAGGAAGTCGGGATGCCGCATTTGCACTTTTGCATGATGCGACTGATGAGGCCGTTGCCAGTAAGGCACATAGGTGTATTGTCGTGGCCTTTGAATGATATTCACCATGGATGAGCTGAAGATCATCCGAGTCCTTTTCCCAATGATTTAAAGCTGTTGTAATAGGACCGCACTAGTAGCGACCGCGATAAGGAAGATAGTTAAACTGCCAGGTTGCACCCCTGTCTAGGCAGTGAAGGGAACAATCCCAAAATTGGTACCCAAAAATTGGGTTTTTCTCCCGAAACACGTAGAGAGCATACCTACTAGGGTCTATTACTGAGAGAATACCCTCACGGTGCACAAAATGGCACAGTTCCAATGATAATCCCTATATCATATGTCAAGAATATAAAAAAAGGGAGTAAATATAATCCTTCCCTAATCATTCATCTTTCAGGGGCTAAAGCTCGTCATGCTTTTCATAATTATCGAGATGAAATGATATCACAGGGGTATGTAAAATAGATCTAAGGTCACAAAATGAAGACCCAAGAATATATCTTAATATAAGAAATACCCAATTAAGGGTGTCAATATAAAATAGAGCTCAGTAACCAAAACTTACTCATGAGATGATGATCTGAAGGATCCCCATGAATAAAATAAGGTGTCTAAGAGCTCGAGATATAGAGAATCAAGATTGACATATCCCGATTCCCATAGACGGCGTCAAATTGATAATACGAGAAATCGCCCCAAGGAAAATTTCGTAAAGTTTGTGGGGTACTAATACTTCTCAGTCTGCGACAGGGATGAGACCCTTTACTCTGGTAGGCCTACTAGTGTAAAGAACTGGAAGGGAGAATACTTCTACATATTTGGAGAAGGGTGGGACATCCACCCTGAAGAGAGTGAGAGGGAGAGATCATTTAGGATGCCGCGACATGGGGGTGTCCCTCCAAACTAGGTACTTTTTGAATTATAGCCCCGTCCCCTCTTTATAGTTGCATATTATTCTCCACTTTGCTTCTGTACTAACCTTTGTATTTTTCTGCAGTTCTCGACAATTTTCAGCTGAGTAAGCGGAAAGAGAAGAGAGTCGAAAAAGCCGCGGCAGTTCCTGCTGAGGAGAAGAAGTTCAGTAAACTAGTAACCAACAATGTGGTCATGGGTTCGATTCCCACAGACGGCGCCAAATATATAATACGAGAAATAACCCAAAAGTCGTTCTCACATCAGCAAGTCAAGTAAAGAATATAAATAAACAAGTGAAGAGACATGAACATAAAATATAGAGTGGTTAGGCTATAAAAGAGCTTACATCCACTTTGGTGCCTCCTTATCATTATATTCATATCATTATTGTACAAGTTTACAACGCCACAATGGGCGTACAAGATAGATGAAAGAGAAGAATACATATCTGTAGCGGTTTCAAAAGTGTCGGAGATATGACTACGATGTAGGTGAGTAGCCCTCCAACTTGTACGTTGAGGTTATTCAGAGAGAATTATGAAAGGCTTCGCTAGGTATTGTAGAATCTGACCCCTTATCCCGAGGTGTTGACCTCTATTTATAGGTGTTGTATTGTTGGTAGGTGAAAGCGGGGTGCGTCCAGTTAATATGATGAGACTGGGGACTCACCCTAGAGTAAGTTGGGTCGTGCCATATCAAATAGGGGTCACGCCCTTAGTATTGAGGTGCCCCACCCTATGTACGAGGGGGCCGCGATAATAAGTCCTCAACACTTGCCATTTCATACATTCCGCGGCAAGGTACTATATCTGCACTATCAATGTACGCTGAAATGATATTTTGAGATGAAAAATTATATGTACCCTAAACATATAAATTGCATGAATGTTGATTTTGAGGATGAAATTTCCTGAGGAGGGAAGAATGTAATAACTCGACTTTTTAAAAATTGCATGAGTGTTGAATTCTATGAAAAGTCAAGTCCATTTTATGATTACTAATAATTATTCAATTATCTTGGGATAATTATTGAATTTAGTGTATATTTGGTGTCAATTAAGTTAGTATACTTAAGTGATTGTGGATTTGTTTGAGTAATTTAAGAGGTTAAACATGCTATTTAATTATTTAAAAATGTAAACATTTGTATATATAGTTTATTTGTCTTAATTTCATGTCAAATAATTTGAGTCATGCACAAAATTGATCCAAAAAGCTTGATTCATAGTTGAGACAATAGTGAAAGAGAGTCTTGTTCATTAAAACCTATGGACATTGAATTGAAGATCATAAGGCCTCTCCACATCAAAGATTTTACACGCTACATTTGAAGATTACACGAATCGTAGCCTTTTGAGGTAGTTTTGATTGACCCGTCCTTGGCTATCAAACACTTACATGTTTGTACTTTTATAAAATGATCTTTATGTAGATCTAGTGAAATCTGTTTTAAAATTCATTGCCTGGCAAATCTTGTTTAGGTTAAGCACCATGTGAGTGGAATAGGATTAGAATTTTCTCTTCAACACCATGCGTATGACCCAACACGTTTTGGGTTCAATTTTTTTTTGCTGCCTAAAAACATGCGTACAAAGTAAATTAGTACCGTGAGCATAACTATCACACTTTCAACGTGATAAGGCTTACTGCTCAAAACCATGCACAAGACCCAAAATTTGAAATTTTCTATAAGTAGTAGTGGTTTCCCTCCAATTTCAATAGATCCTTTTCTTGAGTACTTATCACCCATATAAAGACTATTTTTTAGGCAAGTGATTAGATTTAAACAATTCAATTGTAATATTCACTCGATCTTAAAAAATTAAGAGAAAAACTTGAATGAACACTAATTTCATGAAGTGTGAGATTTAAGAGTGATTTGAAATGCAAAACCACATAGCCTAAATTCAATTCTATCCATTCTACATGTAAATTTAAAGATCTATACTCTAGGATCTAAAATTAGGTGTTTGATCTATTGAAGAGGTTAAGCATGGTGCGATCTAAGGATGGGGAATGAGACTCCCATATATGATAAATGAATCTTTGAACGGATCACTCATTAGAATGGGGGAGAGTTTCAATGTCCATAGGTGACTTCTTATTGGGGAATAAGAGAGAGGTACCTTTTTGCATCATGTAAAATTGATTTTCAAATCTAATGAGAAACTAATATGCACAAAGGTTTTTTTTACCGTAAGGTACGATTTTTACATGTAAATATTTCCTCATGACTTATTATGTGGTTGATTATTACTTGTATGTGCATCTGATTGTACGTGCGCGCGCGCGCGCACACACACACATTTACATATAAGTTTGGATCCAATATGATCCACTTCGAAATTGACTTAGGGATTCATCTAGTTAACTCACACAATTAACTTTGATTAGACCCTAATCTATTTAATTTGATTAGACCTATTAGATTTGACACCGAAATGCATGTTAATTAGTGGATCTAAAATTAGGTCGAGCAAATTAAAAAAATTAATAGAAATTATTATTAAAATCAATTCACCCCCCTAGGTTTATTCTAGTTGAACACATTAAGTAGAAGACACCACCCTTAATTTGTATCATAGTAGTTTCTCTTTTAATCACTAACGTGTTAGGGTTTATCTTTCTTGTTTGCATATTTATTGTAGTGTTCGTTACTCCTATATCTAGTTTAGTTTGTGTTTAGAACTTATGTTGAGAATGGGTTAATATTTCCTTAGTGGCTCCACTAATCATCGAGTATAGTTTGATGTCTCAAATTATGGCCATTGGAAATTAAAAATGTTGTCAAACTTTAGAACGAAACATGAGTGAGTGCGGATGAGTGTTGAGAATGGATGGAATTATCCCATGATTGTGGAATATGGGGTGAGAGTGAAGAAACCAAGGGTTTTGTAAATTATGGCCATTGGAAATTGAAAATGTGTACAAACTTTAGAACGAAACATGAGTGAGTGCGGATGAGTGTTGAGAATGGATGGAATTATCCCATGATTGTGGAATATGGAGTGAGAGTGAAGAAACCAAGGGTTTTGTAATCTGATGGTGAATTTGTAGAGTCTAATTACGACTCAATTTCATTCGATGAATTGTTTTCTTGTGTAAATACACAAGAGTTTAATCGTACACTGAATTGTGAATTGGAAAAGAAATCTTAGGACATTTTGAGAGTAACACATGAGGGAACCTATAGTGTTAAGAGAGATACGTAGAAAAATATTGCGACTATGTTTGGGACAATACGAATGAATGAGGAAGAGAGTTTTAATGATTACTGCACTGGATTGACCGATGCATTTAATGCCTCATTTAATCTTGTTGAGAAAATTACCGAGAATAAAGTTGTCAAAAATTTATTGAGAATGATATCTTATAGTTTAAGACAAAAGTGGTTATCTTTATTGAGATAAAAGATACTTATGTATCCTTGAAGCGCACTTCAAATTTGTAATCAAGAAGAGAATTTGATTGTGTCAAATCCAAAAAAGGATTTATCATTTTTGGTTGAATCTAGTGAGAGCGAATTGTAAAGCAAGAGGGATGGTAAACTAAAAGAGAATGTTGAGGTATATATGGAATTTTTTGTTTAAAGGTTTAGAAAGTTTTATAAAAACAACAATATGTGTATTAAAAATGAAAATAAGTTTGAACCTAAACCTTATGAATCCACTAGAAATCACTCTAATGGAAGTCATGATAGGATTGTTCCCAAGAGTGGTAGAGAAAGAGATGAAGATAATTGTTATGATTATGGTCGAGTAAGACAGCATATAAATTTTTATCCAACTCATTTGAAGAAGTAATATTAGAACAAGGATGTATAAAAAGAATAAGAAAATCTGCAAAGCAAGCCTGACTGATTCGTTGAGTGATTTAAATGAGAATACCTCAAGTGAAAAGAGTGGAAGTGAAATCGCCTATGTTTAGGTTGGAAGAAAGTGAGAATGTGTGTGGGGATAGTATGTCATTTGATAGTGTGGTGAAGATAAGTAAGATCAAATCTATAGTCGTAGATTTCTTAATGATTCCTCTTCTTATAATAGTAAATGTTCACACACATTACACCATAGATCACTAGCTGAGAGTGATGCTGAGGTCAATGAAATATATGAGGCATTCGATGAAATATATCAAGAATTCTTGAAATTGAAGAAATGAAAACTCAAAGTCCAGATAAAATGAAAACTTTACAATTTGAACAAGACAAAAAGGATGAAAATCTTGAAAATCTTCAATTGGAATGCTTGAAATTCAAGGGGAAGGTTGATGCTTTGATTGATGAGAATCATTCTTGGTAAATAAAAAATAAAATCCTTTTGAAAGAACAAAAAGATGTTGATCTCCAACGAGAGATTTTAAGAAATTAAAAATTGATTTACAGCATGCCAATGATGTAAAAAATGATATGATTAACAGAACAAATGTTCTTGATAGAATCTTAATGAACCATAGTCAATTTAAGAATGACAGACATGGTATCGGCTATGTTGAACAAAGGAAATAAATTGGTGTTTCACAATCAATTGTTGAGATTTTTACTTGAAGTGAAAAGAAGACCAAAGAACAAATTCCTAAATTGAAAAAGGAGAAATTTGTCCCTATGTCTACATATAGGCCAAAATCCTATGGATTCTCATTTTTTGAGAAAAAGAATCACAATTCTGATTTCTACTTTAAAAAGGAATCTTGAGAAAGTTGATAAAATAACTGATGAACTGAAACCTAAGTTTTAAGAAAGATGTGCCCTTTTGTACCTATTTTAGGTTACATTATATTTCAAACCAAACTTGTAGGTACATAAAAGAGAGTAATGTGAAGTTCATTCCTAGTAATGAGCTTAGAGGAGAGAGAAGATTTTTGAAAAGATTTAACTTAATGGTCAATGAGAGGAGTGAGGTTAGGATAAAGTTTCTTAGACATAGAACCTTTACTCAAATTTCTAAGAATATGCATAAGAATCTTTTAAGGAATGAGAGATGGATACCTAAGAATGTGAGAGGTATGCTAAGGAATGATCCTAGAATGAAGGTTAAGGTGGATATCCCTTAAAGAAATTAAGACAAGAAGGAAGTGGTATTTGTGTCTCCTAAGGATCCGAGAGAGTCATCACCCTCACTACCTACATGGTATTTTTATTAGGATACCTAGTGTCTTTATGTTATATGTCCCCTTCTTAGGTACTCCTTGATTCGTATGGTATCGAATCTTTTGGGTAAGATATTCAATAGATATATTTGGATCATTTTAATATTTTTTGTGAGGAAATTTCATCCATTCATGCATCTTCATGCATAATTTTATATGTGTCATTCCTTGCACGGTATGCTTATATATATTGCATCATTCATATTTCAAAAATGCTAAAAATATTTTTACATTTATTTTTATGATATTTAATTAAGTTCCTTGATTTCATTGATTTGATTTATGAACTTAACTTGAATGATGATTAAAATATGAATTTTTAACTATTTGGTTCAAATGTTGATTATATCACTAATGTGTTATAATTCACATGATAAATAATGATAGTCAAATTTTATTGAAATCGTTGGTTGTGATTTCACTTTACGCATGCACTTGGGTATCACTTGAATCATATGATTATTGTTATGTGTTTTGCATTTAGTGGTTGATTTTTGATCCACAAAACCCCATTTGAAATGTGATTTGAAATGTTTCTATGGACCATTTGAGAGTTATGTGTGAAAATATACTTTACTTAATGGAGTTGATTGATGAGATGTTTTATAAACGAAAGAGGTTGCATTGGTGAAATAACATTGGCTTGAATTTAAGTATTTTCAATAAGTGTCTACCAAAGTGTGTATGAAAGACACCATGGAAAAAATTCCCAAATATGATGCATATAGCCAAAGCCAAGTGCTAGAAAATTCAAGGCATGAAAAATAAGATAGGGCAATTAAATTTTCTTGTTGTGCTAAACTTTTAGTATCTACTTTAGGAACATCATTGAGGAAGATATATGGTTAGAGGCTCCCATTTATGATATCTTGAAAGGTTATTAATGGAATGATAAACTTAAGAATAAAATGTAATTCCTATAACTTGATTATGTACATTCTATTAATTTTGTGACTCATATATAGTCATGATCATGCCATGATTGAGATACAAAAATTGCTTGAATTGGAATTTTGTATATGTTGTTGATATGATTAATGCTTGTTTTGAATACGTTCTCAGACTAAAACTCAATCAACTCAACAAATCCTTTTCTCAATTATTTGGGATCGGCTACATGAATCCTATTTTTTCATTCCGCTTTGTCCAGTGCAATATTTTCGGTTAAACCATGTCATTAAATAAAAATTCAAAGGATATTTGTGCATGGAATCAAGTTTATCACATATTACCTAAAAATATTCTCACCTTTCATATTTGAGTGTCATTTGTATATATGTGCGAGTTCTTTGATTTGTGCATTTATCTAAAATGTGTGCTTAAAATGTCAAAAATGAATGTTTTCTCATGCATATGCATACTACCTTCATACCATATTTTTGAGTGTTTGGGATTTTAGATTTTGTATGCTAAGTGTTTTCTAGATGATTACTCTAACTGTAGCTTCTGGACAAAACCGTTTGCACGCATCCATATTGGATCCATTCGCACGTATCCATATTGGACCCATTCACACAATTTTCGTTCGCACTAGTTTTTAACTATGTGCATGGACTTCGCAGATGTCAAAAAATGGGTTTTTAAGAGGAATCATGGATCATAATGATTTCAAATCTTTCCATTTCCAGAGCTAGCCCTAGGCATTTTAAGAGAAAGAAAGGATTTTGTCCTTTCATGTGATTTATGTGCTCTTCTTTGGAGATTTTAGCTTAGATTGGGAGTGTAAACCCTAGTTTCATGCATTTATTGGTTCTCATGCCAGAGATTATAATTGCTATATCGTGTTACTCTTACGATTTCATCTAGTTATTTTTTATGCTATCATTTATCCTGCTTCACATTCTTATATGATTAGATATATCTTATCTACTAGTTTCCGTTTTGAGGTTCAGTTTTATACATCACTTAGGTACATGTTCATGTATTATGGTTGATGTTATGTACTCATTTTTGGTATATATTTCTTCTACTCGTGATGTTTTCCATATACTACCTTCATATTATCATTGGTTATATCATATATTTATTTAGCTTTTGCTTCGCTAGTTTTTATACATTATGAGTTTGTTCTATACCATTATATGGCCATTATCTATTTTATATCTACTTCTCTTTGAGTTTTTTACGTCAAAAGGGAGGATAAACGTCTAAGATAGGGGGAGATATCCTTTTGACTCCTTTATTGTGGGAAATAATTTTTGTGAAGAGACATCATTTGGGGAGAGATGTTTGATGAAGATGGGGAACATACTTTTTGAGATTGAAATGATATTAGAGGAATTTATTATTTCATATGATTTCATACTTATTCCCATATTTATATCTCATATTGATTTTTTAGAGGATTCCCAAAGTAGGGGGAGTTTCTCTATGTGCATGCCATTCCTGCTTGATCTTTTGTCTTTAATTCATGTATTTCAGGTATTATCATGGTGATGTGGCTAAACCCCAAGTTTCAAACTCAGCTTTTGATTTGTCGGTTGTCTTATGCATTTTTAAGGTTTATGTGTTCTACAGAATATGTTATACTTGAATAAAACTAGAGGAGGTAAATAGGTTTAAATGAGAATTATCACCAATTTTTCAAATTACCTTGGCCAAGTTTTAGATACAGTTAATTAGCATGCAACTAGGTGACAAATTTATATAGATCTAATAAAGTTAAACAAATTAGGATCTAATCAAAGTTAATTTGGTGAATTAATTGAATGCAAAACCCTAAGTCAAATTAACAAAGGATCATTTTGGTTCCAAATCAAGATCTAGGTGAGTGTGGTCAATAGATAGTGTAAAAGGACAAATAACAATCACACAAAGAGGCACGAGATAGATATTACGATGAAAAACCCCTACCAAAGGGTAAAAAACTCAGTGCATCCCACTCTCTCATTAGATTTGAAAAGTTCCTTTATACAATGCAAGAAGGTACCTCTCTCTTGTTCCCTAATGAGAAATTACCTATGGACAGTGTAACTCTCCCCCGTTCCAATGAGAAATTTGTCCAAAGCTCTATTGATCAGATATGGAAGTAGCATTCTCCAACCTTGGATCGCACCATTCTTGACCTCTCTAATAGATCAAACACCTAATTTTTAGATCTCGGAGTCTTGAATCATCAAATTCAAATATAGAAGGTAGAATTGAATCTAGGCTATGTTGTGTTCAATTTCAAAGCACTCTCAAAATCTCACAAATCATGAATTTAGATTTGATCCCAGTTTTTCCTCTCAATTTTTAAGATTAATTGAACTTGACAATTGAAGTTTTTAGATCTAATCACTTGCCTAAAAAAAATACTCTCTCGAGGTGTGAAAATTACTCAGTAAAAGGATATCTTAAAATGGGAGGGAAAACAATCACATTTATAGAATTTTTAAAATTTGGGTTGCGTTGTGCAGACAGTGGGAATTCAACTCTGTGCGCATAGATTTGAATAACAAACATTGTCACAAGTAAAACATGACAACTGTGTGAACGAAGGCAATTTGTACTCGGGCGCACACGTTTAGGCATAATTTTTTTAGCCCAAAATGTGCTTAGCCATGCGCACAGAGGTAATTTGTACCCATGCGCACAAAAATAGGAAGATAATTTGTTGGCCTATTTTTCTTGCAACCTTGTGCACATGATCAAATCCTAACCATGCGAACGATTGTAGGTAGAACTAAAGGTTCACATATATAAGAGAATATAAGGAAATGATTTCAAATGGCATTTTAACCTGATCAACTTGAAAATAATTTTCACAAAAAGTATGAATTTGAACATGTGTGATAACCTTGAAAGATTCAACCAAAACTACCTAAAAGGATACAATTTCTTGAATTCTCTTAAAATCTTCAATTTTAACTTGCAAAAGCTTTGATGTAGAGGAGACAAATGATATTCAATTCAGTTTCCATAGTTTCTAATGAACAAGACTCTCTTTAACCTATTGCCTCACTATGCATCAAGATTATATAGCTCAATTTGGTTCATAACTCAAGATGCTTTGACATGGAATTAAGCCAACTTAAATATGTACAAATGTTTATATTTTTAATCTCCCCCTATGTATATTTCTTGGAAACACCCAAAAGACCCAAATAACTTGCTTACAACCTCCAAACTCTCCCCCATATTAGCCATATAATGAAAGTAGTATGTTGTATTGCACATGAAATCCATAAGACAAATGACAAAGCAAAATTTGAGTCCAACACTTGGAATCAAGTTGCATCAACATGTCAATACCTTAAATACATGAACTAAAGACAAAATATCATGCAGGTAAGGAATGCACAAAGAGTATCTCCCTGTAATACCCCATATTTTTATAGCATTTAATTATGGGATTAATTAAATTAGATTAATTTAATATTAATTCGGATTTTAAAATAAATAGTTACTAGCGTGACGAGAGTTAGTAATTATATGTTGAATATTACTAGATGAGCTAAGTAATACACGAGATTGAATTTACAAAAATTTTCGCGAGTGAATAATACGACAATCATAAAAATTAAGTTGGGACGCGCATGTGTCGTGTCAGGACTAAATTAATGGAATAAAAAGTGAATTAATTTTAAGTCATCCGTATGGTCATTTTGAGTGCTCCAATGCGTCCGGAAGGGTCGATATAGTCAGAAAAGTGTACCCGGGGGTTTAGTTTGGGTCTCGGGACGTTCTTAGACCTAACTGGTAACCCGGGAGGGCATTTTGGTAATCTTCCATTTTTTGCCTTAATTAATGACGAAAATAGAGAGTTTATATCTATGGTAAGAGAGAGTCCTCGAGGATTAGAAACTCTAGAGTTGCAGAGGATCTAATTAAGGGAAAAGAGAGAAAGCTTCCAAGGGAGAGAACCACCTACCCAACACCATCTTCACCAATTCCACCACTAACGCATAGATCGGGGAACGAGGAAAGAAAACATACCCATCATCATCAACGATTCAGACTTTCATTTCTAAGGAAAGTATCTATCTTGCTATTATTTAGTTGATATCACCTCCATGCTAGTGTAGGAGAAAATTAATTATGCTTCCATGAAAATTAAATGATATCTTGGAAAATTATATTAAATTTCAGAATGGAAATCATGTTAGGATGACTCCCTAGTTGTATGTAGATAGGAATCTGAATATCAATGGAATTCTTGTGAAATAAAATAAACTAGGATTAAAGGATAAATTCTTGAATTAATTCGTTTGATGACGGTTCTTGATGAATTAATGAAAGTTTTACGTTAAAAAGCATCTATAAGTGTTTATATAATGTTCCTAATGGTTGGTTGGGAGTCTGGGACTTGTTAATGGTGATTTGGAGAGTTAAATGGAAGAAACCCGTAGGTAAAGAATTGCAGAATTTGGGCAAGAACTTCTCTATCGATCGATGACTCAAGAATGCCGATCGATCAACCCCTTTTCATCGATCGATCGACTCCTCCTAGAAACTGAAACTTTCTCCCCCTTTAATGTTAATCCGATTCAAATGTGTGAGGACCCATAAACATAATTTAAACATCATCATGGGACATGGGAAGGACCAGTAGGGTATAAGTAGGGTCCGGGAAATGCGACTTTATATGAGATTTAATCGTGGGATTTCGGGGGGGGGGGGGGTATAAATTGGAATGGAAACCGTGCATACATTAAATTAAGTTTTATGAGAATCAAGAAGGACTTAGACCAGTAGGGTAGTGAGGGTACACCTACTGATTTTATATTTATCAAGAGGATACACTTCGAGAGTCGAGAAATACTTAAGGATTTGCGATAATTGAGAAATATTTTAATTATACGTAGAACTCGGGCATTATATGCCACGTATGGTTCGAATATATTATGGATCATGGGCATACCTAGCTGAATAATTAGAATATATATATATATATATATATATATATATATATATATATATATATATATATGTGTGTGTGTGTGTGTGTGTGTGTGTGTGTGTGTGTGTGTATATATAATATTGTATATTTGTGTGTAATCATACCCGCGCTACTTGTTATCACGGAGGTTTCACGCCAGGACTGTCTTATCTCGATTGGACCTTTATGGAGGATATTGACTCGTACCGTAGAACATAGTGTCCTTGGTACAGGCTATCTGAGAATGATAGCCACACGGTCCTAAGAGACGTGAGGGTATGTGCTGACCTCTTAGTGACTTGGAACTATGCTTCGCCTCCAATATGTGTGTTTTATGTTAATACGGTTCGAGAGTGGATCCGAACTAGTATTCCCCTTATTGTACGAGAGGTACAAGGACTAGATATCAGAGTATGCCAGCACCATATATTTATGTGGGGTACTCTATTGTATATATATTGTGTGTGATAAATATATGTACCGGTGTTTCTTCTATTGTGCGTGTAAGTAGATAAAATTGAGTAAGTGCTCCTAAATAAATTAAGTGCATGTAATCCCAAATCGGTATTGAGATATACTTAACTGACTTGATTAATTCATAAGAAAAGTTATCTTAAATAAATCATAGACATACGGTCACACGGATCAAAAATTGATGTGAGGAGGATTGGGTTAGACTAGTGCATTGAGTCAATCTTATGAGTCATTATAGTAGTACATTAGGCGTGCACACTAGTTGAGAGGTGAGAATTATCAAGTGAGTGTCGAGGTACTAACATGGTTGTAATATCAACTGGTAAGCATTTAAATACTTGCTAAATTATTTTTAAAGTTGTTTTACACTCGGGCTCTGACCCGTTTCCTATAATATTTTCTTCCTCTTGTATATATATATATATATATATATATATATATATATATTACAGGTGCCCAGCCACAGGAGCGTCGGGCCTAGATCTTTGGACCATTAATGTGCTACAGCTAGTGTGGAAGTTGCAGGTCCTTGCAGTAGACGACTCCATTCTTGTCTTTCCAGTCTTTTACTTAGTTATTCTCAGTTAGGGCATGTGTCGCCCGTTTCCATATTTCATTTATTTAAGAGAGATTTAGCTAATGTTGGGATTATTTTATTTATTTCCTTGTCCTGTGATTGGGATTTATTATTTGGATTGATTAATCTAGTTTGGTTATTTCATTTGGATGGTTTGCTTTTAATAATATTATTTGAGTTCATGAAAATGGTTTCATATTAAATTATAACAATAGAACCTAATTCAAAAATAAATGTTTTGACACTTAGCTTAATGTGACACACCGCCTAATAAAATACCGGGCGATCACTCCTATATCAAATTAAAATAGGCGTCTCATATGGTTCATTCTTAGCATCACTGTCGAAAACCAATTTAATTACTAATATCCTATTAGGCCGGCGTCAAATTTTTAATTAACTAATCTTTTTAACCAAACCATTCGAATAAAATAATTACAACAGTTTACATGCAACAACTGAAATGAAATAAAATAAAATAACCGAACACTCGGTACAATAATACAATCAAATCGAATGTCGCACTAAAAGGCGATAAAAGAATAAATGAGTACAGTTGGGCCATAAGCCCGAATGTTACTACAATACCTCCTATCTAGATCTCAATGATAGAAGCGTCTATAATATACCTGCTTGCATCCACAGCTGCTGCAGCAAACGTCTGACTCGAAGGAATCATCATCCAGGCGTCCCTGTGTCTGGACACCTATATATATATATATAACAAGAGAGGGAAAATAGAGAAAACGGGTTAGAGCCCGAGTTTTGAAAACATTTTAGCAAGTGCTTAAAATCCATATTTTAAAATATGATATTTCTCATACTTAAACTTGTATCGCTCTCACGTGAGATATACCTCACCCCTCTTCTAATAGTTCACAACTATCGCATACCTTTTTAAACAACCTAGTTAAGCTACCCCGTCTAACTAATGTATTTACCCATCTTCTAATAATCCTCATAAATTCGAGTACTAAGGACTAAACTTATCCCCATTCCCAACATTACGTTACGTTAGTGCGTGGGGTGTCTCGCGAAGCGAAATCCAAACAAGGACCCCTCCCCCCGATACACTACTACGTGACAATGTTGATCGTCGGGATCTATTAGGCCCTCAGTACATGCCACATCTTATACCATCCCATATATATATATATATATATATATATATATATAGTTCTCACTAGAACCTATGATTCATATTCACATAAATTCGGATATTCATATATTGGAAGTGGTATAACACTTTATTCATTCTTTTCACTTTATACAAGGTTAGGTTATATGATATCTCATCTCATATATATAAACAATATACCATACACAACAAGTATATTAATCATTCTCCGAGCTATAATATAAATAGATTAGCCATTCTCATTTACTAGGCAACCGTGGATTATCTTAAGTACACATATATTTTAAATCTCAATACATATATTCATATCCGGCACCCATAGGCTTAAGTTCGAAATCATAAATTAAAGTTTTTATTATTTTTGGGACATTTAGACGTACTCAAATAATTTAATTTGGACCTGAAGCTCCAAATATATATTTGTGATCAAACATGAAGCTTTGACATAATGGGGTGGGGATTTTCAAATCCCAAGATATTAATAAAATTGAACCCAAAGTTCAATAAAATTTTGGAACTAAAGTTCCAGATACAATACGCGTCCCAATAATTAATTAAAAATTAGGGTCTGAAGTTCCCAATTTACATTTAAATTTCGGACCTGAAGCTCCGAATTGCTGTTTAATTTGGGACCTGAAGTTCCCATGTCAATTTTTTCGTTTGGAACCTGAAGTTTCCAAATTATTATATATTGAGACTAAAAGTCCTTAATTATTGTTCAAATTATTGAACATGACAATGAAATATGCCCTAAAATAAAATTTGATGTTTTGATTATTTTTCTAAAGGGCAAGGAATACTAAAAGTTCAATCACAATTATTTATAATTTGGACCCGAAGATCCAATAATTTTGTAATCAGTCATGAAGTTTTGATTACTTATATAATAAGGGTAAGGATCTTACATATTCCGTAAGGATTATTTATATTTTTGGACCTGAAGTTCCAAATAATTTTAACCCTAATCAAACTTGAAGTTTGAATATCATTGGATGATTGTTAAACGTCTAATGTTATGATATGAAGTTTTCATTATTTATAATTCGGGCCTGAAGTTCTCGAATAATTATACAATTGTGGAAATTTAATTTCTCCGTTCAAATTTTGGGACGTTGAGTACATAAATTATTTGAGCCTAAAGTGACAAATTTTGGGACGTTGAGTACAATTATACCTGAAGTTTTGATTGCCAATTTGAAAGGTTATAGATCAAGATTCCCCCGCATTATCATTGATTTGTGATATGAAGATTCATATTCAATATTTTGATCAAAAGTTCACAAAATAATTTTTGAATTGGGATATACGTCCCATGCTATTTATGTTTGTTTGGACTTGTAAATCCAACTAAAATGCGCGATAAATTAAAACTCGAAGTTTTGATCATTCGTAAGGTATGCGCCAAATATATTATTTTTATTGGGATTAGTTTCAAAATCAATTAAGTGTCCCTTTAACTATCACATTAATGGTTTCACCATTAAATTTTTGTCTCTTGACCTTTTTTTTTGGCTTCATTTAAGTGTTAACTTACTTTTAATGGTATTTAATTTTAACTCCTATTCCACATTTTAATTATTTAATATACATTTGGGCTTTGAAAATGCGTAGAGACTGTGAAAAAAAATTAAGTCTCTAATTTTTTAAAAAGGTTGGATTATTATTAGTCGGAGTTAATTAAAATATTTGTCACTTGTTTGAAAGATCTCTAATATTTTTAAATCTGATCAAAATTGAAGTTTTGATACTATAGGGTAGACAAAGTCCTTATACTTATCAAAAAAAAAATTTGAGACCCGTAGTTCTTAAAACTTTGGGACTTGGTTCCTTTGCATTACTTTTAGTGTTGGAAGCCAGAAGCTCACACTAGAGAAATTGTCTACTTTATACATGGGGTTATACAATACAACAATTAATGTTGTAGAATCACATAGTGTCATGAGCTGGAAGCTCAATGATCCTTATAATTTAATATTGGGTCATGACCAATTGGGTCACCCTGGATCAAACATGTTGCGTCGAATCATAAATAACTCATATGGGTCCCCAACGTCATTTGGGAATATATGTTGGTTATTATTCGTTATCAATTATTTGTTATATTGAGCCACTGACACGTGATAGATTTACCGCTAAATTTATGAATTATTATTTTGATGTGACACTCTTCCCGCCGTTAGGGGGAGGAAAGAATGTACCAGAAGTACAGTCTGTTCCTGAAGAACGATGAGAATTAACATGTAACACTTCCACTTTGTCTCATCTAGACCCCCGTACTGCTCAATGTGTGCATGAAGTGAAAAATGATATTGCAACATCAAATGTCACATGGACTAGTTGCAAATGTGCTTGCCAAAACCACTATCCCATAAGGATAAAATAAATTCTCGCAGCAAATAAATTCATTGCATGCCAGAAGCGTGGCAAACCTATAGGTCCCAACTATTTGACTCCATGGAAGTGGAGATTAAATAAAAAAAAACATGTCAAAATAACGCTCTAGAAGAGGTTATATGTAACACTCCGGAAGAGGTTGTGAACAAAATATCCACTTTCTCAAAAACTCCAGAAGAGGTTATTATCTATGAAAAGACACAAGTCCCTAAAGTGACTATAAAGCCCTTGAAGTTGGCAATGGTACCTAATATTAAATGAGATCTCTATCTTTTATAGATAGACAAGAGAAAAGTGGGATAAACAAAGATGATCATCGATGATATAATTATATATGTTGTAGTTACACAAAATCAAAGGGCAATGATACTAAAAACCCACGTACTATGAATGAATGTCGACAAATAATATATTGGCCCAATTATGAAAATGCCATGATGGCATAATTCGAGTCTCTTGATATACGTGGTATATTTGGACCTATAGTAAAAACCCCAAAATATGTTAACCCTAAAGGTTACGAATGGGTGTTTATAAGAATGTGAAGTGTTAAAACTCACCAAAAGTTCATAATTTATGGCACAAGGTTTCCTGAAGGAACAAATTTGATTATATAAGAACATACAATCCCGTTTCGACCTTAAGTACTTTCAGATATATGACTAGCTTAGAAATTTTTAATTTTTATAATATGCGATACTTGTGAATATTATAACTGCTTATATATACGGGACTTAGACAAAGAATACATATAAAAATCCTAGAAGGATTTTCATTGCCTAAAGCAAAGATAAGAAGTACGTACTCAAATGCAGTAAAACGTTCATTGTACAGTAGGCAATCCAAATGGATATAGGTACAACCGTCTTAGTAAATATTTGCCTAAGGAGGAGAGTGAAAACAATCATATATTAAAATGTACCATTATAAAATATCTTTAATAGATGTGCTCCTGAAGAGCTCAATTGAAATGAAATCCTTAACTGGATATGCTCCTGAAGAGATCAATTGAAATGAAATCCTTAAATGGAATTGAAATGCAATCCTTAAATGGAATTGAAATGAAATCCTTAAATGGATATGCTCTTGAAGAGATCAATTGAAATGAAATCCTTAAATGGATATGCTCTTGAAGAGATCAATTGAAATGAAATCCTTAAATGGATATGATCTTGAAGAGCTCAATTAAAATGCAAAATATCCAAATAAGAAATTCAAAATGAATGACCTTGGGGTAACAAGTCTTTGTCTCGGCCTGCAGACCGAGCACATTTTATGTTAAACTCATATCCATTAGTCAAATGTATTGAAAAGTCCTGCAAATGCATTAAGCATACAATTTTAGTATACCCATGGTCTCCGGTATTTGGATATTATACTATCCTAAAGAGGATGACAAAAATAAATTTGGTCCTTAAGTACCATATATGCATTTTATTATAGTATTTGGTCCAGAAGTACCATACTTGTACGTTATTGGTATATTGATATATATAAAACCATGCATGATATTGGATATTATAATTATAGTCAATATCTTGGCAGTAAATAATTATCATTAACTTGCATATCATGGAACTAATATCAATCATATCATATCATATTTTTATCTAACCCTCTACGTCCAGTTAGTTATATAGATGCAGGTTATCTCTAGAGGAATAGTCAAAGAAATCATGACTTGCCTCAAACAACATATGTTCCTACTATTACTTATGAAGAATAGTTATGCAACACACAAACTTCAGAAGAGTTATGCTATTAGTTACATATTCATCCCTCTTCACCCATGTCTTATGGAAGTCGATCTTATGAAGAAACACGAAGTAACAGCGGATCAAATCTATTCACCATGTTAAAGAAACATTTCAGAAGATTGTATATGAAACTGATATGCATCAACTCATCCATCAGACAAGTATCATAATCAGGGGGAGTATCCAATCAAGGAGGGCATTTGATAAGGGGGAGAATCTAAGAACATGGTGTTTTGGACATATGCATGTTGTACTCTTTTTCCTTTAACTAGGTTTCTTCCCATTGGGTTTTCCAGTTAAAGGTTTTAACGAGGCAACACTAAGCGTGTCCAACACCGATTAAATGATCACAAAATTTCTACTCTTTTTCCTTCACTTTGGTTTTTTCCCACTGGGTTTTTCCTTAGTAAGGTTTTAATGAGGCAAGAATCATTGAATGGTGGATATGGTGTACATCCAAGGGGGAGTGTTATAAATATTGTATTTATCCTATTTAAGTGGATGTCCACTCCTATTAGTGTTGGGATAAGAATACATTAAATGTGCAACCACCTAAGACCTAAGCTACTATAGGTGGTTTGGTGAGACGCATTTAATGGAATTTAATCTCTACCATCCATCTCATTATCAATCCAATGGATGTGGTGAAAGCCAAGAAGCTATAAATAGGACCCTCTTGTGAAGGATTAAAGACAACAATTAATGAGAACTCTTCTTCTCTCTATATACTTCTCTCTATTCTCTCTATGCTCCTTTATTTTACAATATATCCTGCATATTTGTAGAAGTGAGAAGGAGAATATATAAGGACTCCGTAACTATGTGGGGACATTATACCTTTTTTGTTAAATGTAATTCATTAAAGCATCAAATGAAAAGCAAAGGCCAATAGAAACGGGACTCACGACAAAGGCCAAAAAGGAAAGAAACCTAAAAATTACAAGAAATCAAACGTACTAGAACCCAAACAACCAAGCCCAAACTCAGAAATGAAGAATACCTAATTAACAAACGCAACACAAAACATGTATGGATGATTGTACATGAAAAACACAACCAAAAAGTAAACAAAAAAGACTGAACAAAGCCACGTGAATACCCCTGACTATCCATCCAATAAGAAAACAACACAAAAAATCCATGTCAGACACAACAACTTCCAAAAGATACTCAATATCTTTCAGATCTCTCAAATTCCATTAGAGACCAAACAAAAGCAAAAGCTATCAGCACTTATAAACTCGGCAAACCCTAAAATACAGCCTTTAAATGAGCATAATCGATCCAACCACCATCATCATGGAGATGAATACCATACCTACACAACAAGATGCTTAAAAACACAAAGTGGAGGAGACTCAATAAGAATCTCAAGAAACCAAAATGAAGGCCATGAACAAACAAAAAAATCTCAAGACAACTACTTCGGAGATTAGTTAGAAGAAATCTACCAGCCCACAACTACTAGAAGTAGAAAACACCCAAAACTATGCATGCAACATCAACAATAATAAAAGAGACTAACATCCAGAATAAAGAACAACACTAGGCCAAATCTACAACAATAGTATAAATCGCAGTTGAATATGTGCCACACTGGAAACCACATGCAAGTAATGAACCTTGAATTCAAGATAAGTACCCAACTAAAAACTCATTTTCATTAAAATAAGAGATGACCCTCAATTCATATTGAAATCTCATCACTATATGCAGGGGCCTCAAGGAAATCTACCAGCCCGCAACTATTGGAAGTAGAAAACACCCCAAAACTTTCCTTGTAATATCAACCACCATGAAAGAGGATAACAACATCAAGAAGAAAAAAACAATAGTAGACCAAATCAACAACAACGATACAAATCACAACTAAAATAGACCAATAGACTGCCACAATGGAAACCATACATAGAAGATGAACCTTCAATTCAAGATAAGTATCCAACTGGAACACCTTTTCATTAAAATAAGAAGTTAACCCTCAACTCATACAAAAATATCATCACAATATGCAAGGGGCACAAGGAGACAATCGATGGAATTCCAGTTAGAATCAAGCATCAACAACCCAAACAATGCACCTATGGACATCCAATACATAAAAAAACTACTATTATGTCTTTAGATTACTTTCATATATTCCCTAATATTTTATAATTTCCCAGATTTTCAAATTTCTACAAATTTTTGGCGAGTTTAAAGTAGTACTCTGAACTTAATTTCGATATTAGCTACTACTTTGTTTGCCTCCCCCTATTTATTTTTAGATAATATAGAATTTATCTCTGTCCATATATTATATGTAGTAACAACAAATGCAAGCTTCACAATGTTAGAATTATAATTATCTTCAACATGAACTAAATTATGAATCTGTTGATTGATATTCTCAACCAGTTTAGTAGTTCAACATTGCATAAAAATTCATTTCCATATTTGGTGAGAAAAGTAACACTCAAATAATAAATATTGGGCATTTTCAACACCATTATGACAGTATACATCTATTACTGTCAATAGCTCCCCATCTTGATAATTTATCTCTAGTCCACGGGCCATCGTTTCATATCCTCCACATGAGAAAAACACATTTAAGGAAATCTGTAATTCCCCGGTTCAAATTAATGGGTTACCCACAGTCAAACGGGTTCGACCCATGCGTTAGCTGTGAAGTGAATTGAAACAAAATATATAATGTTACTAATACAGTTTTATTTCAATTATTTTTCGCTGTTTAGCATGATATTCTAATTTCAAATTAAACTACGAGATGGATCCCTAAAAAGTGTCCCCAGAACCAAGCATATGGAGCTACTAACATAAAATAAAAGAGAGTATTGTGACACCCCGCATATTTAAATATCAGGTGATCAGTCCTCTACTAAAATAAAAGAACAATCTTATTTGGTTCATTCTTAGCATCACCATCAATTTTTTTTATTACTGACCACATATTATTTAAATAAGTCGGTGCCAAAAATTATCTTTCATTTAAAAGTCAACAAATAAATCATTAACTAAAACCAACACGATAATAAATCTAAATAACCAATCACACCAGTATAGGAGTCTTAAAATCATATAATAAAACCTAAACACCAAATAAACCATCAATTATTGAAATCCAAAACAACATTTGAATTCATTTATCATTAAGAGTAACTAGATTTGGAAATAAAGGGGCAACACACCCAATTAATAACCAAAGTAAAGAACCTATTGCAGAATACAATAAGTGAAGCAGCTACTAAGTGACCTGTAAGCCTCCACATCTTCTGTAGTTTCGTGTCCCTGGAAAGAATAGTCATCCATTGCATCCCTGTGGCTGGACACCTAAAAGTTTTAGGAAAATAAATTAACACGGATCAGAGCCCAAAACCTTTTAATAACATTTGCAAGTATTTAAAATGCATAATAAATATGCATTACAACTTTATATACTGAAGTCAATGTCGCACTCTCATGGGATACTCCCCACCTCCCTATTATAGTGCACACCTAGCGCATACATCTTAACCTACCTAGTTACACAACCCACCTAAATAGTCATGTTGCTAATCTCACCAGTACCCTACTCTAACACGAAGAATATCTATTGTTTATTTCTTAGCTTGTTTACTCATTAGCTTAATTAATCATATCATCATCAATCATTCTTATAACTTCACTCCTGTTATTTATAAACATCCACACTTAAGGTTTTAAGCTCAAGTATAATTAACTACATTATTATATACCTAATGAGACACTACAATAAACTCACACATGTTCACTCTTAATGTGTTAAGCCTGTATATAATTAACTTTACTTTTATATACGAATTGAGATATTACAGTAAACATAAATATGCTCACTCTCAAGGTGTTAAAACCGTATATAATTAATTACACGATTATATATGTAAATATATACCACAACAAACATACATATGTTGCGTATAGTCTCCATCCCCCGAGTAATAACTCATTAGATGTCGCCATCCCCCAGGTACTAACTCATTTGATGTCACCATCCACCAAGTAATAACTCATTAGATGTCTCCATCCCCCGAGTAATAACTCATTGGATGAGAGTATCAGTAATGTTATCTTTATCCAGGGCATGCTCATCCCATCTTAGTTATCAAAAGTCGGACTCTCACATCGACTCAATAATACCACAAACGTATTGGAGGCAATCACAGTCCTTCGATAGTGGTCCCTAACCATACCCTAATCGTCTCACTTCAAATATAAATCATACAAATATAAACATGGCGCTACAACTTGGGGACTAAACTTACCCTTATTTCACTGTCATGGAAGATCACCCACATCGTGCAAGCTCCACTGATCGTACTACAGGAGTATGTTCATACCAATATCAAACACACAGATATTATTGCATTCGTGTGTATATATATATATATATATATATATATATATATATATATATATATATATATATATATATATTCCTAGACTCTTAATTTATATAAGTTCACACCAATAAAATAAATAAAGTAGAATAACCCTGCTAAAGTGATCGGACTTTCCCAGCCAGTCCGTCATATAAATTAGGTCAATTTATAACATATCATCACCCCCCTAAAACACTTGGACTTTCCCAACCAACCCATACATCAATTATTTCTGAATTATTCTCTTCCAATTCATTATTTAAAAATTCTCTTTAATTGTCTCTCAGACAATTTCTAAATAAATTTCGATTACCCTATCATCCCAAGGTAACGTAACACCTCTTATAAGTACCCAAAACTGTACATTTTATTCCCCGAATAGACGTACTTTGGTTGCTAATTCTCTGCAATTTGGGTCTTATGCGCTTTATTGTTGATTTTGTAGGTCGAATGCCCGTTGCGATGTTCAAATGCGTATTTCAAGGCAATTGTGCAGATTATGGAGCTAATTAACCTTGTCCAATACCCTAGCCTACCCTAAACCGACTTAAACTTGTCCCAAACCATGTGTGTGTTTATTTTGTCCCATTTTATTTTATTTGTGTCATTTTTTAGGGCTTATTTTATTTTATTGAGTCATGTATATATTTTTAGGATTTTTAGCGCATCGTGTATTAGTTTTTACATTTACTTTTATTTTTCTTAGTTTTTAGTTAGTTTATTATTATTATTTCATTTTCTATTTCTATTTTTTATTTTATTATTATTATTATTATTTTTTTAATATGTTTTTATTTTAGTTATGTTTAGTTTTTTTAGATTTTGTATAGTGTGTCGTGACGTGTCATTTTTATTTTCATTGATTTTTATTTTGTTTTATTTTAATTTTTTAGGGGTCATGAGTTAAACACACACACCCTCTCACACCTAATTACCCTACAACCCACTCACACACAAAACACTCCCTCACCCACACCCAACTCATCCTACACCTCACTACACCACAACCCTTACCCAACTCATCTTCAACCTCCCATCCACTTACTTTTTCTCTCGTCCATTAACAAGAAAACAAAACTCCACCATCATCTACCATCCAAAATCCATCTAAACCACCAAACTTAATCCGTACCCTCATCCTCGTCCCTGACCCGACCACTAATGGCCAGCCAAGACATGCCCCTACTTCGGCCGCTTATGCCACTCTACCAAACTCCCATACCTGGAGCTTCAACCGTCATCCATTCTACCTGCTATTCCACCCCCCGATCTGCCTCGGCGTCTACCCAAGCAGCAAACCCGGCGTCGATGGCATCCCACCAACCCCATCTCGACCCTACCTCCAAGAACCAAACCCATAAACCATTTACACCACCTCCGGAACTCTTGGCCCAAACTCGTAAGAAAAAACCAGCCCGGTCGCGACCCCGTCGCCGACGATTCAACCATTTACCCGGTGACCCTCAGCCTTGAACCCGGTACCAAAACCCGTCGTCCCCATGTAGACCCGATTTTGATTTCAAACCCATTCATAACCCTCCAACCCATTTCACCCATTTCACACCTCACAATACACGATTTCACCTGTTAACAAACCAAAAATGAAAGCCAAACCCATTTATCCCACATGCTTAAAAAACCCACTTAACCCTCTTATTACCCATATACCCTCAAATCCCCTTTTTACCCATTTCCTATTATACCCTTTTTAATCATATCTGATTTTGTCACCCAAATTCCCTTGATGTGGATTGATACCCTTACTTACTTATACACTTGAGTTTGTTATATTTTGTAGGTATTTTGAGGTTTTGATTAACTTGCACTACACCAAAAGCAGTAATTTTGCACACCCTGATATTAAAAATTCGGCATTGTTTTAAACTGTGCAAAATTCTGGTACAGTTTAATGACAATTTAGTACACTTTAAAACAGTGCCAAACTTTGGCACTGTTTTAAAGTGTGCCAAAATTAAGAATGCTTGACTATGGTATAAAAAACCTTAAAATTTGGCACACTTTAGTTTCCCTCTTCTCTCTCCTCCCTCATCTTCTCCTCCGCTCCCCCCTCTCTCGACCAGAAACCCAATCCCTTTGACCTGGAGTTGACGCAACCTCCCCCCCCTCACTTTGATGCAACCTCTCCATTTCCTCTGACCTCAAGCGCAGTAGCGGCAAGGTCCACCTTAAGGTTGTTGGTCAGCCTTTAGCTCCGACAAGTAAAGTCCACCTTAAGGCTTGTAGGAATCGGTATTTTGTGGAATCCCCATTTCTAGAGGCAAGATTTCTAGGCCTTTCTTAATTTTGGATATTGTAATGGATAGAGAAATTGGATTCTTAGTTCTTGATACCAATGATTATATGCAGGTATTAAAGAAGTTTCTTAAGGATGAAGTTATATTTCGAGCTAGGCTTTCATCTGAGGTCCGTGTTTGTTGTTTTTTCCCTTCCTCAAATTATTATCTATTGTGTCTGAGTTTTGTTCGTTCTTTATTTTTTCATTGTTTGACTTTTTACTATTACGTTTTTGTGTAGGGGGTGACTGACGGAGTCATAGTTAGCAAATCAATGGGTGAAATCGAAGGTGCACATGATGAGTTGCTGAATGAAGCACAATTGGTAGTTGTAGCCAAAAAGAAGGAAGCTCATTCATATGAAGTTGACCCTGCTCAGGTAACTTAATACAAAACTTGGAAATTTAATGGAACTAGGTTATTTGTGTTAACGGGATAGAAGCGAACATGGGAGACTTTTTGTAGATGAATATAAACTAGAGATGCATTAAATATATTAAAACTTATGTTACCATAAGAAAAATCTAGTGGTGTGTGTTAGTAACGAATCCCGTCATGGGCATGTAATGCTTGGGGGGTGGGGTAGTCAATTGTAATTTCTTTAGGTTCTTGGTGGTTTATCCCAGTTCAATGTGGTCACCCCATTTGGAATTATCGTATTTGGAATTTACATAAAATCGTGTAAAAATTTGTTCAATATCTCTTATATAACGTTGGCTGTAGTATGAAAGGCATTGCAATAATTGTTCAGATGAAAAGTGAGACCGAAGGTAGAGGTAGAGATATCAAAGCATATTGGGGCTATTGTAGTAAGTTAATTTTACATCTCAACTTGAAAATATGAAGTAGCGCTGCTTGCCAAATGCATTAAACTATCCCATGCTGGAGGAATATGACTTCAGGGAATGACACTGTGAGTTGTTTCTGTTAAATAACGTTTTTTTTACCTGATGCAATAGTATATTAGAGTTTCAATAATATTTTCTTCGTTTGTTGGTCAATCCTGACCTTGACATGGAGTTGAAGCCTCAAGCACAACCACGACCTTATCAAGAAAAGATTCTTAGTAAGATGTTTGGAAATGGTAAGGTTACTTATGCCTAGATGGTTTATTTCTTGTGCATATGAACGTGCACGTGCTTTTCTACACGTCCAGATTCTAACCATTGCATTTAAATTGATCAATCATGGTTCTTTGAAATGAAGCTTCGATATAGGCGCATCGCTTTAAACCTAATAAATTCAAGAAACTGTAACATCAGCGATGACACTTATTCTGCAGATGCCTCCCTTCCCACCCCCAAGGATGGGGTGAATTCTCTATTTTCTCAAAAAATAGGTACTCATAAATTATTGCCTTAAGATTGAAGGAGGTTCTAATTAAATTTCTATTTTTTATTAATTTTAAATCATTCAAGTTACTCCAAAAATGTTTATGCATATTTTTTGGAACGTAGTCTGTAATTTAGGTATGGTTTCGAAACTTAAGCTATCACACATTGAAAATAAAGAAGCATTATACATACAAAATTATAACAACTGTACACACATTTATGTGTGTTAGATTTGATCAAAAATTAGACAAATGTGTTATTTAAAAAGTGGAAAAGGTACAAAATACCGCAAAAGGTTGGTGAACAAGCCACAAGCATAAAACTGAAAAACTAGATACAAGAGAAAGAACAGGAAAAGAGTAAAATTAGTTAATGACAACTCTATAAAAAAGTAATTTCCTTCCTGTTAGCTTATTATCTTCAAATGTTCTAGAATTCTTTTCCAATCACATGGCAAGATTATACATCTCCACAAACATTTAGATCTCGTTATCTCTCTCTCTCTCTCTCTCTCTCACACACACACACACACACACACACACACACACACACTCTATCTCTCTCTCTCTCTCTCTCTCTCTCTCTGATACGACCAGTCCAGTGCAAGGAGCTCCCGTCAAGATAGAAGGAGAGATCCCTCCATACCCATCTATCTAATGAATTCATTCTGAAGAAACCTCACAAAGTTGCAATTAGGCAAAATGTGGTCCACACTCTCCCCTTCCTCGCTTAAAGTTTTCCAAAAATGAGATAGTCCATACGAGGCTTCTTATGTTGGTGGAAGTCACAAGATTTAATCTCCTTTTGATGACCAATTGTGCAAAGACTTGAATGAATGTAAATTAACTTTTCAGACCACCAAAATATCAAGTATGACTTGTATGAAAGGCATTAAGAGAGATGCCCCTCCCAAACTCTTCTGTATAATGATCCTAAAGATAAAGAGAATTTTGTTTGCAAGAGTTAATAAAAAAATGAGTTCATCAAATTCTTTATTGTTGAGATTTTTCTTGAAGAATAAGTTCTAAGAATACTAGAATGAAGAACTCCAATTAACCGAAGACTCAAAGATGGTGTCATGGCCTTTATCAGAATATATATGCTTCTCACTTTCTGCAATTAGCAATAACTATTTTGCGGATTTCATGAAATCTGTTTCATGTACCTTTACATGGAATATTGGGTCATGGCTATAGTGGACAAAAAAATGAGCCTAGTCTAAGAAATGTACAAGGGGGCCACTCAACCCAGTAATATTCCTCCCCCAAATATAAATCCCCCACAACTTAGTGTATGGATTTAAGAAAGGAATTGAATCCTTGAGATATAAGATCATGTGAATATTGGAGAGTAGTTCCTTATTACCACTCGAGAACCCAATTATTAGCAAGAAGACCGTATTTAGTTTTAATAATCGAGTACCCGTATTTAGTTTGAACTCGGGTCATCCGTGGAGCGTTAAGGAAAATTCACCCGTCCCACGATAAAAATAATGAACAAGTGATAAGCTAACAAGATGAAAGGGTTCCTTGGAAGAGGGTGAGAAAACAAGAGCGAGTAACTCGAGAGGAAGATGACCACCACTGAGTGAGATACAGTAATGAGTAAAGATAAAGTAATAGTGGAGTCCCAATAAATATATGTAACAAATGACAAACAAGTAAGTTATTATCCAGTCATTTGGGGTAAATGTTCGAGTTATGTATAGACAAGAATTTTGCAAAAAATGTTCTCTTATAAAGAATGAAGAGTGTGTTAAGGTTGTCTGAAACATTAGTTAGTAGTGGAGTGCGCTTATATGCTCTACCATAGCATTTAATTCATTATGAGCTTGAATTAATGAGGAAGGTGACTTGCTCGGCACCGATAATTGAGCAAGGATAACAGAGCCTATGTTGTAAGTGAACCGCCAAGCACAGGGATAAGCATTGCTAATCGTGTGATATATCATGTGGGTGCATGTGTGTGACGTGAAGGACTTGTCCCATAAAAGATCCCTTGTGCGAGAAACACCGTTGTTCGGTCGAGAGTAGTTCCTCGTGAATTTGTGTGATAAAGTAAGATTCAAGTGATCCTAATGTTGTTTCTATTGATTACTCGCAAAGGTTATTCTATCTAACTTGTTTCATTTCTAGCCTCCAATCCAATACCCTTAGGTGTCCCATGGAGCACTCGCAAAATGCTTGATTCATCGAGCACTGCCTCCGCCTGAGCTAGGTGGAATTTAGCACATGTGACTTGCCTGTAACTGTTGAGAAAGTGGTACTTTGTTTACACAGAGGATAGTAAGTGGACTTAAGCCTCTTCTACATAAACACTTTAGATTGTTTGGACATAACTAAACCGGTAAATGCACTAGTAAGGAGGAATGTTAGAATTAACATAGACAATAATTCTTGGAGAAGGTATCAAATTTTTCTTAGATTTATACCTTGGAGAAAGACATACTAGCTTGTGATGTATGAATCCCAAGTATAACTGAATGACAAAGCATAATACATATCGCTGACCTCAAGTAATTGGGACAAAGATTTATGCATTGGGTTATTGGGCACTGTTTATTGCTCGAGGAATTTTCTACCTTTATTGCACTAGATATACATTATTCACATATATATGCTTTTAGATTATTCTATTGCTTTCATTTTGGCCATACTATGTACCAACTCATGAAGACACACACAAGTGTGAAAGTATTATTATTCATGTAATTTATCATGCTATTTTCTAATTCTTAGGTGTATTGATGCTTATCTATTCTTAGTTATTTTTTTTCTTGATATTGCAGGCAGAGAAAGTTCTGGTATTATTATTCTACCAAGTGGTGTAGGAAAATCTTTAGTGGGTGTCTCTGCAACCTACCGAATATGAAAGAGCTTCCTTTGTTTAGCGACAAATGTTGTTTCCATAGATCAATGGACTTTTCAGGTCTAGTTATGGTCAAGCATTCGAGATGACCAAATCTGTCGTTTCACATTTGATAGCAAAGAGAGATTTCATTGCAATGTTGGGGTGGTTGTCACCACTTACAACATGATTGCTTTTGGTGTTAAATGATCCAAGGAATCTGAAAAGATTATCGAAGAAATTCGAAACACAAAGTGGGGATTACTTCTCATGGGCGACGTATATATCTAGTTGTATCAAATTTGATTTTTCATATTCTAAATAATGTGAAAATGGAATTATATTTGCATGCATAATGTTTTCTTCTTATGTATTGATATCTGTTCAGGTGCATGTGGTTCTTGCTCACATGTTTCGAAAGGTCATCAGCATTTCCAAGTCTCACTACAAACTTGGGTTAACTGGTATGCTGTTGATAATGTATAGGGTTATTATCTTTTTGTTCTTTGACCCCATTTGTTTTGCCACATTATGTTTGGACCCCATAATTTCCAGTTCTTGGATCCCAAAGTAGTCGTTACTACTCATATTGAATTGCAAAAAAAAAATCACAAAGAAATGTGATGAAGTTAAATGGGGCCAAATTTCAATTAGCCCTTATATATGTGTGTGTGCGTGCGCGCGTCCCAACAGTTAGACTTCACCCTTTTGTGGTCAAGTGTGAATGGGTTTAAACTGCAGCTACACTTGTAAGAGAGGATGAAAGGATTACCAATTTGAACTTTCTCATTGGTCCCAAATTATATGAGGCAAATTGGTTGGATTTAGTGAAAGGGGGATTCATTGCAAATGTACAATATGCTGAAGTGTGGTGTCCAATGACGAAGGAGTTCTTCTTTGAATAATTGAAGAGAGAAAATTCTAAGAAGAAGCAGGTTAGTTGGTTGAAAAAGGGATTTTGTTTTCAATGTTTAGTTTTGTGTTTTTTCAAAACTTCTGCTCAGTTATTTTCTATACTTACTGACAAAACTTATATCCTCAAAATTTTAATTTTTGGAATCTTTAACTTACGTCATCGTAATTGGATGGCCCTTCTATATCGAATCCTAATTTTGTATTTTGAATTGAAAAATTATCGATCTTAGCGATCAGTAAACATAAAAGAAATTATGAATTTGACTGTATATTTAAAATCTCTTGGTTTGTTTTTTGACATTTGGAGAAGTGTTTTACTTCTAGTTATAGTATTCCCTCCTCCCTATCTCTCTGATGTGAATATACAATTATCTCTATACTCTCAAATAAATTGAATTGAATACAATGGTTTGTCAATGTCCTTATTTGTAATAAAAACTAGCTAGAGACCTAAATCTTACAAATAACTAATAGATAAACCTATTACTAATGACTCCAATTAAGAGTTCAAAGTAAAACTAATTACCTATGGAAAACTAATTGATAATAACAGATTAACAAAATGAAAAGAAGTCGGTCTCTTCTCGCCTCTCCTGGGTGAACAACCTCCAAGGGGGAGCCTCTGTACCCATCATTCTATCTCTCTCTCCCTCTCTCATGTTTGTGGGTGGACGGCATGTTATTATTTGTATTTTTAATGCTTTCTTATTAGTAACTAAATGAATATTTCTTTAGAACATTCTAGAGTAGGCTAGATGAGTTATGAATGGTGATGCCATAGCTTTGAACCGTTAGGCCTATGAAATCACCCATGGTGATGCAAAACAAGTCATTTGAAGGTGAAAACCCAAACCAACCCCCAAATGTCCCCATAAGAGGCATGGACACCTCGCACGGGACCAATGTAAGTTGTACGAACTGACAGCATAGTCAGTGCCTCTCGGTTTGAGAATATGATGATAATTTGAAAATATATCAATTAAGCTTAAAAACAAGCTCTTAAAGGGTGAAAATCCAAACCAGCCCCCAAACGGCCCCGTAAGAGGCACGAACACCATGGATGGGACCAATGTAACTTTTATGAACTGACAGCATAGTCCCGGGTCTCCCGATTTGAGAATATGATGATAATTTCAAAATACATACATTATGCTTGAAAACAACCCGTTTGAGGGTTAAAACCCAAACCAACCCTCTAACGACCCCCTAAGAGGCACGAACACCTTGTACGGGACCAATGTAAGTTGTACGAACTGACAGCGTAGTCACGGGCCTCTCGATTTGATAATATGATGATAATTTAAAAATATATCGATTAAGCTTAAAAACAAGCCCTTAAAGGGTGAAAACCCAAACTAGCCCCCAAACGGCCCCGTAAGAGGCACAAACACCTCGCATGGGACCAATGTAACTTGTACAAATTAATCGCGTAGTCACGGGTCTCCCAATTTGAGAATATGATGATAATTTCAAAATACGTAGATTATGCTTAAAAATAAGTCGTTTAAGGGTGAAAACCCAAACTAGCCCCTAAATGGCCCCGTAAAAGCCACAAACACCTCGCACGGGACCGATGTAAGTTGTACGAACTGACAGCATAGTCACGGACCTCTCAGTTTTAGAATATTGTGATAATTTGAAAATATATTGATTAAGCCTAAAAACAAGCCCTTAATGGATGAAAATCGACACCAGACCCCAAACGGCCCCGTAAGAGGCACAAACACGTCGTACAAGATTAATCTAACTTGTACAAACTAACCACGTAGTCACGGGTCTCCCGATTTGAGAATATGATTATATTTTCAAAATATGTATATTAGGCTTAAAACAAGCCATTTAAGGGTGAAAACCCAAACCAACCCCCAAATGACCCCGTAAGAGGCACGAACACCTCGTACGGGACTAATGTAAGTTATACGAACTGATAGCGTAGTCACGGGCCTCTTGGTTTGAGAAAATGAAGATAATTTGAAAATATATTGATTAGGCTTAAAAACAAGCCCTTAAAGGGTGGAAACCCAAACCAGCCTCCAAATAGCCCCGTAAGAGGCACGAACACCTCGCATGGGACTAATGTAACTTGTACGAACTGACCGCGTAGTCACGGGTCTCCCCGTTTGAGAATATGATGATAGTTTCAAAATAAGTAGATTATGCTTGAAAAAAACTCGTTTGAGGGTGAAAACCCAAACCAGCCCCCTAACGACCCTGTAAGAGGCACGAACACCTCGCACGAGGCCAATGTAACTTGTACGAACTGATCGCATAGTCACGGGTCTCCCAGTTTGATAATATGATGATAATTTCAAAATACGTAGATTAGGTTTAAAAATAAGCCGTTTGAGGGTGAAAACCCAAACCAGCCCCCAAACGGCCCCATAAGAGGTACGAACACCTCGCACGGGACCAATGTAACTTGTACGAATTGACAGCGTAGCCACGGGCCTCTCTATTTGAGATTATGGAGATAATTTCAAAATATATCGATTAAGCTTAAAAATAAGCCCTTAAAGGAGTGAAATCCCAAACCAGTCCCCAAACGACCCCGTAAGAGGCACGAACACCTCGCACGGGACCAATGTAACTTGTACGAACTGACCGCATAGTCACGAGTCTCTCGGTTTGAGAATATGACGATAATTTCAAAATACATTGATTGCGCTTGAAAATAACCCGTTTGAGGGTGAAAACCTAAACCAACCCCTAAACGGCCCCATAAGAGGCACGAACACCTCGCACAGGACTAATGTAACTGCACGAACTGACAGTTTAGTCGCGGGTCTCCCAGTTTGAGAATATGAAAATTTCAAAATATGTAGATTAGGCTTGAAAAAAAGCCGTTTGAGGGTGACAACCCAAACCAGCCCCCAAACGGCCCTGTAAGAGGCACGAACACCTCGTATGGGTCCAATGTAACTTGTACAAACTGACAGCGTAGTCACGGGCCTCTCAGGTAGTCATAACTTGCATAAGATTTTCAATTTTAGAATATAATAATAATTGCCACTCCTATATGTAATTTTTTAGCTTGAGTAAGCTTTTTTTTTATAAATTACTTGGTTACAAATATCGTATCTTTTTTGTATCCTATTTTTTTTGTAGGATAACATTTTATCGTTAGCATTTATTCATGGGGAACACATGGAGAACTCAATGGTTTACTACAAGGGGTTTGTTCATGATTCTATTTTTTTGTGTTATGGTCGTGCGGGATTTTGTAATTTTATTGTAAACTTTTATAGCCGTGCGGGCTTTTGTAAGTTTATTTTTTATATTTTGTGGCCGTGCGGGCTTTATGTTATCCCGGTTTTATATTAACATGTTTTAGAATGTCTAGAAAATAGAGGAAACTCTGGCCAATTTTTTTTTGGTCCGTAAACTACTATAGACTTGTAATATTTTGAAGTTTGTATGTACATTAGTTTATCAACAATGTCCAATATTTGCAATTTGTGAATTTTCTTGTTTTCAAATAATTTTTTTTTCTTTTATCCAAAAATTTGGCACAGTTCAAAATCGTGCCAAAAGTGTATCAAATTTTGGCACGGTTTTGAACTCTGCCAAAAGTTTATCAAAATGTGCTCAATCTGGCGCAGTTCAAAACTGTGTCAAAAGTGTGTCAGGAATATCAAATTTTGGCGCGGTTTAAAAGTGTGCTAGAAGTGTTCATGTTTGGTTAAATTTGGCACACTTTTAAACTGTGCCAGAAAAAAATGGCAATTTTGGAACACCTGATTCTGGCATCATTCAAAACCGTGCCAGATTTCATCTGGCACAGCTTTAAACCGTGCCAGATTTCATCTGGCACAGTTTTAAACCGTGCCAGATTTCTGTTTTGGCTTTAGTGTTGGCTTTCAACAACGACGACACACAAAAAGCAAAGTTATCAAATGGCTCCGTTGCCGGGGATACAGAAAGTTAAAGTTATCAAATGGCGTCGTTGCCATTCTTGGGAGCGTGAAGCACTCGGAGCGGATTTCAAATTGTAGTTCATTTATTTTTCACACTTTATTATTTTTTATCCCATTTTTATATTTGTAGAAGGCTTGTATTAGGATTTTTATCATTGCTTGTATTGCGATGAATAGAGACACCTTTATTTTATTTTTCATTTTCAAAATTATAATAATCGAAGACAAGCGTGATAGGGAAACCGAACAACGTAGAGAGAGGGCGTCCAAAGGCAAGGATTTAGAAGCCTCTCTACCTTGGGTTGGTAGGATTCCCGGGGCCGACTGAGATTGGCGTGATCTCCCCCCGGACGACTCAAATTTTTCGGCACCCCATGGCCTAAAGACCGTGGGAGGTATATTTATCAAACCCTCGCGCCTCTCCTGTTAGCGAGTCAATTATTGTGTGTGCTTGTGGGCTCTTACGTGATTTTATTCTCGCATTTATTTTCGAATGGTGTGATGAATTAATTGACTAAGACCTACACCTGGTCACTCACGAGAAGGGATTTCATCACCCGACTTACTCTCTTACGAATTGTGTGCTACCCTAGCCATCACTAAATTTAAAATCAATTTAACTAGGTAGCCTAATAGGAGAACATTTTTACGAAGGCGATCACAAAGAAAATTCCGTGAATTTTTATCGCCGTCGACTTAATTAAAATTTGACTACCCTTTCACTAAATATAAAGATAAAAATTGGCTATGTGCTAGTTAGGAATTCTTCTTGAGGTGTGTGTGTCCAATTTAATTTTTCGGTAGTCTGTTTTAGTTGGTTCATCCAAATCAAGAGTCCATTTTTTTCCCCACCTTTTCTTCAAAAAAATCAAAAAATATTGTTTTCCCTTTATTTTTCACAAACTCCAAAAATATTTTCTTCCATTATTTTTAGAAAATCCAAAAATATTTTTCTTTCCTTTTGAAAAAAAATTAAAAAAACTCCAAAAAATACTTCTCTCCACATGGCCGAAGAACGTCCCTTACATGACTACTTTGGTCATTTTCCATTGTCACGCGACACATATGAGACTGACCACGAGCTATCTCTTTATGATATTCTTAGTGGTTTCACCTCTTTCACGAGTACCGTTGATACTCATGCGTCGTCGACGCACGCATCTCACATTTCATCACCTCCGATGATGAGTGTCAACGCGTCACATGCTTTGCCGTGCACCCATTGTTCTTATGTCGATCACTTGTCCCATGAGTGTTCTTACTTGTCTTATCCCTATGAACCCACCATGGAACATGTGTATCCATATGACACTGTTCCGGAACCCACCTCGGCCTACTATCCCGATGTATCTAATACCGAGTTGTGTGATTACCGTAGTTATTCGTGGAGGCATGATCACCCTTCCACGCAATACGAATCCCAACCTGATGTTGTGGATCCTCACACGTTCCAACAGTCGTCATGGAAACCTTGTTCACCCATTCCCGGTTAGTTACCTCACTCTGCACCCACTGAATTTTATCCATTTTCCCATCATGAAAGAGATCCTTTCGTGTATGTTGAACTTGGCCCCACTACCCACACTTCATTTGAGTATTCTTCGTACACTCATGATAGTAGCGAGTTGTGTCCACCTCAACGACCACCACCCTTCGCTCCACCACCACCTTCATCCACATCCGTTCTCGAGGCACTCTTGCAACAATTTATCATCGAGCAAGAGCAAGCCACTAAAATTCAAACGCAAGCTGTCCAAAGGCTTGAACAATGATTAAATGAATTGGAGTGTGTGAGAGAGTCGGACATTTCCATGGATCCACCCATCATTGCAACCGAGTGTGATGATGACGTGTCCTCTTGTGACATAAATTTTGAGTGCGACCAGCCCTATCCTCCCGAGAATCTCGAAGTTGAGACCATTCTATGATTCGGGTCCCAATTTGATAATTATGTTGACTTACATTTCATTAGTGAGCTTGATCTGATCCCATTATATCCAAATGAACCCCACTTTAAGTTTCCTATTCCTATTCCCACTCCCATGATATCAAAAAATATGCCTGAGTCTACACCTATCAAACTTCACCCTTGTATTCCCGAGGAACCACTACATCACAGGTTAGCTTCGACTACGAGTGCTCAATATTTTTTCGAGATAAAATCTGTGATAGTTCCTACCTATCCGGATATGGATCATGTTCCACCATGATTGGCTCATATTGAGCCCAATATTTCTAGTGATCCCTCTATCTACGATCTTGGTGCCTCGTCTTACCCACCCACCACATTTACTGATGCTACTCTTATGGAGAAGTTGACCAGTCCATCTTTAGAAACCACACTCCCTTGTGAGTATTCCTTTACTCCTCTGAATGAGTGTGTGTCTCCCACGCTTGAGTTGGATCATCTTCCTACACCATTTATCCCACCCGACCCACCCATGGTCCCTTTCACTCCACCACCTGGTTAGGATCTTGATTTTACACATTTTAAGTTTTCATCCACATTTTTAGATCCTCACCTGAAACCATCCTCCATCATTCACGAGAGTATACGTGGTGATACTCTCCACTTCTGTGACACCGATCTTGTTACCCCATGCCCGCCACTCTCTTGTGGTGTTGATTTTCTCTCAAGAGATCTCCCTGGTGTGTCACGGCACGACCATTATTATCGTCCATTCATAAAACGGTCGTGTGATTTCTCTGAGGCCCAAACCATACATCTTACCAAAGCCTTTTTCCATCCCATACAACTTGAGCACCATGCTTATAGGTCCCTAGTCTCCCTCACCATTAATCTCAACAAGGCCCATGGTCGATACCTCTTCACCCTTTCCACCCTCACCCTTACCCTAATACCCACCTGCCCATGGTCCACCGATGCTTTGCATCGGGTGATGCACTTTGCCATACAAGTGCATTGACCCGTTTAGCCTCTATCCAACAAGACTGGCGCTTCAATATTGTTTGGGGGTGATCCTCATCACCCCAATTTTTTTGCCGCCCCGCGCTTTCATAGATCCTATCTTCAGGGTGAGATACCTTTGGTCTGGCTGAAGACATTAAACTTAGCGTTACCGAGAGGCAGCTTGTTGTTTCTTGTACTAGTCTCATCCTATTTGGGGGTGGTGTTTCACATCACCCAATGATTTGCCATGTTATAAACTTGTACACATTTTTCTCCTATCATTTATTCAGGTTTATTCTTGGCTACCTCTGTCCACTTCATGAGCGGTTGATTCTGGTAAACTCTTTCTTAACTTATGCTCTCAATTTTAAAAATCATTTTATTTAACATTGAGGACTATGTTCCTTTTTGTTTGGGGGTGGGGAATTTTATCAAAATCGTACCTCTTTTGAAAAAGTTTGATTTTTAAACCTGATTTTTAAAATTTCGTGCAGTTTCTTTCATCTCATTTATTGATGTGAATTTTCAATCATCCATCTTTTAAGTCTAGGAATCAAGCTAGAGGATTTTTTTTTTATAAATATCTTATGTAATACATAACAAGGCACGTTGCACCATGAATATCTAGACTCAACAAAAACTCGCGCACTTATCAAGTCACTATGGTTTAGAGTTAAAGAGTATTAGAATTCCCAATAGAACCTTAAGGATCACCAGTAGAGACTTTAGCTTGTGAGATTCGTTCCTTACACCTTTCAGAGAGTTTTATGCAATCTCCGAGACACAAGTTGATTCAACTTCGTTTGGATCCGCACTTTAATAGTTGTATGATCTCATTCTTCTTCTTTTTTGTCTTGATCACTGAGAATGACATCACTTTTGAGTTGTAAGAAACCCGTGTCTTGAAGTTTGTCCCGATCACTAGATTTTCTCCCATACACTTCACTCATCACACTCCCGTGATTTTCCATATCACATTTCCATTCACTCACCCATTACCTTTCCATATTATCCCCATCCATACACATACCCCACCACATTCATATATCATCCATTATTTTGAGAAAAAGAGTGTTGATTCCAAATGTTAAATGTCTTCATTGTCGGTTTGACAAGAGAGAGAAAAACAAAAAAAAAGGAAAAAAATAAAATAGAAAAATAGAAAAAAAGAGAAGAAAAAATAGAAAAAGAAAAAGAAAAAAAGAAGAAGAGAGTTTGGAGTTAGTAGTTAGTTTTGAAATAAAGACATTTCTGCCTAAAATGTATACACTCTTCTCGTTAATCCATCACATGTCCATCACTCATCATTCATCCATACATCACCATCCTAACTCATATCCCATCCTTCTTATTTCATTTCCCCCTCACCCATTACATCCATATTTTTCCCTAGGTGTTCGGGAAAATGAAAGTCAACGTGGTGAATAACTCGATGTTCTCACTATAGTGATTAAAATTCTTTCATGAGATCATTTTTCTTTCTAGTATGTTCATTATTTCTTATGTGTGTGAGACTTTTGAACTTGCTTACATTTACTCACCTCCTCACACAACAAGAGCGATACACTAACCCAAATCTCGAGAGTTCGTTTGAGAGAGTTGTATCCAGTGAGATTTAAAGTTGGATCGTTGATTCCGAAAAGGCAATCTAGGAATTACTCTCGTAATACTCGACCCGTTTTGACTGATTCACACTACACACATTGAGTTATAGGAAGGATGTGCCTTGTGTATTTACTTAGCTAAACTTTTTACACTTCTAGCTTGTATTTCTGAAATTATTTCTGAAATTATTTCTCTCACGATGGATTGTGCGATTATTCTATGTCTAATAAGAGAAATACTGCTGTTGCAAATAAGAATTTTGTGGGTATATTCCGTGCAAATCATGTAGGGCAACCTATATGTTTAAAGGCTTGTTACACATGCTAAGTGCAATCGCAAGTGCCCGCGAAAGTGGTACAGTTTTGGTTTCTCATCTTTCTCTTTCTCTCTATCTTATTGCTCGAGGACTAGCAATGCTCTGTTTGGGGGTGGTGTGATAAGCACCCAAAACTGTATATTTTTTACCCCGAATAGACGTACTTTAGTCGCTAATAATCGGCAATTTGGGTCTTATGCGATTTATTGTCTATTTTGTAGGTCGAATGCACGTTACGATGTTCAAACGCGTATTTGAAGGCAATTTTGCGAATTATAGAGATAATTAACCTTGTCCCATACCCTAGCCTACCCTAAACCGACCTAAACCTGTTCCGAACCATGTGTGTGTTTAGTTTGTCCCATTTTATTTTATTTGTGTTATTTTATTTTTAGGGTTTATTTTATTAGTTTGTTTTATTTTATTGAGTCATGTATATATTTTTAGGATTTTTAGCTCGTCGTGTATTAGTTTTTATATTTACTTTTATTTTTCTTAGTTTTTAGTTAGTTTATTATTAATTCATTTTCTATTTCTATTTTTTATTTTATTAGTTTTTATTTTTTATTTTTTTATATATTTTTATTTTAGTTATGTTTAGGTTTTTTAGATTTTGTATAGTGTGTCGTGTCGTGTCATTTTTATTTTGATTGATTTTTATTTTGTTTAGTTCAGTAAAATTTTTATTTTGTTTTATTTTATTTTTATTTTTAGTTTAATTTTTTAAGGGTCATGAGTTAAACACACACCCCCCTCGCACACCTAATTACCCTACAACCCACTCACACACAAAACACTCCCTCACCCACAACCAGCTCATCCTACACCTCACTATACCACAACCCTTACCCAACTCATCTTCAACCTCCCATCCACATAATTTATCTCTCCTCCATTAACAAGAAAACCAAACTCCACCACCATCTACCATCCCACATCCATCTAAAGCACGAACCTTAACACGTACCCTCATCCTCGTCCCTGACCCGACCACCAATGGCCAGCCAAGACACACCCCTGCTCCGTCCGCCTATGCATCTCTACCAAACTCCCATACCCTTATCTTCAACCGTCAACCCTTCTACCTGCTATTCCACCCCCGATCTGCCCCGGCATCTACCGAAGCAGCAAATCCGACGCCGACGGTGTCCCACCAACCATATCTCCATCCTACCTCGAAGACCCAAACCCATAAACCATTTACACCACCTCCGGACCTCCTGGCTCAAACCCGTAAGCCAAACCATCCCGATGGTAAACCGTCGCCGGCGATTCCACTATTTACACGGCAACGCTCAGCCTTGAACCCGGTACCAAAACTCGTCGTCCCCATGTAGACCCTATTTTGATGTCAAACCCATTCATAACCCTCCAACCCATTTCCCACCTCACAATATACGATTTCAGCTATTAACAAACAAAAAATAAAAGCCAAACCCATTTATCCCACATGCTTAAAAAACCCACTTAACCCTCTTATTAGCCATATACCCTCAAATTCCCTTTTTACCCATTTCATATCATACCCTTTTTAACCATATATGATTTTGTCACCCAAATTCCCTTGATGTGGATTGATACCCTTACTTACCTCTACACTTGAGTTTGTTATATTTTGTAGGTATTTTGAGGTTTTGATTAACTTGGCTTTCAACAACTACAACACACAAAAAACAAAGTTATCAACCTCCTAGGCCACTCCTAATAATTTTTTTCTATCTTTACAGGGATTTTAAATAAACTTAAACCCTTTTGAATTAACCTAACAATCAAATAACCCTACATGAATCTTCCCAGAAATCTGAACGGGTTCGTCCTGGAGGCAAATCAGTTCGCTACTCTAGTTCAGCGAATTGTGGCCTTGTTTTTCTTCTCCAAATCCATCCCAAATATCATCGACAAGTTATTCTACATTCACAAATTTATATACTATATAATGGGACATTTCGTACATAATTCTAACATCTTGGAATCATTCTAATTTCAAATATCAACTAGCTAAAAATCAACCAATTAATCCATTCAAATGGGTCTAAATGATAAACACCTCCAATATCCCTAGATTCAATTCAAAACTATAATTAATTATTATTAGCCTATGAATCTGTAACCAGATTCAATTTCCAGCAGGTATAATTTATTCAATAATATCAATATTAGTTTACACTATAATTTATGGGATTAATTTTGCAAAACCCTTTTTTACTTGTGAAATCCCCAACCAAAAATAGTTTTTCACATCACCTACCATAACATGAATAAAATCTACTACATGTTTAATTAAGAAAGTCAATTACTTATTTTGGAATGTTTGTAGAGTCTGATTTACTTCATGTACGATGGATTTTTGCTTGAATTTCTATGAATCCCTTCCTGAATTGGCCTCCTCTAGCTTTCTCTCTTATTTTCTCTTATTTCTCCTCTCTTAGGGTTTAGAAATAATGATATGGCTGCCTGACCCACATAACCCTATGGTTGAAAACACAAATCTCGGAATTAATTTATCAGGCCACAACAAGATGATCCAAATGCTCCTACATGAGTTCGAGGTTGTCTGAAAAAGTCCTTGGAATCCAATTACTACCCCATGTACTTTTTTTTAACTATTTTGACCTATTCGGGATCAATCGTGGACTCAAAATCGCCAATCAAGTCATTATACATAAATATCCCATCTCATCCTTAATATAGTCTATTCACAAGACTCGGCTGAGATATCATCACAATCTCGTTGTTATTACTCACTACGACGTACTAACAATTCACCGTATTTTATTTACTATAAACACACTTAGTAAGTTTACCACATAAATTTAAATTTTATTCCCAAAAATTAATATTTATTAAATATGCAATATTTCATTTTAATTAAATTACTGCACACATGTAATTTAAAATACCAGAAATAATTAAATCAATAATTTTTCAAAATACGGGGTGTTACATACTCCCCTTTACAAAGGAATGTCGTCCTCAAAATGCGAATAAAACTTTGGATCCTTACATGCAATGAATCTGAATTCAAAGTTAACTCTTGACAAATATTTAGGTGTTGCCAATATACACAAGTGAGTGGTACCATTTTCACTAAAAGTCAACTCACTAAAACCCAAGATTAGCGGCAAGTTCATTCAAACTCTAATATACCGATATATTCCCTCTTTCTTAAGGTCTTGCTTATAAAATGACATGAAAAACTATTGTGAATCCTCTAACAATACTAAAAAAGACGAGCCTACACTCCACTGGCTCTATCGTCTCAGTGCTGGAAAAGGCACCACTTTCATAGGTGTCAATTTCCCTTATTACCAAATCTCGTAACTCCCTTAATGTGATACACCCGCAACAACCCCTCATCACTCATGTTAGACTTTAAACTTCAGTTCACGACAACATAACTCTCACTATGTAACTGAACTATAGTAAAATGATGTAGATTAACTTAATCATTGTCGATGGACCCTGAATCATGTCAAGTTCAAGAAACTTGTTATTATTCACTTCTAACCAACTAAAGGATGGATGAAAACATCTTCGTATAAAGCCTTAAAAGTCTCCACGCAAATAATAAACTGCTATGAATTATCACACCTAACTTTACCAGTGGCAATTACTACTCTCAATTGCCATAAAATCCTAGATTCACATTTCTAGTGTACCCTCTAACATCTTAATCAACCATACCATTTACCCATTAGTCTACGGGTGGTATATCTTCTCAAACAAAACTCATTCAACACTATCTTATGATAAACCAACCAGAATCCTGACACAAGGGCCTTATCTTGACCCACAACAATGTTGGACGGCACCTTATGTTGTCTCATTCCATTTCTTTCATAAAAAGTTGAGCTCCCTACTCGATAGTGTAAATAACCAAATTAATAATATTTTCTCCATCTTGGTCCGCAATTTTGGCCAACTCAAATCAATTTTAACCCTCTCGTGATGTTGGTGACCCCCAATGAACTTCATTAATTAATTTCACAATTTCATCACTAGAATTACCAAGTATTTCAAAACACTTGTTTATCGCCTAGGGCCATCCTCTTTCCCTCTAATGAGTGATGCATCTGGGGAAAACTTAAACATGTATCACTCCACACCAACCCAGATAATTAACTTCCCAATTTATGTGGTACATTTTACTCCTTTTCTCGGGGTTTACTAAAATATTGACCCACGCGTCTGTTCCAAAACTGTGTACTTTGTAGGTCAATCTTATCTGGTAAATTTAACACCCTATGTATGCGTAAGTACCCTCAAAACATGGCTGAGTATGACTCTTCTCTTACTCCCAAAATAATTGGACTCACATTTGAAAGAGATCCCTCACACGTATCCCTACAGTGTTTTAGCACATCTCTAGTTTGATATCTCTCTTTTTTGTACACATATCCGAACTATATTTCTCCTCGATAAGATTTAATCCATCCTTATTTTCTAATTATGCTTCTAACATACCCATACATATACATTCAATATATATATATATATTTCCACTCGTCCTAATCGCAGACAATTATGAAAATCCAGGTAATCAGGGCGCCCATACACCCTATATCCCATGCCTTTTTTTCACAATTATACCATACGTCACATATCTATATCCAAATAGGCCTGTCATACTAAGCTTGACTATATAGTAGAGGTATACTCAATTACCCTACCAATCTCAATAACTTTAATACTAATTACATGCCCTACAACGCACATGTTTCCCAGATTTCGAGGCTCACTAAGGTTCATGTGTGGGATGTGCTGTAAATAAAATCCGAAAAAGGAACCCCCTGATACACTACTACATAGCATTATCGGTCACTGAGATTCGTAATCCCAAAGCATATAACTAGGACACAAAAAATCCTATCCCCGACATATAATTCTAATTGTTCACTCCCATGTCACTCAAGGAGTAACACAATACGGAACTCTCACTATCACTCAGTCCTTAGTGCTAAATCAATAATGATCTAAATATATTCGTTCGCTAGTATATCCGATAACCCCTAAATCGCATCAATAAAATCCCTACACACTGGTTTAAAAAATTACGAGACATATATACTTAACGAAGACTCTATTATAATATATAACATATATATACAAGCCCAACCCTCTTTCTGGTGATACCTTTCGTAACAACTCATCCATCCTTAAAACAACGAATATGATAGTCTTACTATAATTGTCCACCATCTCTCAGATCTTCACTAACCAGCCAATACCTAGGATTATAATATGCTTTACCATCATAAATATCAAAAGGATAAAAGCATCACATAATATAAACATCCTGTTTGTGCCCCTACACACTCCCCTACAGGTGGCATCAAAATGCCCCGCTACCCAATTCCGAGGACCTTAAGTGGGAGCGACCAATTCTGAGGACCTTTAATGGGAGCGACCAATTTTTAGGGTTGGGGTTAATTATGAGGACCTCAAGTGGGAGTGACCAATTCTGAGGGTCGAGGTCAATTCTGGGGACCTTAAGTGGGAGCGACCAATTCTGAGGTCAATTCTAAGGACCTTAATTGGGAGTGACCAATTTTGAGGGTCGTGGTCAATTATGAGGACCATAAGTGGGAGATATATTTTCTGGGGAATTTAGAATTTTGTAGACTTTACTGGTGATGATACATCTGTCTGGGGATTATGGGTCTTTTTTAAAAGGGTTTAAAATATTAGTTTGAAAAATCTATTTAGGGAAATAATTGATAACTTGAGGTTTTGGGATTCCATTGAGGAATGTGTTGCTAGAGTGAAAATGTTCGCTTAGGTCTTCTACTTTGGGGAAAATTGGAATCTCTTGGTAATTTTGGGTAGCTTTGATAAGGAATCATCTGATTTTTGTTGAAGATGAAGTTTCAGGATTCTGTTGGGAAGTGGTAGTGAGTTTGCTGTGATTTTTAGCCAAAAAAAATGCAATATTAATCTAGTTGGGGATTGGTGGGTTTGAAAAATAATTTTCTTGGCGAATAAATGTTTTGATATTTATTGTGTAATTTTAGGAATTTTCTAGGGATTCTTTTTTGGCTTTTTTTGGTATTTTTTGTACAACAAATCAGGGGATGCCGATCGGTAGGTTGTGGGAGTAGCCAAATGGTAGTGGCAAGGTCATTTAGACTGCCTTGGTAAAGGTAAGGGATAGGTATGATCGATGGGTGTCAGGGGACTACTAATCGGCATATACCTTAGCCTTTGATAGAAAGGGGCGAGTTCTTTTCATTTTTCACAGTTTCCTGCTTTCTTCTCTTTTGCTTATTTTTTCTACGATTTATTCTTGTGTCCATTCCACCTTTGAGCTTAGCAAATGGAGGATATTTTAAGCAGTAAGACCCACATAGCGTGGCTAGACATTGATGACTGGGCACACTTGGAATGGAGGGCTAGGGTGCCCCTATCATTGGGCAACGAGAATTCTTTTTTTCATAGGGTGAGGAACCCTGATGGTTATGTAAGTATCGCATGACTCTTGGTATTCTTTTTTGAATTTTCTTTATTTCTTTTGAATTTGACAAAATGTTTTTCTTTTTGTTCTGACACACTGATATTACTACAATGGGTTTTCGCTCCCAGGGGGCGATAGGGTTTAGAGACGTGTGGGAGAACCTTCCTTCGATGGTGAGATTGGTGGTTTCTTCAGCAGGTTTAGGTCGTTTGGCATCTGCATTGGATGAGATACCCGATCTACGATCATTCTTTGCACTTTAAGGGAAAGGTGGTGGGATACCACCCTTACCATTCATTTGGGTTAAGGGACAGTGACCCCTATTGATGTACAAAACCTTATAGGGATAAACTGTGAGGGGATCCAGATAAAGGTGGATCGCACATTTTGGGTGACACCAGCGACGGTGTAGGCAACGTTAGGTGATGTTGGACGGATAGTCTCAGGGGACTCGATCTGTATATATCTTCTTTGGGAGGTTTCATTGAGCCTATAGATTGATAATACCAAGAGGCTACAGGTTCGTTACTTGGATCTTTTACTTTCTTTTGCTATTGGGAGGATTTTTGCTGGCGTCGAGCGGCGAGGTCGTCCATTTTTTTTTTTGCCACATTTGAAGGTATTTTTGAATATCCCTTTTTTGAGTGGGAGAGCCTGAATTTTATGACCCTTCAGTCATCTTTGGACGCATTCACCCGGTGCTATCGGCAAACTTTTACTGCGCCATATATCTTTTGGAGGTATTTTTCCTTTTTTCATTTTTCCATTATATATTTTCCTTTTATTCCTGATTGCTGACTCTTAATTGATGATCCTCGTACTTTTCCAGAGGTTATTTTATGAGGTGATTGGGATCAATGCCCATTTCATTAGTTTGTAGGATGAATCGGTGGGGCGCTTCTGCCGAATGTACCAGTGGTGAAAGTCCAACTGGCAGTAAAGGTGGTCTCTTTCTTTGGCAGCAATGCATCAAGTCTTGAATGACTCGATGAGCGATCGGGTTATCAATTCTTTTCTCTTTTGAGTTTTTCTTTTTGGCATTTAGTATTGACTTCATCTTGGCTAAATGTTGGTGACCTTCTATCCATGGGGGACGATCATTCAGCATATGGGGGTGACTGGAGGGAATATGTTGATGGGTCGACTACTGGAGTATGAGTTTGAATACTCTGGTATCTAGGAGAGAGAGTAGTTAAAAATATTGTGGAGGACGAGGTGGAAGTCCCACCAGTGACGCCACTAGATATATGAGGAAGGTGTAGGAGATATCGGAGGATGCCCTTGTGGTGGTGATGATCGGCATACCATATTTGTTGTACACGGACACAGTGGTGACCTAAGACTACCTCAATTTTGCGATGAGCTGGATGAAGTCTCCATGCATGTATGATGTGGTGAATTTTCCACCACCTCCTACATCTCTCGGCAGGGGAACGAGCCAGCCAGTCAGATGCTCTATTTCTGTGGCTTTCTCCTCTCTCTTACAACATTTGATTGCTTGGGGAATGATCGTTGAGTATGTTGTATCTCCCCATTGCGATGGATCCATAGGTGTTGGGGTTCACTGAGGATGTTCTCCATATAGAAGCATATTTTTGTCCTTTATCTTTTGCTTTTCTTATTTCTTCTTTTCCTGAGACTGGCTGATTTTTCACTTTTCATTTTTCTTGCAGCATGTCCGGGTGTCGACTACCTGACTGAGGGACATCCATGATTTGGTGTCTTTTGTGGCTACTGATGTTAGCGATTTAATTCTGGTTCCTTCCTGTTTGGTGCCATCTGCTTCGTCTGAGTAAGGATCATGATCGGGTAGCGGAGGCTCTTCAGCTCATCACCAGAGGAAGCACACGCATTTTCGGGACGGGGGATCATAAAGAATGAGAGTGAGAGAGAAAGGTGAGAGAGAGAAAGTGTTGGGTATCGACCTAAGTCCAGTTGTTTTTCTTCTTCTTTTCCTGCAAAAGATGATGTAAGGATGGTAGCACACATATATATGAAATAAATCGGGTTTTATTTATTTATCTTGCTTTAAATGACTTAATCTGCATGCACTTTTTATTTTTTTTGCTGAGACCGTAAAAATTGCTTGAAAGATAATTTATTTTAAAATAGAATGAGTTACAAATATAAGAAAAGGAAAATTCTGAATTCTTCTGGAATAAAAAATATTTTTATTGAGTTTTTTGATTTTGACGAAAAAGGAAAAAGGGAATTTTCTAAAAATAGGGGGATGCTAATTAACTTACCCCTTGTTTATAGATCAATCCAATCCAATCCAATCCAATCACCCCAAGGCTTGATTTCACTTTCTTCAACTACTTTGTCCTTGATGGGGTAGTGTTTTATCCAAATTTTGCCGGACCTTTTCCTTTAGCTAAGTTTTCTAATTATGAAAGGGGGTAAGGTGGAGGGTTTTTCTTCATCGATCCATTTTTTTGCTTCTCTTATTCATTTCTTTCTTCCAAAATGCCTCTTCCCATAAGCCTTGAATTTTCTTCTTATATTAAGAATTTAGAGGCTATGTGATCGTATAATGTAGACTACGATGCCTTTAACATGCGCCGGGCTTCCTTATGGAACAATCGACCCATTAACTGGAACATACTGACTGTAGCAGTACAATTTTAGTACCTTGAAGATCATGTTTTTCATTTTCTCTTGGCTGAGGTATGTTAGACTTACGAGGAGATTTTTGCTGTGCTGGTGGTAAATCCTAGTGTGGCGGCGGCCATGCTCGAATTATGTCAGTGTCCTCAAGCACTGTTGGTGGAATTCCTCCATATCTCACCCTCAGCATCTCGATCTTTAGTTATTGGAGAAATGATCTCCCTCGTAGCTGTATTGTATTTCGTGCTTCCGTTGCCCTTGACTTAACTTTAATGTTATGGTTGGTGACCAGGGACCTACGGGTGGACCCTCAAATTGCATCTATTATTACATGGATGTCATATCATCGTAATCCTGCAGCGTTTCTATTGTTAGATACCTTGAATGGTCTAGATGCCTAGTGGAAGGGTCGTTCTGATTTTTTGTGAGGTAGCCTAGTTATGTTGTTCATGTGGCTGTCTAAGAGATTTTTCTTGGGAGTACCCTCTGAATATCTATTGGCAGTTGTGTCAATTTTCTTCACCCACTATTGCATTAGATTTGGACCAAACATTGAGAACTGGGTAAACTGGTATCTGGAGTACGGGGTTCGATGTTTGCGCTGGTCAGTACCCTAGTGGGTGGAGTTACAACTCATTCTGGAACTGGGGGGATACTAGTGTGTTCGATTGGTTGGCCTCCGACAGACCTCTTTCTACTTTTTTGAGAATCTCCTGCATCAAGTTGGATGGTAATCGATCATACCTTTTAGTATTTTGTACTTCTTCCCTGTGAAGGATTTTACGGAAGGTATGCATATGCGCATGGGCTCTTTGTGGGAGAATCGTCGATCGTCGACTTGTCCTTCCCAATATGTTGGCAGGGTTTGGCATGTTTTGGGGGACAACACTAAATGAATATAGAGGGGGGTAGTGGACAATATATTATTCGAAGATACTGGGCAGAGATGGTTTGCCATGCTTGGCACCATGGAGGGAGGCATAGTGGTTTTATCCAGATTGGTTTGGGTTTCCCATTCCATGGAGCACCTTTGACACACTATCCAGGCAGGAAAAGTTTGGGGGCCTCAATATGCAGATGATAATGGGACTGGATCTTTCCTCAATTGTGGGTAGGGTCTTTTTACGAAGCTCATGATTGTTTATGAAGTTGGTTATGTTGTGTAGCTATTAAGTTTTTAGTTGTGCATTTGGTCAGCGGGAAGAAGGTTGTTTAGGTGTAGCTTGGTTTATTTTATTTTTTAGGACAATAAGGTTGGCGGGAGAAGTTGACTGACTTCTTATCCTAATATTTCATGTAATCGTACCAAGATTTCTCATAATGGAATAAAAAAGGATTTTAATTATATTATTGTGCCTCTTGATAATTTTTGCATGATAAATTGAACTGTTGTTCTCAGATGTAAGAAAAGAATAGCATTTTATGAAAAATAATGGGATTGTGCCCATGTAAAGCATTTGAGCTCCTACGTAGCTCAGGTCATTTTGAAAAAAAAATTATTTTCATTTTTGGAAGAAAAAAAGGTTTTCTTAGAGGATTAGGCCCCACGTAGTTCTAGGTAGAGGGAAATGAATTTTTTTAGAATAGAAAGAGGATCATAAGAGTTGTAGCATGTAGAGATTTTAGACTACGGGTATAATTTCTTAAGATGGTCTAGGTTGAGTGGACATGCCATCGCTTCTCCATTAAGTCTAGTGAGCATTGCGGCGTTATTGGATAAGATCTTCTTCAAAATGTAGGGGCCACTCCAATTTGTCTTGAATTTCCCTCTATTTCCCCAGACGGGTTCTACGATTTCTTAAAGGGCTAAATAATCTTCTCGGCACCACAGTCCTTAAATCTCCTATTGAATGATCGACCTGTTCAGCGATGACACCCTTGTATATAATATAAATATTTTAACCTCCTTTCGTCCAAGAGCAACAATTCATCAAGACGACTTTGAGGCTAGTCTTCTTCCCTGACCTTGCTTTCAAGCATGACCTGTAGTGAAGGTATTTCTATATCAACGGGTAGGACTGATTCCATCCCATATACAATAGAATAAAGGGTAGCCCTAGTAGACGCTCGAACTGAAGTGCGATAGACCTAGAGGGCATAGGGGATCCAATCAACCCAATCTCGATAACTCTCAGTCATCTTGCTAATGATTACTTTGAGGATATTTTTGGCGGCGTCAACTGCACCGTTAGTTAGAGGTTAGTAGGGAGAATATTTGTGTACCTATATTCCATACTCATCAACTAATTCCATGAATCCTGCCTTAAAATGCAATCCGTTGTTTGACAGTAGCTCGTGCGGGACCCTGTATCGACAAATGATGTTTTTTAGAATGAACTTGGCTACCTTTTTAGCATTCAGAACCGTGTATGACTCAGCTTCGACCCATTTGGTGTAGTAAACAATGGAAACCAGGGTGTACTCATTCCCATTGGAGGATTTGGGTGTAACTTTCCATAATGATATTGATGCCCCATGTGGAGAACGGCTAGGGAGAGGTCATGTTATATAATTACCACAGAGGCAAGTACTGGAGATTAGAAAAATATTGTGATTTAAGGCATCTTCGAACATAGGCGGTGTAATCCTAAACCATGGTAGTCCAGTAGTAACCCTATGGGATAATCTTCTTGGCGAGCATATTTCCATGAATGTGGGGTTCACACTCCCCTCTATGGATCTTTTGCATCATCTCTTCAATATCATCCCCAACAATGCAGTGTAGGTGGGTTCCATCAAAGTTTCTCTTAAGCAGTTCTTTATTAGAGATAATATACTATGCAGCCAGTTTATGAAGGGTTGCTCGGTTTTTCTTGTTAGAATCTTGGGGATATCTGTCGTGCTTAAGGAGGTTTCGTATGTCATAGTGCTAGCACTTAGCCATATCAGGATCTTCTTCTGTGATGAATTTAGTGTGGTAGTAGTGGGTTGGTTTAACTTGTTTATCGACTAGAAAATGGAACATCGTTATTCCTTCGAGCATGTCGACCATGAAGGATAAAGTGACAAGGTCGTAAACATAGTTGTTTCTTTCTTGGGGAAAGTACTAGAAGGTGATATCTCCAAATTACGAGGCCATCTGTTCTAGGTGGGCATGGAAGGGTAAGAGTTTCTCATCCTTAACTCTTATTCTTCTGAGGACCTGACTGATGATGAGGGTTGAATCCCTGTATACATCTAGGAATCGAATTCCTTTATTGGGAGGGACTTTGAGGCCTACCGTGCATGCCTTATATTCGATCATATTATTTGTGCAAGGAAAATATAGCTTGATGGCAATGGGAGTGTGAGAGTCAACAGGGGCGATAAGGAATATTCCAATTCCATATACTTTCTTGTTGGATATGCTATCAAAGAACATTTTCCACCAAAGGTCGTCCTGATAGGTACAAAGGATATCTTCATTCGGGTTTTCGGAGATTCAAACATCGTCTTTTTCCATATGGTAGTCAATGAGATAGTAAAAGATAACTCTTCCTTCATGGCTTTCTGCCTGACATACACAATATAAAATTCATTCAGTAGCAATAACTATTGATCCATTCACCTAGACAAGGTAGGTTTCTCGAGCAGGTATTTCATGGGATCCATTTGGGACATAAGTCTAATGGGAAAAGCGAGCGTGTAGTGTTGTAATTTTTGGTTGACCCAGATAAGGGCGACACAGGCTTTCTCTAAAGGAGTGTAATTGACATTTTATTCGTCCAATTTGCGACTTACATATTAGATTTCCCTCTCTTTAGGGGATTTTCAATGTGTTGGGGTAGCATTTCCCCAACTGCAGTATCTTTTATGGTCAAGTATAGGAGTAAAAAGACACCATGTTGCGATGGCATAAGTACCAGAGGTCGGGTTAGATATTTTTTGATTCGATCAAAGTCTTCCTGACAAGCTTCGTTCCATACTATGGTGGAATACTTTCAGAGGAGTTTGAATATGGGTTAACAAATAGAAGTCAACTAGCTAGTGAATCGGCTGATATACTGTAATTTCCCAAAAATTATAGGACCTCCTACTCCATTCAGGATGGTGGCATTTTGAGTATGACTATTAATTTAGCGGGATCTTATTATTTCCCCTTCTCAATAACCATGAATCCCAAAATCTTTCATTTGGTAACACCAAAGACACATGTCTATGTCTTAAGTCGCATCTGGTATCGCCATAGCCGTTTGAAAAACTTTTGGAGAGCGGGAACATAACCTTCCCGAGTTTAGACTTAATCATCATATTATCCATACTGACATCAACTTCTTAGTGTATCATATCATACAAGATGGTTGTGGTAGCGCTTTAGTAAGTGTCCCCTGAATTTTTTAGACTAAATGACATAACGACGTAACAGAAGGTTCCCTAAGGGGTGATGAATGTGATTTTATATTGATGATCCAGGTGCATTTTAATCTGATTGTATTCAACAAACCCATTAATGAATGACTTTAGAGCATGACTCATTGTGTTATCCACAATCATGTCCATTGTGGGTAGCGGGTAATCATTTTTTGAAGAAGTCTCGTTCAAATCATGATGATCAACGCACATGTAGACCTTTCCCCCTAATTTTGGCGTGGATACAATGTTGGCTAACCATGTGGGATATATGATCACTCGAATGAAGCCTATATTCAATTGTTTGACCACTACTTCCTTAACCTCGAGTGACCATTCTGTAGAGAGATTTTACAATTTCTGTTTCATTGATTTACATTTTGGGAGCATTGGAATCTCATGCTGAGTGACCTCGGGATTGATGTCAGGCATATCATTATAGGACCATGTGAAGACATCCATAAATTCACTGAGTAGTTCTTCGAGTTGCGTGAATTCATGTTCATCAAGGGTGGACCATATTCTAGTCTCGAGAAGTTGGCTACTTGAACCGAGATTGATAACAACAGTTTCATCTTCATTAATTTAAACTTGGTAATGTTGTTTGTTATTAACCTTATTAAAACTAGTTAAAAATTATTCATTTTTAAAATCCTCATCATCAAGAGTTTGATTAGAATTAAGACAATTAATGTAAAGCACATTAAGATACTCAAAAGTTTTGTTTAATTCATTTTTGGGAAAAACAGTGATGAGAACCTGATCGAAGGAGGTCTCGATAAAATTTTGATCAGAATAGGGAGAAATAACAAAAGAAAAGTAAATGGGATAAACATGTGAGTTGGATTACATTTCAGCAGGTGGAAGTGGTATATCATGCTAGTTGAGGAAAGGTGTATATGTAGCTTTTATCAGGATGGATGGATCCGACGATGTAGTGCTTGAGAGGATCATGCAGAGTGTCATCCCAGTGTCTGCAAGTTGAATGAATCCTTGAAGTCACTTCCCTTAGAATCCTTAGTAATAGTTTTAGTTTTTTCAAAGAGCGATTGCACATGATGCTGGGAACTTTCAACCCATGAGTAGATGTTTTGGAAGAAGATATCCATTCATGGCTTTATATTCTTGTCCACATAATCATACCATGGTTAGGGGAAGTCACAAAATGGAAAATCTTAACTTTTTTGGTAAATCTTCCGTTCATGGAGCCCCCTACGACGGTCTTGGCACTTTTTAACCTTCTCTTCAAATGAGGTTAGTGGAGCATTCTAAGCTCCTCTGAAGATGGTTGATAACCCATGCTATATGGTGGAAAGGACTTATTTAAAACTAGGGGTTCTAGTATTCCCTGTTGTCATCATCCCAGCCCCAGTCCGTGCATGAAGTGGATATTCTTGAAAATCTGTATCATATTGACATTGTTGTGAGGGTTGTGCTATAGATAAACTCTATCTCTGAAATCATCCCCTGCTGCGAGTAGAAGAGGTTCGACTTGAAAACCTGATAGAAGCATATTATTTTCCCTAGGTTGTATCCATAGTACCAAGTTACTGGTGCATACATTCTTAGTATTATCATTATCGCCCAAGATGGTGATGACCTGTCCATTGGCGAAGAACTTCAGTTTCTGATGGAGGGAGGAAGACGCACCCTTGATACTATGGAGCCATGGCCATCCGAGCAATAGTTTCAATATTACTCAAAATTCTGTAACGCGATTTTAAGGGGTAGCCCTTATTGTAAACTTTATGGTTACCATCATTTCCCAACGAGTATTCCCATAAGCACACATCACGATGGAAGTTGGAGAAAGGTCTCTTACTCTCACTCCCAATCTATTGAGGGTTCTTAATGGACAAACATTAAGTGTTAACCCGTTGTCAACATGTGAAAGCAGGATGGTATTACCCATGACCTAGACAGAGATATTGAGAGCATAGTTGTGATTAGGACAAAACTTAGGGATTTTTTTTTGGAGAAGAAGATCATTCTAGTAAGGGTTAGAGATCCGGCCAAATTCACTACTTTTTTTAGCATGGTTGAAGGAGGGACTGTGGGCTCGATAAGTAGTTTGATCAAGGCATTCTGGTGCAGTTGGGAAGACATAAAGAACCCTCATAGAGTGATGTTAACTCGAGTTTTCTTCAACTAATCGACGATCTTGGTTTTCTCGATGCTCATTTTCGGTATAAGGATTTTCTCAGCACCTTTTCCCTTATTTGTCGTTTTTAATTGAGGGTTTGAAACCTGGTAATGCCTCCTAAATCTAGTCATATGATTCACAAAAGAGGGGACAATAGGAATCGTGTTTTTTCATCTATCTCAGTCTGTTCGTCCACTTTATTGATCTCTTCTAAAATATCCTCAAATGATATTATTCCACATATACTGACTATCGATCTAGTCTTTTCTGGTTTTTGATCTTCATTTGGACTATCAAATTCGCCCCCCTATCCGATGGAAACGCCATCATCATTCCATGAGAAGTTAGTGGATTTTACAACCTCAACATCCTCTTCATATTGATCCTCCTACTCAATTGGAATATGTAGAAGCGAAAGGACATGTCACATTTATAGTTTCATAGCATTAAGTAGCTCAAACATACTGTAAATTTCACTGATCTATCAAAATAAGTCTTCCATGATCTGGATGACATCATCTAAGTTGACTTCATTGGTGGGTACCACCCAACTATCTGACTCTCGAGTTAACTTTTCGAGATTCTAGAATAGTGCACTAAACTTTCGCCACTAAATGATCATTGTTTAGGGTCAGCCCAAACATCAGGAGTTGGTTTAATACCACTTTAAATTCAATGTCCTTTCCCCCATAAGGAGTAGGAACCACAATAAATGCTCTTGTAAAAAGTGAGAGGGACTGATTGGCAAAATAAGTAGGGTGTAGGAGAATGTACGGGAAAACTTTAAGGGGTTTAGGTGAATATATAGGTATGATGGGTGATTTACTGGGTAGAAGGGTCAAATTTTGGGTCTTTTTTTAGGAAGATAGCGTTTGGATGATTTGGGAATGGCTTGTGGGCAGTGTTTGGATCAGGATTGACTAATGGGGAGATGATACATCGACAAATCAAACCTTGGATTACATTTTGGAGATTAAAACATTGATCAGTGGTCTAGCCGGGATTTTGATGGAAATGCATATAGTTTGAAATTTTTGGGAAGTGGGTTTGGTAATGGACGAGGGTCTAATCGCTTGATAATATTTCATCTCAAAGGGGATTGATAGACTTTGAAGAGGGAAGCGTAAATCTTAGTGTATTCTTTTTTCACTGGGTTAGGGCGGGTTTTTTGTGTCCCTGAAGTGGCGGGCTCAGAGATAATATTGATGGTTAAAACTGTGGTATTGCCAAGGTTCTCATACTTTCTAGGAGTGAACTGTCGTAATACTTTATTTGGATCAGTATTTGTCTTGGTAAGACTTTTTTCGATCTCGACTCTTGATTCTTAAAGGGATCGCACTACACCAAATCTGTTGGATTATCACGGTCATTGGTCGTGGCAAGTCTAACTTGTCAAGGTCAATGACCGTGACAATTCTGGGGGTGACAACTTTTGTTGTCACGGACTTGTCATGGTCGTTGATCGTGAAAATTTCATTAGACTTGTCACGGTCATGTCACGATCTCTGACCTTATAAGTTTTGTCACGGTTATTAACCGTGACAAACCCATGGCAATGTTTAAAAAATTGTCATGGTCAATGACCGTGACAATTCTGGGCAGAATTGGAACAAAATCTACTGGGCAGTATGGCCACTGCCACTGCCCAGCAGTATATTTGTACCTGTTATAGCAACGTTGTACCTGTTCAAACATCATATATCCAAATAAAATAGAGATAATGAAAATATACATTCAAAACAATATGCATCACGATATAATCCAAATATAATTCAAATGTAACAACTTAAAACAATTCAATTCAAATAATGTCACTACATGTTTGGGGTGGGTTTGAGGAGGTGAATATTCCACATGATATATGAATTAATACACCTAGTAATGTGCATTGTGCCGCATTGTTCGCGCAACCATAATGGGGAGTGACGAGCACCTTGGCCTCGATGTCTTGAAGTAAACGTCTTTGAACTGACATACCCTGGACGGTATGCGGGTCCCTCAACCACCACCCTATCCGTTGGCCATCAAATATGTCATGTATTAACACGCTCGACCAACCAAGTGTCGACATCGGTCGGTCGAAGGGATCGAATTAGGGAACTGGATCATCAGAGTCCGAACGTGTCGGCGATAAAGTAGCGAGGTCCACATCCTCGTCATCCTGCACCTCCTCCTCCACCACCACCTTCTCCTTCCCTTTCCCCTTACGAATTTTGCCCAATGAACGCTTCATGAATGAGAACATTTCTTGGACCGTCGCCTCCAAACGGGATAGCTTCTTGTCATGCGAGTCCACCATTGGAGCCAACCCCGTGTCACTCGTCTCCAATCCGATGATCCTAGATTTCGCCACCCACGAGCTCACCCCTTGTCCTCCCCTTACGATTAGTGCCAAGCACTTGGATGAGTGCCTTTGTGGACAAAGATGCCTTATCGGCATCATATTGCGACTCATGCACTTCCTTAAACTTTGCCTGAAATGACAAAAAGCACATGATTAGTTAAATATGTAAATAAAAAAAATTATAATGTAATTAACAAAAAGTAAACTGTCGGATTACTTACAATCGTGTCTGCGATGCTCGGGGACACCTCCTTATCCTTCCCCTTGTTCGTCTGAATATACACATAAGTATCGAGCCTATTTGGCCTACCCCCAGGGCCACTCCCCATCCCCTGAAATAAAATAACGCAAAATTAGTATCGGCCCCACAAAGTAAAATAATGCAGAATAATATATTTATGTAATTATAGAAAAATCAAATCTTACCATCATCCTATGCTCCACCTCGATGTAAGACGTCCGGGCGGAGTAGTGCATGTTTGTCTTTTTCGCCCGATTTTCCCTCCTCGATTGCTGAGATGCCAATTGTCGCTCCCCGATCTCATTGTCAATGAGCTTTTTGCCATTGTGGCAATGAGATTGGCTCCTTCGGCGGGACGGAGTCACGCATTGAGATAATGAACTCTCGGGTCTTACCAAAGTACCGGGTCCGCATATTTTTCTTCTTCGTCTTGTGTTGCTCCCCCAACTGCTCCAAGATGGAATCGCGTAATTTTAGATCCGTGCTGAATTGTTCTTGTCCAACAAATACAATGTTAGTTGCGAATAAATATAAATATAAATATTAAATTAAATTGAAATTGAAATTGAAATCGAAATTGAAATTGAAATATTCATATAAATATAAATCGATATACATTACATGTAATGCCACCCAAATAGCTAACTTGAGCTCATTTGGCACCTCCTTCCAACTAGTGTATCCCGGGTCGATGATCGTCTCTACCAGCTCGAGGGATCTCACTAATACACCGTCTTGTTCTCTATGGCCATCCCCAATTTGACATATTTGGGGAGCCTAGGGGCCGAGGAGCCCTCATCGCCTCCGCTACAACGGAGCCCAGACGACGTCATCATAATCAGCATCATTATCCTCGCTTTAATACCTGAAGGACGCATTTTCTCTAAAAAAATGTCGTTATTAGCACAGATCAAAATGAATTAGAAGAAGACATGAAAATATGTACGATTACTACAAATCCAAATTAATTATTACTGTTTAACACCTTAATTCTGAATTCCAAAGAACAACATCTAACTCATAATATGTACAATTACTAAAAATTCGAAACATCCCCACCTCCACCCCTACTGCCCACACACACGCACACTACGCAAGAGTGAAAATGATAAAGTGAAAATCAATTAAAAGCATCAAAAATGGATTGAGAAAGTACAAATTGGAAGATTTATTACCAATTGAAAAATTATTTCAAATTCGGGTTATCATAAAAAATGGATTGATATTCAGTAGGAGCAGCCAAGTCATCCACACTACTATTTAGACACTTTAGTGAATGTAGGAAAGTTGACCACGAATCATTGTTGATATACTCCGAGTAAAACACTTGGTTGACTTTTTAAAATGCACAAACAAATTACTCATCGCTCACGTGGTTATTGCTCTTCAACTTGGACAAGTCAACCATGATCAAATTGGTGCCAGGATCAACTTTACAAGCATTTTTATCCTCAACTCTTAACCCATCACAGTAAAATACAACCTCTTTGAAGCTTATATAATCCAATTCAAATATATTTTGAATTATCCCATAGTAAGTCATTTCAGCTTCAACGAGGTTTTTATATTTTGTGCTCTCTCGAAAGAAAGTAAGATCCTTGTATGAAATGCCCGAGTTCTGTACATTTGTACTTTCCTCGTACACTTTTGCACTGAATACGTAACCGTTCAATCGATACTTTTTGTACTCTTGTGCAATGAACAAGGGTCCAGTGGCTAGATGAGCAAGCCTTGATGTCGCATCACCCATCTTTAAGAGCTGAGAATATAAATAAATTAATTAGATTCGTTGTAAAGTTTGAGTGTAATGTAATGTTATAAAATGGCCATTTTCATTATAATTACCTCTTGTGACAACCATACGCTAAATTTGTTATCTGATTGTATAATTATTTTTCGTCTTTTATTATTCTCACAAGCTTCATATTTTCTTCATAATACAAAATTAATCATGTATAAAATAATCTAAAATATTCTAAAATAAAGTAAAACATGAAATAATTTAAACAGATAACCTGCTACTTGTTCCATTCTTCGACATCTTCATGTGTGTCAAATAGATAACACGCTACTTGTTCATGTTGCAACTCATTAATTTCACCCGTTTTCCCATCACACTACCACCATCATCGACGAACTCATCAGTGTTATCAACACTGGGCGAGTCAGGCATATATTCTCGAGAATAGATTGATGATTCCACGGTGATGTATTCCTCTGTAATTGATCCTTCAATATATTGCGTATTCTTGATGTAATCTTTAAAAAATTTCATCAATCTTTCAAACGGATACATCCATCGATATATAACTGGACCACAAAGAAGTGCCTCATTGCAGAGATGTACCAATAAGTGAACACTTATGTCAAAGAATGCTGGGGGAAAGTACTTCTCCAACACACAAATCGCTTCGGTCACAGTCAATTTTGCGGCCACTATGTGTTCAAAATTGACTACCTTCTCACACAAAAGTGAGAAGGTAATACTAATTTTCATAATAGCCCTCCGCAAATCCTTGTGCTTGGAGAAACATTGCTTAAACAATAGAGGAACCAATTTCATGATCACATGCCAATCGTGGGACTTACACTTATGTAAATCATGAGTATCATAATTCACAATCCTTTGCAAGTTGGACGAAAAATTAGATCGGCCCTTCAATTTATATATTGTGTCTAAAAGAACCTTCCTTTCCCCACTCGTCAAAGTAAACGCACCAGGGGGAATTATTGTCCTCCCCCTACTATCTTCTTTCAACTATAGTTGTGGCTTAACTTTCAATTATTTAAGGTCTTTTGGTGCATTTTATCCATCCTTCAAATGACTCCCCCCAAGGCAAGTGACCACAATATGTTCAACTAGGTTCTTCTCTGCATGTATCACATCCAATACAGAGCGCACAGGTCATTCTTCCAATAAGGCAAGTCAAATAAAATTGACCTCCTAGACCATGCCTTTTTTGTCTCAGTTTCATTCCGAGTTGGGGTCTTCTTATGCTTGACATTCTTAAATTTGGGATTCTTACCTGGCATATTAGGGCCACATTCAGAAGATTTATTTTCAATTTTTGAACCTGAAAGTTGTCTCAGTGGGAGCCTATGTTCAACCCCGCTCGATAAAAAATTGGAACCTTTCTCAAATCTGAAACTATGAGCCGGGGGTAAAAACCTCCTATGACAATGGTATACATTTTTTGAGCTAGCGGATAGACGAATATATTCAGTTTCCTCTCCACAAATAGGACACCCCAAATAACCATGTACTACACAACCGGATAATGTCCCATAAGCTGGAAAATCATGAATCGCCCACATCAACATAGCTTTCAGCGTAAACTCTTTTTTTCTAAAAGAGTCAAATGATTACACACCCTCTTCCCACGACTCATTTAATTCTTCTAATTCATCTACTCAATTAATTTTTTTCATCAATTAAACTAACAATTAAAGTATACAATTATTAATTTACTAATTAACAATGACGGTCAATCCTACTTGCATATAAAAGTAGCACTAATTATTAATTTACTAAAAAAAACAACCAATCAATATTTAATCAATCAATTCTTTTACAAGGGGCACTACAATATGAGGAGCAATATCTAATAAACCATTAAAAATTTAATTAAAAATACACACACGCACATATACACACACAGCCCCACACCCCCTGCCCACACCCCACCAGCCAGCGCTGCCCCCTCCCTCCCACTACCACTGCCCACCACACACGCTCACACACACACATACACACACACACACACACACACACACACACACACACACACACACACACACACACACACACACACATATACATTGTTCGTAATACAAAGTAATTTTTTAAAAAAAGTTAAAAAATCCCACCCCCATATGGACAATAATCAAGTGATCATGACACTTTTAAAACTAACCAACCAAACATCGATCCACTACAATCCAACCGCAATGTCAACAACAAATGTGTATCCCGTACTCCTTCTAACTCATCTACTCAATTAATTTTTTTCATCAATTAAAGTATACAATTATTAATTTACTAATTTACAATGAGGGGCAATCATACTTGAATATGAAAGGGGCACTAATTACTAATTTACTAAAAAAAATTAACAACCAATCAATATTTAATCAATCAATTCTTTTACAAGGGGCACTACAATATAAGGGGCAATATCTAATAAATCAATAAAAAATTAATTTAAAAAAACACACACGCACATATACACACACACAGCCCCCCCAGCCCCGCCCCCTCCCCCCCACTACCACTGCCCACCACACACGCACACACACATATACACACACACACACACATATACACACGCACGCATATATACACACACACACACACACACACAGTGCTCCCTCCCCTCCCCTCACCCCAGCCCTGCCCCCTCCCCCCCTCCCCCCCCCCCCCCACACACACACAAATATACACCACCCACCCCCACACACTTATATATACACACTTATATACACACACACACACACAAATATATATATATATATATATATATACATAAATGGAAGAGAAATAGAGAGAGAAAACATACCAAAATCGTAGAGAGAGAGAGAGAGAGAGAGAGAGAGAGAGAGAGAGAGAAATAGAGGGAATAGAAATCGGTGGGAAAAAAGAAGAGGGAAGGGTTTTTTACTGATAGAATTGTCACAGACATGCCACGGTCATTGACCGTGACAACATTATAGGATTTTCTTGGTCAATGACCGTGACAAGTCAGTGACAAGTACATCTATCACGGACTTGTCACGATCATTGACCGTGACAAGCCATTATCGCAGTCTTATCACAGTTATTAACCGTGATAAAAAATGCAAGTTTTTTGTCACGGTCAATGACCATGATAATGTTGGACGGTTGAAGGGTGTCAATTTTACCATTTTGGTGTAGTGTCGGAACTAGGGGTAATATTGTACTCCCATTATTGCTTGAACATGGGGTAAGAAGTTCTTCTTCACAATACTGACTTGTTTCTCTTTAAAAGGACAGTTGGTCATGGTGGCCACTTTTTCTCTCCACCTTGCTATGAAATTATTGACAGTTTCATCGGGATTGTATTTTAGAAGCTTTAAATCACGGTGTGTTACCTCTAACTCATTGTACTTGTCCTATGATATGAATTCACGGACGACTTCCTCCCATATGCGAATTTTAGATTCCTTAAGAGATAAGAACCAGTGAAGAGCGTTGTCCTTGAAAGTCTACTAGAACATTTGAGCCATTATTTCCTCGGAGGCACCTAGGAAATTCATAGCTCAGTGGTATCTTCGAAGACGAATAATTAGGGGGTCTGCTACACACGAATTTCTCAATGTTGGGCATCTTGAAGTTTTCTGGCAGCCTTGATTTAGGGTAGGAAGACATATGGGTGTAATCTATGGAGTTACTAGGGATTTTTACTTGGTCAAACATCTTTGTCAATATATATTAAGTTCCTCATTGAACTTTTTCAACTCTTCTTCCTTCAAATCGATGGTCACTGGTAGGTTAGCCCATGGATGGGCAAGATTCGGCATATGGAACTTAGTTGGCGGTGGCCAATTGGCTGGAAGGGCATGTGAAGTGTGCTGATATTCTTTCAAGACCCAAATAGGCTCAGGTACGGGTGGACCCGAAGGCTGAGGGAAGAGAAACTCGAGCTCCTTGAGAATATGTACCCGAGTTTGCTGCTCTCATAAACCCCGATTTGAAGGTTTTCAATCTTGGTGGTAATTTGGGATAGAACCATCATCAAATCAGCCTTCACATTTGGCACTTGGTCTGTATTGTCCATGGAAAGTGGGTGAAGGTAGATTTCAGATTCAGAGCAAGTAGCGGGAGAACTGACAGAGATTTAGGGCGGTTCGATGGAAGACCGAAGCCAATAGGGAGTCAGGCCAGGGGTCGGATATACGATCGACCTAAGAAGGAAAATGATTCAAATTTATTTTTTCAAGAGATAAGGGAAAAACTTTTATTATTGAAATGAGAGGAAAATGTTTTTGACAAATTTTTTGGAAAGGGAAGGAAAAAAATATTATTGGCATTTTGATAAAAGAGGAGAATAAAAGAGGAGAATAAATATTTTTGGCACTTTTATCCAAGAAGGAGGAAAAATGAGAGAAGGGTCTCTGCATGATTATTATTATGTTTATGTTTTCACTTGTATTAGGTTTACTTAAATGCAAAAGAAAGGTCGGACGGGTCCCGAGCCTAGGAAAAATTCGATTTGAAAAATATGTAAAAAACAGTTGGACTTATTGTCAGGCTCATGGACTGGGTCCCATTTTGTAAAAAATGAAGTCACCTACAAATTTAGACGACATGCCAACCCATCATTTTAGCAGAGTTTCGGGTACTAAATGGCAAACTAAATACGGTTGCCACAGTTTTGACGCCTATATAAGGGTATACATTTGTTAGGTTAGTGAAAAGGTTCCCTCTATGGCATTACTTCAACTATATATATCTTGCTTTTGAGGGCAATTGGTATGTGTGGACAATCCATTTGATATACCTGAGTGTACATAAATTGTCTCACTATATACCTCGTGGGGACAGTACGTGTGAGAGCAAATTTATTATACTTGAAGTACGTGAATGAGTTCCCTACTATATACCTCACGTCATGACTTTGGTCAAGCAGTACGATGCTCGAGGAAATGTTCGATATACATTGAAGGTACTTGGCCAATGGAAGGTGAGAGTTATATTGCTGAAGCTAACTGTGACCTGCCGGACCATTGCCCATCACAAAGTGAACCCCTAGTATAGGATACAATTTTTCTCAATAGCCATGATCTTTGGTGATGTAGTGTGAAAAATGCATGATTCTTGATTAGGATATTATAAGAGAGTATTTTATTTGGGATGATGAGAACTATGCTAATATAGAAGAATGTACAAGTACCATAAAAAGCGAATCTAGCATGGATCATGAAGATTACAGTAAGCCTGGATATTCTAAGTGTTGTGTGCAACATGATGATATAAGCGATCGCATGTGTACATAGTGTGAAATGTAAATGGAGATTATCTACAAGTGTATGAGTGTGGAGTGTTATAAACACGAGGTAGATATATAAATTGTAGATAAGATTAAAATAAAAGAATTGGAAAATTGGAGTCCAGTCTCGCATTTTAGATCGAAATGCTTACGTAGCCTACAAAGGAATCAAAGTCTACGTGGTTTACATGAGATATATGGATGTTTGAAAGGTTGTGCGAGGCACTTCAATGTTCCAAATAGATTCTCTCAGTTCGGAGAGTTGTCTTGGGTAAAACGGATCTCGAAAGTGCCCGGTGACCTTTCGAAGTAAAACAGGATATTCATCCGTACCATTGGGATGATTTGCATAAAGGGTAGATCATTAGAAAGGTTATTATGTGCCCTTCAAATATTCATTCAATCTCATTCGTGTTAAAGAGTTGACCTTGGTCAAACAGAGCCCGAGAGCAACTAGTGGCCTCCAGATTAGTTTTTGGGGGATAATGGATTGTTCGTCCAAATGGTTATGTTGTTTCATGAACGGGACAAACAGTTGTAAAGGGGTTTCAGTTCCCTTCAAAGTTTCATTTAGATTTATCTCTGGCGATGAAGTTGATTTGGGTCAAACTGGGGCTCAGGGGTGCCCGGTGACCTTGAAATCGATTGTCGATGGTAAAATGGTTCGTTCCTCTGAAACGTTATGCTAATTTGTGAATGAGGCAGAACGTTGGAAAGTTTATTTGAGACCTTTGAGTAATAATTGATATTTCACTCTGACAATATATTTGATCGGATTCAATGGGGCTAAAGAGTGATCAATGGCCTTTAGATTTGTACTCGGGGTATGACCTAGGGTTTGTAGTGAAACTAGGAGATTCTAGGGACCTAAGGAGAGACTTAGGGGGTACTAGAATGTGGTCTCTCTCTCTCTCTCTCTCTCTATATATATATATATATATATATATATATACTAGCGAATACCCGTGCCTAAAGGGACGACAAAAATTTCGAAAGTACGTAATCGCAAAACAACAAAAATTTTGAAAGTACGTAATCGCAAAACGGAAAAAAATTAATTCCCCAATGAAACAAAATGTAATTTTAAAAAAATAGTCATAATTTTCAAAGTTGTGCACGTCATCGCAAGCTTACAACACTTCTTGCATCATCGCACGACCAATAAATATTAGGTAATAAGATAAAAGTAGTATGTAAATAAAATAATACTTGACATTAGTATCATAAAATTATCTATAAATGAACTTCCCATTCATCAACATTTACATGTCCTACTTGAAAAAAAGGGTGTGTGATGGAAGCATTGATTTGAGACAATTATTCCCATCAAAGTGGCACTAACAAAGTTACATGGTGAAGTAAATAACTATGTCGGTAGTTGTGAATTCCAGGCAGGCTATATATATATAAGTTGTGTGAATACCTAAGGTATACTATATATATATATATATATATACTAATGGATACCCGTACCTGAAGGCACGACAAAATTTGCAAAATACGTAATTGTGAAACAACAAAAGTTTCAAAATTACATAATCATCAAACAACAAAAATATCATTCCCCGACAAAACATCTATATATCATCCCCCAATATATATAAGTGCATAGTTGTTACATGTAATGTAACTCTTTTACACCATACATCAATACATATTTTGTGTAGTTAAAGTTTAGCAACTCAAATCGGTAAAATTAATTTTAAAGTCATATAAAAAATTTATCTAAAACAATAATCAATTAATATTAATTAAAAAGTTGTCTTAAATCTTAAAGCCAATTCAAAGGTAGCATAGTAAAACCTAAAAGGACTAATCAAAATGAGAAGATTAACACCCCCATTTCTCATCTCAAATTCATTTGGTATTAAAAAAAACTATAAAATTACAACTAAAACTATACGATGACAATAGGTAGAAATATATGACAGGTCCATAACATTTTCTTGAATGGTTCTAAATGAAAATATATAATCTTTAAGATTCGTAAGGATGAAGAAATAAATCTACTCATGATAAATTAAAAATAAAAAAAATGTGTGAAAAATCAGAATTTTATGTCAATAATCACTAAAAATGGGTAAAACCCTATAAAAAAAACTTCACCAGATTTCTACTATATGTTTTTTAAAATAAAAGATTGGAATTATTATGACAATAATCACCAAAAATGTCTTCAAAAGTCACCTTAATAGATTTCTGCTACACTGTTTTTAAAATCAAAAAATCAGTATTTTTATTACAATAGGCATCCAAAATGTGTAGAAACGCTAGCTTCAACACCATAGAAAATACATCACCGAGTGTATTATCTATATCATATTACATACTCTTAAAAAATGGCCATTATAATATATTTTGAAATCTCATGTAAAATAAATAAAAATAAATCATCTATCATAAGTTGCAGTAGAGACTTAAATTGGTATTTTGAATTACGTTTATCATCCCTATCATCCATGTTTATTATTTTGTACCTTTTTCAGTTTCTTTAAACACTTCAATACACCCAATGTGTACAATATGTGTTAAAGAGTTACCTTAAGAAGTTGGAACGCATACATCCCTAAGAAGTTACCATACATCTACGCATATTGTACAATACATCTATGCATATTCCAGCCATATTGACGGATGAATAAGAAAAATGTAAGATGTAATAGTTGTCCTCTCTTTTTTCACAGTTGTGTCTCTGAACTAACACCTCGAGCAATAGTTACCATGGGAGATTATATCTATTTCTATCCATTAACTCTGCTCATTCAACTCGAAAAACCTCTGCTCATCAACTCGAAACCATCATTTCTGTCACCTCCAGAGCTGTAAAAACAATGTATAAAAAACATAAATCAAGGGTTAAACAAAAACGAAAAATCAAACTCCAAAGAAGAAATTCAAACCACTTCGACCGGTGACTGCGCTATTGATCATCGGTGGGTCGTCCGGCAGCGAAATGGAAAGGAACTAAGAAGATATATAGAGAATGGTACCCACTTCGACCTTACACTAATCAGATCCTCCATTTATTACACATTCATAGCAAGAGGCTTTTACGAATCAGTCTCGTCGGCAGCTAAACCAACTATATCCGTCCGGTGAGATCCTGGAATTGAAATCATGATTTTGCTAATATCAGTAGGAGTAGAAAGAAAATTAAACCTTGTAAGCTCAGTTCACCCAGTTCAGCTATCACAGTTATTGTATTGCGTGTTTACCCCCAAAAGAATAAATGAGAAATCGCAGTCTCTTGAATAAGTGGGTTTTTCGTACAAACATCCTAGTTTATTTGTAATGTGCATCTCAAGAGGGATAATGATAGTAGGCAGATTTAGAATAGAGAGAGAAAAGTGACGGTGATAGAAAGATAAGAGGAGTGAAGTGGATTCGTGTATTGATGGGTTTATTGGGTAAAGCATGAATGACTTTGGAAAATGTGATAGTTTTGAAGTAAAGGAAAGTTTGAGCGGGATATTAAAATTTTGGATGAGAAAATATTTGGGCGGGATAACAAAATCTCATATATCATCACAACCCTTCATTTTTTTTAAGCAAATCTCAACCATTATTATGCTCCTACATTTTTTAGAATTCAAAAACCATTGCATCTTATTATATGGATATATATATATATATATATATATATATATATATATATATATATATATATATATATATATATATATATATATATATAGGCTCGACCCTCTTTCTAGTCATACCTTGCATGACGATTCATCCATACATGGAACATCGAATACGATAGTCATACTATAATAGTCCACCATCGCACAAACCTTCACTAAGCAGTTAATACCTAGGATTATAATATGATATACCCTCATAACTCTCAAAAGTAGAAAAAATATCAAACAATATAAACATCTTGTTAATGTTCGTACCGGCTCCTCTGTAGGCGGCACCAAAGAATCCCGCTACCCAATAGTAAATATATGCAAAATAATAAGGATGATACTACCAACGCACCTAATAAACCTGACTCACCTGCGAATTTTAGTGTTGATAATAATATATCATACTTTACCCGTGACACTCGAAACTCACCCCATACTCATAAGGATAAAATAAAAAATTTACCTTTAATTACTAACTACCTAGCCTGGTTAATGGGTTCCTAAATGTGACACTCATATCGGAACTGACCTAATAGTTTTAGTAATTTTTTTACCTCTTGTATACCATTGGTAATTACCCCCTGAATCTTTTTGGGCAATATGTCTTCTTGCGGCCTGTCTTCCCCCAAGTAGAACAAAGGCCATCAAAATCTCCCTACCTCTAGCCCTGGTGGCCCAGTCAAAGACCATGTTCACTTATTCGGCATTGTCTTGATCAAATTCTCTTAATCGGGTTCCTTTTTTGTTTATTTTCCTAGGTGGGTTCCCCACTAGAAGAAATTACATTCATTCTTGCTTTGCTAGTAATCTATTTGCTCCCTTCACATTGACTCATTATTATCGCTCTTGCAAAAGTATGATGTTGATGACACCACTTTCAGTTGTCCAAGATGGATTTCCCCCTCAATGCTAGCGAATTCTACCCATGAGTCCATCATTAACTCAAAGACCTTTTTATCATCCGTATCCACCTCGACTAGTGTGAGGTCTGCTAAACAAACAAATTCTCCCTCGTGTTCGACCACTATTCAGCCCTCTTGTAATAAGTAATTAAATTTCCTTCATATCTCTATTTTAACAGTCGATGATAGGATTTGTGATCAAACTGAACCCCCAAATTCCTCGATATCCATGGCACCTCTCCTCGGATGTGGTTACTAACTCCCATTACTACAACACTGCTCCTATGAGCTAAAAAAATTTCCTAAAAATTTAATCTTAAGTGTCACTACACTCCTTGATATGAAACTTCCTTTGTATGATCTCCTTCCATTGGCCAATCACACTTTTTCACTTTCTCGAACTCTCACGGATGGCCCTTCGATGAAGCCCCTCCTACTGTCTTCATTACCAACTACACTAGGTGAATCTAAATTTACGCCACCGTCCGCTACGTTGGTACTTGAGGAAAGATATTACTCCCCTTCGATTATCACGGTGTCCACTTCCTCAACAATAATAGTGCTGACTTCTACATCGGTCATCGTTACCATAATATTATGTGGCTCCGACAAAGCCTTTCCTCTTACAGTGCTCCTAATGGCCCTCTCTGCTTGTCCTATATTATTAGGTATTCGAAGACTAACCGAACTCATATATGTTTCTCATCAACTATACTGAGTAGCAGGATAATGTAAGGGCATTATGAATTAAAGGTCGCAAGCATAAGGCTCTATATAAAAGTAGAGCAATGCTAAAAACATAGTAGTCCGTATAGATCCTGATGACTCTAGAACTTGATGCTTTGATACCATCTGTGACACCCTACCTTTTTATATATCTAGTGATCAATCCTCTATTAAAATAAAGTAGGAATCTCATTTGATTCATTCCTAGAATCACTATCGAATGCTTTCTAAATTACTAACCACTTGTTAGTTAAATAAGTCGGTGCCAAAATTTATCTTTAATTTAAAAGCCGACAAGTAAATCGTTAACTAAAACCAACACAACAATAAAGCTAAATAACCAACCACGCCCGTAAAGGATTCTAAAGAGCATATAATAAAAACCAAACACTGAATAAACCATCGGTTACCAAAATCCAAAACAACCTTTGAATGAATTTATCATTAATAGTAAATGAGTCGAAAAATAAAGGGGAAACACGCCCAACCGATAACTAAAGTAAAGAACCTATTATATAATACAATAATAGAAGCGGCTACTCAGTGACTTGATAGACTCCGCATCAACTACAACTTTATGTCACTGGAAAGAATAGTCATACATGGAATCCTTAAGGCGGGACACCTAAAAGATTTAGAAAAATAATATGACACGGGTTAGAGCGCAAAACCTTTTAAAAACATTTACAAGTAATTAAAATGCATTAATAAATATGCGGTACAACTTTCCATATTTAATCCGGTGTCTCACACCCATGGTATTCTCCTCACCTCTCAACTACAGTCCAAACATAGAGAATACATCTTAACCCACCAAGTTACGCTACCCCGCCTAACTAGTCCTGTTACAAATCTCGCCAAGACCCTACTCTAGCCCGAGTATTGTTTATCGTTTATTTCATATCTAGTTGACTCATTAGCTTAGTTAATCATAGTATCATTAATCATTTTTATGACTCCACTTATGTTATTTATAAACATTCACACTTATTGTTTAAGCACATATACAATTAACTACACTATTATATACGTAATGAGATACTACAATAAATGCACATATGTTTATTCTTAATCTGTTAAGCCCGTATATAATTGACTACAATATTATATACAAAACGAGATATTACAATAAACAAACATATGTTCACTCTCAATGTGTTAAGCTCGTATATAATTAACTACACTACTATACATGTAAACATATATTACAACAAACACACATACGTTGCGCATAGTTGCCATCCCCCGAGTACTAATTCATTAGATGTCGTCATCCCCATAGTAATAACTCATTAGATGTATACCTCTCCCAAATAATAACTCATTAGATGTCATCATCCTCTGAGTAATAACTCATTGTATGAAGAACTCTATAATGTCATCCTTATCTAGGGTATGCTCACCTCATCCTAGTTATCGAAAATCAGACTCTCACCCCAACTCGATAATATCGCAAACATATTAGAGGAGGTCATATTCCTTCGATAGTGAGCCCCAACTATACCCAAGTCATTCGGCTTTAACATAAACATGGCGCTATGACCTGGGGACTACACTTACCCTACTTTCGATCGCTATGGAAGGTCACCCCCATCGCGTAACCTCCACTGATAGCACTAGACGAGTATGTTCACACAAATATTATTCCATATATATATTGGATAATTCGTGTCTATCATCAGAAGCCCTAGCCCACTTATCCCGAGTCTATTCCTTGACTCTTAATTTACTTAAGTTGTCACCAATTACTTAAATAAAGTAGCATTATACAGCTAAAGTGAATGGACATACCCAACCAGTCTGTTATATAAATTAGACAAATTAATAACGTAGCATCACTCTACTAAAACACTCGGGCTTAACCAACCATCATGTACATCAATTATTTTTGAATTCTTCATTCCCAATTCATTATTTAAAAATTCTCGTGAAATGTCTCTCTCATAATTTCTAATTAAAGTTCGATTAACCTATCATCCCAAGGTAACGTAACACCTCCTAGGCCTCTCCTAATAATTTTTATTTATTTTTACAGGTTTTTAAAATAAACTTAAACCCGTCCGAACAAACATAACAATCTAATAACCCAATCTGAGTTTGCCCAGAAATCCGAACCAATTTACCCCGGTGGAGAACCGGTTCGCTGAGACAGTTTACCGAATTCCAACCCTATTTTTCTACTTCAAATACATACCAAATATCATTGACAAGTTATTCTGTATTCACAAATTTATATAGAATATAAAGGGACATTTTGTACATGATTCTAACATCTAGGAATTATTCTAATTTTAAAGATTTAACCTAGAAATTATCTAATTAACTCATTCAAATGAGTCTAATTGATGAACACCTCGAACAACCCTAAATTCAATTCAAAACCCCAATTAATTATTAGTAGCCTACGAATCTCTTACCAAATCAAATTTTAGGTAGGTATAATTCATCAAATAACATCAATATTTGTTTACACTATAATTCATATGATTAATTTCCCAAAATCTCTTTTAACATGTGAAATCCCAACCCAAAAATAGTTTTTCACATCACTTACCATAATATGAATAGAATCTACTACCTATTCAATTAAGCAAGTCAATTACTTGCCTTGGGATGTTTATAGAGTCTTATTTATCATTTGTAATGGATTGTTGCTATAATTTCATTGAATCCCTTCCTGAATTGTCTTCCTCTACCTTTCTCTCTTGTTTTCTCTTCTTTATCCTCTCTTAAGGTTTAGTAATAATGATATGGATGCCTCACCCATCTAACCCTTATGAGTTCGGGCTAGTCTAAAAAGCCCTCGGAACCCATCTACTAGCCCTGGGTTACTTATTTCTAACTAATTCGGGATCAACCGTGCACTCGAAATTAACATCCGAGTCACTATACATAAATTTCCATCTCAACCTTTATATAATCTACTCACAAATCCCGATTGAGATATCATAACAATTCCGTCATTATTACTCACTACGATGTACTAACAATTCACCATATTTTATTTACTATAAACACACTTACTAAATTTACCACATAAATATTAATCTTATTCCCACAAATTAATATTTGTTAAATAGGAAATATTTTATTTTAATTATATTATTGCACATGTGTAATTTAAAATGCCAGAAATAATTAAATCCTAATTATTCAAATACGGTGTGTTACAAGTACTTACCCGTGTAATGCTCTCAAAATATGAAACTGCACCCAACTTGTCGTAACAAAGACGAGGGTGTGAGTAGAATACTCAGTGAAAAGTATACAAAATGTAGTGTAGAATCGAACGACAGAAAGAAAACTCTAACACATTATATCTACATATACATGCAACTATACACACACACACACACACACATGCATGAAAACATTTTCATTCCAAAAATGTGACTTATCCCGATTATTTAACCTTAATCTCGTAAAGGAATTTCTTCTTCCGTAACTTGACATTTATCCTTTTATTTAGAACAGACGGATAAATACTTGAAACATCTACACTTTATTTAACAAAAATCATTGATTTACCAAAATTACCAATTTTATTTAAACCAATCAACATTTGTATTTTCATTGAAAATCACCCTTTCAACACATGCAAACACCGTGTTAGAAAACACTTATTTAACCTTAGAAAATCTTTTAGAACGCACCCACATGATAATTATGGGCTAAACCTCCTAGGTTGATAAATGACCCATTTAACCACTATACTTTACATTTCCTTTTATGTAACACCCCGTAACTTTAATGATTTTATATTGGGCTTAATTGGGATTAATTAAAAATTAAATTGAGATATTAATCCGGATTAAAATAACTATTAATTAGCGAGTCAATGGTTAATATTTATTTATATTGAATATTACTTAGTTAATGAGTAATAAATTGATAAGAAAAAATTATAATTGTCGTGAGTGAGAAATACGACAGTTACGATAAATTTAGTTAGGACGTGCGTGTGAGTCGTGCCGGGACTTAATTTTGAAAAATAAAATATAGTTTTATTTAAGGTAATTCAAATGGTCATTTCGAGTGCGCTAGTGTGTCCGGAAGGCTTGAAATAGTTAGAAAAGTGCACTCAGGGGGTTTAGTTTGAGTCCCGGGGCATGTTTAGGTCGAACCGGCACCTCGGAAGGGCATTTTTGTTTTTTTAAATTTTGGGTAAAATAAACAAACGAAAATTGGGGATTTATATTTGCAATCACGTAAGAGGGGTTAGGGTTATCAATCACCAAACCAAAGAAAGAGCACATGAGGGAGAAAGAGATATGTTCCTAGGTGTTCCAAGGTCAAAAACTACATTCTTGTACCACCACCACCACCACAATCGGATTGTATATTGAGAAGAGGAGAACACAAATCTAACCATCAATTCTGTAGATGTCAGACTTTCGAATTAAGGCAAGTGTTTATTGTGATAACCCGCCTACTAAAATAATAGGTGGCCAGCCCAATACTCTAATAATCACAGGAATCATAGATGGTCCATTCTCAGCATCACTGTCGATGAAAATAATATAACCACCAATCATTTTAGAAAACGGACTGTCAATGTAAAAGAATTTGCAAGTAAAAGAAAAACACTTAGACAATCCCATTTTAAAAAAAACGGTGGATATCAAAAATCAAAGAATAAAGAGTGACAATATAATAAATAATCACTGAATAAGCTGTCGGTGAACAGACCAATACAAATAATTACACCGAGTATTACACATTAAATAGTACAATATAATAAATGAGTGCAATACCTTGGGCAACACGCCCGAATAATTAACTGAACATAACTAGGATACAATAGAAAGAAGCGTATAATACAATTAACCTACAACATCCGCAATATGCTGTAGCTCCATGACAACTGGAATGGAAATGTAAATCCAAGTGTCCACGCGGAAGAGCACCTGTACGGCAAGGAGTGTATGCAGAAACAAAGAAATATAGATACGGGTCAGGGCCCGGTTTGATATGATTACCATGTGACTAAAATACATGACATTTAAGTGCGTGTTTCTCTCGCAGATAACAATAATATTTCTCACCTCTCAATATAGCAGCAACCAAGCGCAATATCATGAGATAATCTAGTTAACCCAAGTACTAAGGGCTAATTTCTCCCCAATATCAACACTATGCCCTATTCGTGTGTGGGGCGTCTTGCAAAGCGAAATCCAGACAAGGAACCCCCCGATACACTACTACATAGGCAAGGTTAAGCGTCGAGGTCCATTAGACCCTAATCACGAAATAATCAGTAAATGTGTATGTGTGTGCATATGATCTACAGTTACTCAAGAAAACTTAATTTATTCCATTCACTATCTAAAAACAGAATTCCTAATTCTTTCTTTAGGAATATATATATGTAAATGGTACAACATTTTATCAAATGTTTACCATTTCAATCTCATAACTCTATATGTGCCATTCCTATTTCTTTCTTAGGAATATACATAAATGGTACAACATTTTATCAAATGTTTACCAATTAATCCCATTCATACAATTTCTTTACCAATGTTATTTCCTTTCTTCCATCCAGGAAGAATACATTTTTAAAGCAAGTTTTATTAACACAAAAATGCTTTAACCTTTTTCATAAAATCCCACTTTCCTTCTTCCATCCAGGAAGTGTAAATCAAAAGTCATTTTTATTAGCATAAAAATACTTTTGTACCATATATCCCATTTCCCTTCTTCCATCCTGGAAATGTAATTAAAGCCAATTCATTATCATGAATTGCTTTAATAATCTAAGACCATCCCTCCGGGTTTCCCCACTGGACGCACCCCTAAATGGCTATCATATTCCAGGGCCTATCTATACAAGACAACCTGGGAACCTACCAACATCGGGAAATGACCATATTGCCTGCAGGAAAGTCTAGGCCACACCCAAAATCTCCTAACTAGCGCAGTAATATAAATGCCCATATGGCCTAGGGACTATATCCACCTTGCATTCATTAGCCAGGGGGCTTCACCACACGTACGCAACTTCCCTTATGATAGATATTTAGGGAGGTGTGTAATCATAAATTAACATTTATGAAAACCATCACTTTTTCCCTTTTTGAAAACTTCCAATTTTACGTTATCAAAATCATTTGTACTTATTCATTCAATGCCATATTTTATAATATGCATTTCTTATTTTATTAAGTCATATTTTATTAATGATTTAAGACCCGAAGTGCCATAAACCTCAAACTAGTCTCCAAAAGTTTATACAAATTCATAAACCATCAAGGTGAGTCTCCCTCAAGGAGTATCTCCCAAAAGTCCCAACATTAACATTTATCTCCAATTTATCTTTAGGTTAATCTCCTATATCATTTTAGGCATTAACCCACACAAAATAGTCCTCGGGGTAAGCCCAATCATACTATTCTAGCCTAGGACATTATTCTACCTAAAACAACCCCGCCCCAGGACTCCCCATTACTCCCCAAAGGAAGGTTCCTAAGCTCCTATCATAAAATAAAGAAGCTAGAAGAAACTAAGGAAAATAAAAGTGAAAAACAGGGGACCAATCGACCGGTCAGGGGACCGTGTCGACCGCCCCTTAAGGATTTTGCCTACCAAAGAAAGCAGTGAGCTCATTTTGGCATGATCGGTCGACCGGTCCTGGGAACGCGGTCGATCGCGCCTATCAGGTCCTCAAAAATTCCTTTTTCCTCAAAGCCAAAATCGAAACCTACACCCTTTATTCTTTACTCAAATCACCCCACAACCTAACCCCTACAATTATACACCAAAATAAACCCTTGTAATCACTTAAATCACAACAACAACAAGATCCAAGGTTAAAACATCAAAATCTTACAAAACCTAGCATTTTCTCCAAATTTTCCATTTACTTAACAATCACACAATTTATTCACATAAAATCATATACTAGAAAGTAAGAAACCTGCCTCGAGGTTGTAGTCTCTGATCCTCTTCCGGTAGAGATGAATTCCGGCTCAAATCTTCCATTTTCTCCCTTTTTCTCCATTTCTCCCAACTCTCTCTTCTCTCTCTCTCTCCTTTGGCTTCTCTCATAAGAGTGAGAAAAATAAAGGGGCGGGGGAAACTTATAAGGTTTTAAAAGATAAATCCCAACTTTCAATTGCTAACACACCACTAAAATGACTCGTAACCACTTAGTTGAGTCATAACCCCTTAAAAACTCCCGAATCACAAAAATTACAATGTGGCACTCATTTCGACTATCTCGACTATTCTAAAAACAACCGCACCCCCTATTTTGGCCTTTGGAATAAAGTGAACTATTTTTATGTTCCAATTTCATTTTAATTCATTAATTTTACCCAATTTTAAATATAGGTCACAACCGTCGTTTTACATATAACGACGCAATAATACACAATATAATGCTATTTACCTTCTCATAACGATAAATAGACAAAACATAGTAAATATTATCCCTAAATCTCACGGGAAATAATACTTACTCCAACATTCCCTATTTTATAAAATTCGCCCATCGGGCAAAATAGTCGCTCAAAAACCTGGGTTGTTACATTTATCTTGCTGATTTATGATTTGATATACCATCCATGTTAGAATATGATGATTATTTTAGAAAGTTCATGACTTTTGGACTTAAATTTGAGGATATAAATCCTGTTCTTGGGTAAGAATGGCGATACACTTTATCCCTTATACATGTAGGATGAAGTTGATTAGAAATATCACGAATTTATGAAGAAATTTGGAATTATATTGAAGTTCTTGAACAAGAATGATAATAAAGGGGTTTTAGAGATTAATCTTGATTTAGTCAAATTTGAAGTTGTTCTTTAAAGATTTAATGATTCTATTACGTTAAAAATCATTTATATTACTATGATGTTGGAGACCTTTGGTTGGGAGTTTGGGATAGTGTAATGGTGGTTTAGAGGATTAAAAATGGTGAATTACTGTAGTAGTTTAATTGAGAAGATGATACCTATTAGGGGTAATAAAAGCTTATTCAGATAATGATTTTGTGTTGTGGAAAATTATGGGAACGAGAACCGAGGCCAATAGGACCTAAGTGAGATACCTACTGAATTTACTTAAGGGACAATTGATACCTATTTGGGCATTAGGAAACACTCGGGATTATACAATAAGAAGTATTATGACACGTAGAATATTTTAGAGTTACTATACTACGTATGGGGTATACATATAATGCTTTTATATATAAATGGGTGATGTGTATATCTATTTTTTTATTTGTATGTATAATCATACCTAGGCTACTTGCTATCACGAGAAGTTTCGCATCGTGGATAGTCATAATCTGATTAGATTATTTGGGGGGATATTGACTTATACCTTAAGATATAGATGTGACACCCCGCCAAATTAAATACCGGGTGATCACTCCTTTATTAAATTAAAATCAAGGTGAATAGTTGGTTCATTCTTAGCATCACTGTCGCAAAAATAACTTTTCAATTTAAACACCCTAAATAATTAAGCTAAGTGTCAAAACCATTTTAGACGTTACTTTCCAAATTTTATTTTATATAAACCAATTTTTAAAAATGGACATCATTCGTAGATAAAGGATCACACAACAACTATCCTGGAATATATAAGTTCAAATAACCAAACATTCAATTAATTGAATCCAACATTTAATACTGTAAATGAAAACATCCTGGCAATAATAAATCCCAAAGTGCAAATATTAGAAATAAATGGATTACAATATCCAATAAAACATCTGAATAAAGGAAACGAGCGACACATGCCCTACTGAATAAATATGCTAGGAGTGGAATCAAATAATGAAGTCATCTAAGCAAGAGGCCTGCAGCTCCCACCTAAGCTACAGCGCGTTCCTTCCAAAGGATCCTATGCAAGACCCCCATGTGGCTGGGCACTTGTAATATATACATATATAAACAAGAGAGAAAAGAAAATGGAAACGGGTCAGAGCCCGATTGTAAAAATGATTTAAAATTTGTTTAGCAAGTATTTAAAATGTTTACAGGCCAATGCAACAACATATTAGTGTGGCACTCTCTTGAGAAATTCTCACCTCTCTTCTAATGTGCACGCCTATCGCACTAATCTTCCCAACGGTTTATCTTATCTTAGGTTACTCGTAAGATTTAAACTGAACAATTTAATTGTTTAAGAGGATAATTTCATTTGATCACAAAGTTATCATTTAAACCTTAATTGCTAATAAAGTTTCTCCGTAGCATGTTATACTTTTAAAACACATTTTTCTGAATTGTAATAATTATACATTTCTTACTTACCATAAACACAGTAGGTAGTTCCCAAATTTCAGAATTTAATATATATATTAAATACTCATATAATATATATATTCTAACGGCACCCCACATAATAATTATGGTGCGAGCATACTCTTCTATCCAATCCACGTCTCACTCGTACTAAGGGAAATATAAGTTTGAAATCACTCTCGAACTGTATTAACACATACACAAACAATATTGAGGCGAAGCATAGATTCCATGTCCAAGAGGTCACTACATACCCTCGTGTCTCTTAGGACCGTACGACTATCGATCCGATAGCCCGTACCTAGGATTTCAATCTTCTAGGGTACGAGTCAATATCCCCCATGAAGGCCCATTCGAGATAAGACTGTCCCAGCGCGGTAACCTCAAGGATAGCAGGTAGCATGGGCATGATTTTCACACGTATACAGTATATGCATGAACACAGTCATATAAATATACTACTATTACCATATCTCTTTAGGTACCTTTCATCACCCGTAATATAATATTTATCATTATTTCTCAATCTTCAGTTATCACGTATAACGGTTCGTCTCTTACTTTAATTGAGGGATTAATCCAACTTACTACGTAACACTCATGGACTCTATCCTCCCAAGTATAGAATTCAGTAGGTACTCATCTATTTTTCCATCGTAACTATTTTACTCGTCTCTCCCTTTAATACACAACCTCATCGTCCCTTATGTGTAGGCACCCCAAAAAAAATATAACTCTCGTCTTACATTAAAAGTCTCATAATTATTAATAAGTCCTACTGGTCATCTTTATCTCCCAAAATATTTTAATAATGATGTCCAAGGATTTTTACTCATTTATTGAATTCAACTAAATTAAAAAGGGAAAATATGAGTCTTCCAGAAGGGGTCGATCGATCGATGGCAGGAGCTCGATCGATTAATGCATCGATCGATCGACACTCCTGGTTCGATCGATCGATCAAACAGGTATGGCGAATTCTGCAGATTAACAGTTACGGGTTTCAAAATACAACCTCAATCAAATCCATATTTTTCACACCCAAACTCCCTAAAATTCGTACTACAAACAGTATACACCCATATTATACATCTTCTACATAAAGCATGCGAATTTTCATCAATAATTATGGATTAATAGGCCAAAACTCATATCAATCTCAAGAACCCTAGAAATTTCTTTAACATGGTTCTATCAGTTTTTTTTCTAGAAATTCTACTCCTACTTCATCATAAATTCGTGGTTAAGCCTCTACATATGAATGGGTTTCCATATTATCATTCAAATCATCACTACATGCGATTTTCCTATCTCCAACATGGGTTTTTCTTCTATAATACTCATCCTAATCACCCTAGGCTAACATGAAGGATGCATTAACGAAGATAAGCAAGGTAAATACTTGCTTAGGATTTTCAGTGTTCTGATTCATGGACGAATTTGGTGTTGTTGCGTTCCCTGTCGCGCGATCTACGGGTTTGTGGTGGTGGCGGTGGAACCGGATGGATTTTTGGTCTTGGATTGCTTGAAAAGCTTCCTCCTTCCCTCTCCTATGGCCATTCTAAGGTTTTGAGTCTGGTAACCCTAAAGGACCATTCCAAATGGATGATATAACCTACTAAATTTCGTGGGTTTAATTACCCAAAGATGCAAAATGTCCAAAATGCCCTCCTGGGGTACTAATTAAGCCTAAAAACGCCCCGAGACCCAAACTAAACCCCCGGGTACACTTTTCTGACTATCTCGACCGTTCCGGACACTTTGACGCACTCGAAATGACCATACAAGCAACTTATAATTTATTCACGTTTATTAATCAATATTTAGTCCCGACGCGACACAGGCGCGTTTAAACTTAATTTCCATAATTGTCATTTTATTCACGCGTGACAATTTTTATAAAATCAATCTCATATAATACTATACCCATCCAGTAATATTTAACAAATTTCCAATAATTACTAACTCTCGTCACGCTAGTAAATATTTAAAACAACTTTCCGGATTAAAATTAAATTAATTTATCTCAATTAAATTTATTAAATCCCGAAATTTAAAAGCCATGAAAATATGGGGTATTACATACTTCCCCCTTAATAACGGAATTTCGTCCCAAAATTTGGAAAATAAGGCCTAGCTGGTAGAATAATTATGGATATCTTTTTAATACGCTAACTATCTACATAATAAGGCGCTTAATCACTATAGTCCCTGCCTCACAGCAAGCTTGATTAACATTCTTATTGGAGACATTTCACATGGTGCTCCCAATCGACAACATTCGCATAGGTCGCGCCTATACATTATAAGTTTCCATTATCTTACTATCATTGGGAGGTCGCACGTCATTACATGACAACTACTCGGATTTATCTATATACAAAACTCCCATTCTGAGAAAAACCATACGAACATTTGACCACTCTTCTCTGCCAAAGATAGTCATGAAATTCCACTATAGTTATCGGATTATTCTCGACCGATCCAAAGTTCTGATTATTCACTCACCTCTAAATATACGAAAGGAGTATAGTCGAGGTTCTTTCGCACCAAAACCTTAATAAGCACCTCGTATGCGACAAACAAATACGAGTGCTTCCACAGAATTCTACCATTATGTAATATCCTCCCCCAATTACCGCACTGTTCCACTTGTTATCTATTTACCGTTGTGGAAATGAAATGATCACCAAGATTCAAAAATCACTTTCACGCGGCTCCACTATTTGTTAATCACCGTGCGCCTATTTCCTGGCTAAGGGTGATACATCCTACTCGAAATGTAACTTTATCTCTGCTAGTTCCTGAAATCCCATATTGACGGTAGGATTCACAAATCTCATCCCGATTAAGGAATTAATACTGTGCCGGGCCAGGCACTGGCGTGATCCTTCCTTTCAAAGGAAGTCTGGGTCGCACTAGTTAATATTACCTTGATCTTGTTTTGAGGATGGTAACCTATCCAAGAACTTTATCAACTTTATCGACCTCTTCCCATTTCAAGAATTGTCGATTAACACAAAATTCTCTGGTTGATTCTCGTCTTCCAACCGACCCCTACCTATGGGCGGTGCATGTAGAGACTACTTACTACGCCCCGCTAAACATCGATCTTTCCTTGAAATGTCTCACATTATGTGACACGTAACATTCCCCTTCCTTCCTTGGTGTATGCCAAAAGTTCCGACCCGTGCTCTTTTCCTCCACGAAGCGCACTTCTAAATACTGTACACCATACTAACATCATCACTCTTTGCATGCGCAAGTTCGCCCTCACATTTGACTAATAACTACTCCGCTCTGAGGGTTCATCATACTAATTAAATTTCTACTCTATTCAAGGAATACCCCTTCTTAAATAGCTTCCCACGGCCTTCCCATCAAATTAGGTTGTGCTATTCTAATTGCACACCTATGTATGGATTATCATCCCTCATGTGACGTTTAATCCACTCTATCACTTCCACTTCATTCTGTTAGCCCCATAAACACATTTTCCACACGTCCATTACCACGTCCCTTCATCTCGGATGAGTTTTAACATTAGTTAACCAGGATGTCTACACACCTTATAAACCATGCATACTAGCGTAAGCATCACATACGCTTTTCGCCTAGTAACTAATTCTTTATTTTCCCTAGTGCTAGCAACGTGATTACAACACTTGGGGTACTCTCAATCACCCTAAAAATCAAAATTTTAAATCCTCCTTATCATCATTCCACCCCTCAACTCGTGAGGATAACTTTCAATGCTTTCTTACCACATAACTGACTTCACTGGATTTAACTCATGATTTAACTTCTAACTTATAGATGTAATTACCTACCCCTAGTATGACTGAGGTACCGAACTCACGGAAAAGTGACCAAACATCTCCCTAATTCCAACCTTACGCTAAGTTTCATGTGTGGTATGTCTCGCAAAGCGAAATCCAAATAAGGAACCCCCCCGATACACTACTACCTAGCATAGTCGGTTATCGAAATGCGTTAGGTCCTCCGTCCATAGCATGTACCCCTTTATTCCGTCTCTTGACAAAAAAGTTACGTCTCTTCCCGTAACTATACTTAATAACAAACATTTTTGCCAATTGTACAATTATTTAATATTGGTGGAAATTACACTCCATAAACCTTGAATACATACGCTCGGGGATATCGAAGTCCTACCTGATGATGCCAGAAACAGCACCACCCTTCAAGGTGTTTGTAAGCTCAATTCAATGTCAATAATGGCAGGATAAAGGTATACAAAAGGTATACACATATATAGTAGAAGGAGGTTAGGAGAAGAGGAATCAACACCAGGATATAAGTGGTTCAGCCAATCAGGCCTACGACCACTGTGCAAGTGTATGATGTGTATCACTGTATGAGGGCTCTAATGGCCATGGATACAATCTCTCAAGATTTCTCTCTCTACTGTGTATTTGAACAGAGTTTTAGCTAGGGTTACTGATCTTGGATCCTTTGCATGGTAGGGGATGACCTCTATATATAATACCTGGGGGGTGTAATGTACCCCCTATGCATGCAATGAGCATGTGCGTGTTAACCTCACCATTATGGGAGAGCCACCTGTCACTGTCACATGTAAAGAATGATAATGAAATATTCTCCCCACGTGTGGGGAATAATCTTGTTACAACTGATTTGTGCCCACGTGTCCTTATCCAAATGTCAACAGATGCTCGGCTGCCATACTGGTGCATGACCTCGGCCTGGGAGAGGCCGAGATTGACAAGTCTAATTCATTTGATATGAGATGAACCATAGGAGTCTTGGCTCGGTCCTAGCCAAGATAATGGATAGGGTCGGTCTATGCCGAGGTTGGGTAGGCTTATGCTTGGAGCATCAATAGATGCCACGATGGAGTTATTGTTGGGGCTTCTTGCGTACTCGGCCTATATCCGGCCGAGGTTGCCTTTTCCAGATGTACAAGAATGTTGCTGACCCTCATGATGCGTGGTGTCCTTTGGAGAGGCTCGTGGTGGTGTCGGCCTGAGCCGACCTTGCTATGGCCGAGGGATGATATCGCGCGCATAAGGCTTATCCAGAGTTGGCCATTACCTCGGCCGAGGTTGGTGTCTCTAGGCCGAGGTCACACTTGGGGCATATCAATCACCCCCAACCCTTAGTCATATGTGAGAGCAGGTGACTAGGGGATTATCACACGTCTGAGGCCTGTCTGTTATGAGCCAATACTTGCTTGACACTTGTCCAATGCTGGGGATGCCTGCTTGGTAGGCGTGTGCTGTCATCCATCCTTTAGGGCTCCCAAGACAATGATTGTCCTTGGGAATCATGCCTTCATATTTAAGGGTTTTGATCCCTCATTTCTTCTTCCTTCTTCAATTCTCTCTCCTGCGAACGCTTTCTCCCTCTAAAGGCCTTTCGAACAAGACTCCACTGCAGAGGTCATTGTTGGTGGTTTCTCGCGCATTTTCTTCACTTTCCCTCGTCGTTTCATTTCCAGGTACCTTCTCCCCTTCATTTTCTTTGTTTTTCTCTTCTGGTTTGCATTTTTCGGTGAGTTTCATCATTTTCTGGCGAGCACAATAGTTTCAGGTGAATAGTATTTGCTTTAAACTTCTAAGTTTGATCTTTAGATTCCTTTATTTTATCAGCCAGTCTTGTTTGTAGTTTAGGAAGTTTCCCCAAGTTTAGGGTCGGCCTCTGATGCTCAGACCCTTATACCAGCTTCTTGAGGAGTTCCCCTCCCTGAGAGAGAAGACTTTAGAAAAGATTAGACAAATACAAAGAGCACAGGAGGAGGCTTGTAGGTTGCAAGAATTTCCCATTAGACCTATCTTTCCTCCACCTCTTACGGTGATATATCCTGATCCCCCGGAGTTTTTCTATCAGACAGAGGTCCCTGCCGAGCCCATACCGAAGTTTGAGTCTGAATCTTCTACCTCAAACCCCATGTCTGTGGATTCCTTTCAGGAGGCCATGGACTTCACACCTCGGCCTGATCAGGCCCCTGATCAGGCCGAGGTCTCCAGCCGAGCCTCATCTCATAATAGCTCGATCTCCTCAGCCTCTTCCTCAGAGGTTGAAATTGTAGAGCCAAGTGTGATTGTACCACCCATACTTGACGCCATTCCTCTATCGTTCGTCACCGGGGTGGAGTTCGCTCAGAGGTTCCCGAGCAACCCATCAACGTCTGCTCCGGCCGACGTTGAGCTAGATGACGATGATGATGTCGAGAGTGATGTCGACGTCTCTGAGGCGGCCGAGATTGGGAGCACAGTTACTGAGGTAGACCTTCTCTGCTTCAGATATTTGTATTCCATTAGTCCCTCCATAAAGCTTAGGAGACCTCTGAGGGAGGAGAGGTCTTATCATGGCCGAGATGGCGAGATCTGCCTGTACGAGCAGATGTTCAAGTTAGGGTTTCATTTACCCATCCATCCCATTATCAAGTCCATCCTCTCCTACATCAATTTGGCCCCTCACAACTATCCCCCAATGCTTGTAGGGTCATAATAAGGGCCATAGTCTTGTGGATGGCAGTCCACCACTCTGATCTTCCAGTTCAGGTCTTCATAGGTTTCTATGTCCCATCCTCGACCAAAAATCATCCGAGCTACTATCATTTTATAGCTCGGAAGCCTGAGAAGAAAATGCTCCAGATAACTCAGACTTTAAACCATAACTGGAAGCCCCGCTATTTCTTCACCTCTGGACCATGGGAATTTGGCCCATGTGTTCCCTCATCCATTCTTGAGCCGAGGATACCCCTCAGATGGGGTAAAGTCACCCTGTCTTCCAGGGCCGACCCTAGTTTAATTCTTCAAAATCTTTAGAAGGTGAAAGCCCTACAAAATGAAGGGACACATGGTCTATTCGTTAAGTTTGAACATTTGATGACACCCCATTACCTCTCAGGGACATGTCTAGGTGGAAGTCCCCTTGTCGAGCCTGGTAAGCATTTTTATATCAAGTTAAACCTCTGAATTCATTCATATCTGATTCTCTAACTCAGATCTTCTAACTTCATTACAGAGCGACCTCAAGACATCTCGGACGAGTTATGGGAAATGGCTGCACCCAGCTTAACAAGACTTGCCAAGAAAGCTAGCCTGAACGCTCCTCCCCCATATACCTCTACATCAAAGTCCCAGGCCACAAAGAAGAGGGCTCCAGAGGGTCATGCCCTTGAGGATTAGAGGCCGAAGTTGAAGACTGCCGACACTGCCATCCCCATTTCTTCAACTGACATCCTGTCGGCTCGTCTGGACCAGTTGAAATTATCTGATAGCATAGTCAGCCACAGTCTTCAGGCCCTTGATGCCATCGTCTCTATAATGACCGAGGCTGACAAACGATTCTTCAGGTCACTAGACACCCCATTGCGGGTTGAGTTCGGCCTTCGCAGAGCCGTCCAGGTATGACTTGATCTTTCTTCGGAAATTCTTTAAATGTAACAACTGATTTTTCCTCAGCTTATTCATGATCACAAAACATGCTGCGCGTGGCAGCTATGCACCACTTATCCAACTGGACTCTGAGGAAATTGCCCCTTATCCAAAAGGGGCAAGAGGATGAGAAAGTCCAGAGCACTTTGAATGCAGAGATTGATCGTCTCAAGTCTGAGCTGAAGGACTCTGAGAAGAAAGTGAAGGGGTTGGAGAAGGACATCTCCCAGCTCGGCAACGATCATGCTGCAGCTCTGAAGAATAAGGACGACAATCTGCAGCAGAAAGTCAACTTAGCAGCCAGGGATGCACTTGAGGATGCTTCTGAGAAAATAATTGCTGACTATAAGTCCTCTGATGAATTCATGGGCTTCAGCTTTGAATACCTTAAAAGAGGTATCAAAGCCACTATTAAATGGGCTGACGTCAGGGAGAGAGAGGCCGTCACTTTGAAGGCCTCTGATTTCGTTGGCCTCGACTTTGCTGATCCTCAGTTCGCCCAGGCTCTTCAAGAGGTTGAGGAAGAGGCTGTCGCTCCTACCGAGACTGCTACATTGGAAGGCACTGAGTTTAGAGGGGAAGACCATCACGATGAAGTGACCAAGGTGACCAATGTGGATCAAGCCAATCAGGTCGAGGATGTTAACATTCCCCCTTCAAACCCTTAGGATTTTTTTATCATTATTTGTAATCCCTGAATATCTACTATCTCTGAATATATAAACCTCTGAGGAGGACTATCTTCACTTGCTTTTATTGAATGTCATGCGATATTTCTCACTCTCTGCTTTGTTGCTATGATATCTCGTTTTAAATTTAATCAATGGTCCTGAGCTCAGACCTCGTCACAACTGAGTGGTGTTATGAGGGTCTGAGGTCATCACCTAAGATGTTATCCTCATAATTAATCTCACCAAATTAATGATGTTAAGGGTCTGAGGTCATCCATTATGGTGTCTGAGCTCAGACCTCGTCACCACTGAATTGTGTTATGAGGGTCTGAGGTCATCACCTAAGATGTTATCCTCATAATTAATCTCACCAAATTAATGATGTTAAGGGTCTGAGGTCATCCATTATGGTGTCTGAGCTTAGACCTCGTCACCACTGAATGGTGTTATGAGGGTCTGAGGTCATCACCTAAGATGTTATCCTCATAATTAATCTCACCAAATTAATGATGTTAAGGATCTGAGGTCATCCATTATGGTGTCTGAGCTCAGACCTCATCACCACTGAATGGTGTTATGAGGGTCTGAGGTCATCACCTATGATGTTATCCTCATAATTAATCTCACCAAATTAATGATGTTAAGGGTCTGAGGTCATCCATTATGGTGTCTGAGCTCAGACCTCGTCACTACTGAATGGTGTTGTGAGGGTATGAGGTCATCACCTAAGATGTTATCCTCATAATTAATCTCACCCAATTAATGATGTTAAGGGTCTGAGGTCATCTATTATGGTGTCTGAGCTCAGACCTCGTCACCACTGAATGGTGTTATGAGGGTTTGAGGTCATCACCTAAGATGTTATCCTCAATTTTTCTGACATAAGAATGAAGCAAGAGTCATCATAGGAACTGATCTTTTATTAATAACCTCTTTATAACAAGATGATACATTTACAAACTCTATGCAACATCATATGTAATATTTCTTTAGGTGATCAGCATTCCATGGGTTAGCAAAGGGTTCTCCTTCTAGGTTTTCTAGCCTGTAGGTTCCAGGCACAACCTCTTCTGTCACTCTATAGGGGCCATGCCAGTTTGGGTGAAGCTTATTTGCTTTCTGTAAGGTCTTTTTTAGCACTAGGTCTCCTACTGCAATGGGTCTTGACTTCACCCTTTGGTTGTAGAATTTCGCTGCCCTCTGTTGGTAGGCTGTTTGTCTGACTCCGCATCTTCTCTTCTTTCTTCAATCAGATCTAGGTCTAACCTCCTCTCTCCCCCATTTTTATCAGGGTCATAGGTATGAACCCTATGAGTTGGGAGTCCTACTTTTGTTTGTATGACAGCCTCTGAGCCATGTTCTAGCATAAATGGGGTTTCTCTTGTAGGTGTCCTTACCGTTGTTATGTAGGCCCATAACACAGCGTAGACCTCTTCAGTCCATCTTCCCTTCGTATCCTCTAACCTCTTTTTGATTCCATCGAGAATTATTTTGTTCGTGACCTCAGTCTGGCCGTTTTCTTGAGGTCGGCAAGTAGATGAGAGGAACTGCTTTATCCCAACTCTTAGGTAGTACTTTTCTAAAGAGGAGTTCTTGAACTGGGTTCCATTATCTGAGATGAGAGTGTTTGGGAGACTGTATCTGCATATGATGTTCCTCCAAATAAACTGGAAGGTCTTCTACCCTGTGATTGTTACCATCGGTTTTGCCTCCACCCACTTTGTGAAATAATCGATGGCAATTATCAAGAATCTATAATTGTTAGCATCTCTTGGTAGGGGTCCTACTAAGTCAATCCCCCATACCGTAAATGTCCATGGAGAGGTGATTGACGTCATAGGATGATGAGGTTGATGGGGAATAGTGGCGAATCTTTGACATATATCACACCTCCTCGCGTATTCTGCAGTGTCCTTAGACAAGGTTGGCCACCAGTACCCTTGTGTGATGATTCTTTTGGCCAAGGGTTTTCCCCCTATGTGGCTAGAGAAAGAACCCTCATGAACCTCCTGTAAGACCCGGGGAACTTCCGTGGGATGCACACATCTGAGGAGAGGCAATATAAATCCCTTTTTGTACAAGATGTCTCCTATCACCGTGAACTTAACATCTCTATATCTCAATTTTCGCCTCCCTAATTTGGACTCAGGCAGATCTCCCTCTCTAATGTATCTGATGAGTGGGTTGATCCATGAGTCTCCTAGGTTCAAATTGTGACAAGGGTTACACACCTCTTCTTCCTCGATGGTTGCCTTTTCCAAGGCCTCGATCGGAATGGTCCTTCTAACATCTGTCTTCGTTACCGAGGCCAGCCTTGCCAATGCATCTGCGTGACTGTTACTTTGTCAAGGAACTCTCTTCAGTTTTGCCTCCGCAAAGTATTCCATCATATTTCTCACCCTCTTCAGGTACTTCGCCATCCTTTCATCCTTGGCCTCATAGGCTCCCATTACTTGATTGGCAACTAACCTTGAGTCGCTGTGGAGTAGGAGTGGCTTTACGCGGAGAGTCTTTGCCAATAAGAGACCTGCTATCATGGCCTCATACTCGGACTCGTTGTTTGAGGCCTGAAAGTTGAATCTCAAGGCATATTCAATGTTGGCGCCATCTGGAGTCGAGAGTATTAGCCCCGCACCGCTTCTTTTATCGCAGGAAGAGCCATCAATGAAAAGGCTCCAAATGTCTGTATTTGATGAGAAGACCCCTTCTGTCATGATTCCTTACTTGAAGAGGTACCGATTTTCTTCGTTTTCTTCCACTCTGCCCCGAACCTTGCCTGAGGTGACCTCTTCCAGATCTCGGAAGACGTTTGGTGTCATCTCTTTCGAATTTCAGAAGACACCGCGGTTTGTCTCTTCGACCTCCCCCAGGCCTTTCTCTGTCTCCGCCTCTTCCCAGGTGAACTCTGCAACAAAGTCCGTGAGGGCCTGCCCTTTGATGGCTGTCTTAGGCTGGTAGGTAAGATCATACTCTCCTAACTCGATGGCCCAGGTCATCAGTCTCTCGGACTTCTTAAGTTTATTCAGGACCTGCCTTAGTGGGGAGTCAGTGAGGACTACCAGGGAGTGAGCTTGGAAGTAAGGCTTCATTTTCCTTGAAGCGTGTATCAGAGCATAGGCCAATTTTTCCATGCGTGGGTAATTTTGCTCAGCCCCTTGAAGGGCCTTACTGTTGAAATATACAGGCCTTTTGATCCCATCGTCTTCCCGTATTATGGCCACACTGATGGCTGATTCAGAGACTGCCAGATACACATACAACTTTTCTCCTGCGACGGGCCGAGATAGCAATAAGGGTGACCCCAAGTAAGACTTGAGCTGGTTGAATGCTTTTTCACACTCTTTGTCCCATTGGAAGGCCTTTCTTAGAACTTTAAAGAATGGAAGACACTTATCCGTTGCCCTAGAGACAAATCTGTTAAGCGCAGCCACTCTCCCCGTGAGTCTTTGGACATCCTTGATACTCCTAGGAGTCTTCATGTCAAGCAATGCCTTGATTTTCTCAAGGTTTGCTTCAATTCCTCTCTGGTTGATGATGAATCCCAGGAATTTCCCAGCTTCTACTTCGAAGACATATTTCGTCGGGTTGAGTTTCATTCTTTATGAGTCCATAACATCAAAGGTCTTCTCAAGGTCTGCTACATTGGTGCAAGCTTTCAAGCTTTTTGTTAGCATATCATCTACATACACCTCCATGGCCTTACCTATTTGCTCTTCAAACATCTTATTTATAAGACATTGGTACGTTGCCCCTGTATTTTTCAGACCGAAGGGCATTACCTTGTAGCTGTACGTCCCTTTGTTGATAATGAAGGTTGTCTTCTCTGAGTCTTCGGCATCCATGAAGATTTTTATAGCCTGAATAAGCATCCATAAAGCTCATGAGCTCATGTCCTACCGTGGCGTCCACCATCTGATCTATTTGAGGTAAGGGATAGCTGTCTTTTGGACAAGATCTGTTCAGGTTAGTGAAATCGACACACATCCTCCACTTCCCATTGGCCTTGGGTACGATAACCGCATTTGATAGCCACTTCGGATATGTGACTTCTCTTATAAACTCAGCGTCTTCTAATTTTTTAACCTCTTCCCAGATGACGTCATATTTCTCCCTGGAGTAGAATCTTCGTCTCTGTTTAATAGGCTTGGCATTTTTGTTTACGTTGAGCTTGTGACTCATCACCTCAGGGTGGATGCCAGGCATGTCTACGTGACTCCATGCGAAGACACTCTACCTCCTCCTGAGGAAGTTTATCAGCTCTTCCTTGACTTCCGAATTAAGGGCTTTGTCAACCTGGAAGGTTTTTTTTGGCTCATCCTTGTTGAGGACGATGGATTCTACCTCTTTCGCGGCCTCTCCCTTCTTCAATTTTATCTCATCTCTAGGATCCAGAGTATCAATACTGTAAGTGGTGGTTTCCCTCTTATGGGCCTCTCTCTCTTCGATCGAGTTGAAGTAACATTCTCGTGCTGTGGTCTGGTCACCTTGCACTTCCCCTACCCCATAGGGGGTCGGGAATTTTAGCATCTGGTGGCCCGTCGATGGCATAGCCTCGATGTCCTTAAGGGCCACTCTTCCTATGATGAGGTTATAGGCCGAGAAGACACTCTCGTCCATTACGAAGAAATTAACCTTCTTGGTCAACCTCTTAGGCCACTCATCACCCATCCGTACGTCCATCTCATACATGCCCAAGGGGTGAACCTTGTCCCCACTAAAGCCTATCAGGGGGTGATAATAGGGTACTAGTCTTGCTCTACTATGGCCTAAGCTCTTGAAGTAAGGCCAAAACATCACATCTGCCGAGATCCCCCCATCTACGAGGATCCTCTGCACCTCACATCCATGCACCCTTATCATTATGACCAAAGGGTCATCATTGGGGGCTAAGATACCTCTGAAGTCGAGTCTGAAGAACCCAACTACGAGGGTGTTCATGTCCACTTTCTTCCTCTTCTGTACTGTATCGGAAGACGTTAGATTCACAACCTCAAGCTTGGCCACTGATTTATCCTCTGCCGTATGAGCCTTCCTATCAGCTACTTCAGATCCACCACCTGCAAATCCTCCGCATATTGTGCCAACACCGAATGAGATCATACCAACCCTCTTCACCGAGGTGTTGTCATCCTTCTGTAGAAGATCTGGATCGTCTTTATCATCCCCTTCTGAGTCATCGTCTCTTCGGGCTGGGACGTTGTCACGACATCTGTCATTCCTCCTTTTCTTAAGGTCATCTCTTCCACTTTTAGGAGCCTTGCCGTCTACATATTTTCTCAACTTCCCAGATTTCAACATCTTCTCAATCTCATCCTTCAAAGCAAAGCATCTATCTGTGACGTGACCATGATCTTGGTGGAACTCACACCATAGGTTTTTGTTCCTCTTATGTGGTGGAGCTTTCAGCTTTTCTGGCCACCTCAGAGTCCTGTCACTCTTAATCTCATTGAGAATGTGCTCACAACTCACAGTCAGAGGAGTATAGTGGGCGAACTTGTCATCACCCGATCTCTTCTTCCCATCTTTCTTCTTCTGGGACTTTCACTATCACCGCGATTCTCATCCTCATACTTAGCGTCCATTGCCTCTTCCGCATTCATTACTTTCCCCACGATTGCCAAGAGTTCCTCCATAGACCTAGGAGGGTCTTCCGCCAGTTTCCATAACAACTTCCCTTTCTGTAGACCCCCTATGAGGGCAGTCATGGCTATATTCTGTTCATAGTCCTCGACCTCCAACTTCTCTTTGTTGAACCTGGCTATGTAATCCCTTAGGCTCTCATCCTTGCCCTGCTTGACATACATCAGGTGAGTGGTCTTCTTCTGAGGTCTCACCCCAAAGCAGAAGTTATGGATGAATCGTTCAGTTAAGCCTTTAAAGTTCTCAATCGAGTTTTTTGGTAGGGAGGTAAACCAGCTGTGTGCTGCCCCTGTGAGGGTCCCAAAGAAGGCCCTACACTTCATCTCATCAAGTATAGAGTAGATGTCTGCTTCCGACTGATACATCTCTATGTGGTGTACTGGGTTGGTGCTGACGTCATACTTGGGAGACACTACAGGAGGCTTGAACTTAGCTGGGGTTGGGAAGCTCACTATCCTAGCCATAAACGGTGAGCCCTCCGAGTAACCCCTCTGCAATGGATCTCTACTTTTAATGAGGTCTCCTATCTTCTCCTCGAGGCGCTGGATTGAGTCATTCCATGGTCTTCCGCCCTCGACCTGGCCGAGGTTGTCCCCAGCCACTTCCATGGGATGGAACGAGGGTTCCCCCGCTGCAGCACAGCGTTGGCTGTTGACCTCTTCCTGCTCTCTAACTCTTTTGTTATAGGGTCGGCCTTGGTCAAGATGACCTGGTCTGTCTCCTCTTTGCGAGCCGACAGCACTCCTTGACCTGGATAACCTGTGTCTTAGGTCATTCACCTGACCCAACCTCTCGAAGGATGATCCTTTGCTCAACCGATCAAAAGATTACCCTATCTTCTGAGCCTCTTCATCTCTTCAGCTGACACATCCGTGAATTTGTCGAAGAGGTCGTACGGTGTTATTCGACACCTCATACGGCTCCCAGCAATCTTTCGGGGCCTCATCCGCCTCTAGATCGTCATACCTGTCCTCCGGGAAAGGGTTTCCTTGCCTCCCCAGGCGTAAGCGCCTGGGGTCAGCAACGTCCCTTCTCCACTGGGGTGCAGGTTGATCCTTCATTGGTGCCTGGGGTGGTCCCCTGGCATTTGGATGAGGCTGAACAGCCGCCGGAGTGATCATATCCGGTGAGACTCCAGGTGGCCTCATCATAGTTTGGCTGAGCTATTCGAATTGCTCCTTTATTGCTTGCTGCGTTGCAGCCAGGGATTTTAAGGCTGCAGCCACCTCCGCCATTTCGGACTGGGGTAGTGCCTAGCTGGAACTTGGCCCGCCTCCACCGGGTGGTGGAAGATGCGGTGGTAACTCTGGTGCCATATGTTAATAATAAATATCTTGAGTAGCAAGTGAGCTTAATACCTTAAGGAACCTCTTTCAATGGTGAAACAACTCCACACATGGGGCGGTGCCTGGTTCACCACCAGAGTCTCCGATGAGGATAAGCTGAAGAAAAGGAAGAGATAACTTCTCGTTCCCATAGACGGCGCCAAAATGATGATGCCAGAAACAGCGCCACCCTTCAAGGTGTTTGTAAGCTCAATTCAATGTCAACAATGGCAGGATAAATGTATACAAAAGGTATACACATATATAGTAGAAGGAGGTGAGGAGAAGAGGAATCAACATCGGGATATAAGTGGTTCAGCCAATCAGGCCTACGTCCACTGTGCAAGTGTATGATGCATATCACTGTATGAGGGCTCTAATGGCCATGGATACAATCTCTCAAGCTTTCTCTCTCTACTGTGTATTTGAACAAAGTTTTAGCTAGGGTTACTGATCTTGGATCCTTTGCATGGTAGGGGATGACCTCTATATATAATACCTGGGGGTGTAATGTACCCCCTATGCATGCAATGAGCATGTGCGTGTTAACCTCACCAATATGGGAGAGCCACCTATCACTGTCACATGTAAAGAATGATAATGAAATATTCTCCCCACGTGTGGGGAATAATCTTATTACAACTGATTTGTGCCCACGTGTCCTTATCCAAATGTCAACAGATGCTCGGCTGCCATACTAGTGCATGACCTCGGCCTGGGAGAGGCCAAGATTGACAAGTCTAATTCGTTTGATATGAGATGAACCATAGGAGTCTCGGCTCGGTCCTGGCCGAGACAATGGATAGGGTCGGCCTATGACGAGGTTAGGCAGGCTTATGCTTGGAGCATCAACATATACCACGATGGAGTTGTTGTTGGGGCCTCTTGCGTGCTCGGCCTATATCCGACCGAGGTTACCTTTTCCAGATGTACAAGAATGTTGCTGACCCTCATGATGTGTGGTGTCCTTTGGAGAGGCTTGTGGTGGTGTCGGCTAGGGCCGACCTTGCTATGGCCGAGGGCTGATATCGCGCGCATAAGGCTTGTCCAGAGTCGGCCATTACCTCGGCCAAGGTTGGTATCTCTAGGCCGAGGTCACACTTGGGACATATCACTTCCCCCAAACACTTGGGTCCTATTCTTAACTCTCATGTCTCTAAAGGATAGATGCATCAATGAGATCTTCATATCACCAAGTCTTGAGTACTAAACATCATCATGAGTTAAATCTTTTCGCTCCACCATAAACCCAATACATACTAAATCATAACAAGAAGGTCTCTATACACACCGGGATCAAATATTTCGATCACCCTATCCCCTCTGAGTCCCTAAAGTAGGTAATATAGGTGTGGGTCTGGCCCTCTCGCAAGTGAGGCCTTGCTAAAACACGACATGTTGCACTAATACAATCATTTTGATAGCCTTGCGATAACTACCTACTATCGTACTAGACATTCCTATAAAAGGTTGTAACCAAGGCCATATCATACTCGTATACCACATTACTAAAACGAGTAATCTCAATAAAGTATATAACATTATCAATACACCCATTCATCCTCCGCGAATAGCACTAAAGGAAATCCCGCTACACTAGGAAATATTCACATAATAATATCATTCATAGTTATACACACTAAACTCGTCTCACATGCTAATCTAGCAATGAACAAAATATGTTAACTCGCTCGTGTCACATAAACACGCCTCATCCTCTGAGGATACAACTTATACTTCCACCCTGTCAATCGCCTTGACTGCACAAATGGTCTCTGAACGTGGCATGTCGGCCCAAACCAAAACAAACTACTTTAATCGTTGTCTTTTACTAGGCACCGTGTTCTTGTCCATTTACTCACTTCGAAAACAAAATATTTTAGTACGTGTGATTTTACTTTCCACAAAATACCTCGATATTTAATTCACTCGTCACCTGAAATACATTCAGAAACTCATGAAGGACTGGGACTGGGAGAGGCATCACCACTCAAACATCTCATGTCCCGCAATGACAGAGGTAATACTCCTACCGAATTAATTTATTATGGCTTTGTGCATAGCGAGCCAATCCATGCTAAATATTGACATCTTGCTCACGTATGACTAAAACTAGTGTGACTGCAGGTAAAACCAAACTACCAAACTATATACCTACGCCTCGGTGTATACAGAAAATAGATGGTCCTCTCCCCAAATGTTGATTCTATGCATGACACCGTACTTCAGTAATATATATAAAAAAAATAACCAGAAGGTCTGTGCCAAGCGAGTATCCATATAAATAGTATGACGCCCCATTATTAAATAAAATTCACTTCATTCTACTGGAAGGAAAGAACTTACCATCAATGGCCGATGATCGCTGCTGGGTTTTAGTATGTTGGGCGTCGTACACACATTCATATTGATCCTACCCCTGCTGTTGGGGTATTTTACTCTTATCTGGGCAATCCTGCCTCCGGTGACCCATCGTGCCGCAATTAAAACATCTACCTCTAAATTATTTCATTTTACGGCTTTGTTGGTTTTGGTTCGGTTGTATAGTTCCACCCACTCCTTGGCCTTGGTGAGTGTCTTGATGAAAAACGATATTTGGTTGTGGACAATCCCTCCACTTGTGACCCATTTTTACACACTTATAGCAAAGTCCTGAAAGTTCTCTCTGGTTGGGTTGAAGTTCCATTCCAGACTGATCCGGACAAGTTTGACGTTCATGACCATCCATTCCACATTTAAAACACCTCTTCGTGACTTCACTCGACACTCGGCTTTGTTGACACTGACGCTTTTGGGTTTCCCTACACAATTTGTTACCTTTGTGGCTTTCACGGTCTTGAGGATATTGTTGTTGCAATTTTTGTATCTTCACACACTTGTTATTTCCAGTCATGACAGACTGACTATACTCTCTAGATCTTTTGCCCCCATAAGTTGTGTTCTGCGTTCTTGATACTATAAAACCGCAGTGGTAACCGCCTGTGGCACAATACTCGCTAACTCGGCTGTTGATACTTTCTCTGGAGACACTTGAGGTGTGATTCGACCTTGCTCGTGGTCTCCCTTAATGGCATGAGCTAGTTCTCCTTAGCGATCAATCTGATATTTAAATAATCTGGATGAGTTCATCATTCGCACCAACAAATCGTAGAAGCACAAATTCCCAGTGTATAGAGATGAATACAACATTCCTAATATTAGGGCTCTATATCAAAGACGCTAAGCGGGAAACGAAGTAAGTCGTACAGATCCTAAAGGACACTAGAACCTGATGCTCTGATACCACCTGTGACACCCGGCCTAATTAAATACCGGGCAATCACTCCTTTATTAAATTAAAATCAAGGTGAACAACTGGTTCATTCTTAGCATCACTGTCGTAAAAATAACTTTTCAATTTAAACACCCTAAATAATTAAGCTAAGTGTCAAAACCATTTTAGACGTTACTTTCCAAATTTTATTTTATATAAACCAACTTTTAAAACTAGACATCATTCGTAGATAAAGGATCACACACCAACTATCCTGGAATATATAAGTTCAAATAAGCAAACATTCAATTAATTGAATCCAACATTTAATACTATAAATGAAAACATCCTGGCAATAATAAATCCCAAAGTGCAAATACTAGAAATAAATGGATTATAATATCCAATAAAACATATGAATAAAGGAAACGGGCGACACATGCCCAACTGAATAAATCTGCTAGGAGTGGAATCAAATAATGAAGTCGTCTAAGCAAGACACCTGCAACTCCCACCTAAGCTACAGCACGTTCCTTCCAAAGGAACCTATGCAAGACCCCCCTGTGACTGGGCACCTGTAATATATACATATATATACAAGAGATAAAAGAAAATGGAAACGGGTCAGAGCCCGATTGTAAAAATGATTTAAAATTTGTTGAGTAAGTATTTAAAATGTTTACAGGCCAATGAAACAACATATTAGTGCGGCACTCTCTTGAGAAATTCTCACCTCTCTTCTAATGTGCACGCCTATCGCACTAATCTTCCCAACGGTTTATCTTATCTTAGGTTACTCGTAAGATTTAAACTGAAAAATTTAATTGTTTAAGAGGATAATTTCATTTGATCACAAAGTTCTCATTTAAACCTTAATCTCTAATAAAGTTTCTCCGTAGCATGTTATACTTTTAAAACACATTTTTCTCAATTGTAATAATTATACATTTCTTACTTACCATAAACACAGTAGGTAGTTCCCAAATTTCAGAATTTAATATATATATCAAATACTCATATAATATATATATATATATTCTAACGGCACCCCACATAATAATTATGGTGTGGTCTTACTCTGCTATCCAATCCCCGTCTCACTCGTACTAAGGGAAATACATGTTTGGAATCACTCTCGAACTGTATTAACACATACACAAACAATATTGAGGTGAAGCATAGATTCCAAGTCCAAGAGGTCAATACATACCCTCACGTCTCTTAGTACAGTCCGACTATCGATCCGATAGCCCGTACCTAGGATTTATATCTACTAGGGTACCAGTCAATATCCCCCATGAATGCTCATTCGAGATAAGACTGTCCAGCGCGATAACCTCAAGGATAGCAAGTAGCGTGGGCATGATTTTCACACGTATACAGTATATGCATGAACACAGTCATATAAATATACTACTATTACCATATCTCTTTAGGTACCTTTCATCACCCGTAGTATAATATTTATCATTATTTCTCAATCTTTAGTTATCACGTATTACAGTTCGTCTCTTGCTTTAATTGAGGGATTAATCAAACTTACTACGTAACACTCATGGACTCTATCCTCCCAAGTATAGAATTCAGTAGGTACTCATCTATTTTTCCAACGTAACTATTTTACTCGTCTCTCCCTTTGATACACAACCCCATCGTCCCTTATGTGTAAGCATCCCAAAAAAAAAATACAACTCTCGTCTTACATTAAAAGTCTCATAATTATTAATAAGTCCTACTGGTCATCTTTATCTCCCAAAATATTTTAATAAGGATGTCCAAGGATTTTTACTCATTTATTGAATTTAACTAAATTAAAAAGGGAAAATATGTGTCTGCCAGAAGGGGTCGATCGATCGATGGCAGGAGCTCGATCGATCGATGCGCCGATCGATCGACACTCCTGGTTCGATCGATCGATCAAACAAGTATGGCGAATTCTGCAGATTAACAGTTACGGGTTTCTAAATCCAACCTCAATCAAATCCAGATTTTTCATACCCAAACTCCCTAAAATTCGTACTACAAACAATATACACCCATATTATACATCTTCTACGTAAAGCATGCCAATTTTCATCAATAATTATGGATTAATAGGCCAAAACTCATTTCAATCTCAAGAACCCTAGAAATTTCTTTAACATGGTTCTAATTTGTCTTTTTTTCCAGAAATTATACTCCTACTTCATCATAAATTCGTGGTTAAACCTCTACATATGAAGGGGTTTCCAGCAATCGGATGGATTTTTGGTCTTGAATTGCTTGGAAAGCTTCCTCCTCCCCTCTCCTATGGCCGTTATAAGGTTTTGAGTCTGCTAACCCTAAAGGACCATTCCAAATGGATGATATAACCTACTAAATTTCCTGGGTTTAACTACCCAAAAATGCAAAATGTCCAAAATGCCCTCCTGGGGTACTAATTAAGCCTAAAAATGCCCCGAGACCCAAACTAAACCCCCGGGTACACTTTTCTAACTATCTCGACCCTTCCGGACACTTTGACGCACTCGAAATGACCATACGAGCAACTTATAATTTATTCACTTTTATTAATCAATATTTAGTCCCGACGCGACACAGGCGCGTCCCAACTTAATTTCCATAATTGTCATTTTATTCACTCGTGACAATTTTTATAAAATCAATATCATATAATACTATACCCATCCAGTAATATTTAACAAATTTCCAATAATTATTAACTCTCGTCACGCTAGTAAATATTTAAAACAACTTTCCGGATTAAAATTAAATTAATTTATCTCAATTAAATTTATTAAATCCCTAAATTTAAAAGCCATGAAAATACGGGGTATTACAATAGAACTTAGGTACTGAGCACCACTTATGTGAATAAGGGTGTGACTGGTCATTTGGGTGTGTTAGTTATGAGCCTATCCTAAAGGCTTTGTACTATGTTCACCTCCAATATTGTGTGATCTGATTTATGGTCCAAGGGAGATTATCCAAATCGGTGTCCTTATATTTAATACGTGATGTAGCAAGACTTGATAGAAGAGTATACCCGCACTGCAGGTCTTCACCTAGGGGTGTTGTATATGTATATATGACAAGAGTGATGTAAGTGTTTATACATGCGATTGATCCTACTGGGGGTGTACTAGTAGATAAGATAGAGAGTGATATATAAATTAACCAAAGTGCATGAGAACTGAATCACTTAGTTGTAATTCCTAATGAATATAAAGAATTAGAAAAGATAGTATCGCATTGTAAGGGAAATACGGGTGGACACAATAACTTATTAGGTGGAGAAAAAGATGTGAGTCAGACTAGTTAGGCGGGTTGAAAAACTAGGTGGGTTAGAGTAATATGTTAGGCGTGCACATTTGTTGAGAGGTGAGGATCTCAAGTGAGAGCACACTGTACTAACATATATATAATATCTTATCTTGACACATTTTAAATACTTGCTAAAAAATTTCAAACTGTTTTACTTGGGCTCAGACTCTTTTCAAATACATTTTTGGAAAAACATTTTAGTTGCGCTGCCACATGGAAGCCAAGCATAGGAGTTCCTACATTTGACGTGCTGCAGTTGTTGTGGAAATTGTAGGACCTTGATATTAGACACCTCTACATTTATTCAGTTCTTATTTATCCTTATCTATCTCATTCGCGCATGTGTCCCATTCCTAGTTGGTTGTTATTTATAGAGACATTGCATTTCCAGTATTTGATTTAGAGTTTACTCATGGATGATTGTATTGGGATTTTATCTCGAGTATTCTTCCAAAAATATTTATTAATGTCATTTTTTCTTTATTCATTATTATGTGCGTGAAATGGTGAATTTAGCTTTATTGAGTTTATATTTATTGCATTTTAATAATAAAGATTAAAATTTTAACACCAGGCCATTAGGGTATTAGTAATATAAAATGAATTTCGATTATGATCCTAAGAATGAAAACATTGATGATTCCTATTTATTTTAATAATGGACAGATCACCTAAGATTAGAATAGGCTGAGTGTCAAAAATGGTATCACAACATTAGGTTCTAGTGTCCTTAGGATTTATGCGACTTACTATGATTTTTAGCGTAGGATTTTTTTATGTAAAGCATTACTATTAGAACTGTTGTATTCTTTATTACACATTTACGTCTTCAGCAATTGTGAGACATATTAAATTATGGACTAACAGAAAATTCTTTTTCATTTCAGATTCCTCTTCGACGTGCACTACGAGCGGCCCCAGAGGCACAGCCCGAGCTGCAACCAATGCAACCTTGACTACTTTCGCCGAGCAAACACCACAGGTGCCAAACTAGCCTCAAGTTGTTGCACCAGCTCCAGCACACTCGTTTCCTTATGGTTGAGAGAGTCTTAGATCCCTTGAAAATGCGCATCCTCTAGTGTTTTAGGTGAGCCCCGATGTGGTTGCAGCATGCCAATGGAAGAAGGATATCCAGAGGCATTTGAGGATGTATGATTGCACAGAGGTATAGAAGCAGACACTAGCTACCTTTAATCTAGTAGGGGTTGCATTATAGTGGTGGGAGTCCAACACCACCATGCAGGAGAGGGACACCTTGACAGTTTAGTATTTTTTGGACCGGTTCAACCATAAATACTTCATTTCTACCACCCAGACTGAGATCGTGTATAAATTTTGGATGTTTCTCAGGAGGTGAGGAAAGTAGCGGAGTATGAGGAGGAGTTTACCAAGCTGGAAAATTTTATTCCCGATGAGGTGCCGATGAAAGAGAAGAAGATTCAGTTGTCTCTGGATGGTCTTACCTAGAGGATCTGGCATCATTTGTTGGGTAATCTATCCTTGAATACATATACGAAGGTGTTAAATGCAGTGCTACTACACTGTCAGAATCACCGCTTCCATGTTAAAGGAAGCAAGCTCTCAGGAGAGTCCAGCTAGCAGGACATGATAGGGGTTGAAGTGCTGGTATGGCACAATTAACTCAAAGTCAGTCAAGGCAGAGTGAGTAGGGTCCCCACTAGGGTGACAGTGCTAACCAATTCTGTTCTGGGGATTACATATAGGGCCAGTTGGGCTAGCACAAATTTCATCAGGGCAGGGGTAGAGGTGGTATTGGCCAGCAGGGCCAGAGGGGAGGAAATTTTACAAGCATGTGTTTCATATGTGAAAATATTGGCCACAAATGATAGGATTTCCCTGGTAAGGGCAAGGTTCAGCATCATCCGAACACCTGCCAGGTGCCTCAGAGACCTATTTTCCCTGTCATCGTCCGTACTAGCCTTGCCTGCATCACCGGCCATTCCAACATCCCCACCTCCGCAGGTGGAGTTACAATATGGGCTCATGTATCACGTCCACCAGGGTGTAGCTCCACAGGCTCCACCTGCTTTTAAGGGTGTGTTTCTTATCCATGGTACTTTGGGGTGCATTTTATTTTACACTAGGTCTTCACACTCAATCATATCCACTAGGTTTGCATGAGCCACAAGATTTTTAGAGGTGACTGATAGTATAGTCACATGTGTAGATTCCCCACTGGGTAGCAGGACACTTATCTTCTTTATTTGTTGGGGTGTGAATATAGATATTAGGAGCCAACCGATATGTTTGTGTTAGATATGTTAGAGTATAATGCCATCATAGGCATGAATTGTCTAGCAGAGTATTGGGCCATGATTGACTGTTATATTCGAAGGATATCGTTTGAGATTCCTGACCAGGAGATATTCTTGGTGGCTATGCCTCGTCTTGAAGGCCGATTGTCAATCATTTATACTATATAGAGGAGGATACCCCACAGGCGGTGGTGATTTCCCTTTATTCGATTCGAGTTATATGTGATTTTTCCAATGTGTTTCAGGAGATATCGGGATTGCCCCCTAGCAGAGAGATTGAATTTTTCACTGACTTAGGGCCAGGCACTCGACCAATGGCTCGTTCACCATATCGTATGGCTCCTATAGAGATAAAGGAGCTACGGGATCAGATTGAGAAGCTATTGGAATAGGACTTCATACAATTGAGTAATTCACCTTGGGGTGCCCCAGTATTATTTATGAAGAAAAGAGATGGGTCTTTATGCCTGTGTGTGGATTATCGGGAGTTAAACAAAGTCACAATACGAAATAAGTATCCGTTGCCCTAAGTTTATGACTTATTTGACTAGTTGAGAGGAGCCACCTACTTCTCTAAGATAAACTTGAGGTCGAGATACCTCCAGTTGCGCATCTAGGAGCAAGATGTGTCTAAGACTGCCTTTTTTACGAGATATGGGCCTTACGAGTTTTGGGTTATGCCATTTTGGCTGACCAATGCGCCGGTTGTATATATGGACTTGGTGAATAGGGTTTTCAGAGAGTTCTTGGATATGTTTGTCATCGTCTTGATTGACGACTTCCTAATTTATTCTCAAATTGAAGAGGAGCATGTTGAGCATCTACATCGGGTTTTACAAACATTGTGTGCTCACTAGTTGTACGCTAAGTATGAAAAATGAGTGTTTTAGTTGTGTGAGGTACATTTCTTTGGTCATATCGTTTCTGACTTTGGGATATCAGTGGACTTGAGTAAGATATCAGCGGTGTGGGAGTGGGGACACCCCACGACACCAATAGAGGTGCGTAGTTTCTTAGATTTAGTTGGGTACTACAGAAGTTTTATTCAGGGATTTTCAAAGATTATGGATCTGTTAACTAATTTTACTTGCAAAGGTGTACTATTTATCTGGGATGACACTTGTCAGTTGGCTTTTCATGAGCTGAAGGACGAGTTGACTTCAGCACCCTACTCACACTTCCTAGGATAAGAGTGGAGTATCTTATTTTCACTGATGAACCCCTATAGGGACTTGGGGGTGTGTTACAGTAAGAGGATCATGCTATATCTTATGCTCATGTGAACTTAAGCCGCATCATAGGAATTATCCGCACCCACAACTTGGAGTTAGTGAAATTCGTGTTTGCATGGAGGATTTGGAGACATTATTTGCTGGGGGAAGATTTCACCTATTCACAGATCGTAAGTCACTGCAGTACTTGTTCACTCAGAAAGAGATGAATATGCATCAGCATAGGTGACTTGAATTTGTGAAAGATTACCAGTTTGAGATCTAGTATCACTTGAGAAAGACTGACGTGATGGCAGGCGCGTTGAGCCACAGGCCAATAAGGGATGTAGATAAAGTTTGGAAGGAGAAATAAAAGGAGTTTGGACCTCAAGATTCAGTTTCCCGATCATTTATCTCGATTATGACCTTCACCCCCCCCCCCCAGATTGTCACTAGGGTGGTATAGACCCATGCACCAGATACATTTTTCTAGGATAGGATAAGACAGATTTTTTCCGGGGGAGCCGAGTCGTATTTTATGAGTTCAGAGGGAGGTTTTTGATTCAACGGGAGATGGATTGTCATAGAGGGAGAGGATTTGTGACACGCTTGGATCACAGAGTCACACGGATCATGGTTTGTGGTACATCACAGAGGGGATAAGATGTATCAAGACATGAGACGTCAATACTGGTGATGGGGATGAAGAAAGACATTGCCGAGTTTGTTTCGAGGTGTACGACTTGTCAGTTAGTGAAAGTGGACCATCAGAAGCCGTTAGGGGTTCTATATCCATTAGAGATCCTAATCTGTAAATGGGAGATAATTTCCATGGATTTTATTACTGGATTGCCTAGTTCATAGAGAGGTCGCGATTCCATGTGGGTGATAGTGGATCAGTTGACCAAGGTAGCTCACTTCCTCTAAGTTCAAACTGATTATACTATAGGATAGTATGCCTAGATTTTCATTACTGGGATAAAGAGGTTGCATGGGGTGCCATTAGATATTGTGTCCAACAGGGAAAAGATTTTCGTGTCTCTATTTTGGGAGAGTTTTTAGGAATCCATGGGTACCGAGTTGCGATTGAGTACGACGTATCACCTGGATATGGACGGAAAGATGGGGAGGATGAATCATATGTTAGAGGATATGCTACATATGTGGATCTTTAATTTTTGGGGAGGTTAGGACAAGTATCTTCAACTTGTGTAGTTTGCATATAATAACTCCTACAAGTTCACAGTTGACATGGCACCATTTGAGGCGTTGTACGGTAGGCCTTATCACTGGCTCCCGTATTGGTTGGAGGTGGGGGACAATAAGATTCTCAGATTGGAGTTGATTCCGGATACGTCAGCTAAAATTGAGTTAATTCGGAGTCGTATGCGTATTGCCTAGGATAGATAAAAGAGCTATGCCGATGCGGTGAGATTCTTCCTGGAGTTTAATATCAGGACCATGTGTTATTATGTGTATCTCCTATGAAGGGAATAATGAGGTTCCGAAAGAAAGGGAAGTTAGAGCCAAGGTATGTAGGGCCATTAACTATCATTGAGTGGATTGTGCCAGTGGCATTTATACTCGAGTTACCAGAGCACTTGCATTGGATTCATGATGTCTTTCACATTTCTTTGCTTAGGAGGTATCTACAGGATGAGTTATCCCACACACACATTTCCTTAAAGTGGTTTAATTTACAGCCGGATAATTCATATAAGGAGAGGTTGGTGGCTATCCTAGACCATAGTGAGAGGAGATTGAGGTTGAAGATAGTTCCACTTGTACGTGTTCACTGGGGGCATCATAATGTTGATGAGTTCAGTTGGGAGCATGAGGAAGAGATGCGCGACAAATAACATGAGTTATTCATTCTAGGTATTTCAATTTTCTGAATTTTGGGACAAAATTCCATTATTATGGGGGAAGTATGGAACACCCCGTAATTTTAATAATTTTATATTGGGCCTAATTATGATTAATTAACAATTTACTTGAGAAATTAATCTAGATTAAAATAAATATTAATTAGAGAGTTAAATGTTAATATTTATTTATATTGATTATTACTTGGTGAATGAGTAATAAATTGATAAGAAAATCTAGTAATTGTCATGCATGAGAAATACGACAGTTAGGGTAAATTCAGTCACGACGTGCGTGTCAGTCGTGCCAGGACTTAATTTTGGGGAATAAAATATAAGTTCATTTTAGATAATTGAAATGGTCATTGCGAGTGGGACAGTGTGTTCAGAAGGATCGAAATAGTCAGAAAAGTGTACTCGTGGGTTTTATTTGGGTCCCGGAGCATATTTAGGGAAAATAAACCAATGAAAATTTGAAAGTTATATATGCAAGCAAGTAAGAGGGGTTAGGGTTATCAGTTACTAAACAAAATATGGAGCACATGATGGATAAGGAGAGGTGTTCTAAGGCCAAAAACCACATTCTTGCACCGCCACCACCACTGGATTGTAAATCGGGAAGAGGAGAACACAAATCTCACAATAAATTTTGCAAAAATCAGACTTCCGAATTAAGGCAAGTGTTTATCTTGCTAATTTAGGATTTGATATACCGTCCATGTTAGAATATGATGATTACTTTATGAATTTCATGACTTTGGGACTTCAATTTTATGATAAAAAACATTTTCTTGGGCGAAGAATGGTGATAGACTTGATGCCTTATACATGTAGGATGAATTTTATCAGAAATATCATGAATTTGTGAAGAAATCTGGAATTATATTGAAGTTCTTGAACAAGTCTAGGGGTGTTAGAGATTGATATTGATTTAGTCCAATTTGAAGTTGTTCTTTAATGATTTAATGATTCTATGACGTTAAAAATCATTATACATGTTACTATGATGTTTGATACCTTTGGTTAGGAGTTTGAGATAGTGTAATGGGGGTTCAGAGGATTAAAAATGGTGAATTTCCATAACAGTTTTTTGGAGAAGATGACACATGTTATAGAGAATCGACTTGGCTCAATGGTCGAATCGATTTGGACCAAGGCCTAATCGATTTAGTTTCCCAGATTTGAACATTTTTCCCCTTTTTGCTTAAAATTCATGGGAAACGATTTGGTTGACCTTTGAAGTAATTTTAAATCCTAATTAGAGAAATTCTATTTGCCAATATGTTAATGTGGGGATTGAGGTTAGTCACATAATGAGAGCTTAAGGCTATAATTGATTAGGTTTAACGGGGTAATAAAATCTTATTCGGGTAATTATTTTGTGTCATGGAAAATTATGGGAATGTAGGACCGAGACTAGTAGGCCTTGAGTGAGATTATTACTGAATTTACTTAAGGGACAATTGGTAACCATTTGGGCATTGGGAAACACTTGTAATTACATAATGAGAAGTATTACGATACGTAGAATATTCGAGAGTTACTATACTACATATGGGGTATATGATATAGGTTATGTTTATACCTATAATGATTTTATATATATATGAGTGGTGTGTATACCTATTGTTTTGTTTGTATGTCTAATCACACCTAGGCTACTTGTTATCACGAGATGCTTCGCGTCGTGGACAATTTTATTCTAATAAGCCCATTTAAGGGGATATTGACTTGTACCTCAGGATATAGAACTTGGGGATTGAGCACCACATTTGTGGTGTGAATAAGGGTATGACCAGTCAGTTGAGTGCGTTAGGTATGAGCGTATCCTGAAGGCTTGGAACTATGTTCGCCTCCAATATTGTATGCCCTCACCGCATTTCTTCACCTATGGGGTTGTATACGTATATATGATAAAAGTGGTGTAAGTGTATATACGTGTGATTGATCCTACTACAAGTGTATTCGTAGATAAGACAGACAGTGATATCAAAATTAACCAAAGTGCGTGACAACTAAATCATTTACTCGTAATTCCTCATGAATATAAGGAATTAGAAAATGTAGTATCGTATTGTATGGGAAATATAGGTAGACAAAATAACTTATTAAGTGTAAGAAAAGATGCATTTCAAAAGAGTTAGGCGGTTAGCATAACTAGTTGTGTTAGAGTAGTACATTAGGCGTGCACATTAGTTGAGAGGTGAGGATCTCAAGTGAGAGCACGCGGTACTATCATGTATATAATATCTTTTCTTGACGCATTTTAAATCCTTGTTAAACTTTTTCAAATTATTTTACTTGGGCTTTGACCTGCTTCACACCCATTTTTCTAAAAACATTTTAAGGGCCTGACAAAAGGGACACCAGGCATAGGAGTTTCTACATTTAACGTGCTGCAGCTGCTGTGGAAATTGTCAGACCTTATTATTGGATGCCTCCACATTTATTCAGTTCTTATTTATCCTAATCTATCCTAGTCGGGCATGTTGCTCATTCTTAATTTTTATTATTTACAGAGACATTGCATTTCTAGTTATTTCCAGTATTTGATTTAGACTTTACTCATGGATGATTGTATTGGGATTTTATGTGGAGTGTTCTTCCACAAATATTTATTTATGTAGTTTTCTCTTTATTCATTATTATGTGCGTGAAATGGTGAATTTAGTTTTATTCAGTTTGAATTCGCTGCATGTTAATAATAAAGATTAAAATTTTGACCATGTGCCATTAGGGTATTAGTAATATAAATTGAATTTCGACAGTGATGCTAAGAATGAAACCATTGATGATTCTTGTTTAATTTAATAATGAACTGATCACCCAGGATTAGAATGGGCGGTGTGTCACACTTTACTTCATGGACATTAATGAATTTACACATTTCTTATCCACTTTAACCTTTACAAGAACATTTATTAATTCATTCAAGTTAGGTTGTATTTACACATTTTAACCACACAACCCATTTCTTAACATGTTCCATGTTCCATATTCCTTTATTTTATTTTATTTGCAAAATCTTCCAATAATTTTATACTTTAATGGGCTTGATACTACTAACGATACCACCATATGCTTTGGCAAGTGATTTTGGGTCTTTCAGCCCGGACTGCGAGCCCTCCATAATTATCCCTGTGTAGTCTGAGTTCTTATTAATGTATTTTAACATTTTTCAAATGTCCACATTATTCCACTTCCACTTTTACCCCGCCGAAGCCAAAACCCAGGGTTTCACTGCAACTCGTTTTAAACTTTGAAAAATCATCATTTCGTTTCCTTTACACTTGAGCGTTGATTTTATTCCAAAATCATGTTCATTAGGGACCAATTTGTGTAACACCCTTTCCAACATTTTTATTTCAGAAAAATGTTCCAATTTATGTAAAATTATCATTTTACTTCCAAACTTATCTTTCCTTCCAATTTCATAAGTGTTAATCTCCCCAAAACATTATTAAGTAATACACACCAACTTTACAATGTTTTAACCCATTAACACTTATTCAACACCTTTTCTAACCATTTTTCCAAGTTAGACATTTCTTCACTTTCTTTATCAAAAAAACCCAATTACATTAAAAGGATATTATAATAAAAGAAAAATACCATTTCCTTTTATTAGCAGATGTAGTCTGACAAAATCACACTTATCACACTTTCAACATCTTTTTCACACACTTTAAAGACTTAAAATTTGATTTTACTTATACCATGCTTTAACCCACTCAAACCTTCATGCAACTAAAATACTATACGTTACATGCACGAGAAGATGAATTTTAAATTCCAAAATCCTATTTAGTGGGTTAAACACATAATTTCTTTCAGAATTTCATAACACTCGCAAAATAGACTTTTTAAGCCACAGAGGACATTTTTATTTCTTCAAAACTCAACCAAATATCCAAGGTTTATAAAATTTTCAGTTTGCATGAAACTTTAGAACATTATTTCACCAAAATATTCTAGGGAGATAAATATCATCTTAAAACATTTTATTCCTCAAAATTTTTAGCTTCAAACTTATAGAAATACACCATCTTCACAAAAATCCAAAACATTATTTTTCAAGAAAATTTTGAAGTATTCATTCATAATTTACTTCTAATAAAGTAACATTTTTCATCATTTTTATTCCGTAAAATTGTTAATTGCCAAATTACTTGGAACTCATCATTTTTGTCAAATGCGTCCTACTCTTATAATATAACAATAATATTATGCAAATAAAGTCTTAAACTGAGAGTAGGATTTTCCCAACTCAAAGAAAACTCCAAAAATGGTTGGTTAAAACGTCTAAGAAGATGTCAACCTCCCACCTCCTAAGGTGGCCTTAGATGGGTTTCCTTGCTCCACGACGCTTGCCTCTATGAAATATCTATTGAATCCCCCTTCAAACTCCACAAGCTCTTCCATCTTTATCTCTAAAAACATCCAACACATCTCCAAAATTCATTTCCTTGTTCTTCCATGAAGGAAAAAGGTATTTATGGATTCAATGTGGTGGAATGCTTCCAAAATATAATGGTTACATTGTGGCGGTGGTGGGAGGGAGAAATGATGAAACTGGTGGAAGGCCCACCCTTCCGCACTCTCTATCTCTTATTCAAACTCTAAATCCCCAAAATGGACCCCAAGAAAGCCTTATAAAACTACCCCCAAAACTACAATCATGTTCTTTACCGTTTGGCCTACCAGATTATAAATCTCATTAATCCAAGGAACCAAAACGTGACAGCACACAAGGGCAACCCAATTTAAAAATTTATGCCTTGTTCGAATGAGATTGTCCTCTTGCTCGAATGAGAATATCTTATCGTTCGAACTAGCCTTCCAACGACCTTCTATGGACCATGATCAGGTATGAAGTGGGGCCTCGCTTGATCCTTGTTCAGTCCCCACTTCAAATTACCCGGGCTTCCCATTCAAACTGCCTTGACCTCGTTTAAATGACTCTTCCTCACTTTCTTCAAACTTTTCTATTTCCATTCATATTCTTCCAAAAATTACCATCAGGATTCCAACGGTGATAAAATATATATATAGACCCAATCACAATGATCTAAATCCAAAGTTTTCATATGTTTATAATTTACGCAGAGAAAAAATCATAAAAAATTGGGCACGAGTATTACATTCTTCCATCCTTAGAAAATTTTGTACTGAAAATTATTAATCCATCAATTTCTCAAATTTGTGGGGTTTACTGGATCTTATACTAAGTCATAGGAATCCTCCACGACTAAACCATCAAAGTCCTCAATAGCTGAGATCACATTGCAACCTTTACCCAGGAGTTGCCACCAAAAGCTTAACATGCAACCTACTCTAACGCTCACCATCATGCTAACCATTAACGTGGAATAATTGACCCGAGTTTCAACTTACTTGATGATCATGTTCAATTGATTTCCAAGACTATCTTGCTGATTCCCTAAGTATACAGGCGCCTTGTAAGGACATATTTCTCATGTCCATCATCTTACATTTGTGTATGTCGTACGTCACTACATTTGGCACGTCACTTCACGATCTCACATGACGGCCTCTATCCGAACTCCAAGAATCAATCATTTAACATCTCCATCATGTGTCCCACATCTACCTCAACGACTTCATGTTCCATGATTTTAGGGACTTTATGCAAGTGGTACACAAGAGAAGTCAAAACAGTGAAAGAAGGCATGATATGGAAGTTCAAGGGCATTTTGGTAATTTTATAGCCACCATCTGGAAGACTAGTCAACTGGAAAGTTGAAGATATCTCCGCAACGAAGATACTGGAAGAAATGGCACCTCAATCCGAGCTACGGTGAAGATGTTATGGCCCTTTGAAAATGAAGAAAAACCTTTTAAGAATGCTGTGTATTTTTTCCCAGACCAGCGAACTTTCTCGAACCACAGGCCAAACCGGTTCGGGGGACGAACCAGTTTGCGGTACACACCCGAAAAGGTTCGGGCTACCTGATGCTGGCAAGAGTTCCAGATTTTTAAAACTCTTATTGGTTTCCTTATAAAAGCCAACTTTGGGGGAGTTATTTTGCAAGACTTAGAGAGACGATTTTGAGAGTTCTAATTGCTCTAGTGTTCATATTTTTTAGTCCCAAGACTCATGTTTTGATTCACACAAAATTCTCATATACTTTTGTGAATCTTTTGGAACCCAAGAATACATTGATTTTGTTCATCTGTCGTGGAGTGCGTCTCTACATCGTATGGCTGCGTGTCATTGAAGATCTTGCTGCGTGAAGATTCTTTAGTGAAGTTTGGGTTGCGAGTCCTTGGAGGGTGTTGCGTGTATTCTCTTGTTGAGTTCAAGACTGCGTGTCTTTGTGGGTTGGCTGCATGTTGATCCATTGCAGATTTCTCTATGTAATTGTAAGTTGCGATTTATAAATTCATAGTGAAATAAAGGTTTTACCCGAAAGGGATTTTTTCTTGAAATTTGTGTCTCAACGTATTTACTATGTCGCATGCTTTATATTTTATGGGTGGATTTAGATGCATGTTTAAGGGCTGAATTTATTTGATTTAAAAGTAGACCCTAATTAAATAAGGTTTAATTAGATATTTGAGAATCTAATCAATTATCACACCGTCGCACTTTTCAAATTGGTATCAGAGATGGTTACGCTAATTCATCGCGTATTCCTATTTTTCGCAAAACCGTCTGATATTGATTTTTTTTAAATCAAGTTTGTGGAAAAAAATAGCAATTTTTCCAATGGAACGTTCATTTAATAAGGTGCCTATTTTTTATGGGAATAATTATGCCTATTGGAAAGCTCGCATGCAATCTAGTTTAAAAGCTATTGATGAGCATGTTTGGTTGCTTTGTGAAAATGGTTGGACTCCTCCCATGGTCACCGTTAATAACGTCACCTCTTTAAAACCCGTGTCAGTCTGGACCAAAGATGTTTATAAAATGTCTAATTTTAATTCCCGTGGTCTGAGTGCTATTTCTGGAGCTGTCACTCCTGATGAGTTCCGTCGTATTATGATGTGCACCACGTCTAAAGAGGCTTGGGATGTTTTGAAATTGACACATGAGGGTACGAACGCAGTTAAAGAATAAAAGTTACAAAATTTGATCACCCAATTTGAGACTATTACCATGTTTGAGTCTGAATGCTTTGATGATTTTTATATAGGTTTGTCGGACATTGTTATCCCATGTTTTAATTTGGGTGAGATGATTGATAACATGCGTGTCGTTAAAAAAATTTTGAGATCTCTTCAAAAACGCTTTATTCCTAAAGTCAGTGTATTGAACTCCTTGGGAAATTTAAAATCACTTAAGTTGGAAGAACTTGTATGATATCTTCAAACCTATGAGATTGACATATTTCCCAAAACCATTAAAGCTAAGGATAATGGCATTGTTTTAAAGACTCATTGTAAGAAAAAGTTTGTGAGTCCGATTCTGAGGAAGACTTTGATTTTAATGATATGGCATTATTTGCGAAAAATTTTAAAAAATTTCTCAACATGAACAAAAATAATTATTCCAATAAAAAGAGATTTTTTGAGAAAAATAAAAAGAAAGGAAAGGCCAAAGAAAGAGGTGAGAGGGAAAAAGAGAATGACTCCAATGAGAAGTGTGAGGAGGATTTGGAGAACGTGACTTGTTTTGAATATGGGGGTAAGGGACATAAGTCGTTTGAGTGTCCTTCATGGCTTAGAAAGAAAGGGAAGAAAGTAGCCATGCCTGCCACACTTAGCGATAGTGAGGAAGATGAGGGAGATGAGTCCGATAAAGGTTTAGCACATGGGATGGTTATCGCTTTTTCTATTCATGCGAGCACACCCACTTTGTATCACGAGAGTGCACACGAGCATGATGATAGTGATTTGTGTTCTTCTAGTGAGGGAGAAAGCGAGGAGGAGAGTGGAGATGAAAATGAGCTCCAAAAGGCGTTTAGAGATTGGTACAATGAGACCTTGAAAATAAAGAAGTATAATAGGGATTTAGGTCATCGGGTTTTAGATTTGGAGAGAGATAAGGAGGTTTTAAGAAAGGAGAACTGTGATTTGACCAACACGTTGTCTAGTCTGACGACACATGTATCCCAACTCGAGAGTGATCTCGAACATTCCAGGGAGGTCAAAGTTAATTTTGTGAACGCACCTAAGAAGGTTGAAAAGGTGGTTCATAAGGGTAAAGGTGAGAAGTTAGGAATAAGTCACGATGGTGCTTCTACTTCCCAATTATCATTCGATCCGGTTCCCACTTTATTATTTGATTCACGTGAGTCTCACCCTAACCCACCTAGGCGTCCTATTCCTATTAGGAGAACGCGTCCTAGAGTTTTTGAGAGAGGTGTTCCTAGGCCTATTTACGTTTGCTCACATTGCAAGAGGAGAGGGCACCTTAAGAAATTTTGTTTTAAGTTGGGTTATGTGTCACGTTTTTCTTCTACACGTGTTTTTGGCACACATTACCCACACATGATACTTTACATGCTCCCAGAGACTACATGAGAGAGTTTACACATTTAGGTGAGCAAGTTAAGTTTTTAGTCAAAAATTCACAAGAATTGATGGAGGTTTTTCATAAGTTGTCACCACCTTTGGAAAATCCCTCTGCACCTAACGATTGAGGTTTGACTTGTTTACTAGCATAGGATTTTTTCATGATGATATTATTTGCCTATTGCAAGTATGTATGATTTAAATTTTTTTTTGAAATTTTTTGAGAAAATCCAAAAATATTTTTGTAGTTTGTTTGCACCGTTTATGGATGGACACTTAGGATGACCAAGTCACAACATCAATCCATTATTTTCATGTGGCTATTTGATAGTGTTTTGAGACAATATTTCAATTCATCCTTGTGCTTTATAATGTTTGGAGTCATTAAGATGTAATTAAGTGTTACTTCCTATATGTTTGACTCATAATTTCCTTTATTTCACAAATGCACGGATTTGTTTGATTATTGTGCTTGTATTATCACATGTTGTTTGGGTGTTTACACTTCAATCCTATCCTTTAAAATGAACCAAGTGCGATAAATTTTGATAAGGAAATTGTGCATATAAAAACCGTTTTGTGAGTTTGTGTGCGTTATTTGAAAACGGTGAAGGGATACGAAAGGTATTTATATAGACTTTGCGATTAAGCCTCCATTTAAATTGGACCTAAAAAATTGAGGAATTTTATTATCCGGGGTCCAAAGAGGTTTAAAAGAGCCCGAAAAAATTTAAAGGCAATAAAACGAAATTCATGCCAAAAATGGGCCATTTATGTTTTTGCACCAATTCTCCAATGTTTGAGAATTTAATTTAACTCCTCTAAAAGAAACTATATATGAGGGAGTTTGGTTGGAGATTTTATAACGGGTTTGCACGTCCTTGAAAATCTTAAAAAAGCGCTAAAAAGTTTTGGACGTTATTGTGTGGAAATCACTTTGACTTTGATTTGTTGATTTGCATAAGACGATGTCATCTAAATTCAATAATTTTTCCACCTAAGGATACTTTTGATGTTCATTCGTTAGGGGTTCACATATGCATCATGTACATATGATTGATTGAGTTGATTTACCTATCGAATGTGTTCACACCCATTCATTCCGTTTCCATGACTTGGTTATTTGAGTTTAATTCCATGGTGTGATTTTTGTATATTACTTTTTTTATATGAAAAATTTTAAAAATAAAAAATAGTTTATGATTATTTGAGTATCTCTTTGCAAGAGTGCGTTTGCCATCTGATTGATGCATTGTTTCGAATACGGTGATACCCCGACTTTTTTTATTTGATTTATTCTTCTCATTTCTCCATTTGGGGACATAATAAAAAGGGGGAGAAAGAATTATCATTTTTTGGGGGAGTTTGAATTTTGGGGGAGTTTTTGACGTATGCTTTCATCATAAGTTGGTATCTATATTTATCTCATTTCAAACTCGATGCATCACTTGGTGTTTTTTTTTCTCATATGTGTAGGTATTACATTGAAGATCACTTAATTGCACACCCTGATAAGAAAAGATTTGAGATTCCAAAAGATTTGAAGAATAAACGATGAAGATTTATTCATTTGTATCTTTCTAGTTTTGGGTTCATGGGAGGGTATATTTGTATAGGAAATTTGTTATTTGATAATTAGAATTTTTTATGTATGTACTGGCATAGATATAGGGGGAGATTTGTAAGGACATTTATCATGTCCGTTATCTTACATTTGTGTATGTCGTACGCCGCTACATTTGGCACGTCACTTCACGATCTCACATGACAGCCTCTATCTAAATTTCTAGAATCAAGCAATCAATATCTCCATCATGTGTCCCACATCTGCCTCAACGACTTCACGTTCCATGATTTTAGGGGAAGTCAAAACAATGAAAGAAGGCGCGATATGGAAGTTCAAGGACATTTTAATAATTTTATAGCCACTGTCTGGAGGATCGATCAACTGTAAAGTTGAAGAGTTCGTCGTAACGAAGATACTGGAAGAAACGACACCTCAATCCGAGCTACGGTGAAGAATTTATGGCCCTTTGAAAATAGAGAAGAACCTTTGAAGAATGTTGTGTATTTTTTCCCCAGACCCGTGAAATTTCTCCAACCACAGGCCAAACCGGTTCGAGGGGGCGAACCAGTTCGAGGTACCTAACGCTGGAAAGAGTTCCAAATTTTTAAAACTCTTCTTGGTTTCCTTATAAAAGCCAACTTCGGGGGAGTTATTTTGCAAGACTTGGAGAGACGATTTTGAGAGTTCTAATTGCTCTAGTGTTCATATTTTTTAGTCCCAAGACTCATGTTTTGATTCACACAAAATTCTCATATACTTTTGTGAATCTTTTGGAACCCAAGAATACATTGATTTTGTTCATCTGTCGTGGAGTGCGTCTATACATCGTATGGCTGCGTGTCATTGAGGATCTTGCTGCATGAAGATTCTTTGGTGAAGATTGGGCTGCGAGTCCTTGGAGGGTGTTGCGTGTATTCTCTTGTTGAGTTCAAGACCGCGTGTCTTTGTGGGTTGGCTGCAAGTTGATCCATTGCAGATTTCTCTATGTAATTTTGTAAGTTGCGATTTATAAATTCATAGTGAAATAAAGGTTTTACCCGAAAGGGGTTTTTTCCTGAAATTTGTGTCTCAGACTATTTACTGTGTTGCATGCTTTATATTTGATGGGTTGATTTAGATACATGTTTAAGGGATGGATTTATTTGATTTAAAAGTAGACCCTAATTAAATAAGGTTTAATTAGATATTTGAGAATTTAATCAATTACCACACCTTCACACTTTTCACGCCTCTACCTAACAACCCTCTCTATTGATTGATAATCACCCAAGGGTGAACCATTATACAACCAATTATCTAATTCTTCACCAAGAATCATCTCGAATCTAAGAACTACAAATTCCAAGTTTCCTCAAATCTTTTGTTAATAATGAACACATGACCTCATATCGTAATTGACTCACTCCGTGGAGCAACACACTGCCCAAATCATCATCGTGCACTCGGCTTATACCTTCTGCTGCGTCACTTTGATGACCATAGTTTTACTCTAGCCGTCTCACTTGGTGAACTTGCTTGGGTATTGCACCAATCCACTCACCGTGGAAAAGTAACACTGTGTGGTAAATTTCCTCGAGTTCTATCACCATATAATTTCCTCAAGTCGCCATCCTGTTCTTAATAACCATAGCACCGCTTGTTACTCCGGCAAATCCTAAGGTCGCTAATTCTAAATAAATCAAATGCTACATGAAAATCATGTGGCCAAAAGCGCAACCACCATATGCAGAACTTTGTACAACAGCAAGGACACCTCCGATAAGGGCACACCCAGTTATTGAGAAGCATTGACCATATCAGGTCCACCCACACTCTACTAGGTCCAGTCGCATCATACCATGACATGGTACTAGTTAGAACTATCACATTCGTGGGAATACCAATTATCAATTACCGGAACCTAAAGAGGATACGCACACAAGAATCAAAGGAATAGACAACCATTTCGATAAAACCTCGTTCGTATGCATCAGACTATGGTTTACGAAAAGTGAAACTACGCCACGTGCTTCAAGTCTGACAACTTCTCCCAGATGTTCTCATTAGTATCGCTCTAGCCATGCAACCTTGCTTGAGTCACCAACCGTGATAAATCGAATCACAACCATTCATCCTCATAAGATGAAAGAAATATATGAATATATTATTCTATTGGAAATTCAAATGCCCAACTTCCCTTTTTAATAGTACGGCTCTTCCCCTCACATCCTTGATACAGATGAATCACCCGAACTAAAAAATACCTAATGCCTCTATCAAAGCCAATCGTGTCCATATTTCTAGTGACAACATGACCAACCTAACACATAGTTCATTTTCATACCGTGATCGCATATCAACATATCCTTAGTAAGAACCCCGTTAGGGGAAACATTCATCTTATACTAACCTTCAACTACAGAAGGTTAGCACTGAGTTCATCTTCGAGTTCTACCCATACTGAACTTACGTGATGGCGACACCAATCACCATTGGCATGCCAAGGGTAGTGCGTACCGTACAGGGATGCCTATTATAATATGTACTCGCTTGACAAGACATACCAAGAACTGGTCCATATCTTGCTTAGGTTATCCTAACTTATGATGTTGACTCATGCCAATATTATCATCATGATTAAATATCCCCTTATTGGGATTCCACTTTCAAGTCTCCAAATGCCATCATCAATCTATGTCCCGAATACATTTCCTAGTACTCCTCAAGATCAAGTATCATATAGCCTACTTATGGTCATTACGTGACCTTCACTACGATCAACACTAGGACATTAGTACTTATTCGTACCGCACTTAACTAGTTTCCTAAGGACACCAAAAATACTCCATATAATAGTCCTCATCTCAATAAGATTTCATCATCCATTACTTTCCCATCGTAGGTATTCTCTACCGACTCCTTAATACCCCATCTCGATTACTAGGTTCTCGCAAAGACACTAGTCTACACGCTTCTACATATGGAACACCTTAACCATTAAACACCTTAAGATGTCACATTAAGTCTATTATATTCCTCAATCATGCCACACACAATTAGTCCTACGGACACTCCACGATGACCTTAAACCACACTCAGACTAGGATTGCCTCGCATATATCCATTACTTAGGCCGATAAAAGGTTCTTTAACACTTAGATAATATTCTTCTCTCTTTTCTAACTGGTTATGACCATAAGCCATGTACCAAATCACAACTAACACTTCTAAGGATTTCTGGCAGGATACAGGATGATGCATATAACTTATAAACATCTAAGTCCAATCACCGACATCACTAAAGATCTTATACCTCAAAATCGCATCTTATCTCCTAAACCCTGACATGGAAGACTATCAAGAGTTCACTCATAAGTTTCCTTAACCGTCATTATTGCATACGCAATACACTTACCATAATATGCCCGTAACTCTCATTATACCTTATTAGGTACAACATTCAATAAAGAAACTTACTTACAACCACGATATCTTATCGACTTTGACCGAGTACACATTACCAAGTGCTGACCAACACGATTCCTCGTGTTTATCAAATCATCGACATGATACTACCCCAAGGATCGAATTCGCCTAATCACAACATCGGTATTAACTACCCGAACGTACCTAATCAGAGAACTTAATGCATTCCTATGATAAATAAATACTGCATATGCTAGACGCAGTACTCCCCTAATCTCCACAGTTGACTTTACATGATTCGTGTTTCTAATCAATAAATGTCATTTACCCTTTTTAACATCTTAATTGGCCTCTCACATCATCATGGATTGACACACAAGTTGCTCAACTAAAACCCGCAGTGTCGCCACTATATGCTTGCATGAACTCTCACCACTTAGTAACATGTCTAATCAAAAGCGTGGAAGTGATTTATGACAACTAACTTGATCACACGCCACTTAGTAATGGATTATCCTTCATGCGCATTTCCTTGACTTTATCGTTGAGGATAAGAACTAAAACCATCACCAATCTTGCGTGATCGGCCCAAAACTAACATAGACATTAAAAGATTCACTCCCAACCTCACCACGCCACTCTCGAAAGGAACTTTGGACCTAGAGCTCTAATACCATTTAAAATGCCACACCCAGATTTATGGGTTACCTGGGGTTTACTCGATCCGAACCGGGCGTTATGTGTGAAGTGCAATGAAATAACCTAGATAATGTTGCTAATCTTGTTTTATTTGAATTAACGTTTCACTTGTTTAGCATGCATTTCCAATTTCAAAATAACACTACACCAAATCTGCCAAATTGTTATGGTCATTGACCTTGGCAAGTTGGACTTGTCAATGTCAATGATCGTGGCAATTCTGGGGGTGACAACTTTTGTTGTCACGGACTTGTCTCGATCAATTACCATGACAAGTTTGTTAGAATTGTCACGGTCATGTCATGGTCCTTGACCTTGACAAGTTTTGTCACGGTTAAGGACCGTGATAAACTCGTGGCATTTAATAAAAAATTATCACGGTCAATGACCGTGATAATTCTGGGCAGAATTAAAAAAAAATTGCTGGGAAGTATGGCCACTACCACTGCCCAGCAGTATATTTGTACCTATTATAGTAACGTTGTACCTGTTCAAACATTGCATATCCAAATAAAATAGAGATAATGCAAATATACGTTCAAAACAATATGCATCACGATATAATCCAAATATAATTCAAATGTAACAACTTAAAACAATTCAATTCAAATAATGTTACTACATGTCTGGGGTAAGGTTAGCTCTGAGGAGGTGAGTAGGCCACATGATATACGAATTGACACACCCAATAATATACATGGTGCCGTATTGTTTGTGCAACCAAAAGGAGGAGTTCTCCTTCCCGGGTATCACATGTGTGAGGAGCACCTTGGACTCGATGTCTTGAAGCAAAAGTCTATGAACTGGCATACCCTTGACTGTATTCGGGTCCCTCAACCCCCTCCCTATCTGCTGGCCATCAAATATGTCCAGTAAAAATACGCTCGTCCAACCAAGTGTCTTTGCGTATTTCACAAATTCATTAGCACATCTGCGAAATACATCCCCCATTCTATTTGTCTCACCCATCCACTCTTTGTATTTCAGATATCCCATCACAGCTACCACAACTAATCACCAATTAAAGGTAAGAAGCGTATATTCATGGATTAGTATAGCATGTTTATATTCGATTTATAAATGTAGATTTATAAAGGTAAGAAGCATAGATTTATAGTCCATTTATAAACGTATATTCATGGATTAGTATAGTATGTTTCATTTAATTATGTCTTAATTATATTCGATTTTTAAATTTCAAATTCAAATTCAATTTATAATAGAAATTTCTATTTCCTCCATCTCCTCTAAAGGGTGAGTGGTCCTATCCCATTCAAGACCGCATTTTTATGTAATATACTTAACAACCCATGTACATTGTTACGATTTGAGAAAAATTCGGCAGCATATCCCCGTAGTTCTACAAGTACACGGCGTATATTGGTAAGTGTGTGTGTTATTTCAATTGATCAATTGAAATAACAGTCACACTTGTCAATCTAGTATGTACCCAGAGAACATTAGGATACGACTGCAGAACTTCCTCCAAAAGTAACAACTTTAAGCCACTATTATTATACAGAAATTATGCAGTCCCAAACTGTCTAAATGGGACAATTTGAGAGATCTTATTACAGGGGTAATGACTCTCGAACGGGTCTAAGGGCTATTGAATGCATACGCATATGAACCAGAAGGCTAGTATCTATGCGTAGTATATGTAATTTCAAGTATGTTTCATTTAATTATCATGTTATATATATATATATATATTGTTCGTTATACAAAATAATTTTCAAAAAAAGTTGAAAAATCCCACCTCCATGTGGACAATAATCCAGTGGTAATGCCACTTTTAAAATTAACCAACCCAACATCGATCCACTATAATCCAACCACAATGGTAACAACAAATGTGCATCCCGTACTCCTTCTAATTCATCTACTTAATTAATTCTTTTCATCAATTAAACTAACAATTAAAGTATACAATTATTATTTTACTAATTTATAATGAGGGATAATCCTACCTGCATATGAAAATGGCACCAATTATTAATTTACAAAAAAAATTAACAAGCAATCTATATTAAATCAATCAATTATTTTACAAGGGGCACTACAATATGAGGGTCAATATCTAATGAACCAATAAAAATTTAATTAAAAAAAATACACACACGCACATATACACCCCCTCCCCCCCCCCCCCCCCACTGCCCCTGCTCACCACACACACACACACACATATATACACATGCACATATACACACATGCATATACACACACACACACTCATATACACCCCCTCCCCTCCCCCCAGCCCTGTTGCTTCCCCCCCCCCCCCACCCCCACCCACCCACCCCCACGCACATTTATACACACATATATACACAAACGCACATATACATACATAAATACATAAATGGAGGAGAAATAGAGAGAGAAAACATACCAAAGTTATAGAGAGAGAGAGAGAGAGAAAATGGAGGGAGAAAAATTGGTGGGAAAAAAAGAAGAGGGAGGATTTTTTACTGATATAATTCTCACGGACATGTCACGGTCATTGACCGTGACAACTTTATAGGCTTGTCACGATCAATGACCTTGATAAAAAACTTGTGTTTTTTTTTGTCACGGTCATTGACCGTGACAAGGCTAAGCGCTTAAAGGGTATCAATTTTACCTTTTTGGTGTAGTGTAAACTACGTAAAGGTCCCGTAAGAAGCGTCCCCGGGATCCAAGCATAAATAGCTACTATCGTAAAATAAAAGAGAGTACTGATCTCTGTAATGCTGTTAAAATACGAAATCACACCCAACCTATCGTAAAAAAGATGAGCGTGTGAGACAAATGCTCCGTGCAAAATATACAAAATGTAGTATATAATCGAACGATAGAAATAAGAATCTAATATGTTATATCTACGTATACATGAAACTACAATATATATGCACACACAGAGAAAGTCTCCTGTAAGGACTCATTATGTTACAAACCCCAGTACATACCATTTTTTTAAAATAGTAAAAAAATGAATTATATGATGAAACTTTCATGGATGTGATCTCCACATTGAGAAGATCATCTCCAATTTTTTTCGTCCAAAAATTCAATAAAAAAAACCATTGAGATGAGGTGATATGTAAATAAATGGTATAAATATGCATTTTCAACCGTTGAAAGGTTCGGTAGGTGCCAGCCACTTTATTGATTGAATTTTTTGATGAAACTTCATGGATATGATCTCGATAGTGAGAAGATCATATCCATGTAGTTTCATAAAAAAATTCAGTCAAAAAGTGGGTGAGATGATCGCCAACATTTCAATAGTCAAAAATGCCTATTTAGACATTTTTTTTACATATCGCTTCATCTCAATGATTTTTTTCTTGAATTTTTTGATAAAAAAAAAATTGGGGATGATCTTCCAACCATGGAGATCATATCCATGAAATTTCATCAAAAAATCATTTTTTTATTATTTTAAAAAAATGGTATGTACAGGGGTATGGACCATATGGAGTCCTTATAGGAAAGAGTCTCTCTCTCTCTCTCTCTCTCTCATATATATATATATATATATATATATATATATATATATATATATATATATATATATATATATATATATATATATATATATATATATATATGCATGGAACTGTTTTTATTCCAAAAATGTGATTTATCCCGATTAATTAACCTCAATCTCATAAAGGAATTTATTCTTTAGTAACTTAACATTTATCCCTTTATTTACCACACAGTTAAATACTTCAAACATCTACACTTTGTCTGACCAAAAATCATTTCCTTATTGAAATTACCCCTTTCATCTAAATGAATCCACGTTAGTATTTTCATTGAAAATCACCATTTCAACACACGTAAACACCATGTTAGAAAATACTTATTTAACCTTTGAAAACCTTTCACAATATACACTCATGTTAATTATGGGTTGAACCTCTTAGTTTGCTTAAAGAGCAATTTAACCACTAGACTTTACCTTTCCTTTACTTTATAGTCATTAATCAATTTACACATTTCTTGTCCACTTTAACCTTTATTGGAACATTTATTAATTCATTAAAGTTATGTTGTCTTTATATATTTTCACCACAAAACCCATTTCTTGACATGTTCCATATTCCTTTATCTTTTTCTTGGAATCTTTGAATAACCGCATAGTTTAACAAGATCCACACCGCCAGCAATGCCACCGTATGCTCTGACCAGTGATTTGGGGTCTTCACCCTTGGGCTTCGATTGCTCCATAATTATTCCAGTGTCATTGGAGTTCTTATTAATGTGTTTTAACATTTTTCAAATGTATACATTATTCCACTTTCCCTTTTACTTGGTCGAAGCCAAAATCGGGGTTTTACCCCAACTCGTGTTATACTTTGAAAAATCATTATTCCATGCCCCCTACATTCTAGCATTGATTTTATTTCAAATCATGTTCATGAGGGACTAATTTTTGTATCACCCATTCCAAAATTTTATTTAATAAAGATGTTTCACTTTACGTAAAATTACTATTTACCCATTTGTTTCCAAATTCGTATTTCTTCCAATTTCATAAGTGTTAATCTCCCAAAAATATTATTAAGTTATACAAACAAACTTCTCAATTTTGTAACCCATTAACACTTATTCAAAACCTTTTCTAACCATTTTTTCAAGTTAGACATTTATTATACTTTTTCTATCAATGAAACTCAATTACATTTTTAAAGACTACTTTCACAAGAAAATATCATTTACTTTTATTAGCACATGTAGTCTTACAACATCACACTTATCACACATTCAATATATATCATTCACACACTTTAAAGACTAGAATTTCGATTTTCCTTATTGCGTGCTTAAACTAAAACTTCCATGCAACTTGTTTATAGGTTCATTATACAAATACTAAAAAACCCTATTTAATGGGTTAAATACATAATTTATTCTAGAATTTCATAACACTTGCAAAATACACTTTTCAAGACACAGAGTACATTTTTGTTTCTTCAAAACTCAACCAAATGTCCAACTTTTATAAAATCTTCATTTTTCAAGAAACTTTAGAATATTATTTCACCAAAATATTCTAGGAAAATAAACATCATTTTAAAATATTTTATTCCGTAAAATGTTTATCTTCAAACTTCTAGAAATACATCATCTTCACAAGAATACCAAATTTTATTTTTCAAGAAAACTTTGAAATATTCATTCGTAATTTAGTTCTAACAAAGTAACCTTTTGCAACATTTTTATTCCATAAAAATGGTAAATACCAAATTTCTTGAAACTCATCATGTTATCAAATGCATATTACTCTTATAATGTAACAACAATACTAATAATTATGTAAATAGAGTCTTACACTAAGAATAAGATTTTTCCACCTCAAATGGAGATCCAAAATGGTTTTTGAAATGTTTACAAAGATGGTAACCTCACACCTCCTAAGATGTCCTTGGAGAGGTTGTCTTTCTCCATAAAGCTTGGCTCCAAGAAAGCTCCACTGAAACCCCCTTCAAAACTCCACAAGCTCTTCCATCTTCCTCTCGAAAAAAATCCAACATACCTCCAAAATTTATAGGCCTGTTCATCCATGGAGTAAATTGGTATATAGGGTTTGAATACGGTGGGATGTTTCCAAAATATAGTGGTTACATGTGATTTGTGGTGGTGGTGGACGGGAGAAATGGTGAAAATGGTGGAAGACTCTCTCTCTCTCTCTCTCTCTCTCTCTCTATATATATATATATATATATATATATATATATATATATATTTCCAAAATATAGTGGTTACATGTGATTTGTGGTGGTGGTGGATGGGAGAAATGGTGAAAATGGTGGAAGACCCACCCTCCCCCTCCTCTCTCTCTCTCTCTCTCTCTCTCTCTATCTATCTATCTATATATATATATATATATATATATATATATATATATATATGCTCTTGTTCGGACTAGTCCGCATTTTAGAAATGCGGACCGGACATGTGTCACCTAACGGTGCACCTAGAAATTATCGCCTAAATTATAGGCACATTCTCTCTCTTTTCTGGGCTCATCGCCAGGTGACACATGTCCGGTACGCATTCTTAAAATGCGGACTAGTCCGCACAAGAGCAAGACTTTATATATATATATCCCAAAACTAAACCCCAAAGAAGCTTTATAAAACTACCCCAAACACCACAATCCCATTTTTGCCCATCTGGGCCTACTAAATTTCGATACCTCATCAATCTAAGGGCCCAAATTGCGACAACACCCGATTTAAAAATTTATGTTGCGCTCGTTCAAATGAGAATGGCTTCTCATTCGAACTAGACTTAGAATGACCATCTAATGCAACATTAGATTTAGCTCATTAGCTTTAGCTCTGATGCTAATGAAACATTATAAAAAATCATGTTGCCAAAGTATCCAGTAATGTACCCTGTTTCTGACATTCATACACCCAAAAACAAAGGTGTTCTTACCATTATACTTTAGGTATAAAGTATTTGAAAAAGTTTTTAGGAATGAGGTAGATATTAGGTTTGAGGACGTAGGTAGAGGTCTGCCAAATTTTCACTGCATTGACCTTGACAAGTGTCAATGACCGTGACAATTCGGGGCGAGACAACGTTTTTTGTCACGGACGTGTCACGGTCATTGACCATGACAAGGTTGTAAGAATTGTCACGGTCGTGTCACGGTCCTGGACTATGACACGTTTAGTCACGGTTAATAACCATGACAAAGTTTTGTCCTCTTTTAAAAAAATTATCACGGTCATTGACCGTGGCAAAATTTGTCACGGTCTTGTCACGGTCAATGACAATGACAATTCTGGCATAATTGAAAAAAAATCTGCTGGGCAGTATGGCCACTGCCACTGCCCAACAGTATATTTGTAGTTGTTATATCAACGTTGTACCTATTCAAACATCATATGTCCAAATAAACTAGAGATAATGCAAATATACATTCAAAATAGAAACTATTTAAGAAGAAACAACATCACCATCAATTATCTCAAATCTACAAACTATTTAGCTGGAAAAGAGATTTTGTACCGCGATGCTAGGAGACACCTCCTTATCCTTCCCTTCTCGTCTGAAGTGCCACATAAGTATCGAGCATATGTGGCCTACCCTCAGGGCCACTCCCTGTGCCCTGAAATAAAATAAAGTAAAATTAGTATCCGCCCCGTAAATATAGATAAATATAAATATAAATTGAAATTGAAATTGAAATTGAAATCAAAATCGAAATTGACATATAAATATAAATACATTACATGTAGTGTTACCCAAACAACTAACTTGAGCTCATATGGCACCTCCTTCCAACTAATGTACCCCGGGCAATCGTGTCAAATATAATTCCCTTCATATCTGAACACTAAGAAATTCCATAATCCCATGGAGGTATACTCTGTAAATTCCTTCCAACCGTTGTGTAGCCAAAAATCAGCAGTTGAAGTTGTCAATTCCACCTTCCAATGGTCTCCCATGTTTTGCTAGAGGTTCCAAGTGGTGGGGTATGGAAAGTGGAATTGAGAACTTCAACTGTTGATGTTTGGCTACATAATGGTTGGGAGGAATTTGTAGAGCATAACTCCAAAGGATTATTGCATTTCTTAGTGTTCGGATAGACGAAGAGATTCAGTCTCCTCTCTAGAAATATCACACCCCAAATAACTATGTATTAATCACCTATTAAAGGTAAGAAGTGTATATTCATGGATTAGTATAAACAAAACTTAGATGTAGTTGGAATATTTATGTATTAATCTCCTCTCCACACACGCACACTACACAAGAGTGAAAATAATAAAGTGCAAATCAATTAAAAGTATTAAAAATGGATGTTTCAGTACAGATTGAAATATTTATTATAATTTGAAAAATTGTTTCAAATTTGGGTTATCATAAAAAATGGATTGATATTCGGTAGGAGAAGCCAAGTCATGCACACTGCTATTTAGACACCTTGGAGCGTATTGGACAATTGACCACGGCTCGTTGTTGATATACTCCGAATAAAACACTTGATTAACCTTTTGAAATGCACAAACAAATGGGTCATCGCTCACGTGGTCATTGCTCTTCAACTTGGACAAGTCAACCCTAATCAAATTGGTGACAGGATCAGCTTTAGAAGCATTTTATCCTCAACTCTTACCCAGGCACAGTAAAATACAACCTCTTTGAAGCTTATATAATCCAATTCAAATATATTTTGGATTACACCATAGTAAGTCATTTTAGCTTCAACGAGGTTTTTATCTTTTGCGCTCGCTCGAAAGAAAGTAAGAGCCTTGTATAAAATTCTCGAGTTCTGTACATTTGTAATTTCCTCGTACACTTTAGCGCCAAAAATGTAACCGTTAAATCGATACTTTTTGTACTTTTGTACCACGAACAAGGGTCCAGTGCCTAGACGAGCAAGCCTTGATGTCGCATCACCCGTCTTTAGGAGCTGAGAATATAGATAAATTAATTATATTAGTAGTAAAATTTGAGTGTAATGTAATGTTATATGATGACTATTATCGTTATAATTACCTCTTGTGTTAACCACAACCTAAATTCGTTGTCTGATTGTACCATTTTTTCGTCTTTTATTGTTCTCACAGACTTTATATTTTTTGCATATTACAAAATTAATCATGTATAAAATAATCTAAAATAATGTTAAACATTATAATAATCGAAACTTACTTTTTCCATTCTTCGACATCTTCATATGTGTCAAATAGATAACGAGCTACTTGTTCATGTTGCAAACTCGTTAATTTCACTTGTTTTCCCATCACATGACCACCATCATCGACGAACTCATCAGTGTCATCAAAGCTGGTCGAGTCAGGCATATATTCCCGAGTATATATTAATGAATCCACGGTGATGTATTCCTCTGCAATTAATCCTGCAATGTATCGTGTATTCTTGACGTAATCTTTAAAAACTTTCATCAATATTTCAAACGGATACATCCACCGATATCTAACTGGACCGCAAAGAAGTGCCTCGTCACATAGGTGTACCAACAAGTGAACACTTATGTCAAAGAATTTTGGGGGAAAGTACTTCTCCAATACACAAATCTCTTCGATCACAGCTAATTTTGTGGCTACTATGTGTTCTCGATTCACTACCTTCTCATACAAAAGAGAGAAGGTAATACTAATTTCCATAATAGCCCTACGTAAATCCTTGTGCTTGGAGAAACAGCGCTTAAACAATAGAGGAACCAATTGCATGATCACATGCCAATCGTGGGACTTACATTTATGTAAATCATGAGTAGCATAATTCATAATCCTTTGCAAGTTGGATGAAAAAGTAGATGGGACCTTCAAATTATATATTGTGTCTAGAAGCACCTTCCTTTCCCCACTCGTCAAAGTAAACACACCAGGGGAAATTATTGTCCTTCCCCTACTATCATCTTTCAACCATAGTTGTGGCTTAAGTTTTAACGATTTAAGGTCTTTTCGTGCATTTTCTCCATCCTTCGAATGACTCCCCCAAGGAAAGTACCCACAATATATTCAGCGAAGTTCTTCTCTTAATACATCACATCCAATACATGGCGCACCGGGTTATTCTTCCAATAAGTCAAGTCAAATAAAATTAACCTCCGAGACCATGCCTTTCTTATCTCAGTTTCATTCCCAATTGGGGTCTTCTTATGCTTGACGTTCTTAAATTTGGGATTCTAACCTGGCATATTAGGGACACATTCGGAAGATTTACTTTCAATTTTTGAACCCAAAAGTTGTATTGGCGCTAACCTATCTTCAACTCCGCCCAATAAAAAATTGGAACCTTTCTTAGATCTGAAACTATGAGCTGGGGGTAAAAACCTCCTATGGCGATGGTATACATTTTTTAACCTAGAGGATAGACGAAGAGATTCAGTCTCTTCTCCACAAATAGGACACCCTAAATAACCATGTACTACACAACCGGATAATGTCCCATAAGCTGGAAAATCATGAATTTCCCACATCAACATAGCTTTCAGTGTAAACTCTTCTTTTCTAAAAGAGTCAAATGATTGCACACCCTCTTCCCACAACTCATTTAATTCTTCTACCAAAGGAGCTAGGTAGACGTCAATGTTATCACTTAGTGCCTTTGGCCCATGTATCAATAAAGCCATCATCGAAAATTCAGGTCTCATACACTGTGAAGGAGGGAGGTTGAGTGGGGCTAGGATCACTGGCCATACACTATGATTGGTGCTTAGATTTCCAAATGGATTGAAACCATCTGTTCATATAACCAAACGAATGTTACGTTGTTCTCGATCAAAATCGGGATACTCAAAATTCATCCTCCGCCAAGCAGTAGAATCAAAAGGATGACGCATGATATTACCCCCTACTTCTTCCCTAGCATGCCAAGTCATTGCCTCTGCAATCCATGGTACTGTGCAAAATTGCTTTAATCTAGGCCCAAAGGGAAAATATTTCAATACTTTCTAAGGAACTTTTGAGCTTGTGCCTTCCTTACTAGTAGATTGGACATATCTAGGTTCATCGCATACCGGACAACGATCGAGATTTTCATACTCCTTTAGGTATATTATGCAGTCATACACACAAGCATGAATCGATTTATACTTCATTCCCAAACCATTCAAACTGTTCTTCATAACAGGATAGCTATTTGGAAATGTATTCACCTTGGGTAATAAGCCCTTCACCCATTTCATAATTCTCGTCACGCTATTGTCAGACAAACCGTATTGCGTCTTCAAACTATGAAAACCAACCATGGCATGTAAAGTTATCTGATCTTTCTCACAGTTAGAGTATAACAGTTGGGTCACCTTAAAATTTAAACTTTGGTAGTCATCATGAAGTTTTATCGTGTTATCTTCACGAGCACTTGAATCTTCTACATCATCAGTAACCTCATTCTCCTGTGCTCCATAAACTCCGTACGCATCATCAACTAAATCCTCTAACATATTATGATCTATGTCGTCCCCTTCTACATCTATTCTACTTGTTGAAGGTTGTTGTGAAGGTTGGTCGGGACCAAAAGGAACTTTCAATTCACTGTGAAAACTCCAAACTTGATAACTATCTTGCATACCCGATCTTAACAAATGTAGTTCAACTGTTTTCCACTCAAACACCTTACCATTATTACACCTAGCACACACACACGGAAACTCTTCATCATTATGACATCTCTTTTCATATTTCACAAATTCATTAGCACCTCTGCGAAACACATCCCCCATTCTATTAGTCTCACCCATCCACTCTTTGTATTTCGGATATCCCATCACAGCTACCACAACTAAACACCTATTAAAGGTAAAAAAAATATATATTTATAGTATGTTTTATTTAATTACCCATCATTTAATTATCCCATCATTTAATTATCCTATTAAAGGGTGAGTGATCCTATCCCATTGAAGACCGCATTTTTCTGTAATATACTTAACAGCTTATGCACATTGTTACGATTTGAAAAAAATTCGACAGCATATCCCCGTAGTTCTCCAAGTACACGACGTAGATTGGCAGGTGTGAGTGTTATTTCAATTGAAATAACAATCACACTTGTCAATCTAGTATGTACCCAGAGAACATTAAGATACGACTACAGAACTTCCTCCAAAAGTAACAACTTTAAGCCACTAAGAATATTATACAGAAATTATACAGTCTCAAACTGTCCAAATGGGACAATTCGAGAGATCTCATTACAGGGGTAATGACTCTCAAACGGGTCTAAGGGCTATTGAATGCGTACGCATAAGAACTAGAAGGCTAGAATCTATGCGCACTATATTTAATTTCAAGTATGTTTCATTTAATTATCATACTATATATAAATTGTTCGATATACAAAGTAATTTTCAAAAAAAGTTGAAAAATACCACCCCCCATATGGACAATAATCCAGTGGTCATGCCACTTTTAAAACTAACCAACCAAACATTTATAAACAAAATAATCCAACAACAATGTCAACAATAAATGTGTATCCCGTACTCCTTCTAATTCATCTACTCAATTACTTCATTTCATTAATTAAACACACAATTAACGTATACAATTATTAATTTACTAATTACACTGAGGGGTAATCCTACTTTCATTTGAAATGGGCACTAATTATTAATTTACTTTCATCTAAAACTGTTTTATTTATTAATTATATTTCAGTGGATGTAATTATAGAATCTATGGATGGATTCAATTTACTCTTACTATGTGAACATTTTTATCTACAATGAGTTAACCTTTAAACAATATATATTATCTCATAGAATCATCAAAATACGATATTAAGAGAATTATAATGGTACCTTGCTTTACCCCCTCCCCACCCCCACTCACCACACACACACACAATAGCCTCCCACCCTGCCCCACCCCCCTCCCGATCCCCCACCAACCACACATATACACACACACACAACAACCCCTCCTACCCCCACCCTGCCCCCTCACCTTCCCTACCCCCACCCCCACCCACCACATACACACACACACACACAACAACCCCCCACCCCCACCCACCACACATATACACACACAACAGCCCCCCTGCCCCACCCCCTAGAGAGAGAGAGAGAGCGTAGAGAGAGAGAGAGTTGGAAAAAGGAAGGAATGGCGGGGGGAAAAAGAAGGGGAAAGGGTTTTTGCTGCAGAAGTTGTCACGGTCGTGTTAAGGTCCTTGATCGTGAGAAGTACGTGACAAGTAAATTTGTCACGAACTTGTCACGGTCGTGTCAAGGTCAATGACCGTGACACAAAACGCGTGTTTTTTGTCACGGTCAATGACCTTAACAAGGGTGGCCAGTTGAAAGGTGACAATTTTGTCATTTTGGTGTAGTGTTAAAGTATGTGATTTCTCATGCAATCATCACTACATATGTGAGTTTTATAATCCAGTCCCCTGTGGGATTAGAATAATGGGTAATGTGATTGACATACTTCATATCCTTCGTATGCTTATTTCTCTTAATTAGAAGAAGCGTAAGGAATAGTCATATGTAACAAGGAAGAGTTGGATAGAAATAGCACAACAATATCAAAGGAAAATACAAGGGAACTACAAGAAACAAACATATATAGTTGGATAGCCTTGTAAATGTCCGTCTAGTCCTCAGAAAGACTCAAACATGACAAATTGTAAGAGCTTAGAGGCCCATAATTTCTTCAGTAGTCACATAACTAAATGTTCAAGACATTTTGTCTTTTCTTGGCTAAAGTTCCTTCATATAATCTTGTATAGGGGTCGAGTATATTGATAAATCCAATTGGAGATGTTGATATGGACTAAAACTACAAATGCCCTGGTATGGGACCCTACCGCAGTAGTAAAGTAGCATAACGGTGCACGGGAAGTTAAAAAACCATGAGAGACCAGAACGTGGGAGTACATGTCACAAGCACATAAAAGTTTTGAGAAGTTAGATTGAACTCAAATGAAAGTACTTGAAGCAATTATTTCCTAACACGTGTAAATGATAAACAAGACAAGCGAAAATTATGGCCAAGAAAAGCAAAAGAACACTAAAAAATTTGGAATAATTTTCATGAAAAAGTAAGAATCTCAAATATATTGATTGTATTTTGATTCTACCCCCTTTTCCACTGAGGTGATAGTCTGATTTCATTAAGGCTCACACCTTCATGCAACTTAACCTCATACCAAAAATAATAATCTTGCACTTTCCCAAGATTGTTCAGATGGAATCATATTCCACCCAACGTTACCATATACCAAACGTGTTTTATTGTACCTTATGAGCTGATTATCATCGTAGTAGGATTACTTAACTGCCTTCACCAATTTTTGTTAATCTAAGGGTTACATTTTATTTTAAGTCTGTGTTCTTCAATCCTTACTCTACTTTCTAGTATTGCTTTCACTTTACTTTAGTCTATTAGTCTGATTTACTTATATATTAATTTAATTTCCAAAGTATAATTTAGTATAAGTCGGTTTATCTTGGATAGTTTGATTCAGATTCAATCATCATTTATCTACACTTTTTAAAATCAATTAACTATTTATTTTAAATAAACATCAAATATGTTTTTAACTGAGGAACTCTAACATATGCATAATTGTATTATTATTTGGAAAACTAACTTCAAAATAGTACTTATTAAGTAATTTACTTCACTAGCAGGCTTGCACTATCTTAGCAATGTCATTTTTTCTCCAACTCAGATAACAATGCATCAAAATTTAATTATTATTTTTTTGTCAACAACACCATCTAATTTTTAATTATTATGTTGTCTTAGTAAAAATAAATAATTCCTTCAACAACATAGTATTACAAATTTAAAAAGTTTTATTGGATTTACTCCGTAGTAGATAATTGTTTTATTTTTTTGAAATTGTGGACACAAAAAATATCTCTTTTTGTGTGATCCGTGGGTGTAGTATTGTAGTTTATAATTGACCTTTTAAGTAATGTTTGTGTGGATATTTATAACATATATGTAATTTTTTTAATTTATAGATGAAATTTTAATAATGTATATATAATTTTTTGTGATGTATACGTGTTAAATTTGTATATATTTTAACATATATTAAGTTGTGAGGGATGTTAGTGGCCAAAAATATATTAATATGTTAAAGAAAAAACATCATATTGACCACGGATCAAATTGGAAAAATCACGAGAAAAAAAAACTCATAATTGTAGAAAGGGTTATTGAATGGGAATAAGGGGACCGCAAAATACGTAAATGAGTAAAAATATGTTGAACACAAGGCCAAAACTGATTGAACTAGTTGTAAACCTGCGCGATGCACAGGGTAAACAATTTTTATAGCCAATATAGACCAAAAGTATATAATTTTTATCTTTGATATTTTTTCTAATTTGGTTCAAAGTATAAAACATTGAAGTACCAGATGTGGTCCATTAAAACATTGAAAATTATAAAATTAACAACAAAACTTGATAAAGAAATAAATATATACACACGTTGAAACCTAGTACCTCACAACATTAAACTCATTTGTAGTGCGAGTGGTCTGAGAGTATACAAAATAGAAGCATCAAATGATTACTTTTGATGAAAACAAAAGGTAGGCAATGGGACTTTCAACACTGAATTATGAAATCTTAATAGAAACTTATGTTTTTTTAACAATCTTTATCTTAATCAGTAAAGGAGGTTGATTTCTTCCCATTTACTTTTCATATGGAGTACAGTTTTTTATTGATGTGTATGCATCCAGAAAATTTGTCATAATTCATAATTTTCAACACCATATCTAAAGGGTCAAACCTAACATTAAGTGGGAAAAAAATGTAACCATTCATCATCTCTAATCTCGACTACCATTCTTTACACAAATGGGAGCTCTTATAGAGACTTAATCAACCCAAAAGTCATCAGAACCTTATTTCCCTTCTACCAATATGAACAGAAAAAGTATCAAAACCAAAACCAATTTAAATAAGCATTTGAAACCTAAAAATCTTATCTACACATTTTGTCAAACACGGAGCATGCACTGTTATATTGCATAAATTACTCAACAATTGGAAGACACAAAATCTATCCCTCTTATTATTGTTTGAACCCATTTTCTAACTTAAACCCACTTATGAATCGTGTATTACATTACATTATATATATATATATATATATATATATATATATATATATATATATATATATATATATATATAATCAATAAAATAAAAAAAATATGTCAGATTTCTATGAGAATCCAACAAATCAATAGGAGACAACATCTAACTCGCCCTGACACTGGATTTGTTCCGCTTTCATTTCTTGTGACAATCTGTATGGAGTTATGTCCCGAGATTTAAAACAAATATAACCATGATACCCAGCTAAAGAATGTTAAAGAATTTTTAAAATAAGTGAGTTAGAGCTTTGGGAGTAAAATCTTAAAATCGTGTCCCACATTGGAAGTATGTGGAGAAAAGTGGGAAGCTAACCCAATATAAAAGGGAGAGTGTCCCACATTAGAGAATGAGTAAAGCTAAGTGATACCCACGGAGCTATAAAAGGAGTGGGCAACCTTTGAGTCCCACATTGGAAAAATATTAAGAAAGTGTGCACTTAATAATTAGAAATGAAAGATGAAGAGTTACTTCATTTAGAATTTAAGAGGCTATTCAAGAGACCTCTAATACGGTGTGAAGCACCGTACGCACACGCACGCCCGCGCGTGCGGGGCAGTGGGCTGTAGAGGCGCTAGTGGCGCACTTTGCACTACCATTTCGAAATTAAGTAAAGGCTGTTAAAACTTAACAGTCATGACCCCTGAGATGCAGCCTTTCATTTCCTATAAATAAAGGCATCGTATTTCGAAATTTCACATAATAAGTATTACCCAGTTCTGAAATTTCCAACCCTTGCTGTTACTCTCTTACAATTTTCAGGAGATATAAATTATCTTATTCTGTTTTGTTCACATAAACAGAATAAGAAATTGATTGACTATTCTTCGTTGCTGCATCTAAAGGTTGTCTTCAAATATACAAGTTGCAGGTAGTGCAAGTTGCTTCATTGTATCTTGAGTATGGATTTGCGAATTCCCGTTTGTATACCGAAGTTATTCGTGTGGGGCAAATACTGTATTTAGGAAAGTGACATCACGCCTTGAATTTTCTAGTATCTATTCAGAAGTTACATTATTGTATTGAAGTTGACATTATTGTGATATATAAAGAGTTCCATTTCTGTATTTGCATTCATATTATCGAACAATCTAAATACAATATTATCAGAAATGACTGACTCTTCCAAATCACTTCGACAAATAACAGAAGCCTTTGTCAAGTTGGATCATTTTGATGGTGGTAATTTTCTGCGTTGGTAGAAAAAGGTTCATTTTATTCTAACAACATTGAAGATTGTATATGTCTGTCACAACCAAAACCAAATGAAGAAGAAGATAAAGCCGTGGAACAGACTAGGCACCGCACAAAATGGGAGACCGATGATTACTTGTGTCGTAGTCACATTCTCAATGCACTTGCTGACAATTTGTTCAACTTGTACCAAAATGTTGGGACTGCAAAAACTTTGTGGGAAACATTGGAGACCAAATATCTTACGGAAGAAGATACAAGTAAGAAGTTCCTTATCGGTTAGTTTTTCAGCTTTAAAATGCATGATAATAGGCCTGTGTTAGAACAATTTCATGACATCCAATGATCATAAATCATTGCAAACTGAAAAAGTTAAATATGGATGATAATGTAATTATTTCTGCCATAATTGAAAAACTTCCTCCTTCTTGGAAAGATTATAAGAAAGAACTCAAACACAAAAAGGGGGATCTTTCACTTGAAGAATTAGAGACTTATTTAAGAATTGAACAAGAGTCTCGAATTCTAGATGGTAAAGAGGAACAAGAAAATTATGTTTCTAAGGTCCATGTGGTGGAGGAAGGAAAAGAGCAAAAATATGGCAATCATGGAAAAAATAACAAGAGAAAGAATTTTTCAAATCATTCTAAAGCAAACAAAAAGAAGAAAGGAAATTGTTTTCATTGCAACAAACCAGGTCACTTCAAGAAGGATTGTCGTGAGTTCAAGAAACTAAAGGAAAAAGGAGGGACATCAGACACAAAGCAAAATTTTACTGCTATGATATTCGAGGCTAATATGCTTGGAGAAGACAACTCTTAGTGGATTGATTCTGGTGCCACAAGGCATGTTTGTAAGGACAAGAGCTTATTCTCTGCCTATGAAATAGTGGAAGGAGATGTTCTCTATATGGGAAATTCTTCTACTGCTGCGGTTAAAGGCAAAGGGACAATGGATCTCGAATTCACTTTCAAAAAAATCCTTAGCCTCACCAATGTTTTTCATGTTTCTCATGTTAAGAAAAATTTAGTTTCTGGAAGTCTTCTTAACAAATTTGGCTTTAAGCTTGTATTTGAGTCAGACAAATTTATTCTGACTAAGAGTGGTACCTTTGTAGGCGAGGGATATTTGTATGAGGGCATGTTTAAGATCAATATCAATGAAAAAGATTCTTCTACTTAAATCGTTGATTGTCTTTCATTATGGCATAGTCGTTTAGGACATGTTAATACAAAGAAAATGAATTTCATGGTGAATTTAAATTTAATTCCTAAATATGAGAATGATATGAATGAAAAGTGTAAAATATGCATGCAAACAAAAATAAAAAGATTGCCTTTTTCCAAAAATAGAAAAAACTACATCTTTGCTGCAATTAGTGCATTGTGATGTTTGTGATTTGCATGGAACACCTATTAGAGGTGGTAGTAAATATTTTGCTACATTTATTGATGAATTTTCAAAATATTGTTACGTGTATCTTTTAAACTATAAGGATGATGTGCTTAATAGATTTAAGACATATAAAAATGAAGTTGAAAATCGATGTGATAATAAAATAAAATGTCTTATATCTGATAGAGGTGGTGAATATCACTTTCCTCAATTTTGTGAAGATATGGGAATTATACATGAAGTTACTGCACCTTATACACCACAACAAAATGGAGTAGCAGAAAGAAAAAATAGGACACTAACTAAAATGGGTAACACTATGCTTTCTTATTCTGGTTTAAGTAAAGGGTTTTGGGGAGAACCACTTTTAACTGCGTGTCATATTATGAATAGGATACCTGTTAAAGATAATAAGAAAAATCCTTACGAATTATGGAAGAATAGAAAACCTAATTTAGGTTATCTTAAAGTTTGGGGTTGTAGAGCTATTGTAAGACTACCTGAAACTAGGAGAAAGAAATTAGGAAGAAAAGGTGTTGAGTGTATTTTCATATGTTATGCACAACATAGTAAAGCCTATAGATTTTTGGTTAGTGAACCTAATGATTCTGTTGAGGTAAATACCATAATTGAATCGAGAGATGCAATTTTTTATGAACAAAGGTTTTCTTCTATTTTTGGAATAAATAATGAAAAAGAATTTAACACCCCTTCACCATTCTCTGATACTCCACCAGTTAAACAAGAAAAGATTAGAAAAAGTAAGAGACCTGGGAAAGAAAAAAGCTTTGGTCCTGACTTTGTAGTCTATCTAGTTGAAGGAACTAGAGATACACCTTGTAATAAATTTTCTTTGACTCTTAGTGTTGGAACAGACCCACAAACTTATAGTGAGGTAATTAAGTCTATAGATTTAACTTTTTGGAAAGAAGCTATAAATGATGAAATGGATTCAATTTTGGGAAATAAAACTTGGAAGTTAGTAGACTTACCTCCAGGATCTAAACCCATCAAGTGTAAATGGATTTTTAAAAAGAAAATAAAAATAGATGGAACAATTGATAAATTCAAGGCTAGATTGGTTGCTAAAGGTTTTACACAAAAAGAAGGAATCGATTATTTTGATACCTATGCACATGTTGCTAAAACCTCCACTATTAGAATTTTAGTTGCATTAGCATCGATATATAATTTTGAGATTCATCAAATGGATGTGAAAACTGCCTTTTTAAATGGTGACTTAGAAGAGGAAATTTACATGGAACAACCTGAAGGGTTTGTTATGCCTGGACAAGAAAATAAAGTATGTAAACTTATTAAGTCCTTATATGGCCTAAAACAAGAACCCAAACAATGGCATGAAAAATTTGATAAATTCATCATTTCTTATGGTTTTGAAATTCATGAATCTCATAAGTTTGTTTATAAAAAATTTGTTAATGGTAAAGGTGTGATTATCTGTTTATATGTAGATGGCATGTTAATTCTTGGTACTGATTTAGAAAGCATTAATAATACTAAGAGTTTTTTATCTTCTAAATTTGATATGAAAGATATGGGTGTAGCTGATGTCATATTAGGAATGAGAATAATAAGGAAAGATAAAAATCTAATTCTCACTCAATCTCATTATGTTGAGAAAATTTTAAAGAAATTTAATTTGTTTGATTGCACACCTGTTAGTACACCTTTTGAACCACAACTAAAGATGATCCCTAATAATGGTAGAGCTATTTGACAATTGGAATATGCACGAGTAATTGGTAGTTTAATGTATGCCATGACATGTACTCGACCTGATATTTCTTATGCTGTTGGTAAATTAAGTAGATATACTAGTAATCCAAATTTATTGCATTGGCATGCTGTCAATAGAATATTACAATATTTAAAAGGAACTATGAACGATGGTATATACTATAGTGGATATCCTTCAATATTAGAAGGGTTTTCTGATGCCAGTTGGATAACTGAGTTGGAGGATCATTCCTCAACAAGTGGATGGATTTTCACTCTTGTTGGAGGAGCTGTTTCTTGGGGATCAAAGAACAAACTTGTATAGCTGATTCTACTATGGAGCCGAGTTTGTACCATTAGTTGCAACTAGTAAAGAGGAAGAATGGTTAAGGAATTTATTGATTGAAATTCCAGTTTGACCAAAACCAATGCCTCCAATATCTATACATTGTGATAGTGAGTCTACCCTTTCCAGAGCTTATAGTAAAGTGTACAATGGAAAATCTAGACATATTGGCCTGCGATATAGTTATGTCAGACAAATCATTACAGATAGTGTAATCACAGTGGATTATGTAAAATCAAGTCAAAATTTAGCTGATCCTTTTATAAAAGGTCTTGCAAGAGGACGGGTGTCTAAGACATCAATAGGGATGGGACAAAAGCCCATTAATAATAATCACTCTTGATGGAAACCCAACTTGAAACTTGATATATTCAAGTCTCAAGTTCAATGATTAAAGTACATCATACGACGTGATTGTAATCACTATAAAATTTAACATCTTAAGGATAAGTGATTAGAACATGTAATGAATAATGAAAGAGGATGAGTTTAACCTTAATAGATTTATGGTGTTTTAGTTACATGGACACCTATGATAATCTACCTATATGACTGTGGAAGTGGTGCCACTTCCTATGAGAACTAGGATTGACTCTAAAGCACTCACGAAATCAAGTTACACACACAAGGCCTAATACATGTGTCGTCTTATATAGATAATCAGTGACTAAAAGATTTGTGTGTGAAGACAAATCCGGCTGATCAATATGGATTGATAGTTCAAAGACAAAGTCTACTATACTTTCATTGTTAGCCTTGATGAACCTTCACAAGGTATTGGTTCAAGTCGTGAGACACCAATGCTTATACACAGTCTTACAGACAATCAAATATTTACAAAACTTATTTTGAAAATGATGGAGGAATGTTGGAGAATTTTTAAAATAAGTGATTAAGGGATTTGGGAGTAAAAGCTTAAAAGCTTGTCCCACATTGGAAGTATGTGGAGAAAAGTACGAAGCTAACCAAATATAAAAGGGAGAGTGTCCCACATTAGAAAATGAGTAAAGCTAAGTGATACCCACTAAGCTATAAAAGGAGTGGGCAACCTTTGAGTCCCACATTGGAAAAATATTAAGAAAGTGTTCACTTAATAAGTAGAAATGGAAGATGAAGAGTTACTTCATCTAGCAATTAAGATGCTATTCAAGAGACCTCTAATACGGTGCGAAGCACCGTACGCACATGCATGCGCGTGCGCGTGTGGGGCAGTGGGCTGTAGAGGCGCTAGTGGCGCACTTTGCACTTTGCATGCCGCGTGTCCGCAGTGGTAGCGAGTTACTGGTATTCGTCCGGGTCAAATCGCGGTAGCTCGGGCGCGGTCACTTTTTGGTAGGTCTGTGTAAAACCGTTTCGATGTTACTGTACATGTTCGGAAATGGTTTAAGACTATTGGTAATTAACAATCATACCATTTCGGAATTAAGTAAAGACTGTTAAAGCTTAACAGTTATGACCCCTCAAATGCAACCTTTCATTTCCTATAAATAAAGACATCCTATTTCGAAATTACACATAATAAATATTACCCAATTCTGAAATTTCCAACCCTTGCTGTTACTCTCTTACAATTTTTAGGAGATATAAATTATCTTATTCTATTTTGTGCACATAAACAGAATAAGAACTTAATTGACTATTCTTCTTTGCTGCATCTAAAGGTCGTCTTCAAATATACAAGTTACAGGCAATGCAAGTTGCTTCATTGTATCTTGAGTACGGATTTGCGGATTCCTGTTTGTATACAGAAGTTATTCATGTGGGGCAAATACTGTATTTAGGAAAGTGACATCATGCCTTGAAGTTTTCTAGTATCTATTCAGAAGTTACATTATTTTAATGAGATGACATTACTGTGATATATAAAGAGTTCCATTTCTTTATTTGCATTCATATTATCCAACAAAGAATGGGGTATATATTAAGGTAGAGGGAAGATAAGAAAGGGCGGAAAACGATATCTCGTGAAGGGAAACAATTGATAAGCTACCCAGTTTCCCCTTCGTCCGCTTAGCAAATTAGATACTTTTTGTCAGGGAACGATGAACACTCACCAACATATTTTTTTACGGTGAAGAAAGGAAGGAACACTGATTGCCACCGGGAATGCTCTGTGTTAGGTGTTTTGATCAGATTCGACGATGGATCTGGTATAAAAATACCATCGAAAAGGAGATTTAACATAGATATGTTTTATGTCAAGAGGTTCTGTAAATATATATAACAGAAAGATAGGGGAGTTTAGGTGAGTTAGAAACTGATGTTTTCTCATCCCTGAACAAAAGAGGAAAGAAAAGAAAAATGGAATGAATAAACATTTGAAAGCTACAATGACGAAAATTGGGTTCTTAACAGATTTTTTTTAATATCATGTGCATATTTTGGGCAACGTAGGTGGGCTTTGTAAACTACAATAATCGCTTCAATAACTTTTTTTCTTCTTTTTTTATTCATTGGCCATATCGTAGGGATTAAATTATAGAGGGTTGGGAATAAGAAGAGACTGGAGATGAATGGATGGGTTTAGCCAGTTGAAATTTAGAATCGATTGAATTTTAGAAGCTAAAAAGATGGCTGGTGATATGGCCTTTTATCCAAGTTGGCTTATTCGGTTGCTTGCCATGTTGGATGCTTTCGTGGATGGCTAGAATTTGAGGTCCTTAAATGCTTGTATAGTATTTTATACTAGTACAGAGATAACTTCAAACATTTTTTGTCTTTTATTGTTTTGGTTTTTGTGGAGATTTTTTTGTTATTTTATCCAAAAGAAAGTAACTAAGACTAGTTTTGCTTTATGTTTACTGTTAATAATATACTAAAAAAACTGCAAAATCAAATTATATGAAAGCTACATGTTTGAAAGTCATTAAGAGAATTACAAGTTTTGATGATAAGAGAAAAAAAATATAATGGTGTATCATTCTTATGTATAAATATCAATACATTGATTTCCTTTTTTATTTTAACATCTTGCTGGAAATTTTTAATCAGGAAAGAGTCGGTGTATAAAAACCTTATGTCTTCTAATCCCTTAATTTACCTGATGATATAAAAAAGTTTAAGCTACATTTGACATCATTTATATCTAAAAACACTTCTTAACAATTTCATAAAAACAAACCATGAATTATGCATATACCATCTGTGACAACCCGCTCACCAAAATAAGGGATGGCCAGCCCGATACTCCAATAATACAGGAATCGTGGATGGAATCATTCTCAGCATCGTGATAACATAAAGAGTATACGGGTTAACCACTCAATATTTCAGAAAACGGGTTGTCAAAATTTCATTTTATAGTTTAAAGAAAGCATTTTAAACAACCCATAATTGAAAAGAAAGTGGAAAACCCAAAAGTATATATTACAACAACAACAAATATGCAATAAGAGGACCGAATATAATGTCGGTTAACAAAATTATATAAAATGTACAACAAGTTCAATAAGTTACGTATTACATTCATTATACAATTACAAAAGGTTGGGCCATACGCCCAATTACAATATCCAATCATATCTAGAGAACAAAAATGAATGTGTCTACACAAGATATCCCGTGATATTCGTAAAATGTCACGGCTCATCAAAAGACACCGGAATGGGAAGTCAGTACGGGCGTCCTTGCGATGGAGCACCTGAGCGGTTATAATATTTATGCACAATAAGAAAGAAGAATGGGTCAGGGCACGATTTTATGTGATCACCAGATGAATAAGAAGTATGACAATTATGAACAGTTAATCATGGATGATAAAGATGATAATCCAACATGATAACCTCATATAATAAACTAAGAAAATTAAATGATTATAAACTTAATTCAGTTATACAAGAGAATAAGAATAAACATCATAAATCAAAAGCCTTTACCATGTTTCACCTTCATTTTTATCTTTCCATTCCTTATCAGGAATACAAATTCTATCATGTGCTCTTTGTGGCATGTATCTCAATTGTATGCTCTTTATGGCATATATAATAAATAAAGTCCCACTTTATGTTAGAATAGTTATAAATATACATATATAACGATTCTAGGACCTCCCGTCCGGGTTTCCCCACTGTGTGCGCCCCTAAATGACCATCATCTTCTAGGGCCTATCATTAAGACAACCTGGGATCCTATCGAAACATCAAGAAGCGGCCATATGCCTGCGGGGTAGTCATAACCACACCCGAAATTACCTACCCATCGCAAAAAATATAACACAAGCGCTCATATGGCCTAGGACTATATCCACCCTCCATTCACTAGTCAGGGGGCTTCACCTCACGCGCGAATTTCCCTTAAGATGGCATTCAGAGAGGGTGTGTTCAATCCATTTATTAATTATTACATCATGATTAAGTAAATTATCATTTACGCTATCCATTTTACACAAGTATGTTTCATCTTTATCCGAAACCATAATTATAAGTCAATCTGGAGCCATAGGTACTACATCTCATAATTACATCCTCAAAGACTTGAATAACCCTCAATTTAGCCTCCAAGCGTTATAGGGTTCTATAAAAATCCACCCATACAATCGTACCTCAATTAATTCTCTAAAGTCTCCAATTATGACCTTAAAACTCCTAGACTCCTAATAGTTTATAAAAGGAAAGTAATGCATGAACATCACTTCACGCACCCTCGAAATACACCCCATTTAGACCAATTCTAAATCTAGGGTATTAACTAACTCATATAGAACTCTAGGACTCTAAGTTTACTTCATAAAAGAAGGTTCCTAAGTCTTAGACCTAAAGAAAAGGGTTAAAATTCAATTAAGAAAAATCACTCAAAAGTGCAGGATTTCCAAATCGATTCGGCCTGGCCAAATCGATTCAGTCAGAAAAGCGAATCGATTCGGACCAAACGAATCGATTCGATCAGGAAAACTGACTTTCTCCATAATTGTCGAATCGATTAGAACCAGCCAAATCGATTCGGTCGACTCACACATGGAAACTGTCCCCATTCGATTCGATTCGGCCTGGCCGAATCGATTCGCCCCTGCAGAATTGCCAAGTTTGGCTATGGAGTCTTGGACTCCAAATTTCCCCCATCTACAAATCCATTCATTTAATGTCACCAATACATCATAAATACCTCTAGCTACCAACATTTACTTCAATAAACATCCAAATCATCCTTTAAAGATTCAAAACCCATAAATCCAGAAAAACCCTAACATAGTTAAACCATGATTAATACACAATTATCAATACTAATTATCCATCTTAAATCACATTATAGCATGTAGAAAACTTTCCTCAATCTTGCAAATTCATATTTTCCTTGTGTAGTAGCAAGGATCCATCCTCAATCTTCAATTTCTTCTCCTTTCTCTACTCTTTCTCTTCCTCTCTCTTTCTCTCTAGGTTAAAAATTTCACTTAAGAGAATAAACAACTTAATCAAGACATAAATCGTGCCTTTAGTTTGCAATTCCCAACTTAAGTGGTAAATACCACATTAAATGATTCGCAACTACACATATATGTTAAAACCAATCAAAAGTGCCCAAAACATAAAAATACAATATGGTACACATTTTGACTATTTCGCACGTTCCGTGACTAACTACGGCCTCCAAATTATCATTTGGATATTTTATAAATCGTTTCAAGTTCTGGTTTCATTTTTATATATCAATGCCATTTAAATCTTATGACAACTATAAAACTCAACGTGAGGATATTTACATACACATACATTAAATATACAACAAGTTAGTAAATATTAACTTTTATCTCATTCAATTAACATTTACTTCATTTTCCGACATTTTATATAATTACTTCACATAGTAAATTAATATAAAAATTGATTCTCAAAAGCGAGGGTTGTTACATGCTCCCCCCCCCCCCCCCCCCCCCCTTATGAGGGAATTTTGCCCCCAAAACTCAAGCGTACCTTGTAAGAAGAGATGCAGATACCTTTCTCGCATATCATCCTCACGTGCCCACGTCGATTCTTTATCATTGTGATGACTCCATTGGACACGCATCAAGAGCACCACGCGAGACCTCAACCTACGCTCCCCATGCTCTAAGATAGCAACCCGTTGTTCTTCATATGAAATGTCGGGTTGCAACTCGATATCCTCAAATGGAATATGCCAAAGGGCACCTTCGCACCTCTTATACTTCTTCAAAGAGGAAACATGGAACACGTCATGGATTTGTTGTAAGGGGTCCGGTAAGGCAAGTTGATATGCCACTGGACCAACCTTGGCAATAATAGGAAAACGTCCGACATAACGCGAGGCAAGCTTTCCTTTCTTTCCGAATCTCTTTATGCCCTTCATTGGTGACACCCGCACCAAGACTTGATCTCCAACTTCCATCTCAACATGCCTTCTACCCGCATCGGTATAGCTCTTTTGTCGATCTTAGGCTATCCGAATGCTATTCCGGATGAGTTCAATATTGGAAGAAGTATCTTGGATCATTTCAGGTCCATGAAACTTATTATCGCCAACCTCCATCCAACAAGTGGGTGATCTACACGGTCTACCATATAAGGCTTCATAGGGCGCCATTCCAATAGTAAATTGGTACGAATTATTATAAAAAAAATCTGCCAATGGGAGATATTGTTCCCAACCGCCTTTGAAATCAAGCATACACATTCGAAGCAAATCCTCCAACATTTGGTTAACTCTTTATGTCTGCCCATCTGTTTGAGGATGATAAGAAGTGATTAACTTCAATTCGGTTCCCATGGCCTCTTGGAAACTTCGCCAAAAGTGGGAAACAAAAATCTTATCTCGATCGGAAACGATATTTAAAGGCACCCCATGGATTCTAATAACCTCCGCGATGAACAACTGGACGTAGCGAGCTGTATCATAATCAGTACACACGGGTAGGAAGTGTGATGACTTAGTCAAGCGGTCGACAATCACCCATATAGAATCATGACCGCTTGGTGATCTAGGTAAGCCCGTAATAAAGTCCATCGATATGCTCTCCCACTTCCACTCCGGAATCTCCAATGGTTGCAACAAACTTGTCGGTCGCTTATTGTCTATCTTGACCAATTGATAAGTAGTGCATTGGGATACAAACTCCGAGATATCCCTCTTCATGCCTGGCCACCAATACTGACGGCGCATGTCTTGATACATCTTGTCCCCACCAGGATGTACTGGAAATTTTAACCCATGAGATTTTGCCATCACGGCCTTTCTTAAATCCCCTTCATCCGGGATGATGAGTCTCCCATGAAAATGTAATCCACCCTCCGAACTAATCGAGTGAGATTCTGCTCCCTTTGACAACAATCGACGTATATGGTCCTGACAACCTTTATCCCTTCCTTGAGCTTCCACAACTCTTGCCATAATGGTAGGTGTAACGATCATCACTGACATGAATGCCCTTGCAACTGCGTCTTCCTGACTAAGTTCCTTCCACTTGGCCTTCCATACCTCCGCTAGTTCCCCTTCGAGTCTTCTACTCAAAGCATTCACTACCACATTCGCCTTGCCCGGGTGATAGTGGATGTCAAATTGATAGTCTTTCACAAACTCTAGCCATCGGCATTGTCTCATATTCAAATCCTTTTGTGAAAATAAATACTGCAACGATTTATGGTTCGTGAAAAGACTAAATTTCTCCCCTAGGAGATAATGCCTCCAAATATTCAAGGCAAAGACAACCGCGGCAAGTTCCAAATCATGCATCGGATAATTCCTTACATATGATTTCAGCTTGCGAGAAGCATAAGCAATGGCCTGTCGCTCTTATTGAAGTACACCTCCCAAACCTTGTAGAGATGCATCGGTAAAGACTAAATATTCCAATCCTGGCTTTGGTAATGCAAGGACTGGAGCAGAAGTCAACCTCTCCTTCAGCTCATCAAAAGCAGACTGACAAGAATTATATCATACAAAACGCACCCCTTTCCGGGTTAAGTTTATCAAAGGACTAGCAAACTTGGAGAAACCCTTGATAAGCCGGCAGTAATAACCCGCCAAACCCAAAAAACTACGAATTTCGGTAGGTGTCGTGGGCTGACCCCACTCCTTCACCGCAACCACTTTGCTTGGGTCCACCGAAATACCCTGGGATGACACAACATATCCCAAAAACTGAACTTCCTGTAACCAAAAGTCACACTTCTTAAACTTGGTATACAATTGGTGATCGCTCAATCCTTGCAGGACCAATCGCAAGTGAGTAGCATGGTCAGATTCCGTTTGAGAGTAAACTAGGATGTCATCGATGAACAAAATAACAAACTGGTCACAGAAGTCCCAAAACACCCTATTCATGAGATCCATAAACACGGCGGGGGCGTTGGCTCGTTCGAAAGGCATAACCAAAAATCCATAGGACCTGTACCTCGTAAGGAAAGCAGTCTTAAACACATCTTGCTCTCGTATCTACAACTGGTGATACCTGTAAGGACATTTTTTGTCCATTAGGATTTTATATGTCGTACGCCGTTACACCGTTGATTCAAGAATCATGCGCTCATCAACGGAATCCGAATATCAAAGGCGAAAAGGAATCAGGGAACATACCGGACCGATTCGGCCCAGGTAAAAGAATCGATCCGGTTCATACGGACCGATCCTCCTGCTGAGGTGAGGCCAGTGTACCCCGGATCCATAGCGAACCGATGAAGCTAAAAAGCTGAACCGATCCGATGCCAACCGGATTGATCCGCCTTCAAAAAGGAACCGATCCGATGTCACCGGACTGATCCGCCTAAAGAAACCGGACCGATCCGACGAGGATAATTTCAAACAGATCATGTTCAGATCATGTTCCTAATTTTAGGGCTCAAGTTCTCCTATTTAATCCCACTACAGGAAGTGGTTTTGCTAAGACTTTTCCAACGATTTTCAGAGCATATCAACCCTAAAGTCTTCACCTATTGAGTCCTATGATTCTAGGTTTTTAGATTCACACATTTTCCATATCTATGTGAATCAAGTTTGGTAACCCAAGAACACCATTGCTGTTGTTCAACCCTTGTGAAGTGGACCGCTCCTTCCTCTTCATTGCTGCCCTACTGGAAAGGGATTCTTCCAGCCGCGACTACAGAATCCGATGCGTGCAGGTAATTCTTAGTCAAATACTTGTATTTCAGTGTAATCCGATTGTAAGCCGCTTCTCTTACAAATTATAGTGAATATACAAATGGTTTTGCCCTTTTGGGGGATGTTTCCTTAACTTTGTGTGTTGAATAATTATTGCATGATTTCATATTGTTTCAATCACACCTAGTTGCATGCTTAGGGTTAATTTGGGTTAAAAGGTGTTTTAAATATAATTTGATCATTTGAACGCGAGCACATACGTTTTTCAAATTGGTATCAGAGCAGGTTACGCTAATCTATCGCGTATTCCTTTTTTCCGCAAAATTTTTCTAAGATATCAATTTTCTAAAAAAATTGATTTTTGAAAAAGTGCGTGTTCAAATGGAGAAGTCATATTATAAAATGCCTGTTTTTGACGGGACAAATTATGCTTATTGGAAAGCCCGTATGAGGTCGGCTTTAAAAGCCATTGATGAACGTGTCTGGATTTTGGTTTAACGAGGGTGGACTCCTCCCATCGTGACTGTTGATAATGTGACCATCTTGAAACCTGATATTTCTTGGACTGATGAAGAAATTAAATGGTCATCTTTTAATTCTAAGGGTCTAAGTGCTATTTCTGGGTCTGTCACACCTGATGAGTTCAAACGCATAATGACGTGTACCACGTCAAAGGAGGCATGGGATGTTTTGCAACTTACCCATGAGGGTACGAACGCTGTTAAAGAGTCTAAATTACAAAATTTGGCCACCCAATTTGAGACTATCACCATGTCTGAGTCTGAATGCTTTGATGAATTTTATGCTAGACTTTCTGACATTGTGAATACTAGTTTTAATCTTGGTGAACAAATTCCAAATGCTAGAGTTGTTAAAAAGATTCTTCGTTCTTTGCCTAAGCGTTTTATCCCTAAAGTCACTGTGCTAAATTCTATGGGTAATTTAAATACGCTAAAATTGGAAGAACTTGTAGGAGATTTGCAAACTTATGAAATTGATATGTTCCCTAAAAATGCTAAATCTAAAGATAAGGGAATTGCACTTAAAGCCCGAGAGAGAAGGAGTGAGGGGTCAACTAGAAAGAGAGTAGAGTCATCTAGAAAGAGAGAGACTGACACGTCAGATTCTGAGTGCGATTTTGACTTGGATGATTTGGCTCTTTTCGCAAAAAATTTCAAGAGAATTCTCAAATTTAAGAAAAATGGCAATTTTAAAGATAAAAAGAAATTTGAGAAAAATAAGTTTGAAAAGAAAAATGAAAAAGATTCCAAAAATCCTCCTCTGAAAGAAAGTGAGAGATGTTTTGAGTGCGATGGTAGGGGTCATAGAGCCTTTGAGTGTGCCAATCGTCTGAATAGAGAGAAAGGGAAAGATTTCCTTAATGCTACCCTTAGTGACGACAGTGAGATCGAGACGGTGGATTCAGGAGATGAGTCACCGCATGAGTGTAACTTCACCGCATTCATGGCCAGCCAAGTGAGAACTCCTAGTTCTCCTCACAACATTGAGGATGATTCTTCACTGGGACACCTCGACAGTGAGATCGATGTGAGTGAGGGGGAGGATGACACAAGTGAGAGCGAGAGTGATATACAACGCGCCTACGCTGAGTTATATTATGAGTCTTTTAAAACTAAAAAGCTTAATAAAGCATTAGTTCTTAAGATCACCTGCTTAGAGGAAGATTTAAAGAAAGCGAAAGAAAGAGAGTTCTCCACCTGCACCGCCCTGAGAGAGAGAGATTCTACATGTGTCGAGAATGAGAATTTATTTAGAGAGAGAGAGAGTGTTTTAGAGAAATAGTGAGGGGACTTGATTAAGCAAGTGGATAGTCTTACGAGTCATCTCCATTCCTCCATGGAGACTCGGAAGAAACTTGAAGCCCTTGTTACCCAGCTGACTCATGATCTTGAGAAAGCACGGGAAGTCAAGGTACAAATCGAGGACAGATCTGGGAAGATGGGAAAGATGCTCCTCGGCCCCACTTTAGGTTTTGGTGATCGTCAAGGAATTGGTTATGATGGTGCCTCCACGTCCCAAATTGCACCTGGACCAGTTCCTGAGTTTACTACAACTCCTTATGGTCACCGTCAAAAACCTCGAAGGAGAGTTCGACCAAGAAAAGCAAACCAAGGTCCGCCTTTGACTGTGCTCTTTTGTACTTATTGTAAAAGAAAAGGCCACCTTAGGGAATCTTGCTATAGTATGGGTCGAACACGATGTACTACTGCTCCACCACGTCATACTGATAAATTTTTTAGTCTGAGAGAGCGAGTTGAGTTCTTAGCTGCCACGACTCAGAGTTTGATGAAAGAATTCCGACGGATGTCTTCGCCGTTAGTGAATGCTTATCACATTCCAGCTAAAATCAACAACAACAAAGGCAAACAAAAGGTCATCTCTTCTTGGGTGCCTAAGAAAGATAAAAAGGCCTTTGTTGTTCATGTTGCTCTCAAAGCACATAATACCTCACAGTGGTATTTTGACAGTGGGTGCTCCAGACACATGACAGGTGATGACTCATTTTTTATGACTCTTGAGGACTATCAGGATGGCAGAGTCACCTTTGGAGATGGGAGCAAGTCTAGCATTATAGGACGTGGTACTGTCGAGTTACCTGGGTTTCCTAAGCTAGAAAATGTTTTGTACGTCAAAGGTTTGAAAGCAAACCTTCTCAGCATTAGCCAGTTGTGCGACACTGACCTGGCAGTAAAGTTTGACTGGGACGCGTGTAAAGTCTATAATCAAGCCGGTAAGCTTTTGATGCAAAGTGTGAGGACCGAGGATAATTGCTATGGGACTGAGCCCACATCCTCACTTATCTGCAACAGTGCCACGATCACTCCTATGGATCTGTGGAACCAACGTCTAGGTCACGTGAACTTTAGAGATCTCAACCGCTTAGCTAAAAATGACCTAGTACGTGGCTTACCATCTCTTGGAAAGTCAACTTCGACCGTTTGTGGACCCTGTCAGTTGGGAAAACAAATTCGTAGTCCCCATAGGAAGTTACATCCATTACCACCTCTCGTGTTCTTGAGTTGATTCACATGGATCTTATGGGTCCCACTCGTACTGAGAGTCTAGGTGGTAAGAGGTACATCCTCGTGATGGTAGATGATTTCTCCAGGTACTCCATTGTAGGTTTTCTGAGAGAGAAATCCGATGCTGTAAAATTTTTAACGACCAAGTGACGTGTCCTGCAAAATCAACACGGTGTCACTATTAACAAAATACGTAGTGACAACGACACGGAATTCACAGAAGCAAAGGTAGACCTTTACTGTGATAGCCTCGGGATCAAACATGAGTTTTCTGCTGTGAGAACTCCTCAGCAAAATGGGATTGTTGAGAGAAAGAATAGAACGATCTAAGAGATGGATAGATCTATGCTTCTAGGTCGTAAAATTTCTAGGAGATTTTGGGCAGAGGCAGTGTCTACTGCATGCCACACGGTGAATAGGGTGTATCTGCATCCACACACACTTCACACTCCTTATGAGTTGTGGACTGGCAAGAAGCCCAACCTGGCATATTTCCGTGTTTTTGGGAGTAAATGCTACATCCTACGGGATAGAGAGCAATTAGGAAAGTTCGACTCCCGGAGCGACGAGGGAATATTTCTAGGATATTCATCGAATAGCAGAGCATACCGGGTTTTTAACCTGAAGAGCTCTAGGGTTATGGAATCAATAAACGTTACCGTGCAAGATGACGAACCTCTGACGGTTATTGATCCTAACCTTCAGTGTGAGGATGAGGACTGTTCTGACAGTGACTTACATGTTCCTCTCTCACACTCTGTGGACCCTACTCCTGTATTAGGGGACATACCTGCTTGGGTTCGCAAGAGTCATGACCCATCTGCCATTGTTGGCGATCCCACTCTAGGGGTCAAGACTCATGCTCAGCTAGAGAACGCTGTTATCCATCTTTGCTACACGTCCAGAGTCGAGCCCAAGAGCCACAAAGAAGCACTCAAGGATGAACACTGGATATCTTCTATGCAGGTTGAGTTGCTTCAGTTTAAAAAGAATGATGTTTGGGAACTTGTCCCCCGACCTAGTGAGATTAATGTAATAGGTACCCGGTGGATTTTTAAGAACAAAATGGATGAAAATGGTACCATAATCCATAATAAGGCTAGGTTGGTCGCTCAAGGCTACACACAGATATAGGGTGTAGACTTTGGGGAGACATTTGCTCCTGTTGCGAGGCTTGAGTCCATCCGTCTTCTGCTCGCCATTGCATGTCATCTCCGCTTTAAGGTATATCAGATGGATGTCAAGAGTGCCTTTCTTAATGGCATTCTACAGGAGGAGATTTATGTGGAACAACCAAAAGGGTTTGAAGACCCTCAGCACCCTGAGCATGTCTACTATCTGAGGAAAGCCTTGTATGGTTTGAAGCAAGCACCCCGTGCTTGGTACGAGAGGATTACTTCCTATATCTTAGCTCGTGGCTTCAAGAGAGGGGGAGTAGATATGACGTTGTTCGTCAGGAGAGATGACGGTGCTATTTTGGTTGCCTAGGTCTATGTGGACGACATAGTCTTTGGATCCACATGCTCCTAGCATGCTCATCACTTTGAAGAAGAGATGAAAAGTGAGTTTGAAATGAGCATGGTTGGTGAGCTTACATTCTTCCTTGGTCTCCAGGTTCGTCAGCTAGAGGATGGGATGTTCATCTCCCAATCCAAGTATGCTAGAGACCTAGTGAAGAAATATGGTTTAGACTCCGCTAAGCATGCACGTACACCTATGAGTACCACTACCAAGCTTAGTAAGGACACTTCAGGAAAGGATGTAGAGTAAACCTTATATCGGAGTATGATAGGTAGTTTTCTCTACTTGACTGCCAGTCGTCCCGACATTGCCTTTAGTGTTGGAGTCTGTGCGCGATATCAGGCGTCCCCAAAAGAGTCACATTTACTTGCTCTAAAACGTATTATTAAATACGTGAGTGGGACTCTCTCATACGAGATTTGGTATTCCTTTGATACCGATGACCGTCTGTCCGCCTATTCGAATGCCGATTGGGCTGGGGATGTAGATGGATGTAGGAGCACTTCTGGTGGGTGTTTCTATTTTGGTTCTGCTATTGTCTCCTGGCTGAGCAAGAAGCAAAATTCCATCTCTTTGTCCACTGCGGAGGCTGAGTACATAGCCGCCGGGAGTTGTTGCACACAACTCTTGTGGATGAAGCAAATGCTAGAGGATTATGGGATATCACAGGACACCATGACCATTTCCTGTGATAACACGAGCGCGATACACATATCCCGCAATCCAGTTCAGCATTCGCGCACAAAACACATCAGGATACGTGAGCACTTTATACGTCAGTTAGTTGAAGAAAAAGTCGTATCCCTGAGTTTTGTTCCCACCAACCGTCAGTTAGCTGATTTTTTCACGAAACCTTTAGATGCCCTTAGATTTGAGAGTCTTAGGAAATCTTTAGGGATTTGCACAGTTGACTGAGGGGTTGGTCTATGTCTAGAATAGGATGCTCCTTCATGTTCATATCATATGCTTACTATTGCTAGTCTATTTTATATGTACCATTGCTTAGTTGTACAGCTTTGTTTTATTCTTGTTGCTTTTTATATTTCTTTTGAAAAATCCAAAAAGATTTTCCTTTAAGAAAAATTTTGAGAAAAAGCACAAAAAGATTTTTTTGATAATATTTTTTGAAAAAGGCCAAAAAGATTTTTCTGTTTTTGCACCTTTTATGGATGAGCATTTAAGTTAGCCAAGTCACAACTTCATTCCATATATCCATGTGACTGTTTGATAGAGATTTGAGAGGCTACATCATTTCATCCATGTGCTTTACATTGGTTGGAGTCTTTGAGATGTAATTAGTGATATCTTCCTACATGTTTGACTCCTATATCCTTTATTGCACACATGCACGGCTATATTTGATTATTGCACTTATCTATCTCATGTTGGCTTGCGTGTTTTCATCTCAATCCTATCTATACAATGTACAATATGCGATAAAACTTGACAAGATTGGAATGCATGTAAAAACCGTTTTGGTGAGACTGTGTATTTTGTATAACGGGGAGGGGCTGCGAAAAGTAATCATATATCCTTTGTGCAAAAGCCACCGTTAAAAAGGACCTAAAAATGGAGGTATTTTAATATCCGAGGTCCTAAGAGGTTAAAAGAGCCCGAAAAAAAATTTAAAGGCAATAAAAAGCTAAACATGCCAAATATGGGCCACTTAGGTTTCACCATCAATTCTCCAAAGTTTGAGAATTTAGAATGCCTCTATTCAAAATAATATCTGAGGGAGTTTGGTTGGAGCATATAAACGGGTTTGCACTTCCTTGAAAGTCCTGAAAAGGCATAAAATCATTTTGGATGTTATTGGTGTGAAAATTATTTTGAGCTTTGATTTGTTGATTTGATTGAGTCAATATCTTATAAAGTCATTCTTTTACACCAAAGGAAGCATTTGAGTTCATTCGCTAGGAATATCCAATATTCATCATGCACATATGTCATGTTTGTATGCATTGATTTTCCTATCGAATTTGATCACACCACTTCATTTACGATATCATCGACTTGGTTGCTTTGTGTTCATTTATGGTGTGGTTTTATCCCAGTGACACCCCGCTCTTGCTTATTTGATTTATTTCTCTCATTTGTCTATTTGGGGACATCATAAAAAGGGGGAGAATGAATTATCTTATTATGGGGGAGTTTTGAAAGTTTGAGTTTGTTCATAAATCGGTATATATGTTTATCTCACTTCAAACTCGATATGTCACGTGGTATTTTGTTTTTTTTCTCATGTGTGTAGGTTCTACATGGATTATCATTGTATTGCACACCCTGATGAGAAAAGCATTGAGATTCCTGAAGATTTGAAGATCAAACGATGCAGTCTTATTCACTTGTACTCTTTCAGTTTTGGGTTCATGGAAGGGTAGATTTGTATAGGCATTTTTATTTTGATAATTCGGATGTTTGTTTTTATGTTTGTACCGGCATAGACATAGGGGGAGATTTGTAAGGACATTTTTTGTCCATTAGCATTTTATATGTCGTACGCCGTTACACCGTTGATTCAAGAATCATGCTCTCATCAACAGAATCCGAATATCAAAGGCGAAAAGGAATCAGGGAACATACCGGACCGATCCATCCCAGATAAAAGAACCGATCCGGTTCATCCGGACTGATCCGCCTAAAGAGACCGGACCGATCCTCCTGCTGAGGTGAGGCCAGTGTACCCCGGATCCATAGCGAACCGATGAAGCTAAAAAGCTGAACCGATCCGATGCCAACCGGATTGATCCGCCTTCAAAAAGGAACCAATCCGATGTCACCGAACCGATCCGTCTAAAGAGACCGGACCGATCCAACGAGGATAATTTCAAACAGATCGTGTTCAGATCATGTTCCGAATTTTAGGGCTCAAGTTCTCCTATTTAATCCCACTACGGGAAGTGGCTTTGCTAAGACTTTTCCAACGATTTTCAAATCATATCAACCCTAAAGTCTTCACCTATTGAGTCCTATGATTCTAGGTTTTTAGATTCACACATCTTCCTTATCTATGTGAATCAAGTTTGGTAACCCAAGAACACCATTGCTGTTGTTCAACCCTTGTGAAGTGGACCGCTCCTTCCTCTTCATTGCTGCCCTACTGGAAAGGGATTCTTCCAGCCGCGACTACAGAATCCGATGCCTGTGGGTAATTCTTAGTCAAATACTTGTATTTCAGTGTAATCCGATTGTAAGCCACTTCTCTTACAAATTATAGTGAATATACAAATGGTTTTGCCCCTTTGGGGGATTTTTCCTTAACTTTGTCTGTTGAATAATTCTTGTATGATTTCATATTGTTTCAATCACACCTAGTTGCATGCTTAGGGTTAATTTGGGTTAAAAGGTGTTTTAAATATAATTTGATCATTTGAACGCGAGCACATACGTTTTTCAATACACCATCCTCAAATCGATCTTAGAGAAGTACGACAATCCCCCAAGTTGATCAAACAAATCATCAATCCGAGGAAACGGGTATTTATTCCGGATGGTGACTCTATTCAACTCTCTATAGTCAACACATAACCGCAAAGATCCATCCCTCTTCTTCACAAACAACACCGGAGCACCCCACGGCGATGTGCTACACCGAATAAACCCTTGTTCCAACAGCTGCTGAATTTGATCTCTTAACTCCCTCATTTCAACAAGAGCCATACGATAAGGAGCTCTCGCAATCGGTCGAGTTCCCGGGGCTAAATCAATCACCAACTCAATCTCCATACTAGGAGGCAAACCCGGTATTTAACAGAAAACATCTTCAAAATCTCTAACAACTGGAATAGAATCTAGGGAAACAACTACATCTCGAGAAGTCTCCTCAGCAATAAAATACAAATAGGTGCTAGTACCTCCCTCTAAGCGAGGCATAGCCACTAAAAACATTTCTTGCCCCGGAATGGCAAACACTATACTCTTCCCATAACAATTAACTATAGCGTGATACTTCATTAGCCAATCCATGCCCAAAATCACATCATACCCGACCATGTCAAGGACGAGCAAATCGGCCTCAAAGTACAAATTACCAAGATTAATTCCTATGTTTTTACAAACAAAGAAAATCAATGAACCATCACCCATAGAAGATTCAACGCTAGTGAAAGTACTCTCAGCAGATTTTATCAACTCTGTGGTCCGAGCAAAACTCCTACAAATGAAAGAGTGTGTTTTACCCATATCAAATAGCACTCGACCCATATGCCCTTGAATAAGAAACTTACCCTCAATCGCTGGCGGTGCTGGAGGGGCTGAAGGAAGCATAGCCTCCTGAATGTGATAAACCCAACCATACTGTAGTTGTTCCTACTGTGGAAGAACAACTGGATTAGGTGCCTGGGGCGGAAACTGAACATATGGCTGCTATGGAGCCCTAGGAAGTTGTCCTCCAATCAACTGAGGACACGACCTCTTATAATGACCCAGCTCTCCGCACTAAAAACATTTGTTCGTCACATTCTCTTAGTTTCGCCCTTGATTATTTCGAAACTGCCTGCCACCTCGGCCCTGGTGGCCTCTACCTCCATTTCCACCTCTACCTGCTTGCTACTATGGCGGTCCACCTTGACCTTGCCTATTGTTATTGCCACCCGCTATGAACCCATCAAAATGTTATCGCTTAGACAAGTCCCCTTACTGGGGATCCCTCTCTTTATGCTTACTTCCCGAAGATTGGGATGAAGGAAATGCTCCTCCTCCACTCCCATTACCTCCAGGTTTTCCCCCTTGCCCCATTACAGAAGCCTTCTTGCTATTTTGCACAAACAATCGATGCTCCTGGCAATGAAGCAACGCCGCGTTCAACACATCCCCAATGGTTTGCAAAGCCGAATTACCCAATAAATGTTATCTTATCCGCCAATGTAATCCTCCCAGAAACTTGGAGATTCTCCTCTCTTCTGGAGTCACCTCATCCAGTACAAAACTTGCCAACCGGGTGAACTCGTCCTCATACTTCGCAACAGATCTGTCTCCCTATACTACATCTGAAGCTTCCTTCACATCTCCCTTTGAACTGGGGGAGGGAAGTACTTTTGGTCAAACAAGGCCCAAATATTAGTAATTGTCATCATATCCCTCTGCTCTGGTGTAGTCATCGACTCCCACCAATGTAACGCCGATCCGAAAAGCTTGAAAGTAACAAGGATTTTCTTTTTCTCCTCACTACATTCTACCATTCGAAGATGGCGTTGCATGTCTTTCTTCCATTGATTAGCCTTTATAACATTTGAGCCTCTATCAAATTTCGGGGGATGGCCTTTTAGAAAATACTCTCTAACCCTCTACCACAGAGAAGGTCCCGTAGGAGCTTGTGCATCCGGAGCCCGTTGTTGAGCTTGTGGCATTTATTGTACCACGGTAGTCATCGCTGCATTGACCGCTTGGGCCACTATATTTTCCACATCAGCAACATTTATACTCCCCTGTGGCGGCGACGAAGGACCATCATCCCCATCTACAACTCCATTTCGTCGAGCGGGATGACCTCTCTTAGGCGGCATCTGAGATAAGGAAATAATAGAGTTAGAATACTACATTGAATAATCTAATTTTGTAGAAGATCACAAACATAAGCAACAAAGCAGTCCTAACAATAGGCTCTATATCAAGGAACGCTATGGTATAACGTGATAAGTCCGCATAGATCCTAAAGAATCTAGAACCTGACGCTCTGATACCATCTGTGACAACCCGCTCACCAAAATAAGGGGTGGCCAGCCCGATACTCCAATAATACAGGAATCATGGATGGAACCATTCTCAGCATCGTGACAACATAAAGAGTATACGGGATAACCACTCAATATTTCAGAAAATGGGTTGTCAAAATTTCATTTTATAGTTTAAAGAAAGCATTTTAAACAACCCATAATTGAAAAGAAAGTGGAAAACCCAAAAGTATATATTACAACAACAACAGATATACAATAAGAGGACCGAATATAATGTCGGTCAACAGAATTATATACAATGTACAACAAGTTCAATAAGTTACATATGACATTCATTATACAATTACAAAAGGTTGGGCCACACGCCCGATTACAAGATCCGATCATATCTAGAGAACAAAAATGAATGCGTCTACATAAAATATCCCGTGATATCCGCAAAATGTCACGGCTGGTCAAAAGACACCGGAATGGGAAGTCAGTACGGGCTTCCTTGCGAGGGAGCACCTGAGTGGTTACAATATTTATACACAGCAAGAAAGAAGAACGGGTCAGAGCCCGGTTTTATGTGATCACCAGATGAATAAGAAGTATGACAATTATGAACAGTTAATCATGGATGATAAAGATGATAATCCAACATGATAACCTCATATAATAAACTAAGAAAATTAAATGATTATAAATTTAATTCAGCTATACAAGAGAATAATAATAAACATCATAAATCAAAAGACTTTACCATGTTTCACCTTCATTTTTATCTTTCCATTCCTTATCAGGAATACAAATTCTATTATGTGCTCTTTATGGATCGTATCTCAATTGTATGCTCTTTATGGCATGACATTATGCTCTTTGTGGCATACATAATCCATCAAGTCCCACTTGATGTTAGAATAGTTATAAATATACATATATAATGATTCTAGGACCACCCGTCTGGGTTTCCCCACTGTGCGCGCCCCTAAATGACCATCATCTTCCAGGGACTATCATCAAGACAACTTGGGATCCAATCGAAACGTTGGGAAGCGGCCATATTCCCGCGGGGTAGTCATAACCACACCCGAAATTACCTACCCATCGTAGAAAATATACCACAAGCGCTCATATGGCCTAGGACTATATCCACCTTGCATTCACTAGTCAGGGGGCTTCACCTCACGCGCGAACTTCCCTTAAGATGGCATTTAGAGAGGGTGTGTTCAATCCATTTATTAATTACTACATCATGATTAAGTAAATTATCATTTACTTTATCCATTTTACACAAGTATGTTTCATCTTTATTCGAAACCATAATTATAAGTCAATCCGGAGCCATAGGTACTACATCTCATAATTACATCCTCAAAGACTTGAATAACCCTCAATTTAGTCTCCAAGCATTATAGGGTTTTATAACAATCCACCCATACAATCGTACCTCAATTAATTCTCTAAAGTCTCCAATTACGACCTTACAACTCCTAGACTCCTAATAGTTTATAAAAGGAAAGTAATGCCTGAACATCACTTCACGCACCCTTGGAATCCACCCTATTTAGACCAATTCTAAATCTTGGGTATCAACTAACTCATCTAGAACTCTAGGACTCTAAGCTTACTTCATAAAAGAAGGTTCCTAAGTCCTAGACCTAAAGAAAAGGGTTAAAATTCAATTAAGAAAAATCACTCAAAAGTGCAGGATTTCCGAATCGATTCGGCCTGGCCGAATCGATTCAGTCAAAAAAGCGAATCGATTCGGACCAGCCGAATCGATTCGATCAGGAAAACTGACTTTCTGTATAATTGCTGAATCGATTCGGACCAGCCGAATCGATTCGATCTACTCAGACCTAGAAATTGTCCCCATGCGAATCGATCGGGCTGGCCGAATCGATTCTCCCCTGCAAAATTGCCAAGTTTGGCTATGGAGTCTTGGACTCTAAATTTCCCCCATCTGCAAATCCATTCAGACCAAGGTCATTTAATGTCACCAATACATCATAAATACCTCTAGCTACCAACATTTACTTCAATAAACATCCAAATCATCCTTTAAAGATTCAAAACCAATAAATCCATAAAAACCCTAACATAGTTAAACCATGATTAATACACAATTATCAATACTTATTATCCATCTTAAATCACATTATTGCAAGTAGAAAACTTGCCTCAATCTTGCAAATTCAGATTTTCCTTATGTTAGTAGCAAGGATCCATCCTCAATCTTCAATTTCTTCTCCATTCTCTATTCTTTCTCGTCCTCTCTCTTTCTCTCTAGGTTAACAATTTCACTTAAGAGAATAAACAACTTAATCAAGACATAAATCGTGCCTTTAGTTTGCAATTCCCAACTTAAGTAGTAAATACCACATTAAATAATTCGCAACTACACATATATGTTAAAACCAATCAAAAGTACCCAAAACATAAAAGTACAATATGGTACACATTTTGACTATTTCGCACGTTTGGAGACTAACTACGGCCTCCAAATTATCATTTGGATATTTTATAAATCGTTTCAAGTTCCAGTTTCATTTTTAATCCATCAATGCCATTTAAATCTTATGCACTACAAAACTCAACGTGAGGATATTTACATACACATACAGTAAATATACAACAAGTTAGTAAATATTAACTTTTATCTCATTCAATTAATATTTACTTCATTTTCCGGCATTTTATATAATTACTTCACATAGTAAATTAATATAAAAATCGATTCTCAAAAGCGAGGGTTGTTACATAACAAACCCTCACCGCATTTTGTATCACCTTAATTTTTAGAATAATGAAGTTTTTTTTATAAAAATAATCCCTATTCTTATTATCCTTAATAAAAGTTGTTTATTCTTTCTAGGGGCAATGTAGATAAATGACTTTCGTTAACATTTTTATTTTATCTATAGGACATACAATAATTTTGTTATAAAATTAGTCCTTAAAACTATTTAATACAAAAAATTAACTTTTACTATCATAAATTACAATTGTTTTAGTTTCTTATTCGTTTTCTTGAATCCACAGTCTACTCCAAGAAAGAACAATCAATTTTTTATATGTAAAAATGGTCCACATTTTATTCGTCCTTAATTGAAGTTTTCACTTAAAAAAATATCAATTTATGATTTATTTTTTTTATTTAATATAACCCCTCTTTTTCTTGCTTAGGACGATGTGTTTTATTTAAAAAAAATAATAAATCTATTTTTTATTCAAACTCTTGACTACAAATGTCACCGAACCTCATGTCATCAAAACTATATCCAATACTACTCTCGCCAGAGTGCAAAATTATTCTTGCAACATCCATTTTTTATATTTTCTATTTGATTTTTGATGTTTTAGATATAACACCATTGAAGAACTCTTTGTCCCCTTATTATTATTAGTCTACCTCTAGACTTCAAATTTATATTTGCATTTTATGTAGTGAAAACGTAAATTTGCAGTGGTAATATGAAAAAAATAAGTATTCAACGTAATTATATTTTTATTAGAAGACGAAAATCAAGGAGAAAAATATTAAAAATTTCAGAGAAAATAAATAAATTGATAGTGCAAATTTAGTTTTGCATTTTGAAGAAGAGGCGTCGATGGTTGCATGCTAATGACCAAAAATATGACGAAATCCATGTCTAATGTTTGAAAATATTGTTGTATTTCTTAATAAAACACTCATTTTCAGCTAAAATCACAAATATTAACTACCTTTGCAAATTAGAATAAACACATAAAATTGCAATTTTTAAAAATGCATTTTTTTATTAGAGACAAAAGAAATAGGGACATTTATATTAAAAGAAATGTTAGTTGTTCTAAAACCATAAGAGGGGCCATTTTTATAAAAGAAAAGTTGTGTGTTCTAAAACCATAATATGGACCATTTTTATTTAAGTGGAAAATTGATATTTATAAATAAAATGTAATTAACTTCATAGAAAGTAGGGACTATATCTACAAATACAAAGTTGAGTGTCCTAAGACTGTAACGGACATTATATTATGTTCTGAAAGTGCATAATCTAAAAAAAAAATAGTGCTTAAAAGTCACTATAACTCAAAATCACTATTTTCATTTGAATGCAGGATGCCTGATAGGAATAGTCACCCAAAAAATAGTGTTCTGTTGAGCATAATCAACAGTATTTATCGAAGAAATGGCTATATCGTGTACATAACCTTACCATTGAGAGTTTTATTACTTGAAAATACGGTCATTAAATCCATGGTCAACTTTCTTCTCTTAGTTGATATATCTGGTTTTAATCTCTTTTTTGGGGTTGAAATTATAAATATACACCATAATCGATGTTAAAATATAAAGTTATGGTGTGCTATTCTCAAAGTTATGTTATTTATATATCCTTTTGTTCAAATTTTAAGGGTTTTATTTTAACATTTATTAAAGAGACCACTAATCGATGGCCAGCATTAGTGGCGGATCAAAGATTAGGAAGGTTGAAAAATACGACTAAAAAATAATGAGGAAAACTATAAAAATAGAAACATAAAAAAAAGTCACGTCATTAAAAGCACATTTTTTTTATACGAGGCATTTCATACATAACCAAAAAGTGAAGACAAGTGTTTGTTTACAATAATTCTATTTTTGCTTCATTTTTTAATAATATGGAGGATACCTTTGTTCCCAATATTGTTGAAATTGTCTCGTTCAATGTACGTTACCAAATAATTATTCATAAATCCATCTCACATTCGGTTAAGTAGTGAACTCTTGGTGACGTGCATGACAGAAAATGGTCTTTTGACAATTGTAGTTAAAACAAGCAAGATTAAAGTAATACACTAGTGTGAATAATTCATGGTTCTTAGATTGAACTGTTTTTTGAGAAATCCTATAACTTCGCAATATGATTTATCACCCACCGATCCCCATAACTTCACAAACTGATTTATCACTATTAAAGTGTTGAGGTTGATCTCCAAGTGTTATGAGCTCGAGTGGTGCAAAATCATTAGGGTAAAACTTTGTGAATTGATGTAACCATTTCTTACTAAATGCAGTGAATCAATTACTTGGTTCAAGACATACCATACATAAAAGAAACTTCATATTCAACTCAGTAAAATGGCTATTCCACAGCAACTCCACATTGACCTAATTACAATAATTATTCAACTCTTGATGTTGCATATCTATCACTAAATATAATAATTCACCACGATAATAGTGAATATTTATCCTTTCTTGTGTATCAAGACATGACCTTCCTCGAACTAAAAAAAGTCTTCCATATTTTGAATGGGTATACCATTCTTATTACAAAACAAGAAGACTTCATGGAACAAATAATCCCTTTCATTGGATCACATCCCAGTAGACGTCATTTTAGAATATATTATTTTTTCTTCTCTAATGATTGGGACAAGTAATTTTTAATCCCGAAAATTGCTTTCATCAAGTTTAAAATGAAATATAAGTCAAAACTGTGCAAAAAAATATAACAAATCATGTGCTTCAATACTTTGTTTCAAAACTTTGTCAGTCTTTTAGATAACCTTGAGCATATCATTCATCGATGGGAAGAAATATGCACCATTTAGATAAAGATAGTGTGTAGGGTTTCTTGAAACTAATTAGAAATGATCACATTTTCACCTATGTTTATGAAAACATCCATTTTTGCACCACTGAATTACTATCTTTATACATAGCACCACTTAAAAAAAATCATTTTTTAATAAAATCTCATAAGAGGTGTCTGCCACTCCCCAAACCTTAAAGAATAATCTTTTAATATCAATACAAATTCGCTATCATGAAATTTAATCCATTGATGTTCAGAGGAAATGATAAGCACCCAAAAGTGTACATTTTATTCCCCGAATAGACGTATTTTAGTTGCTAATTCTCGACAATTTAGGTCTTATGCGCTTTATTGTCTATTTAGTAGGCCGAATGCACGTTGCGGTGTTCAAACGTGTATTTCAAGGCAATTTTACGGATTATGGAGCTAATTAGCCCTTGTCCCGTATCCTAGCATACCCTAAGCTTGTCCTGAACCGTGTGTGTTTAGTTTGTGCAATTTTTATTTTATTTATGTCATTTTATTTTTTGGATTTATTTTATTATTTTATTTTATTGAGACGTATATATTTTTATGATTTTTATATTTTAATTTTTAGCGTGTCGTGTATTAGTTTTTTTATTTTCTTAGTTTTTAGTTAGTTTATTATTATTTCATTTTATTTTTATTTTTTTATTTGTTAGTTTTTATTTTTATAGTTTTTATTTTAGTCATATTTAGTTTTTTTAGAGTTTGCATAGCGTGTCATGTCGTGTCATTTTCATTTTAGTTGATTTTTATTTTTTAGTTTAGTTAAATTTTTATTTTGTTCTATTTTATTTTTAGCTTTAATTTTTTTAGGGGTCATAAGTTAAACCCACACACAACCCCTCACACCCTAAATACCCTATGCCATACATACATCCAAACACATTCACTAACCCTCATCCACATTCCCATACACCCACCTACACACTAATCCCACTCAAGTCATCTTTAACCTCAAACACTTACTCTCCCTAATCCACCATTAACATTAAGTAGCTTAATCGATCACCAAACCCGTCCAGAACCGAGACCTCTCAAAACCACCAACCCATGTCCAACTAAAACCAACGTCAAAGACTCATTTACACCCATTTTCCTCTTCCAAGACCCACATCCATTTCTCCCAAAAGACACGATGTGTACCTGTTACAATCCAAACTAAACCAAATGCAAACCAAAACCCATTTACTCCACATGTTAATTAAACCTCTTTTAACCCCAATTCCAAAAATGCCCACAAATACTCTTTTACCCAAATCTGATTTGTTTTTATGCTCACCACCCCACTTCCCACATGACCTCACATAACCCATGCACATTTGTGCATTTTCCTATTTTAAGGAAGATAAAGACCATTTAAAATTCAAGAATGTCCAATTTAGTTTTTACACCTTGTGTGTTAAAAATCTCTACACTACTCTTTAGAAAGTATTTGCATTTTTAGCAAATATCTAAATATAGAGGTGTGTAGTGAAAGTTATCTCTAGGATGAATTCCACCCCACCCATCTATAATGAATTTTGGCATTTTTAGCAATTATTTCATATTAGATTGATGTAGTTGAATTCATCCATTATTATCTAGGATCTCAATTTAGTTTTTTAAAACTCTTGTGTGATAAATTTCTCTACACCCCTCTTTAGAAAGTATTTACATTTTTAACAAACATCTCAATATAGAGGTGTGTAGTGAAATTTATCTCTAGGATGAATTCCACCCACCCCACCCATCTATAATTAATTTTTGCATTTTTAGCAATTATTTCATAATAGATTGATGTAGTTGAATTCATCCATTATTATCTAGGACTTTTTAGTAGAAAATTGTAGAGGATATTTTAGAGAGATAAACACCATTTTAGTTTAGTTTTTTTTAGGTTAGAATTTATTTTATTTTATTTTTTTAGTGTGACACCCCGCCTAATAAAATACCGGGCGATCACTCATATATCAAATTAAAACAGGATTCGCATATGGATCATTCTCAGCATCACTGTCGAAAACCAATTTAATTACTAATAACCTATTAGGCTGGCATCAAAATTTTACTTAACTAATGTTTTAAACAACTAAACAATATAAACATCCACACAGTTTATATAAATGAAACTAAAAAGAGATAAAATAACCAAACACTCGGTTCAGACATAACACAACCAAATCGAATGCCGCACTAAAAGGCGGTAAAAGAATAAACAGATATAATTGGGCTTTCGGCCAGAGAGTAACTATAATGCTTCCTATCTAGATCGCAAGAATAGAAGCGTCTAAATCAAACATGCATGCATCCACAACTGTTGCAGTTGACGTCTGACTCGAAAGGATCATCATCCAGGCATGCCTGAGTCTGGACACACACACACACACACACACACACACACACACACACACACACATATATATATATATATATATATATATATATATATATATATATATAGCAAGAGAGGAAAAATATAGAAACGGGTTAGAGGCCGAGTTGTGAAAATATTTAGCAAGTGCATAAATGCTTTATTTTTAAAAATATGTTTTATCTCATATTTAAATTGGTATCGCACACCCATGAGATACCCCTCACCTCTCTTCTATTAGTTGACACCTAGTGCATCCCTCTAAACATCCTAGTCAAACCACACTGCCTAACTAATCCATCACCCCCAAGCTATAGAAATCCTAAACAACGAAAGTACTAAGGGCTCAACTTCTCCCAAATCTCAATGATATGACATATTCGTGCGTGGGGTGTCTCGCAAAGAGAAATCCAAACAAGGAACCCCCCAATACACTACTACTTGGCAAGGTCGGTCGTCGAGATCCATTAGACCCTCAGTACACAAAAGAGATATATATACACATATAATTATACTCATTATCATACTCATCTTTTATTTTTCATACTCAATTTTAAATACGTATCATGTTACACTTCCGGATATATCTCCCAGAATGGGAATTCATTCTTTGACATTTCATAGTCATTTTATCTCCTTACACTCATTGAGATATTATATCTTGTTCTCATACACAAGTAATGTACCAGGTCCAGAGAGTAACGATCTATAACTCGAGGATGAGGTCTCTCAATGCTATCATCTTCCAGGGCATCACTCACATACCATCCTGGGGACCAGCGATCGGACTCAGTATCACAGACATCGCGACCAACACACGCACACAACATCTGGGAAGCGGTCATAGTTCCTCCCCGGTAATGAGACAAAAAATACACACCACATCCCACCCATAATAAAAATCACACAATATCACAATGGACGCTATGACCTGGGGAAAATCCACACCCTTCTCATCGAGCCAGGGTGCTCACCCTCATCCCGCAACTTCCCAATGATAGCATTAGAGGGGGTATGCTTCACATATATTTATACCATCCGCACATAGATATATATACATATCCGAATCATATAATATATATACTTTACTCACATAGTATATATATAATCCACATAGTTCCTTAAACAAATATAAATGGCCATAATTGCCAATCACACATAGCGATGACCAATAATCCCAAAGATTCTCATAGTTAATACAAGTGGAGTATTCACACACTCACGATACTAAACCCAAAAGTATCCCCTCGCTTGATAAATAATGTGTACCTTATTCACACTTAAGGATTTATACAATTTCTCCAACTATACCCATTCACACTAAGTAAATACGCATTTTTCCAAATTTATCCTAATAGTCTCGCGGGAGGTACTCAACCACAATTGTTATGATTATGTTTTCTACGCGCATAATTATATCTATACACGCTTACCGAATGATTTCCTCGAATGCCTCTTGTCTCAAAACAATAATAAAATCCCTACCCCGGATCGTTCTCTACAATAGTCAGAGGTTTTACTATCCTCAAATCTTCTTCTAGGAGTCCTAACATCCCATTTAGAAACTCTTATAAAAATCTCCAAAACCATAATTTAAGTCTCCCTAAACTAAAAAGGAGAAAACCTCAAAAATCTGCCAGGATCGAATCGATTCGGCCTGTCTGAATCGATTTGATGGCCATCGAATCGATTCGGCCTGTTCGAATCGATTTGAAATGGTACTACTTTCAAACTGTCTCTTACCAAATCGATTCGTTATGTCTGAATTGATTCTGCTGGTCCAAAATCCCCAAATCTGCTTACGCTTTATATATATCCCAAAAAACCTAAAACTCAATTCAATCTCCATTTAAATTATAACTCGGATTTATTTCAATGAACCCAAAGTTTTCATATCTCCTCAAGTCCTTTAGAGGTCCTAACACTCTCATTGAAAACCCCTAATATTTATCTCCAATTTATTCTTGTCTTAATTTCTGACTAACTATTTCGATCTCGGACAGCTTTTGTAGAAAAATCACTATAAATAAAAAAAAATCAGAAAAATTTACGGTCGGCGCCCACGCGACCGTATCGAAAAGATCTACAATTTTCATTTTTTGACGAAGATCCAAATCGAATCGCCCTAACCGAATCGATTCGGATAAAACACAGGTCCTAACACTCTCTTTGAGAAACCCTAATATTTATCTCCAATTTATTATAGCCTTAATTTCTGACTAACTATTACGATGTCGGACAGCTTTTCGTAGAAAAATCATTATAAATCCAAAAAAAATCAGAAAATGCGGGTCAACGCCCACGCGATCGTATCGAAAAGATCTACAATTTTCATTTTTTGACCATGAGCCGAATTGATTTGACCTGTCCAAATCGATTCGGATAAGACGCAAGTCACTACTCACCCTCTTCTTAAAAAATCCAAACCTCCATTATTCTCCATTTTTGTTGTTTATAATCCCATCCGACAACTCCATAAACATCTAATCTATGTTTTACAACCAACACATCAATTAATTTGGGGTATTAAACCATTTCTCTTAAATTTAAACCCTAAACCATAAAAACCCCAACTTATCATTTTAACCCATTTCTTCATTCCATTACATGGATTAATCACTAGAAATCATTAAGAGTTTACATTACATCAATATGTAAACTCATATTCAAATTTTACCAAATTTATTTTAAGGGTTCTAATCGAAAATCCTATAGTTTACCAACTATAATATGAAATAAATGCACAAAATGAAAAAAAGCAAGTATACACTTGCCTGGAGGATGAAATCCGACGACCTCGAGTCGAATCCGACGATGTTTCGATGAAATCCCCCATTTCTCTCTTCTTTTCTCCTCTACCTTCTTTCTCTCTTTCTTTTCTTTCTTTTGTTTCTTTGTCTTCCCCACTCTCGTGACTTATAAAAGAGAAAATAAGGGTTTATCCCTTATTACCCCAAAAATGACTCGTTTACTCAATTGCGAGTCCCTATTAATATAAAAAATTCCCGAAACTCAATTTCGACACCCGGATACTCAATTCTGACTATCTCGGCCATTTCGAGACTCACCGTGCACTCGAAATCCCCACCCAACACACTTGACCGCAACTCACTAATTTAACCCACGCAACTTAGTGCGGTATTCCCATTAAAATATTACGATCTGTCGCTTTACTCAGTTGCGACATATAATTAAAATACTTCGACTTATTTACTTTATCCTAAAAGTAAATATAACACCCATCGAAAATCATTTAATCCTTGACAACTCCAAAAATTACAATTCATGATAATTCTTAAATTCCCAAATTACTCATAATTATTGAATTTAAATCTCCCATAAAAGTGCAGGTTATTACATACTTCCCCCTTACAAAGAAATTTCGTCCTCGAAATTCATATATAACCATTACTACCAACACTAACCTAGGATCGTGAATCACTCCACATCCTAATACCTCAAAGTGGAATGGTACTACCCAAGAACTCTAAACCATGCTCAATAAGCACTCACCTCTAACAAGGTTTATACTATACTATACTATACTATACTATACTATACTATACTATACTATACTACCATATCGGCATACTCTTCAAGTCTATATACTACATTCCTTCCATCTCAGGCGATATATAAAACTAACTTACTAAGGTGCCCATACACCCTTTTTAACCCATGCCTTTCCGCACACTAACACACACATCCGACACGTACACACTTGCTAAATAATGGACCCTATTTCCTCGGTGTAATACTCAAACATGGGTCTTCCCAACCCGCAAAATCTCATCCTTCTCAAGGTTAACCAACCAATCCTTCTATATCGACGCCACCAACTCCACTGGCTTCACTGCCCAATAATTCTAAGATCGAAGCGTTCCGAACTACGTGAAATAATACTATCCTAAATTATGGCCCTGGTGCCTAAGACCTTTCTCAACTCCCGACATTTGCCCGGTTTCATGCGTGGGACGTCTCATATAGCAAAATCCAGATAAGGAACCCTCCTGTTACACTACACCCTCGCATCATCGGTCACCGAGATATAACGGCCTAAGGTACACTAGTGGGACATCCTAAATCTTACCTCACTAACCTATTAACGCACTTCTACACTTCTATCCTTCCACTTAGGAGAATAGGAAAGTCTAACTAATCGAGGCGCCAACTCTCTACAAAAGCGTTACGAACATCATACCCAAAACATATTTCCTCCAAAATTTGCCTTTTCATTAAGGCCTAGCTATAATCCTCAAATTAATTACTATAACTCCGACTTTACCCACCTACACGCGGTGAGAGAACATTTTAGTGCTTCTCCATAGCACTTATATTTCCATAATTATACCATCATCATACGGCTCACTGTCCATAGTGTTTCCTCCACACTATATGATTTATCGACAAAACCAACATCCTATAACATCTCTCCACTCCCGACGTCGTTAAGGTTCATGCGTGGAGCGTCTCGCAAGCGAAATCCAAACAAGGAACACCTCTAATACACTACTACTTAACTTTGTCGATCATAGGGGTCCGTTAACTTCAAATATACAACCGAGATAACCCTATCCCCTCTTTCAACAGAATGTGGTATGAACTCCTTTCTCTATCCAGGAGCCACATCACTAAGCGCTCGCACTAACACTCAGTCCTTGCGCAATCAATAATGAGATTAAACTCACAGCTCGACAATTAACCCTGCATACCTTAAATCACACCTATAAAGTCACCACGCACTCAAATCATGATAATGAAACATCTGCTCACCGAAGTTCCATCCATACACATAATAACTCAGCCTGTATCCCCGTTAGATATCGTAACAACAACCCTTTCAAACCTGGAACCGTGGACACGATAGTCTTTCCATCATTAGCCTACTATCGCTCCAAATAATGAATATCATATTCTAATCAAAATAACACAATAATCGTATACACACGAAATGAGTACTACCGATCTACTATAAACTTAAAACACTAACACCCGCTCTTCTCAATGAATGAAAGAAAATAGATTCCCACTATCGCAGAAAAGCACATAAACATATACTGCATAACATTATCGATATTATTTATAAACTCGCTTCACACACAAATCTAGGGCTAATAAGACACTGTGACTCAATATCGTCACAGAGAACAAGCCTCCTTCAACTGAGGTGCAACTCATAACAACAACTTCGCCTGTAACCCTAGATACTCCAAAAAGGTTCTCAAACTTAATACACTTGTCGTAACTGAACCAAAAATTTCTTTAATCAACGCCCCATCTGGGCACCCTACTCTTGCCCTTTAACTCCCATTGGGCAATGACTAACCGTATGGTTCTACACCACACATTACAATATTCCCCACCTCAGGTCACCCTGACCCTTTCAAGGTTATCTGTATCTTGGTCTCCAAAACCGTGATCCTGAGAATCACTTTACTAGTTCCCCTTAATTTCTTCATGAAAAGGATACTCCACCACTCCCTGCCTCCTGCTGTCCTCATCACGACCTTCCTTGGTCACTCATCCTCGATTAACACACGAACCTCAAACGAGCGCGTAAAAGATGTACTATAATTTCACAATATGGTAGGAGAACGAAATCTCACAAATGGAATCAACAATCCTAATCATAAAGCTCTATAACAGAAAGCATCCTACGTCCGCACGGATTCCTAAGGAAACTAGAACCTGATGCTCTGATACCATCTGTGACACCATGCCTAATAAAATATCGGGCGATCACTCCTATATCAAATTAAAACAGGAGTCGCTTATGGATCATTCTCAGCATCACTGTCGAAAACCAATTTAATTACTAATAACCTATTAGGCTGGCATCAAAATTTTACTTAACCAATCTTTTAAACAACTAAACAATATAAACATCCACACAATTTATATAAATGAAATTGGAAAGAGATAAAATAATCGAACACTTGGTTCAGACATAATACAACCAAATCGAATGTCGCACTCAAAGACGGTAAAAGAATAAATAAATACAATCGGGCTTTCGACTCAAGAGTAACTAAAATTCTTCCTATCTAGATCGCAAGAATAGAAGCGTCTAAATCAAACCTTCATGCATCCACAGCTGCTGCAGTTGATGTCTGACTCAAAAGGATCATCATCTAGGCGTCCCTGTGTATGGACACCTATATATATAATACATAGCAAGAGAGGAAAAATATAGAAATAGGTCAGAGCCCGAGTTATAAAAATATTTATCAAGTGCATAAATGCTTTATTTTAAAAATATGTTTTATCTCATATTTAAATTTGTATCCCACTCCCAAGAGATACCCCTCACCTCTCTTCTAATAGTGCACACCTAACACATCCCTCTAAACCTCCGAGTCAAACCACACTGCCTTACTAATCCATCACCCCAAGCTATAGAAATCCTAAACAACAAAAGTACTAAGGGCTCAACTTCGACCTAATCTCAACGCTATGCCATATTCGTGTGTGGGGTGTCTCGCAAAGCGAAATCCAAACAAAGAACCCCCCGATACACTACTACTTGGCAAGGTCGATCGTCGAGATCCATTAGACCCTCAGTACACGAAAGAGATATATATACACATCTAATTATATTCATTATCATACTCATCTTTTATTTTTGAAACTCAATTTTACATACGTATCATGTTACACTTCTGGATATATCTCCCGGAATGAAAATTCATTCTTTGACATTTCATATTCATTTTATCTCCTTACTCTCATAGAGATATTATATCTTGTTTTCATACACAAGTAATGTACTATCACACAAGTACAATAACCATCCCAACGAGATATAACTCGAGGATGTGGTCTCTCAATGCTATCGTCTTCCAGGGCATCACTCACATACCATCCTGGGGACCAGTGGTCGGACTCAATATCACCGACATCGCGGCCAACACATGCACACAACGTCTGGAAAGTAGTCATAGTTTGTAACAACCCGCGTAATTTTGGGCTATTTTAATTAATTTCTGGAAAATGGATGAAAATAAAGTTTTTGATAAAATTATTTTTATTGCTCAAATATGTTCATTTTTGTTTTTAAAGGCGAGAATTTCAAACGGTTTCGAAATCGGAGTTAAAACGAATTTTAAAATGATTTTTAAATGTTTTTAACTCTTGGAGTTGTTTTGACTTCCAACTCTTCATTTCTTTGCCTTAATTAAAGGAGTCTTTTGGATTCCAACTCTTCATTTCTCTGCATTATAAAAGGAAGTCGTGGGCAACCCTTTTAACCTACTTTTGGCAGCAAATATATTTTATATTCCTCTTCTTTTTATATACACATTGGTCCTTGAGATTTGTGAGTTCCAACCTTAAATTAGCGGTGTTCTTGGGCTATTTTGTTGGAGGTTCTTGGAGAAGATTTTGTAGATCTTTTGAGTTGATCTTGAGGATGTGATCGTTAGTTTCTCATCATGGTTTGAGGTATGGGGTTTTACACAATATGCTCCTTAAATCTCGCGAGGGTCATTCTCTTTGAATTCTTGTTTAATTGAACTCATATTTGAATTGATAAATTCATTGAAATCTGGAAAATAATTGTTGAAATTATTTTTATTCATGTGGTATCATGATATTGTTGATGAGCACATTGTCATGAGATTTTAATATGGCACGGAGGTTGGTCACCCGCCAAAATTCCTGTTTCCCGGGCTATGGCTTGATAAAGCATATACGGATGTGGTGAGACCTGGTGACCCGGTTAAAGTGTTGTTGAGAAATTTATTGATAAAATGCTATTGAGATTTGAATTTTGATTTGAATATTCGTACTCGTGTTGTTACTCTTTATTCAATGCTAATCCATATTTGTTGAGCATCTTTCCTGTCGTATTGTGTACTTCCCCATATTTTCTTTTAGTGGTAGGTTAGCGCGGATTTTGGGGCGCTATCGAGATTGATTTTAGCAAGGATTATTTGGGAAGAATTTTAATACAAGTTGGAAGAATTGTATTAATTATTTCATTGGTGTATAGAGCATTTTTATTCGAGTTAGATAGTTGTAAGTTTAATTCGGGAGATGTTCTTGTTGTAATTGAAGAGATTGAGATTAGTGGATTTATATTATTGTGGGTTAATTTAGATGCTCTATACCTTGTCACTTGTGGATTTGGATTTATTTTATTGCATTAGTGCTCCGTTCGCTCTCCCGGGCGGGCGGGGTGTTACATAGTTCCTCCCCGGCAATGAGACGAAACATACCCACCACGTATCACCCCTAATAAAATCACACAATATCACAATGGACACTATGACAAGGGGAATATCCACACCTTGCTTATCGAGCCAGGGTGCTCACCCTCATCTCACAACTTCCTAATGATAGCATTAGAGGGGGTGTGCTTCACATATATATATACCATCCACACATAGATATATATACATATCCGTATCATATAATATATATACTTTACTCACATAGTATATATATAATCCACATATTTCCTTAAACAAATATAAATGGCCATAATTGCCAATCACACATAGCGATGACCAATAATCCCAAAGATTCTCATAATTAATACTATTCGAGTATTCGCACACTCACGATACTAAACCCAAAAGTATCCCCTCGCTTGATAAATAACGTGTACCATATTAACACTTAAGGATTAATACAATTTCTCCAACCCATTCACACTAAGAAATACGCATTTTTCCAAATTCATCCTAATAGTCTCGCGGGAGGTACTCAACCACAATTGTTATGATTATGTTTTCTACGCACATAATTATATCTATACACGCTTGCCGAATGATATTCTCGAATGCCTCTTGTCTCAAAACATTAATAAAATACCCACCCCGGATCGTACTCTATATTAGTCAGAGGTTTTCCTATCCTCAAATCATATTCTAAGAGTCCTAACATCCATTTAGAAACTCCTATAAAAATCTTCAAAACCATAATTTAAGTCTCCCTAAACTTAAAAGGAGAAAACCTCAAATATCTGCCAGGACCGAATCGATTCGGCCTGTCCGAATCGATTCGGATGGTCCAAAATCCCCAAATCTGCTTAGGATTTACATATATCCCAAAAAACCCAAAACTCAATTCAATCTCCATTTAAATTATAACTTGGATTTATTTCAACGAACCCAAAGTTTTCATATCTCCTCAAGTTCTTTAAGGGTCCTAACACTCCCTTTGAGAACCCCTAATATTTATCTCCAATTTATTCTATCCTTAATTTTTAACTAACTATTACGATGTCGGACAGCTTTTCGTAGAAAAATCATTATAAATCCAAAAAAACCCAGAAAATGCGGGTGAACGCCCACGCGATCGTATCGAAAAGATCTACAATTTTCATTTTTTGACCAAGAGCCAAATTGATTTGCCCTGGCCGAATCGATTCGGATAAGACGCGGGTCACTACTCACCCTCTTCTCAAAAAATCCAAACCTCCATTATTCTCCATTTCTGTTGTTTATAATCTCATCCAACAACTCCATAAACGTTTAATCTATGTTTTACAACTAACACATCAATTAATCTTGGGTATTAATCCATTTCTCTTAAATTTAAACCCTAAACCAAAAAAAATCCAACTTATCATTTTAACCCATTTCTTCACTCCATTACATGGATTAATCACTAGAAATCATTAAGAGTTTACATTACATCAATATGTAAACTCATATTCAAATTTTACCAAATTTATTTTAAGGGTTCTAACCCAAAATCATATAGTTTACCAACTATAATATGAAATAAATGCACAAAATGAAATAAAGCAAGTATACACTTGCCTAGAGGATGAAATCCGACGACCTCGAGTCGAATCTGGAGGAGTTTGGATGAAATCCCCCATTTCTCTCTTCTTTTCTCGTCTTCCTTCTTTCTCTCTTTCTTTTCTTTCTTTCTCTTCCTCTCTCTCGTGACTTATAAGAGAGAAAATAAGGGTTTATCCCTTATTACCCCAAAAATGACTCGTTTACTCAATTGCGAGTCCCTATTGATCCAAAAATTCCCGAAACTCAATTTCGACACTCGGATACTCAATTTTGACTATCTCGGCCATTCGGAGACTCACCGCGCACTCGAAATCTCCATCTGAGGCACTTGACCGCAACTCACGAATTTAACCCATGCAACTTAATGTGGTATTCTAATTAAAATATTATCCTCTGTCGCTTTACCCAGCTATTACATATAATTAAAATACTCCGACTTACTTACTTTATCCCAAAAGTAAATATAATACCCATCGAAAATCATTTAATCCTGGAAAACTCCAAAAATTTCTATTCATGATAATTCTTAAATTCCCAAATTACTCATAATTATTGAATTTAAATCTCCCATAAAAGTGCGGGGTATTACATACTTCCCCTTTTATAATGGAATTTCTTCCTCGAAATTCAGATACAACCAATACTACCAACACTAACCTAGGATCGTGAATCACTCCACATCCTAATACCTCAAAGTGGAATGGTACTACCCAATAACTCTTAACCATGCTCAATAAGCACTCACCTCTAACAAGGTTTATACTATACTATACTACGATCTCGACATACTACACTATACTACCATCTCGGCATACTCTTCAACTCTATATACTATGTTCCTTCCATCTCAGGCGGTATATAAAACTTACTAAGGTGCCCATACATCCTTTTTAACCCGGGCCTTTCCGCACACTAACACATACGTCCAACACATACACACTTGCTAAATAATGGACCCTATTTCCTCTGTGTAATACTCATACACGGGTCTTCCCAACCTGCAAAATCTCATCCATCTCAAGGTTAACCAACCAATCCTTCTATATCGGCACCACTAACTCCACTGGCTTCACTGCCCAATAATTCTAAGATCCAAGCGTTCTGAACTACGTGAAATAGTACTATACTAAATTGTGTCCCTGGTGCCTAAGACCTTTCTTAACTCTTAACTCCAGACATTTCCTCGATCTCATTCGTGGGACGTCTCGCAAAACGAAATCCAGACAAGGAACCCTCCCGTTACACTACTCCCTCGCATCGTCGGTCACCGAGATATAACGGCCTAAGGTACACTAGTGGGACATCCTAAATCTTACCTCACTAACCTATTAACGCACTTCTACACTTCTATCCTTCCACTTAGGAGAATAGGAAAGTCTAACTAATCGAGGCGCCAACTCTCTACAAAAGTGTTACGAACATCATACCCAAAACATATTTCCTCCAAAATTTGCCTTTTCATTAAGGCCTAGCTATAATCCTCAAATAAATCTCTATAACTCCGACATTACCCACCTATTCACGGTGAGAGAACATTTTAGTGCTTCTCCATAGAACTTATATTTCCATAATTATACCATCATCATACGGCTCACAGTCCATAGTGTTTCCTCCACACTATATGACTTATCGACAAAACAAACATCCTTACATCCTATAACATCTCTCCACTCCCGACGTCGTTAAGGTTCATGCATGGAGCGTTTCGCAAGAAGAATCCAAACAAGGAACCCCTACAATACACTACTACTTAACTTTGTCGATCGTGGAGGTCCGTTAACTTCAAATATGAAACCGGGATAACCCTATCCCCTCTATCAACAGAATTTGGTTTGAACTCCTTTCTCTATCGAGGATCCACACCACTAAGCGCTCGCACTAACACTCATTCCTTGCATAATCAATAATGAGCTTAAACACACAGCTCAACAATTAACCCTGCATACCTTAAATCACACCTATAAGGTCACCACGCACTCAAATCATGATAATGAAACATCTGCTCACCGAAGTTCCATGCGAACTCAGCCGGTATCTCGGTGAGATATTGCAACAACAACCCGTTCCAACCTGGAACCGCAGACACGATAATCTTTCCATCATTAGCTTGCTATCGCTCCGAACAACGAATATCATATTCTAATCAAAGTAACACAATACTCGTATACACACAAAACGAGTAGTACGATCTACTATAAACTTGTTCGTGATGCTTTTCAGAAAGCACACCCTCCGGAGTTCGCAGGTAGCTCCGATGTTGTGGTATCTAGTCAGTGGAGGAAGGATATTCAGAGGCACCTGAGGATGTATGAGTGCACCGATGTTCAGAAGAAGATACTAGCTACTTTCAAGCTAGTAGGTTCTGCATTGCAGTGGTGGGAGTCTATTACCACCGCAGAGGAGAGAGATACTCTCTCCATACAGGAGTTTTGGGTGCGGTTGGGCGAGCGGGGTGTTACATCAGTCACCAAATATAAGAAGCATATGGAATAGAACGAGGAATTTGTATACAATTTGATCTTAAGATCTTCCTTCTATTGTTCGAACAGAGATGCGAAAGGATTTTTGAAACTTATCACAAGTGAGCGAGATAGAGACTGAGCATAAGGGAGAATTTGACTTGTTCAATGAACTTCATACTCGACGAAGGCGATACGGAGAATAAAAGGGTACGTACGTTGATAAGGGACTCGTGAGTAGAATAAACAAGTGTGAGTGTAAAATACGGTTTGTATAACTAGTGTCGGCGTCGTCAAGGTCGTACGTTTACAAGTTTATATCAACGCTTCCATGAGAAAGGATTCTAAGGGTTAAAAAATAGAGCCGGGGAGCAAGACTAGATTTAACGGTGTTAGAGAAGCACCACGGGAGGGTATACCCAATAGGGAACCATTTAAATGATTCAAATCAAGTGAATTTCTACCAAGTGATGGTGGATTCAGTAAGGACCATTGAGTCCAAAAACAAGTTCTGTAGGGCCAGTGGAGCCAAAGGGACAGTTGGGGTGAAATCAGGGACAAGAATACCATGTCTGAGAGAAGGACACCTTGACATGGCCAATAGGGCCAGGACCAGAGACAAAGGAGTTATCTGTTGGTATCTCAATTGTGGAGAGATGGGCCACAAGAATAAGTATTGTCGAAGCGAGACATGGGATAACTACAGGATAAAATCCTGGATGTACAACCATTACAGCAAATTGTGGGTCAGGCTCGACACTAGAGTTACGTTTGGAGACCCAATGATGGGGCGAGACAGATGACATAAGGAGGTGTCTTATGTGTTATGAGTAGGAACACATGTCTAGATCTTGTCTATAACGAATTTTGGGTCAGGAACGGGATGCCCAATAGGGGAAACAGTCATAAGAAGTCTTGGTTCTGTTAGGATGAGGGTGTTATGTCCAGGAACCATTTGAACCACCGATACTAGTGGAAATTGAAAGTATGAGTTTTATCCCTGGGCTATAGGAGTCTGTTTTGTGACACGATCGAGTCACGAAAAGTTGTTAATACTAGATTCATTTGTTAAATGGAATTAGTAAAGGTGTCATTAATTTTAACATGGCGTGTTTATGTATATCATTGAGTAACAGTGCTCTCTTTGGTTCCATCCATAGGGAGGGTCAAGTATGGACACTAAGAGGATGCTTTACAATATGGGGTAGTTTGTTTCTCCTTATGAGGGTTATAAGAAGAGAACATATTATTATCTTGCGTAATGACTGGATACCGAGGGTTGGAGTAGTAGTAAACTGTAAGGAAAGATTATTGTGCTCGTTATGCCAGGATAAGATATTTAGTTTCATGAGACATCACCTAAAAGAGGGTCAAGCCTGCATATATAGTGTATTATATCATAAACTTTGATTAGTATAGTTTTCTCGTTATGTTTTATCCGAGTAAGTGGGGGACTTTCATTGATATGATTTAAGGCATATCGGGTATACCGTTGATCGGTGAGATTTAACTAATTGTTTCTTATGCGCTAGAACTCAGTGATTACTAGAACACCGTATTATGTGATGCCTTGGGAGACATAGGCATAGATGATTTGATTTATGTGTCGAGAGACAGGATTCGTGATATCTTAGTTATGTGCTTTGGACCTACGGATTTTGTTGATAATTCTAGGAAATAGTGCATTGAGAAAGTTCTTTGAACTTAGTAGCGGGATGTTACATGTAGGAACCTTAATTAACGTCATGAGTGATGAGAAGTAGTGGGATGCTTACGCATCAATTTTTAATTTTTAATTTTTAAACGTGTAGTGTAAACACTTTAAGCTAAGATGTATTAAAAATAGAGGGTCAGTGGATGGGTATATATGTTGTAGTGTGTGTGTGTGTGTGTGTTTTATACAAGGGTATGCCCGTGCCTGAAGCCACGCTGATAATCGCAAAATGAAAAAAAAAAATCAAGGTACGTAATTACAGGAAGGCAAAAATTTCGTTTGCCAGGAGACCCTTGCGAGGGTACCTGCATTATAAAAACTCGTCAAAATGTGTCTCAAAATAACTAATTCAAACCCCACCCACCAAAACAAAATTTCAAGACAACACCGTTTGATATTATATTATATTAAATTTTAAGACAACAAAATATAATATTATATTTAATATATTACCGAGGGTACGACGATAAATTTGCTCCCGTGATAAAACTTAGTCCATAAAAAGCCGCATTTTTAAAAAATAAACGACTTTAAAAAAATAAAAAGGAAAAAAATTAAAAAATATTTTTTTTTTGCTATTTTAAAAAAATCGGTCAAACTTTGTCAGTTTTTAACAACTTAAAACTCACAAAGTTTGATCGATTTTTTTAAAATAGCAACACAATTCATTTTGAGCTGATTTTTTTTCATGGTCCTACTAAAATGTTTAAAAACCATAAAAAAAAATCGCTCAAAATTATTTTTTTACTATTTTAAAAAAGTGATCCGCATATAGGGTATGCAAACTCGGTATGCATGAGATCCTTTCTATCACTTTCAGTGCGCCCCATTTTAAAACCTTGAATAGTGTAACTGTTGTCCTTTTGGACAGTGAACTATTGAATCACTTCTAGTATTTAGAAGTGTTAAATGATATCATATCTACTTAAAATAGGGTCCCTCTATCCTCACTTCAAAGTCATCTAACCCCCACTCCACCTTTACACCAAATGACGATAATACCCTAAAATCTCAATATCTCATTTTCTTTCATTCCAAACACATTTTACCACTAACTAAAACAAATTCATTTGTTAAAGATCAAATTTTTATATTTTCAATAAAAAAAAATCTTTTTTATTAAAAAAAAGTTCTAAATAAGATTCTCCTTTAAAAATGTTTTTTACACTTTTTGTAACTGTTTAAAAAATATTTCAATTGCATTAAAAATGTAAATCTTATCTGTTTTTATTTATTTAAAAACTGTTTATAAAACGTAAAATTTGTTCCCTTAAAAACCTGTTTTCTTAAAAAATGTGTTTATTTTGTTTACAAATTTTATTTTTGGTTGAAAACTGTTTTTTTGTACTATTTAAAAAATAATCTTTTTTACTATTTAAAAAAATGGTCCGCGTCAGCGGGTATGTATAAGCAGTCCGACCAGATATGTTGCCCCGCGCCAGCGGTCAGACCATTTTTTTTTAAATATTAAAAAGATTATTTTCAAAATAGTACAAAAAAAACAATTTTATGTAATAAAAAAAACTGTTTTTTGTACTATTTTAAAAATAATCTTTTTGGTATTACTTTAAAAATAATCTTTTTACCATTTTATATTAAACTGGTTCGCTTCAGCGGTATGTTTAGGAGGGCCGACCACCTTATACATACTGCTGACGCAGACATATATATATATACGAAAAAATGGTCAGCGCCAGCGATATGTATAGGTGGTCAGACCACCTATACCTACCCGCTGGTGCGAACCATTTTTTTAAATAGTAAAAAGATTATTTTTAAAATAGTATAAACAAAATTGTTTTTAACCAAAAATAAAATTTGTAAGAATTTTTTTTTTAAAGAAAATGAATTTTTCGTTTTATAAACATCTTTTTGATAAAAGAATAGATAAGATTTGGGTCGCCCTAATACAATTTTTTTTTATATAAAAGGCTATTTTAATAGCGAAAAAAATTTATTTTTGTAATAATTGGGTCGCTCATATTAATTCATAGTCCTAGACTCTAACTTAAACAATGTCAGATATGAATCTCATTCATTCACCAAAAATACAGAAACTCAAACCTATATATTACGCCATTTGATATGAAAAGGTTTTCTTAAATACGTCTTAAACAATTTGAAAGGGTTTAATGGATACATCATGTTGAAAACAAAAATAAATCAAAACTGAAATTAGTAATTGCCTAGGACATCTACAAATTCTCCAAATATCAGATTTGCATATAGAGGCCATATTATGTGCTTTCAAAGGTTCATGTCAAATTTATGAGGCATTTTGGCAAATTCTTACGAAAAAAAAAGATTGAAATCGATCTTATAAATTTCTACAATCGCCGTTGAAAATGATTTACAAAACCATAACTAAAAGGGGCATTTGAAATGTTTTTTAAAACAGTTATAAAAAGTGTAAAAAAAATATTTTTAAAATAGAATCTTATTAAGAACATTTTTTTTAATAAAAAAAAATAGTTTTTTGATTGAAAATATAAAATTTTGATTTTTAGCAAATAATTTTTTTTTGTTGGTGGTAAAATGTGTTTTGAATGAAAGAAAAAGACATAGTGAAGTTTGAGGGTATTATAGTCATTTGAGGTCAAAGTAGAGTGGGGTTAAATGATTTTGAAGTGTCGAACCTTTAAAATATCTCCTTTTGTATACCATCTAATATCATCCACCATATTATAAGCAGATATAATTATAACTTCTACCCTTTGCCACTAACTTTTTTTAAATGCACACCTATTTAGGTGGCTTTACCCACTTGCCTTGGGTCTCGCACCAAGTACCCCGTTTGATTGATAATATAGTACCCTCGAGCCATGTGATAAAATAATTCTAATGGAAATAACCTTTGCCGCTAGCTTTTTTTAAATGCACACCCATTTAGGTGACTTTACCCACTTGGTTTGGTCCCACACCAAGTACCCCTTTGATTGATAATATAGTACCCTCGAGCCATGTGCTAAAATAATTATGATGGAAATAATTGATAGTTTAAAATATGTGCCTAGAAAGTGTTCATTTAAATATTCATAATATAAAAAATAATTCAAAAATAATAATATTTTCGTAAAAAGTACTTACAACTATTACCAAACACGCCAGATAAAATTGAGAATGAATCAAAATAACTTTTTTTGGCACATAAATAAAATTTTAAATTCACTTCAAGTGAATATTCTTCTTTCTTTTTTTAGTCTTTATTGAATCACATCAGTAGTTGTCCCTACTAACTGGGATTACAAATATCTTCATGTGTGTCTATTATGCAACACATTATCATACATACATGTATATGTGTGTGTGTGTATATATATATATAATAAAGTAGGAAACTTATGTATGTCATAAGCTTCAAGTATGATGTCATCTTTATAATTTATTCCTATATTTCCCATTTTGGCCCTTGAATTTTGGATTCCCCCACTTTTTTTACACTCCCACTCTTTATCAAAATTCAAAAATAGGGGTAAATATGTCTTAAATGAAAGAGAAACTCAAAACCTTCCACTCATTCTCTCCCGTTCCTCTCCTTCTTCTCTTAAAAAAAATAAATGGCTGTGATGACATATAAGATTTCATTATCCCGCTTAAATTTTGGATGCTCATTGTCTTTACTTTATTTCAACTTTTTCACACCTCCCAAAGTTAACAACACACCACCCACTCACCCCACATCTATACACGATCACTTATTGTTAGAAAAAATGGTATTTTACAGCAAAATTTGAGCAACTTTGAGCTCAAATTAAGGTGGGACCCACACCACGAAAATGGTGGGACCATATACGAACGCGTTCTCCTTGGCAAGGAGATTAACGTAGTATATTCATATGTCCAAATCCATTATGTTATGAATTATATATGTGTATTCAAAGTGACTCATAATGCAATGAAAGTTAATGTATTGGGTATGTTTTAACTCTTGTCACACATTGGAAGAGTAGTGGAAAAATGATGAGTTAATAAAACCCAATTAATGGACTAAGGCTTGAATGCCTTTGGGGTATCCCAATTCTTTGAAGGGGAGATGACCTAAGCTATGCTTGGGTTGACTTTCGGTCAAAGATCCACACGCGCGTCCGCCCGGTCGGCTCGGGCTCGGGCTTATAAAAATTTTTAAATTTTTGGGCCGAATCTAATTAACTTTTTGGGCATTAATTTAATTAATTAATTAATTAATTAATTTCCAAAAGTCAGCAGTTGCTTTAAAATCAAAATTAAATGTCATTGAAAGTTAAAAAAGGTTTAACTATTAGCAACAGTCAGAACCAAAACTATAAATACATTTCCTTCCCTCCAGTTTTAAAACTAATGAAATTTCGTCCTTCAATTTTCCTCCAAAAATTACATGCTGCCAGAATTCTTTCTGCATTCATTCATCAGTCTGTTTGGTTGAGTAAACACAGAAATTGTGTTCGTCGTGATTAATCACAGTTGTGCTACTTGATTAATCTGGAAATCCGTTCTATCTTGGGTGACAATTATTCTTAAACTCAAGCACATTGGAGGAATAAATTTTTCTTAAGGAGACTGTGAAACATGGCTCGGATTTACGTCTAATTTATTATTAATTCTGTAATATTCAAGTAAATGATTTAATTTTCTGTAATTTCTTTTTCTTTCTGTAATTTTTATTTTATTAACAATTATGTACTATTTCAAAATTTAAATAGTAGGAATAACAATCTTAAGACAAATTTATCTTTTTTTCTAATGTTTATTGTGTGCATAATTTTAGTTAATTACATAAATTCTATTTAGTATAAATTATTCTGTTTTGTAGAAAATTGAAATTAAAATATTGTTTTATTACGAATTTAATAAAACAGTGTATTTTTTTTTTAAACTTGTGTCAGTTTATATTTATAATTTCTTAAAAATTCTGTTTTGTACAAAAATTAAAATATTTTAATTGTTTTAATCTGATTTCTTGATCTCTCCTGACTAAAAATGGTTTCAAGCTTGTGTTTGTATTTAATCGTTTTGTGTTGTCTAAAAATGACACGTATGTAGGAAAGGGCTACCTAAATGAGGGGCTCTTTAAACTCAATGTTCTCACTATAACCCCAAAAACATCTGTTTCAATGAATGAAATTGCTAGTTCTTCTTACTTGATTGAGTCATCTAATATTTGGCATGCTAGATTAGGACATGTTAATTTTGATACATTGCGTAGATTAATTAACTTGGAATTTTTGCCAAAATTTAATATTGATAAAAATCATAAATGTGAAATTTGTGTGGAATCTAAATTAGCTAGATTACCTTTCCATTCTATTGAAATGATAACTGAACCTTTAGATTTAATTCACACCGATATTTGTGATTTAAAATTTGTTCAAACTAGAGGTGGAAAAAAGTATTTTATTACTTTTATTGACGATTGCACAAAATATTGCTATGTATATTTGTTACATAGTAAAGATGAGGCTATTAATGCATTTAAACAATATAAGAATGAAGTTGAGAATCAATTAAGCAAAACAATAAAGGCTATTAGGGGTGATAGAGGAGGTGAATATGAATATCCATTTGAGGAATTTTGTTTTGAAAATGGGATTATTCATCAAACAACCGCTCCTTATTCTCCTCAATCGGATGGTGTTGCTAAACGCAAAAACCGTACTTTGAAAGAAATGATGAACTCAATGTTATTAAGTTCAGGAGCTCCACAAAATTTGTGGGGGGAAGCCTTACTTTCTGCTAATTACATTCTCAATAAAGCAGGTCGAAGACCTTCCTATAAATATTTACGAGTGTGGTGGTGATTAGCCAAAGTGATGGTTCCTAAACCTAAAAAGGTAAGAATAGGAAAAAAAATCGTGGATTGTGTATTCATCGGTTATGCTACTAATAGCAGTGCATATCGATTTCTAGTTTGTAAATCTGAGATTTCGGATATTCATGTAAATACGGTTATTGAATCGAGGGACGCTTCATTTTTTGAAAATGAATTCCCGTATAACATGACCCGAGAATCTGGTCCTTTTAAAAGGACAAATCAAGCTACTACAAGTGGTACTCATCAACCTATTGAATCAATAGAGGATGAACCAAGACGTAGTAAAAGAGCAAAAACCTCGACTTCTTTCGGTCCATATTTTCTAACATATTTCCTAGATAATGAACCTTAATCGTATAAAGAAGCTAAATCCTTACCCGATGCTTCCAATTGGAAAGAAGCAATTAATAGTAAAATTGAATCCATATTACAATATCATACATGGGAACTAGTGGATCTTCCACCAGGTTCAAAACCGTTAGGTTATAAATGGATCTTCAAAAAGAAGTTGAAGGCCGATGAATCAATTGATAAATATAAAGCTAGATTTGTAATTAAAGGCTATAGGCAAAAGGAAGGGTTGGATTACTTTGACACATATTCACCGGTAACAAGAATAACGTCCATTCGGATGTTAATAGCAATAGCGGCTATTAATGGACTTGAAATACATCAAATGGATGTAAAAACCCCATTCTTAAATGGTGAACTAGACGAGGAAATTTATATGGAGCAACCTGAAGGGTTTAAAGCTCCCGGACAAGAAGGAAAAGTATGCAAGCTTGTTAAATCACTATATGGATTAAATCAAGAACCTAAGCAAATGGCATGAAAAATTTGATAATACAATGTTATCAAATGGTTTCAAAATTAATGAATGCGATAAATGTGTTTACTTTAAATACATTCATAATGGATATGTCATTGTATGCCTCTATGTTGATGATATGCTTATCATGGGTAGTAACTTGGAAATTGTCAAAACTACAAAACAAATGTTGAGTAGTAGATTTGACATGAACGATATGGGAATCGCCGATGTCATATTAGGAATTAAAATTTCTAGAACATCGGATGGACTTATATTATCTCAATCTCATTACAGAGAGAAAGTACTTGAAAAATTCAAGAAGTATTATATTAGTCCTACCAAGACACTTGTAGATGTAAATTTACATCTAGCAAGAAACAATGGTGAAAGCATATCTCAACTAGAATATTCTCGTATTATCGGGAGTTTAATGTATATCATGAACTGTATACGACCGGACATAGCATACTCAATAAGTAAGCTAAGTTGATTTACGAGTAATCCAGAGAGAGATCACTGGAAAGCAATATTGAGAGTTTTGGGTTATTTGAAATATACTCAAAACTATGGACTACACTACTCAAAATATGCAGATGTTATTGAAGGACATTGCAATGTAAATTGGATATCCGATACAAAAGACTCTAAGTCTACGAGTGGGTATGTGCTTACCCTTGGAGGTGCAGCCGTATCTTGGAAATCCTCAAAACAAACGTGCATTGTTAGATCGATAATGGAATCCGAATTTATTGCACTAGACAAAGCTAGAGAAGAAGCTGTATGGCTTCGAAATTTCTTAGAGGATGTTCCAAATTGGTCTAAACCTGTGCCCGCGATATGCATTCATTATGATAGACAATCGACGATTGGAAAGGCACAAAATCACATGTATAACGGAAAGTCATGACATATTCGTCGAAGACATAACACCGTTAGACAACTTCTCTCAAACGAAATTATCTCAATTGACTATGTAAAGTCAAAAGATAATATAGCTCATCCACTAACGAAAGGTTTAAACCGAGAGCAAGTTGAAAGATCATCGAGAGGAATGGGTCTAAAGCCTATAAATAAATAAGAATCAATATAGTGGCAACCCAACCTAGCTGACTGGAGATCCCAAGATCTAGGTTCAATGGGCAAATCGAACGACATTGTATTCAGTAAGCACTGGAGGATATTTAATCCTATCCATTCCAAAGATGAGACATTGCACATCTGCCGCAATATAAGGATAAGTTAAGCTTTTAATGACATCCATATCTTAGTATGTCTAAGTGGAGTATTGCAGGATACTCTTTATGGAAGTCACCTACGTGAGTAAGAAGGGGGCCACTTCTATGAGAATAATGAAAGGCATATTCTCTAAAATACGAACGGAACCAAGTGGTGTTCACGGCCAAAATGAACACAAACGTGAGAACCAATTGTGTTGAAGAATTATTGTGTGAATACTATTGTCTAGGTTTATAAAAACGGTTGATGGTTCAAGGACATATAGTCTACTGATTAACCAAGTAAATCCGATAGTATATCACTAAGGAAAGTTCAAGGCCACCAGGCTACTTCTCCCGATGCAATAAAACTTCAGTTACTCAACCTGTGTCTGCATCTGCATTATTTATATTTATATTGGTATATCATTCATGTGGGGGATTGTTAGAAAAAATGGTATTTGACAGCAAAATTTGAGCAACTTTGAGATCAAATTAAGGTGGGACCCACACCACGAAAATTGTGGAACCATATACGAACGCATTCTCCTTGACAAGGAGATTAACATAGTATATTCATATGTCCAAATCCATTAAGTTATGAATGATATATGTGTGTTCAAAGTGACTCATAAAGCAATGAAAGTTAATGTATTGGGTATGTTTTAACTCTTGTCCCACATTGGAAGAGTAGTGGAAAAATGATGAGTTAATTAAACCCAATTGATGGACTAAGGCTTGGATGCCTTTGGGGTATCCCAACTCTTTGAAGGGGAGATGACCTAAGCTATGCTCGGGTTGACTTTGGGTCAAAGGTCCACACACGCGCGCGCGCGCGTCCGTCCTTCTATCAGGTCGGCTCGGCTCGGTTAAGTTCAGGCTCGGGCTTATAAAAATTCTTAAATTTTTGGGCCGAATCTAATTAACTTTCTGGGATTTAATTTAATTAATTAATTGACGAATTAATTAATTTCCAAAAGTCAAACGTTGCTTTAAAATCAAAATTAAATGTCATTGACAGTTAAAAAAGGTTTAACTATTCCCAACAGTCAGAACTAAAACTATAAATACATTTCCTTCCCTCCAGTTTTAAAACTAATGAAATTTCGTCCTTCAATTTTCCTCCAAAAATTACATGTGTCAGAATTCTTTCTGCATTCATTCATCAGTCTGTTTGGTTGAGTAAACACAGAAATTGTGTTCGTTGTGATTAATCACAGTTGTGCTACTTGATTAATCTGGAAATCCGTTCTATCTTGGGAGACAGTTATTCTTAAACTCAAGCACATTGGAGGAATAAATTTGCCTTAAGGAGACTGTGTAACAGGGCTTGGATTTACCTCTAATTTATTATTAATTCTGCAATATTCATGTAAATGATTTAATTTTCTGTAATTTCTTTTTCTTTCTGTAATTTTTATTTTATTAACAATTTTATACTATTTCAAAATTTAAATAGTAGGAATAACACTTACCTCATTTCTTTCTCTTACTCTCTCTCTTCAGTCATTTGATTCTAAAGCACAAACGTATGGAGATTTTTTAGTCCCCACTTTTGGTCTCTTCGGACTATAAATCCAACATTTCCTCCACGAGTCTCCTCCTTTTTGTTGCAGTTATTCCATCGCACGGATAAAAGCTTGCTGGTTTGGCGATTCTGAGGGTTTTTAGGTTTGGTTTCCCTTTTTGTTTTGTTGTATGTTTGTTATTTTTGCTTTCGTTTTCAATTTATTTGCATCTATTCGGTTTCATTTTCTTCTATGTTTATTTTTGTATGTCATTGGGAAGGATGTTAAATCGGTGATGAGATTATTTTTCAGTTCTTTATACATCTTTCGGTTCTTTAATTCTTTAGATCGGTGATGAAATTCGAGTTTTCTTTTGGAGAAAGATCAGTTCACAAACACGTTCTCTTTTTCTCTTTAGATCTAATATTTTTTTGTTTTGTTTTTTTCTTACTTAGATCTCAATAGGGTTCACTTTAAATCTAATATTTTTTTTTATTTTTTCTGTTTTGTTGAAGTTATTCCATCGCACAGGTAGCTGGCGGGTTTGGCGTCTTATCTGAAGGGTTTCGATTTAAAGGGTTTTTGGGTTTCAAGAAATGGGTTTTCTTTTTTGGAAATGTTCATATAAATCTTGATGAGTTGAAGAGTGAGGAAATAACTTTTTGAAATAATAGTGATGTGTTTTCCTCACCTGTAAACTTTAAAAATAAGAGAATATTAATTAAACGAGTGTTTGAGGGACTCTTTGATATAAAATAAAATATTTGAATTAAATATGTATTAAAAAAAATTGAAGTACATTTTAGTATTTGATATTTGCAAAAATTGTGGAGTCGGAAGAAAACATCTTGGGTTAAGTGAATGAATTTTTAAAACCACCGTTCAAATCGATTCGCAAACATAACCTACAAGTTAATAAATGAATTTACATGACTTACTTCATATCAACTATACTCCCCATTTTCTACAGTAATGAAGTTTCGAGAAATTTATGAGCGTGCTGGTTTGTCTTGTCAAATTATATATATATTGATTGAGAGTTTATGAGTGTGCAGGTTGGATTGGCAGAAAAATATTAGGTCTGTTGGATGTTCTTATTTTTGGTTGCGATAAACGAATTTGGGTTTTAATTTAGGGATTTGTTTGTGGTGGGGTCATGGTTTTTGAAGTTTGGCAAGAGTATAGAGCGATGGCAGAGGTAGGGTTGGTTAATGAAAATGACAATAATTTTGGTGAGAGTATAAATGAGTTAAATTTAAGGGATAAGTCAAGGTTACTTCTATTTATTTTGTAAAAAATGCATTAAGTTTGAGGGACATATATCAAATAGTACCTCGATTTTTTTTAATACACGTTTAGTCCAAGTCATTTTATTTACACCAAAAAGTCCTTTACCATACCAAAAAGGGTTTACCATGCCTCTGGCGCGGACCTTTAAAGATACGATAATAAGGGTACCAAAAATGTTTTACCATGCCTCTGGCGCGGACCTTTAAAGATACGATAATAAGGGATTTTTTGGTACAAACTAAAAGGCCTGGACTAAATGTGTATTAAAAAATATTTGAGAGACTTTTTGGTATTTGATCGTAAGTTTTATTAACTTCTTTTCAATGCATTAAACCCTTATTCATTATAGATTATATGTATTTAGACAAATGTATCCTTACAAATATTCATTTTAATTCTACTTACTCTCTCTATCTCTAAAAATAAACACATAATCCCACATAATTTCTCTCTCCAACAACCCCACCTCCACCCCCTACCCCCACCCCACCTCACCTCATCGGAGACTCATCGAAAAATCTTATCGGAGGTTGCCAGAATTCTCACCGGAATGTTTCTCTCTCTCTCTCTCTCTTCATTTATTTCTTTGTTTTTTTGTCCGCGCCAGCGACAACATCCCCCGAGCTGGAGAAGAAGAGTTTTCGCAGAAAAAAGTGGAGTTTTTGTCGGAAAAAATTGAGGTTTTACGAAAATAGTAAATTTATCTGTTTTGATTTTTTCGTCAAAAAATATCGAATATAGGTATTGTTTGATAGATCTTGACGAGTAGATTCCAAATATATAAATTTTGTGAATTTTGGATTTATAGATTTGAAGTTATAGACTTTTAAAGATTTGATGAGTTTTTTTTTTGGCAAAAAACGAGATAATAGCTGTCAAACATATTTTGAGGATGTATTTGTCATTTTACTGTGCTGACTTGGCAAAATAGGACATTTGACTCCATTAAATAGGTCAAAGGATCTCTTGCCTCATTGATCAACTGAATAAGACTTGTTATTAATTACCTGTAAATTTAAATCTTTATTTTAAACTCAGTGGTAATAGTTTGTTGCACGCACAAATAATGTATACATGTAGTGGACATGTAAAATGTGTGCATCAATGTATGACAATTCATATTTTTGGGTCGTGTTTGGGAGCGACACGACACCACAAGGTTTTTTGGATATGAACACATATACACAACATGACACGATTTCTTAAATTTTACACCCAATTAAACAAAAATAAACAATAACCCAAATAAAACATGATTGACATGGCAAGACATGATAACACAACTAGCATGACATATAATTTTGGAACGAACGCGACACAATATGACATCGTGAAAAAATTCCTACACGAACACGACACAAATGTGGCTTATCATCTCAATTTTCGATCAATTTTGTGTTATTTAATATCATGTTTTCACATCATTTCTAGTACTTCCACCTATTAATTTATTGGAAAAATAATAAGGGCAGTGTGCATATGTGTATACATTTATAATTTACAATAGAGGCGGATAATGTCCGAGAAACAAATTATGCTTAGGTAATAAAAATTTACTATAAAAATGAATAGGTCACCATAAACCCATACTGTGGCAATGGACGGTTGCATCTCAAGCTCAAATGGATCAAGTTAAATTTACAATACAATTAGGCCTGTAATTTGGGTCGAGTCAAAATCCGCCCATCCAGTCTGCTAAATTCGAACTGAGCTTTCAGCTAGAAAAATCTTTACATCTAGAGGGTTTGGTTGTGAATTATTATTTTTGACACATCATCTTTAAATTGACTATCCAAATTTGCATTGAAAATCATTTTTGGGGTTCTTTATTCCTACGTGTCATACAAATTTTTATAGTATCAATCTCCAACAATATTGTCATAATGAAATTCAACCTTGAAGTAAATGAGTGGATTATCAAAAGTTTTAGGACCCTTTGGTTATCCCAAAATTATAAATTGACATATTTATAAATTAATTTATTTACAAATTGATCTATTGTTTGAGTAATGAAATTATTCATTAATTGCCCCATTTTAGCCCATATGTAAAATCTGAAATTGGATGATTTCACAAAAAACTTGAAATGCATCTACAGAAATAGGAGTCACATAAAGTGCATTTCATCCCTCTCTGTCCCTCCCCTCCCCCCTCTCCCCATATATCTTAATTTGTTTTCACTTTTTTTCTCATAGAACCTTAACATCAATTTCAGATTACTAAACATTGTTTAAAATTGGAGTTAAACTCCTTTCAAATCCACTCATTTATAATTCACGAAATTCACAATGTACCAATTTACATAATCAAACAATTTGGGCAACTAAACAAGACCTTATTGTTCCAAAAATCCACATATTTGTCACCTTTGTAATATATCTACTACAATATTGAATTTTCGTTTGATTTTTTTAATGATCATTTCCCAATAGAGATCATCTACAGTAATTTCGGCTATGCAATTCATTTTTTTTTATAATTTAAAAAAAATGATCACATATAGGTGTGTATGCAAAATAGGTTGTATGTAGCTGCAAGTTGACGAGACATATGTTAAAGTCGAATGCTAGCATAATTGTTGCTTTGAATTTTATAGGAAAGATTCAATTTTATTGGATCAAAATCTCTCCCAGTTGGGCAATTGTTGTGTAAGGAGGTCTTAGATCATAATCCAAAGGATTTCGCATCTAAGAAAGATGTGAGTTTGTGATACCCCCTTGATAGACTTATAAGTTTTGTTTCCACATGTAAACCTGATTAATGGATTGTTTGATAATCTCGGGGAGTATTAATTATGTTGAGTTTGACAATCAAGGAATAAATAAGAAGTTAATTAAAATTAATTAGCTACGAATTGATTTAACCAAGAAAGTATTGTATGTTTGCAATGAATCATGTTATGTGTCATAATAAGTTTTGAAATAAGATATCATTACTTCGAGTGATTTTGAGATAATTAAACTATAGTGAAATCGTAACTATTTAGTAGAATTAATTGCAAGGATGTAATATAGAATTTGAGAGTATTTGTTTGGAATCCGATTTAATTATTTAGTCTTGGGTCCTTGGTACGCTCTAGATACCCAATTAGCAGACTCAGAATATCTGGGAACCCAATACAACATAAGTCCATGTCGTATATATATATATATAGGTGTAATCTAGGGTTTTAAGCTATATATTCATTATTAAGGGTTAGGCTGAAGATGAGACTAATATTCACGTTTCTGTGAAGAGGCTTAAAGAGAGAGGTTTATATCTTACTCAAAACCTAAGATATTCATCTATAAGAGTGACAACACACACCATCTACTTTGGAAGGATCATATAATAGAAGATCTGAAGCTTTTCTCATGTTCCATCAAGCTATCGGAGGACTACAAAAGGGAAGCCCCTTCATCTTATTCAAAATCTATCTCCCCTCAACCTGATCACCAACAAGATCCGCTAAGGTATTGTGGTTTGAGACCTTGGATTTATGCTTTAAACCTAGTTTTTGTTATGTACTTTCTATTGCATGATGAAGTAAAGTCTTTGGACTAAAATATTTTTCTGAGTATATTGATCCATGATAGTATGATGGTTCAACAACTTGTATGATACATCAAAGAAGATCGTATCGATACAAGATGAATGTATTAAACAGGACTATGAGTGAGATCCAAATCTAAGTACGGACTAGACTAGACTTACACAATCTCACAACGTTGGACAATGGTGCATAGATCCTCAATCCCGAGGATTATGAAGAGAATTAGAATGTACACATTATTATTTCTTTGATTGTTATTTATGCTCCTCAATTTATTGGGCCTTAAGCTCCGCATGTTTGACAACCATTGTGTGTGAAGGTTTGTGGCCATATTCCGGAGGACTATGCTTAATTGTGATATCCCATTAATGAACTTATAAGTTTTGATTATACCGGTAAACTTATAAGTTTTTATTATACTGATAAAAAATTGGTCACATAAAGGTGTGTACCCAAAATAGGTTGTAGCTAGTTGCAAGATATTGTGTGAGAAAAATAAATTGGATTGAAGCCATGTTTAAGGTATCAACTACGGGGAAAGTTAATATGATAAAGAAAACAAATTGAGAAAAAAATGAGATATTTATTGCAATTAGGTATGGCAGGACAACCCCCCTGCCCTTAAGGTTCTCATTTTTTATTCCCCTACTAGTGCATTATTGTCTAGACTTCATACACAATTATCTCTCCTCGTTCCGTACAAACTTGCGTCCTTGCAGAATTGATCAAGCTGGGCAGATGTTTAAAAAACAAAAAGTTAGACTTTAACACAAAAAAATAAATAGAGGCAATTAAGTATCGTGTCAAGAACTTACCAACATCTACTTAGGTGGGAACGAACATGACTTGATCGTTAGGCCCGCCACATCCTCTTGCCAACCCGTCCTGTGGACATGACTTATAGTTTTGGGCTTGTGTATCCAAACATATGACGATTTCACTTACCTCATAAATGTTTTGAGCAGGGGACTTGCACGACATATAAATATGGTTATTATTGCCAATTTTTTTCTGAATTGCAGATTGAATCCTGGACTTGGCATAGGTGTTGGTAGCGGAGGGTTTGACGCCACCATCTATAAAAACCTGTGTCAAATTGATCTTTTTCTGCTGCTCTATCCCAGCTCGGAAGTATGAAGCAGCAGTCAGCTTTGAACAACTTCCGTGTTTAAACCATTGATCATCCCAAAATTGAGTATTCGTCTGACCTTTAATGAGGGTGTACCATTGTTCAGGTAGTTCCTTTCCAATTCGTGTGTACTGTGCATTTAAAACCAACTATTAAGCATTCCATAACAACTTGTAGATCAAGCAGTGAACTTTTAGAATATATTTTAGTTGCGATCAAGCACATAAAAAGGTTAAATGAAAGATGAGAAAAAAAGTACATTATCTGAAAAAACAAAGAAATATGTCATCAATGAAACCTATGGTAATATATTATTCATTATGGATCTTACCACATTCAAAAGAGTTTTAGAAGTTTCAGTTGTATCACAATTGATTATGTTTGCCCCGGTTGAATCAGCAGGCCAAAGCCCATGCAGGACAAACTTTGCGTCCAGAGGTGTTATGCAATTCCTGTTTCGACAATAGGTTGGGGTCCAACTGCTCACAAACTGGATGCTATCCAGAACCTGTGCTTTGGGGCTAGAAGTAAAACTCTGGATAACTTGGATATTATCCGGCACTTCTTCTTCGAACCCAAAAGTACAAATTAGAAAAGAAAGAAGAGGGATGAGCAAGAATGCACTAGTTCTTCTTCTTGTTAAGAAACTCATTATTGCTGTCTGGTGAGGAAAATGAGTTGTTTGTTAATGGTATTTATAGACAGATAAGATGCCGTGTATGTTTTATGTGGCCAGCATACAGTTGCGCAGGCATTCACGTTTTTGATATTTTTTTAACTATAGTGGGATTTTAGTACAAAATGAGAATCCCACGTTTAAATAACGTAAGATGGAGCCTCGACTCTTATCATCTCCTATGGAGATGTGGGAGATGTGGATAGGATGAAATTTGTATGACACGTAGGGATAAAGAAATTATAAAATGATCAAAAATTAAGAATTTACAATAAAAAAAACACACCCTCTAGTCTCTAGATGTAAAGGTTCTTGGGACCCGAATTTAACGGGTTGAATGAGCAGATTTTGAATTTGTCCGGCTCTATTTACATGTCTACTTGCATTGTAAATTTAATTTGATCCATTTGAGCTTGCAGTGCAACCGTCCATTGTCACAATGTGTGTTTATGATGACTTGTTTATATTTGTAGTAAATTTTTATTACCTAAGCATAATTTGTTTCTGGGATATTACTCGCCTCTATTGTAAATTATACATGTATACACATATGTGCACTGCCCTTAATTATTATTTTTGTTGGAAATTGGACTTTCAAAAAACTGTCCAGATTTTTCTGAACAGAATTTTGAGCAATTTTGAGCTCAAATTTAGGTGGGACCCATACTACGATAATTGTGAAAAAATATACAAACGCGTTCTCCTCCGCAAGGAGATTAACGTAGTATATTCACATGTTCAATTTCATTAAGTTATGAAGGATAAATATGTTCCCAAAGTGACTCACAAAGCAATGAAAGTTAATGTATTTGGTATGTTTTAACTCTTGTCTCACATTGGAAGAGTAGCGAAAAAATGATGAGTTAATAAAACCCAAATGATAGAGTAAGGCTTGGATGTCATGAGGTATCCCAACTCTTTGATTGGGAGATGACCTAAGCAATGCACGGGTTGACTTTCGGTCAAAGGTCCACGCGCGTGCATCCGGCCGGCTCGGTTCGGGTTTTTTGGGCCGAATTAATTTAACTTTCTGGGCTTTAATTAATTAATTAATAAACTATTGTCAGTTATTGCCAACAGTCAACACTTAATTTCGTTTAACTGTTTTTGTCAGTTATTGCCAACAGTCACTTACTTTGCTATAAATACAAATGCATCCCTCCGATTTTTACACTAATGAAAAATTCCCTCCTCCAATTCCTTCCATATCGAAAATGATGTCATATCTGTTCCAGAAAATTATTTTTCTGCATAACTCTTTTCACATCTGTTGCATTGTTGTTGAGTAAAAGCCACAAAATTTGAGTTCATCGGAATTAATTATTGCCGTACTACATAATTAATTGGAAAATCCATTCTATCTTGGGAGACAATATTCATCAACCTCGGAGCACATTGGAGGGAATAAATTGTCTTAAGGACATTGTGAAAATTCACGGGGTTCGGATTCTTTTTCTATTCTACTATTATTTCTGCAAATTCAAGTAAGTGTTAATTTTCTGTAATTTTATTTTATTTTTGTAATTAATTTATAATTCGTAATTCTGTACTTTTGTATTTATTAAACAGTAGAGATAACAATCTTAAGACAATTAATTGTTCTACTGTTTTGTAGTGTACAGAAATTCTTATTACAGAAATTTATTCGTATTAAATAATTCTGTTTTGACATAAAATTGAATTAAAATATTGTTTTCTTGCAGAAATTAATAATACAGTTTTGGTACAGAAATTAATTTATACACTGTTTATATATATTCTGTTTTAGAAAATAAAATTTCACTTGTGAATTTTGTTGTTAAATCTGTTTATATAAATTTCTTTGATCTTAAATTATAATTCTATTTTGTACGGAATTTATTTTATTATTAAAAATTAGTGTGACACAGATTTTATTGTGTATAAACTTCTGTTTATATTATAGTTTAATTCTGAATATTATTTGAAATTCTTTTGGAATTCATTTATTGTGAATTATATTCGCAGGAATCATTTTGGTGCACATAATTTTGTATTATGTTTTGATTAATTCATTTATATATGAATTTTATCATTGATAAAAAATCTGTTTTTGTAACAGAAATGGAATCGCAAAGTACGAACACTATTCCTGCTAATGTGATTGTCACCAACAGAAATGTGATTGCACCCGTATCTATGCCACACGGGGAGAAACCGAAAAAGTTCAATGGGACTGACTTCAAACGTTGGCAAGGACAAATGTATTTCTATCTCACTACCTACCAACTGGGTAGGTTTTTATATGAAGATTGTCCCTCTATTCAAGAGGGAGATGACTGTGAAAAGGTTGATGCTGTTGATGCTTGGAAGCATTCAGACTATCTATGCCGGAATTATATTCTGGCCTACTTTGACAAGACATTGTATCATGTCTACTGCACGATCAAGGCATCCAAGGAATTGTGGAATTCTTTGGAAAAGAAGTACAAAACTGAAGATGCTGGGATGAAGAAATTTATCGTTGGGCATTTTCTGGACTTCAAATGGTTGATTCTAAATCAGTGATCTCGTAAGTGCAAGAACTCCAAGTGATCCTTCATGACATTCATGCTGAAGGAATGTCACTTAGTGAAACTTTCCAAGTTGCTGCAACTGTTGAAAAATTGCCACCATCTTGGACTATATTCAAAAATTATCTCAAGCACAAGCGAAAGGAGATGAATGTGGAGGAGTTGGTGGTCAGGCTGAGAATCGAAGAAGATAACGGTGAGTCTTAAAAGAAAAGTGGGAAGAATCCAATGGAAATGGGGGTCCATGTTATTGAAGGTCCTAAGAAGAACAAGCGAAAGTATGATGGGGAAGGCAATTCCAAACAGAACAAGAAGAAGTTCAAAGGCAAATGCTACAATTTTGGTAAACCTGGACATCGCTCAAGCGAGTGTCGTAAGCCTAAGAAGAAAAATCGAAATAATCCTCTAGCAAATGTAACTGAGGGCGAAAATATCGCCAAGGACTTGGCGGATATGAATCTTTTTGTCGTGGTCTCTAAATGTAACTTGGTTGGAAATACCAAGGAATGGTGGGTGGACACTCGAGCCACACGACACATTTGTGCAAACAAATGGATGGTCTCCACCTATAAGCCCTTGGAAAATGAGGAGAACCTTTTTATGGGAAATTCTTCCACTTCTAAGGTAGTGGGACAAGGAAAGATTGCTCTAAAAATAATTTATGGAAAGGAACATACTCTCAACAATGTTCTTCACGTGCCTGATATTCGAAAGAATCTAATTTATGGATCTCTCCTGACTAAAAATGGTTTCAAGGTTGTGTTTGTGTCTGATCATTTAGTGTTGTCAAAGAATGACACGTATGTAGGAAAGGGCTACCTAAATGAGGGGCTCTTTAAAATCAATGTTCTTACAGTAACCCCAAAAACACCTGTTTCAATGAATGAAATTTCTAGTTCTTCTTACTTGATTGAGTCATCTAATATTTGGCATGCTAGATTCGTAGATTAATTAACTTGGAATTTTTGCCAAAATTTAATATTAATAAAAATCATTAATGTGAAATTTGTGTGGAATCTAAATTAGCTAGATTACCTTTCCATTCTGTTGAAAGGATAACTGAACCTTTAGATTTAATTCACACTAATATTTGTGATTTAAAATTTGTTCAAACTGGAGGTGGGAAAAAATATTTTATTATTTTTATTAACGATTGTACAAAATATTGCTATGTATATTTGTTACATAGTAAAGATGAGGCTATTAATGTATTTAAACAATATAAAAATGAAGTTGAGAATCAATTAAGGAAAATGATAAAAGCTATTAGGAGTGATAGAGGAGGTGAATATAAATATCCATTTGAGGAATTTTATTCTGAAAATGGGATTATTCATCAAACAACCGCTCCTTATTCTCCCCAATCGAATGGTGTTGCTGAACGAAAAAACCGTCCTTTGAAAGAGATGATGAACCCAATATTATTAAGTTCAGGAGCTCCACAAAACTTTGGGGGGGGGGGGGGGGGGGGGAGCCTTACTTTATGCTAATTACATTCTTAATAAAGCACCTCCCAAGAAGATTCACAAGACACCTTATGAATTATGATAAGGTCGAAGACCTTCCTATGAATATTTACGAGTGTGGGGGTGCTTTGCCAAAGTGATGGTTCCTAAACCTAAAAAGGTAAGAATAGGGCCAAAAACCGTGGATTGTGTATTCATCGGTTATGCTACTAATAGCAGTGCATATCGATTTCTAGTTTGTAAATCTGAGATTTCGGATATTCATGTAAATACAGTTATTGAATCGAGGGACGCTTCATTTTTTGAAAATGAATTCTCGTATAACATGACCCTAGAATCTGGTCCTTCTAAAAGGACAAATCAAGCTACTACAAGTGGTACTCATCAACCTATTGAACCAATAGAGGATGAACCAAGACGTAGTAAAAGAGAAAAAACCTCGACTTCTTTCGGTCCGAATTTTCTAACATATTTGCTAGAAAACGAACCTCAATCGTATAAAGAAGCCATAGCCTTACCCGATGCTTCTAATTGGAAAGAAGCAATTAATAGTGAAATTGAATCCATATTACAAAATCATACATGGGAACAAATGGATCTTCCATTAGGTTCAAAATCGTTAGGTTATAAATGGATCTTCAAAAAGAAGTTGAAGTCCAATGGATCAATTGATAAATATAAAGCTAGACTTGTAGCTAAAGTCTATAGGCAAAAGGAAGGGTTGGATTACTTCGACACATATTCACCGGTAACATGAATAACGTCCATTCGGATGTTAATAGCAATAACTGCTATTAATGGACTTAAAATACATCAAATGAATGTAAAAACCGCAATCTTAAATGATGAACTAGACGAGGAAATTTATACGGAGCAACCTGAAGGGTTCAAAGCTCCCGGACAAGAAGGAAAAGTATATAAGCTTGTTAAATCACTATATAGATTAAAACGAGCACCTAAACAATGGCATGAAAAATTTGATAATGCAATGTTATCAAATGGTTTCAAAATTGATGAATTAGATAAATGTGTTTACTTTAAATACAGTCAAAATGGATATGTCATTGTATGACTCTATGTTGATGATATGCTTATCGTGGGTAGTAACTTGAAAATTGTCAAAACTACAAAGTAAATGTTGAGTAGTAGATTTGACATGAAAGATTTGGGAATCGCCGATGTTATATTAGGAATTAAAATTTTGAGAACATCAGATGACTTATATTATCTCAATCTCATTACATAGAGAAAGTACATGAAAAATTCAAGAAGTATGATATTATTCATACCAAGACACCTGTAGACATAAATTTACATCTAGTGAGAAATAATGGTGAAAGCATATCTCAACTAGAATATTATCGAATTATCGGCAGTTTAATGTATATCATGAACTGTATATGACCGGACATTGAATACTCTATAAGTAAGCTAAGTCGATTTACGAGTAATCCAGGAAGAGATCACTGGAAATCAATATTAAGAGTTTTGGGTTATTTAAAATATACTCAAAATTATGGACTACACTAATCAAAATATCCAGCTGTTCTTGAAGGACATTGCGATGCAAATTGGATATCCGATACAAAAGACTCTAAGTCTACGAGTGGGTATGTGTTTACCCTTTGAGGTGCAGCCGTATCTTGGAAATCCTCAAAACAAACGTGCATTGCTAGATCGACAATGGAATCTGTTAGACAAAGCTGGAGAAGAAGCTGAATGGATTCAAAATTTCTTAGAGGATGTTCCAAATTGGTCCAAACCTGTGCCCGCAATATGTATACATTGTGATAGCCAATCAGCGATTGGAAGGGCACAAAATCACATGTATAACGGAAAGTCATGACATATTCGTCATCGACACAATACCATTAGACAACTTCTCTAAAACGGAATTATCTCAATTGACTATGTAAAGTCAAAAGATAATGTAGCGGATCCACTTACAAAAGGTTTAAACCGAGAGCAAGTTGAAAGATCATCGAGAGGAATGGGTCTAAAGCCTATAAATAAATAAAAATCAATATAGTGGCAACCCAACCTAGCTGACTGGAGATCCCAAGATCTAGGTTCAATGGGCAAACCGAACTACGTTGTATTCAGTAAGCACTGGAGGATATTTAATCATATCCATTCCAAAGATAAGACAATGCACATCTGCCACAAAATTAGGATAATTTATGATTTTAATGACATCTATATCTTAGTACGTCTAAGTGGGGTATTGCAGGATACTCTTTATAGAAGTCACATACATGAGTAACAAGGGGGCAACTTCTATGAGAATAATGAAAGGCATATTCTCTAAAATACTCACGGAATCAAGTGGTGTTCATGGCCAAAATGAACACAAACGTGAGAACCAACTGTGCTGAAGAATTATTGTGTGAATACTATTATCTAGGTTTACAGAAACAGTTGACGGTTCAAAGACGTGAAGTCTACTGATTAACCAAGTAAATCTGATGGTATATCACTAAGGAAAGTTCAAGGCCACTAGGCTACTTCTCCCGATACAATAAATCTTCAGTTTTAGTCAACATGTGTCTGCATCTGCATTAGAATCCGTTATATTTTATTTATTATAGTAATATATCATTCATGTGGGGATTGTTGAAAATTGGACTTAGCTGGACAAAATTTTGAGCAACTTTGAGCTCAAACTTAGGTGTTACCCACATTACGATAATTGTGAGAAAATATACGAACGCGTTCTCCTTCGTAAGGATATTAACGTAGTATATTCATATGTCCAATTTTATTAAGTTATGAATGATAAATATGTCCCCAAAAGTTGAAACAACCCGCCTAATAAGATACCGGGCGATCACTCCAATATTAAATTAAAACAGGAGTTTCATATGGATCATTCTTAGCATCACTGTCGAAAATCCAATTAATTACTAATATCCTATTAGGTGGCCGTTAAAAACTTTTATCTAACTACTCTTTTTAGCGCACAAATTAAAACATTCACAATTAAATGCGTAAAGAACTGAAATGGAAAAGAAAGGAACTAAAATAACCGAACACTCGGTCCAAATAATACAACCATATCGAATGATGTACTGAAAGAATAAATAAATGCAGTTGGACCATTGGCCCGAATGTGTATACAGTACCTCCTATCTAGAGTACAAGAAGGGAAGCGTCTACTGAAAGTCCTGCAAGCATCCACAGCTGCTGCAGCAGACGTCTGACTCGAAAGAGTTCCCATCCAGGCGTCCCTGTGTCTGGACACCTATATATATACAGTATAGAGAAAGAAAGGAGAGTAAACAAACGGGTCAGGGCCCGAATGTTTAGAAAATATTTTGCAAGTGCATAAATGCTTTATTTTTAGAAAAATAGTTTTATCTCATATTTAAATTGGTATCGCACTCTCGTGAGATACCTCTCACCTCTCCCCTAACAGTGCACCCCTAGAGCATCCCTATAAACCTCCTAGTCAAGCTACCCTGCTAAACTAATCTAATACCCAACCACTATCTAACCTAGATAGTCAAACAAATGTACTAAGGGCTAAACTTCACTTTAATCTCGACGCTATGCCATGTTCGTGCGTGGGGTGTCTCGCGAAGCGAAATCCAAACAAGGAACCCCCCCGATACACTACTATGCAGCAAGGTCGATCTTTGAGATCCGCCAGTCCCTCAGTACAGAAAGATATATAATATAGATATACCATAAACATTTAATGATATAAGAGCACTAAGGATTAAACTTCTCCCCAGTCTCAACACAGTGCCATATTCGTGCGTGGGGTGTCTCGCGAAGCGAAATCCAAACAAGGAACCCCCCCGATACACTACTATGCGGCACGGTCGATCGTCGGGATTCATTACACCCTCGGCACCCAATTTATACATATACATACATCTACAATATACTTCCGGATAATATAAATATCTCCCGGACTGAGGATTACTTGATACATAAAGTATTTATAAATACTTATCCTTTTCATTTCAAAAACTTCCATTTCCCTTCTCATATCCAGGAAATGTATTTAAAAACCAATTCATTATCATGAATTGCTTTAATAAATCATATACCTTTTCAAAAGCCAGTTTTATTATCATAAAAAGCTTTTCCTTATCAAAATATCCCATTTCCCTTTTTATACTCAGTTATGTATTCAAAGACATTTTCATTATCATAAAAATGCTTTGATCATAACATATGCTTCCACATCCCTTCTTCCATCCGGGAAGTGTTACCGAAGCCAATTTAAATATAACCCATTTCCCTTCCTATATCCAGGAAATGTAATTAAAGCAAATCCATTATTATGAACTGCTTTAATAAACGCGTTCTAAGACCGCCCGTCCGGATTTCTCCACTGTGTGCGCCCCTAAATGGCTATCATCTTCCAGGGCCTCCAAGACAACCTGGGATCCTATATCGAAACACGTCGGGAAGCGGCCATGAGCCTGCGTGGTAGCCAAGACCACACCCGGAATCTCCCTACCCCCGCAGAAAATATACAACCATAAGCGCTCCCATGGCCTAGGACTATATCCACCCTGCATCATTAGCCAGGGGGCTTCACCATACGAACGCAACTTCCCTTATGATAGCGATTTAGAGAGGTGTGTAATCCATATTTTATTAATTATGAAAACATTTATTTTTCCATTTTGAAAATATTCATTTATATATTTTCAAAGTCATTTCCATCATCATATATATACCTAAAACACACAGTATATACATATCCTATATATTCTTCCTAGAATATATTTATACGGCCATAGTGGCCTATAGCATCTAGCGATGACTAAATATCCCAAAGATTCCCTCCAGGAATCGTAATCATGCATTCATAGTTGCATGATTCTAAATCCAAAGTATTTCTTACTTTGTTCAATACTAATTACCTCAATCATCTCTTAAAGGTTTATTTATCCTCAAAACTCTTATTTAGGAATCCCCATAAAAATCCCAAATGGTAATTCAACTCCCCATACTCTTAAAGGGAGAAAACTTAGAAATTCTAACCTAAGCGAATCGATTCGCCCCTTTAGCGAATCGATTCGGGTGGGCGAATCGATTCGGTTCCCAATCCGAATCGATTCGGAAAGTATTCTGCAAATAGGTCTGTAAATGGCGAATCGATTCGGTCTGTACCCGAATCGATTCGGCCCATTGCAGAAACCCAATTCTCCTTAGGAGAATCGATTCGGCCTGTACCCGAATCGATTCGGCCTGTTCGAGGGTCACAGTTTGGGCGATTTCTCAAACTCCAAAATACCCAAAAATCAATCCAAATTCATTTTCATGGTTTCTACTCTACACCAAAAATCATCCCAAACATCTACACAATAATTTCTAGCCTTTATTTTTCCAATTTCCGATTTGATTTCCGAGTTGGTACTTTCAACCGGGAGCTGTCATCTTGTAAAAATCATATCAAATCGTAGAAATATCAGAAAAATACGCGGTCGGCGCCCACGCGACCGTATCGAAAAGATCTACAACTTTCGTGTTTTGGCCGAAAGCCAAATCAATACTTTTCCTAGTCAAAATAACCCCACAAGCTTACGGGTTACTATTCATTATCCCTACCAAAATCCCAAACTCCATGTTTCTCCATTTTTGTTAGTTCTAACCTCACCCAACAACTCAATTAACATCTAATCTATGTTTTACAACTAACACATCAGTTATTTTGGGGTATTAAGTCATTTCTCTTAGTTTTAAACCCTAAAACCATAAAAACCCCAACTTAGCATTTCAACCCATTTTATACTCCATTAACATAGTTTTGATACTAAAAATCATTAAGAGTTTACACTACATCAATGTGTAAACTCATAATCAACTTTTACCCAATTTATTTTAAGGGTTCTAACCCTAAAATCATGTTTATACCAAAAGTGATATGAGAGGATTGCACAAAATGAAATAAAGCAAGTAAACACTTGCCTCGTGGATATAATCCGACGACCTCGAGCCGAGTCCCGCGGAGTTTGGCCGGAACCTCCCCTTTTTCCTCTTTTTCTTCCTCCTCTCTCTCTTCTCTCTCTTTTCTTTCTTTTCTTTCTCTTTTCTCCCTCTCCTTCTCTTTATAAAGAAAGAAAAAGGGGTTATACCCTTTAAAACCCAAAAACGACTCGTTTACCCATTTACGAGTTACTTTTACCTCTAAAATTACCCGAAACTCAATTTCGACAATCGGACACTCTTTTCCGACTATCTCGGCCATTCCGAGAATCATGGCGCAGTCGAAATTCCCATCCGAGGTATTTGACCGCAAATCACAATTCCAACCCAAAATAAATAAATGCGGGTTTTCTACTCAAAATCTTACCTCTTTTGTCGCAATACTCCACGGCGACATATAATTAAATTATTTCGACCTATATAGTCCCAAAATAATTTATAACATCCTTCGAAAATTATTAAATCCTCGAAAATCCCAAAAATCACTATTTCGAGAAATTCTCCAAATTGCCAATTTATATTTAATTATGGGATTTAATCGTCTCCAAAAAGGACGGGTTGTTACAGTCCCCCCCTTATAACGGAATTTCGTCCTCGAAATTCAGATGTAACCTACACCCTCTAACGAGGATTACTACAAATCCTAAAACCTCAAGGAAAAATACTAACTTAATGGTTCCGAACCATACACTGTGCGGCTACCGCAATCATAAGGTAACTCCAATACGTCACTTAATACCCATCCTCTAAAATGCCTCTTGGCATGGATTTCAATCTTGTGTACTACTCCTATCTTAGCTAGGCGGTACATCAAACTACCTTAGCAAGGTGCCCATCCACCTTTCTAACTTGTGCATATCAGCACAAACATTACGAACGTCTGACACGCATCACTCTCTCCCAGTAAGGGTCTCCTTTCCTCGGTGTAATACTCACCTATGGGTCCTCCGAACCCGCACATCTCAATACTCCTAACCTAGGCGCTGCTAATACTAGCGAACCTATATCCTAGAAATGCTACGATCTAAGCGTTACTCTACCTACACGAACTAATATAATCCTAAGTATGTCCCTAGTGCCCAAGGCCTCTCCCAACTCCCGACAAGTGCTTGGTTTCATGCGTGGGACGTCTCGCCAAGGCGAAATCCAAACAAGGAACCCTCCCGTTACACTACTCCCTCGCGTAGTCGGTCATCGAGATATAACGACCCAAGGCACAGAAGCGGGACGTCCTAAATCCTACTAGGCTAGCCTATGAATGCATTCCTATTATCTTATCCTTCCGCCCATACAGAAGGAAACCTAACTAATCAATTACCCACTTTCTGTAGAAAGTGTCACGAACATTTCACCCAAAATGTAGCTCCTCAAAACTTGCCTTTTCATTAAGGCCTGACTATTGTCCTCAAATAAATTTCTCTAAGTCCAACCTCACCCACCCATTTGTGGCGAAGGGATCATTTTTGTGCTTTTCCATAGCACAATATCTCCATAAGTATATCAACATCATGTGGCTCATAGCCTATAGTGGTTCATCCACACTATAAGACCTTTCCACAAGATCAACATCCTTGCATCCCATAACAGCTCCCCACTCCCGACGCCGTTAAGAGTCATGTGTGGAGTGTCTCGCAAAGCGAAATCCAAACAAGGAACCCCTCCACACATTAACCCTTGACTTCGTTGGTTGTGGAGTTCAGTCATTTCAACATGCAACCGGGATAACCCCATCCCCTAATCCAACAAAAGGTGATCTGAACTCCTATCTCTAACTAAGAGTCATACCACCCTGCGCTCGCACTCATTCCTAAGTCCTTGCGCAAGCTAATACTGAGCTAAATCTTACCTCTCAACAACGATTCTGTGGGCCTTAAATTATATCTATAAGGTTGCCACATATACCATCCAAAATAAGGAAGCCTCTGCTCATCGAGGTTCCATAAGTCCAATATAACAAAGGTGTACTCAACCTGTATAAAGGTGAGACACCACAATAACAATATGTTCCCTCCAGGAATTGCGGACACGATAGACTTGCCATCATTAGCCTGCTATCGCTCCGTTACACCATATACCGTATACGTATATATACAAAATATAATCACCCGCCTCTATGGCGAACGAAGAAAAATAGAATTCCGCTATTGCGGAAAACACATAATCATACATTATAATGTTATCGAGACCGCCACAACTCAAAATACACACACGAGTCCAGGGCTAACTAATACCGCGACTTTATCTAGTCACGCCAAATATACCTCCGCTGAACTTTAGGCGAATAATTCCCAAAGCTGCATTCTTCTCATCCTGCTGATTTAAGGGGACTCACGGTTAGAACTATCCGTAAGATCCCTTTCTAATCCTTATCTCCACGGGGAAATCCAACTTTAGTACCACACTCTATTACGGCGGCACTATGGTACTCGTAACTACTATGCTTTAGTAGTCATTGACATAATCCTTAACAATTACTATAGAGAGTGTAACCTCTACTAAGGTACTCATCCCAACCTTCTGCCAGCTGCACCAGCTAAGCCTCACCTCCTGCTGCCATCCAAGCTCCGCACACGATTCTCAAACGAGCGCGCAAAAGATTTCTATAATCTCATAATATGGCAGGAGAACGAAATCTCACAATAGAAATCAACAATCCTAGTCCTGAGGCTCTATAACAAATGAGATCAACGCTGAAAGCGTAGTACGTCCGCACAGATTCCTAAGGACACTAGAACCTGATGCTCTGATACCATCTGTAACAACCCGCCCAATAAGATACCGGGCGATCACTCCAATATTAAATTAAAACAGGAGTTTCATATGGATCATTCTTAGCATCACTGTCGAAAATCCAATTAATTACTAATATCCTATTAGGTGGCCGTTAAAAACTTTTATCTAACTACTCTTTTTAGCGCACAAATTAAAACATTCACAATTAAATGCGTAAAGAACTGAAATGGAAAAGAAAGGAACTAAAATAACCGAACACTCGGTCCAAATAATACAACCATATCGAATGATGTACTGAAAGAATAAATAAATGCAGTTGGACCATTGGCCCGAATGTGTATACAGTACCTCCTATCTAGAGTACAAGAAGGGAAGCGTCTACTGAAAGTCCTGCAAGCATCCACAGCTGCTGCAGCAGACGTCTGACTCGAAAGAGTTCCCATCCAGGCGTCCCTGTGTCTGGACACCTATATATATACAGTATAGAGAAAGAAAGGAGAGTAAACAAACGGGTCAGGGCCCGAATGTTTAGAAAATATTTTGCAAGTGCATAAATGCTTTATTTTTAGAAAAATAGTTTTATCTCATATTTAAATTGGTATCGCACTCTCGTGAGATACCCCTCACCTCTCCCCTAACAGTGCACCCCTAGCGCATCCCTATAAACCTCCTAGTCAAGCTACCCTGCTAAACTAATCTAATACCCAACCACTATCTAACCTAGATAGTCAAACAGATGTACTAAGGGCTAAACTTCACTTTAATCTCGACGCTATGCCATGTTCGTGCGTGGGGTGTCTCGCGAAGCGAAATCCAAACAAGGAACCCCCTCGATACACTACTATGCAGCAAGGTCGATCTTTGAGATCCGCCAGTCCCTCAGTACAGAAAGATATATAATATAGATATACCATAAACATTTAATGATATAAGAGCACTAAGGATTAAACTTCTCCCCAGTCTCAACACAGTGCCATATTCGTGCGTGGGGTGTCTCGCGAAGCGAAATCCAAACAAGGAACCCCCCCGATACACTACTATGCGGCACGGTCGATCGTCGGGATTCATTAGACCCTCGGCACCCAATTTATACATATACATACATCTACAATATACTTCCGGATAATATAAATATCTCCCGGACTGAGGATTACTTGATACATAAAGTATTTATAAATACTTATCCTTTTCATTTCAAAAACTTCCATTTCCCTTCTCATATCCAGGAAATGTATTTAAAAACCAATTCATTATCATGAATTGCTTTAATAAATCATATACCTTTTCAAAAGCCAGTTTTATTATCATAAAAAGCTTTTCCTTATCAAAATATCCCATTTCCCTTTTTATACTCAGTTATGTATTCAAAGACATTTTCATTATCATAAAAATGCTTTGATCATAACATATGCTTCCACATCCCTTCTTCCATCCGGGAAGTGTTACCGAAGCCAATTTAAATATAACCCATTTCCCTTCCTATATCCAGGAAATGTAATTAAAGCAAATCCATTATTATGAACTGCTTTAATAAACGCGTTCTAAGACCGCCCGTCCGGATTTCTCCACTGTGCGCGCCCCTAAATGGCTATCATCTTCCAGGGCCTCCAAGACAACCTGGGATCCTATATCGAAACACGTCGGGAAGCGGCCATGAGCCTGCGTGGTAGCCAAGACCACACCCGGAATCTCCCTACCCCCGCAGAAAATATACAACCATAAGCGCTCCCATGGCCTAGGACTATATCCACCCTGCATCATTAGCCAGGGGGCTTCACCATACGAACGCAACTTCCCTTATGATAGCGATTTAGAGAGGTGTGTAATCCATATTTTATTAATTATGAAAACATTTATTTTTCCATTTTGAAAATATTCATTTATATATTTTCAAAGTCATTTCCATCATCATATATATACCTAAAACACACAGTATATACATATCCTATATATTCTTCCTAGAATATATTTATACGGCCATAGTGGCCTATAGCATCTAGCGATGACTAAATATCCCAAAGATTCCCTCCAGGAATCGTAATCATGCATTCATAGTTGCATGATTCTAAATCCAAAGTATTTCTTACTTTGTTCAATACTAATTACCTCAATCATCTCTTAAAGGTTTATTTATCCTCAAAACTCTTATTTAGGAATCCCCATAAAAATCCCAAATGGTAATTCAACTCCCCATACTCTTAAAGGGAGAAAACTTAGAAATTCTGACCTAAGCGAATCGATTCGCCCCTTTAGCGAATCGATTCGGGTGGGCGAATCGATTCGGTTCCCAATCCGAATCGATTCGGAAAGTATTCTGCAAACAGGTCTGTAAATGGCGAATCGATTCGGTCTGTACCCGAATCGATTCGGCCCATTGCAGAAACCCAATTCCCCTTAGGCGAATCGATTCGGCCTGTTCGAGGGTCATAGTTTGGGCGATTTCTCAAACTCCAAAATACCCAAAAATCAATCCAAATTCATTTTCATGGTTTCTACTCTACACCAAAAATCATCCCAAACATCTACACAATAATTTCTAGCCTTTATTTTTCCAATTTCCGATTTGATTTCCGAGTTGGTACTTTCAACCGGGAGCTGTCATCTTGTAAAAATCATATCAAATCGTAGAAATATCAGAAAAATACGCGGTCGGCGCCCACGCGACCGTATCGAAAAGATCTACAACTTTCGTGTTTTGGCCGAAAGCTAAATCAATACTTTTCCTAGTCAAAATAACCCCACAAGCTTACGGGTTACTATTCATTATCCCTACCAAAATCCCAAACTCCATGTTTCTCCATTTTTGTTAGTTCTAACCTCACCCAACAACTCAATTAACATCTAATCTATGTTTTACAACTAACACATCAATTATTTTGGGGTATTAAGTCATTTCTCTTAGTTTTAAACCCTAAAACCATAAAAACCCCAACTTAGCATTTCAACCCATTTTATACTCCATTAACATAGTTTTGATACTAAAAATCATTAAGAGTTTACACTACATCAATGTGTAAACTCATAATCAACTTTTACCCAATTTATTTTAAGGGTTCTAACCCTAAAATCATGTTTATACCAAAAGTGATATGAGAGGATTGCACAAAATGAAATAAAACAAGTAAACACTTGCCTCGTGGATATAATCCGACGACCTCGAGCCGAGTCCCGCGGAGTTTGGCCGGAACCTCCCCTTTTTCCTCTTTTTCTTCCTCCTCTCTCTCTTCTCTCTCTTTTCTTTCTTTTCTTTCTCTTTTCTCCCTCTCCTTCTCTTTATAAAGAAAGAAAAAGGGGTTATACCCTTTAAAACCCAAAAACGACTCGTTTACCCATTTACGAGTTACTTTTACCTCTAAAATTACCCGAAACTCAATTTCGACAATCGGACACTCTTTTCCGACTATCTCGGCCATTCCGAGAATCATGGCGCAGTCGAAATTCCCATCCGAGGTATTTGACCGCAAATCACTATTCCAACCCAAAATAAATAAATGCGGGTTTTCTACTCAAAATCTTACCTCTTTTGTCGCAATACTCCACGGCGACATATAATTAAATTATTTCGACCTATATAGTCCCAAAATAATTTATAACATCCTTCGAAAATTATTAAATCCTCGAAAATCCCAAAAATCACTATTTCGAGAAATTCTCCAAATTGCCAATTTATATTTAATTATGGGATTTAATCGTCTCCAAAAAGGACGGGTTGTTACAAAAGTGACTCACAAAGCAATGAAAGTTAATGAATTAGGTATGTTTTAACTCTTGTCCCACATTGGAAGAGTAGTGGAAAAATGATGAATTAAAAAAACCTAAATGATGGACTAAGGCTTGGATGCCTTGAGGTATCCTAACTCTTTGAAGGGGAGATGACCTAAGCAATGCACGGGTTGACTTTCGGTCAAAGGTACGCGCGCGCATCCGGCCGGCTCGGTTCGGGTTTTTTGGGCCGAATTAATTTAACTTTCTGGGCTTTAATTAATTAATTAATTAACTGTTGGCAGTTATTGCCAACAGTCAACAGTAAATTTCGTGTAACTGTTTTTGTCAGTTATTGCCAACAGTCACTTACTTTGCTATACATACAAATGCCTCCCTCCGATTTTTAAACTAATGAAAAATTCCCTCCAATTCCTTCCATATCGAAAATGATTTCATATCTGTTCCAGAAAATTATTTTTCTTCATAACTCTTTTCACATCTGTTGCATTGTTGTTAAGTAAAAGCCACATAATTTGAATTCGTCGTAATTAAATATTGTCGTGCTACATAATTAATCGGAAAATCCGTTCTATCTTGGGAGACAATAGTCATCAACCGCGGAGCACATTGGAGGAAATAAATTGTCTTAAGAACATTGTGAAAATTCACGGGGTTCGGATTCTTTTTCTATTCTACTATTATTTCTGCAAATTCAAGTAAGTTTTAATTTTCTGTAATTTCGTTTTATTTTTGTAATTAATTTATAATTCGTAATTGTGTACTTTTGTATTTATTAAATAGTAGAGATAACAAACTTAAGAAAATTAATTGTTCTACTATTTTGTAGTGTACAGAATTTCTTATTACAGAAATTTATTCGTATTAAATAATTCTGTTTTGACATAAAAATTGAATTAAAATATTGTTTTCTTGCAGAAATTAATAAAACAGTTTTGGTACAGAAATTAATTTATACACTGTTTATATATATTCTGTTTTAGAAAAAAAAAAATTCACTTGTGAATTTTGTTGTTAAATCTGTTTATATAAATTTCTTTGATCTTAAATTATAATTCTATTTTGTACGGAATTTATTTTATTATTAAAAATTAGTGTGACACAGATTTTATTGTGTATAAACTTCTGTTTATATTATAGTTTAATTCTGAATATTATTTGAAATTCTTTTGGAATTCATTTATTGTGAATTATATTCGCAGGAATCATTTTGGTGCACATAATTTTGTATTCTGTTTTGATTAATTCATTTATATATGAATTTTATCATTGATAAAAATTCTTTTTTTGTAACAGAAATGGAATCGCAAAGTACGAACACTATTCCTACTAATGTGACTGTCACCAACAGAAATGTGATTGCACCCGTATCTATGCCACACGGGTAGAAACCGAAAAAGTTCAATGGGACTGACTTCAAACGTTGGCAAGGACAAATGTATTTCTATCTCACTACCTGCCAACTGGGTAGGTTTGTATATGAATATTATCCCTCTATTCAAGAGGGAGATGACTGTGAATAGGTTGCTGATGTTGATGCTTGGAACACTACACTAAAATAGGTGATTTGTAAGTGTTTTAAACACTTACAAATGCCATTTGCAAGTGTTTAAAACACTTACAAATCGGCGCATTGCAAAAAAATTGTAAGTGTTCAAAATCGTTGCAAATGTGATTTGTAAGTGTTCATTGGGAACACATATCCATTTCGAACAACAGTTACAAAAAAAATTGTAAGTGTTCTGAGCACTTGCAGATTAAACTTTTGCAAGTGTTTTAAACACTTGCAAAATTTTCGTTTGCAAGTGTTTAGAACACTTGCAAAATTTAGTAACCTTTTTTTAATTTACCACGGTTATAAACACTTGCAAAAGAAAAAATATTTTTTTTTAACTGTTCAAAACACTTGCAAATATTAATATGTAAGGAAAAATGTTCATTTTGTAAGTGTTCTGAACACTTAGAGAAATTAAAATATTAAAAAAAAAGTATCCACCTCATACCACCAACCTCACATTAAATGAAAGAAGTACAATACAACAAACAATTTATTAAATCAAGATTATGAATGATTAAATCAAAACAATAGAAAACTGCCAAAGATAAGAACAATTTGATAAATAGTGGAATACAACATACAATAGATTAAATGAAGACTATGAATGATTTCATTGAACATGACAATCGTGACAAAATCTTTGTCTTCCAACAATACAACTCTTAAGGAGGGAAATGGGAAATTTACAATGTAAGCAAAAAAAAAAAATCTTAGTGTTATATCTTCTTCCATTGAAGCTCTATAATTTTCTTCCATTGAAGCACATTTTCCCTCCAATTTGGTTAACCAAATTGGTGTTGGATAACTTCTTAATAGTTGTCTCTTGCTCCAACCAAAGAAAATATGATGTTTTTATGATTGGGAGCCTATGGTGGAATCATTAATTTGATGCCAATGTCGGTTGAAGAACCACACCAAATAAGTTTCTACTACGTATCTCTCCTCATTGCAGTGCCAACTTGACAAAAACTAGCCTTGCAAAAGCTTAGTGCTTCAGTTGTGGAACTGTCATGCTGTATCATAGTATGAGTTTAATAACAGTCATCTATCTGGAGGACATTATATGGCAGTGGAATTATACTTTTACATATATTAATCTTACATGTTTTCCAAGCATTCAATATTTCATCCGTAGTCAATGGTTCCGTATACAGGGGAAAATTGGTCAATCATTGGAGTGCACATTCCATTTACAATGTTATAATCAAAGTTTGAAATAACAAATTGAAAAAAAATAGAACTGTAACAGGGTGCACTTTAACATGAGATTACAATGTTATAATCATTCAATATCGAATAAATGCAATGTTAGAACTGTATTAAATAAAAAAATATATACAATGTTATAAGCATTCAATATTTCTTATCACATTGTCAATATGAAGAAAGTAATGTGTCCGAGCCTATGGATTTTTGTGCCATGGACGACAAGAATAATAATAACTCCTTAGTCCGAGTTTTTTCTAGTGACGTTTCCTCTAGATTTAGAACACTAACTTCTTATGCAATTGCATAAATTTACACAAAACTACACCAGAATGAAAAAAAACGGAATCAAAACTGGCTCCCCAATCAAAAAGAGGATACAAGCTCTTATCCCTTCTTAGATAACATGAATCCTCAGCTCAATTTATAATAATAAAAATAATGTAAATTACAATGAGGAGAGGAGTAATGTGTTACCTGGCCTACATCTGCAAACATAAAATAAGAAGGCCTCACAGAATCAAAACTGCAGCGCCAAGGATTGCAGAGTCCTACATACCAAATTTCGGGTTGCAATTCTTCGTCTTCCCTATATGGACTGTCCTCGGGTATAGAGTAGTTTCCCCACAGACCAAGCCGACTAACATGCAATGACTGAAAATATTAAACAACCGTTCCATATGTAGTACTTTTTCTTCTTTCTATTTCCCTTGTGTCATGATACCATTTTCAAAAAGATAAATTAATATGAATCTGCAAGTTGTTTTTTTTTAAGAATTATAATGGATTACTTCGCAATGCCAATTTTTAAAAGTTAAATCTCCCTCTTCTTGTATTGATCATTTTTCTAGCTTAAAGAATATAGAAGAATAATTTGCAAAGTTTTCCAAAAGTATTGAAATATGCTTGCCATTCTCTTTTGTAGAACTATGAGAGAGTTTTTTAGCTACAGTTTTGCGTTTAAAATTGATTATATATTATATTTGAAATGATATACAGTAGGCTCTTATATTCAAACCACATTTCTAAACTGCAGTAAAACTGCATTTAACGTGGCTTGAGCTGAAGAGACTAACAAAATCTTCCCTGTTTTGTGGAAGAATTGATCCACACTTTCTTGCCAAGTTTACATGAGGTTTCTGTTTGGTGTAATAATGTGGGATAAGTAGATTTATTCTTAGCAAGCACTAAAAATAAACCTACTCAATGCCATTTAAAATTGATATATTTTACTGGGCCCATTCAAAATGGAGAAACGATTTAAATCAGCGGGGGCCAAGTCACCTTGTCTGTAGAAAGTATCTGAGTTTCCTCCTGGCAGTGTCATTGAGTATATATTTCATTCTTAATAAGATTTGTTAAAATATTTGAGTTTTTTTTTTCGTTGTTCTTTCAATGTTATGCAATTTAGTGCTGTGTATTTTTTATGGGATAGGAAATGATATATCATTTATGAAACATATTGGCTAAAGGAAACTGACAGACTATAAATTTATGATTATCAGATTTGTAAACTGCAAAGTATTCAATTTTTAGAACTTATAAGGAATTTATTTAAAGATTTAAACACAAATAAAGCTGCAAATCCCAACAGCCAAAAAGGAAGTACTAAGGAAGGCTTCGATCACCTAATGGTCTTCCGCTATTTCTTTAATAATTAGGGAACTTACAAATTCCTATGAGATTACAACATACAAGTCAATTCAAAAATAAAAAGAATAGTACATATGAAACTGACCTTTAGCACCCTCAATTCAAGTTTTGTAATGTCTCGGTCCTTTATGTAAACTTCTCTGTTCCCATTGCATGCATTGGGATTAAGTTTCCCAGTGAAATTAAATTTTGAACTGATGATTTCATCTGGTTTTTCTCCTTCCTGCCATCTAAGTTGCAATATTATTAGCAATTTTTCCTGTACAAAGAAAATAATATAAAGTTCCATGGAAAAAAAATAGCATACTGAAATCAATTACCTTTCCCCAAAGACCAGATTCCTTGTCATACTAGTACACACCGGGCTTCAACTTCCGAGGGGGTAAAGAGCATCCAAGGAGTTCACCCATCTCTTCATGTTTCAGAGGATACCCATTAACAATCAGCTGCTCTGGCCTAAGCTGGTTAGCTAAACATTCTCTCTCCGCCTTCATTATCTGCTTAAATTCTAAAGGACTGAGCAATCGTGATAACACCCTAGAATGCCTACCCAATTTAAACCTCTTTGATTCACCAATCGGTCGACAACTAGATAGAACACAGTGACCGATGTTAGTTATATGGAACAAACTCTCCACCTCTCTCCCAAAAAAATTTCGGCAGCAATAAGCCACAACACAGTGACCGACAACTGGATAAATGTTAGAGGGAAGCAGAAAAATAAATATGTAGACAAGAAGAATTTGACTCTAATTCAGCGTGGGTTAAGATCCAACTCTAAGATTCGCAACCAATCCACTTATCAATGATCAAGATCACCATAACAGGAGAATCATGATTTCCTTCGTGTGTTCCATCCACATCTAATGAGCCAGCTGTAGCAAAAGGTCGTGAGACAAAGCGACGAGAAATGGCTATACTAGGTATCATGTAAAGCTTGATGTTGCATTTTTTATTTTGGAGAAGAACAGAGAAAGATGCAATGTCGTTCATCAACTGGTCTGAATGAATGCATAGACTAATTTGGCTTGACCTAAGAAGCTTAGTTAACAATGTTAAAGACCATACATATCCGCACCCGGTGAGACAATGTTAAATTTTGGGTCAAACGTATCAATCCCATGAACAACTCGATACAATTCAAGCATAATGAATGTGTTGTGTCTCTCGTACTATCCAACCGTGTCCTTACTAGAAACACAAAAGTAATAAAAACATTTACATCTCATAAATAATATAAAGTCAGACAAAACAATTATGTAATTAAGAAATAAAAGGATATGTGTACCTTCCTGCTATCTCTTGGAATGTGCTAGTGATGATGAAATCGGTATGATTCATCGCAATTAGATCGGCAATAAACTAGATTGAAAAGTGATACTTACTATCGAATTTCTTTCAATTGATGTCAGAATCATGATATTTTTTTTTCTCCAATGCATGAGCAATGGTACACTGCAAACAATAACAAATACAAGATCTATAAATTATTTGCCAAAAAAATGAAACAACAAAAATGGAATGATAAAATTGAGAGACAAATAACAGTGCATCTGTTACACCTAATTTGTGAGCTAGCAATGAGGCGGCGAGATTACCCTCACTGTAGTTTCTGATGATCAAATATGTTTTTGCCTCCAAGTCTAACGCGATTTCCTTTGCAACGTCCTAAAAGAGTTGCAAGTTCAAAAGGATTATAAAAATTATAAAGTTTTAATGAAAGGATTATACATATGATGAAACAATGAATTCCATTGAATACTATTGCATACCAATGAATTCCAATGACTACCGAACTGTGTCAACTACCCATGCATATTCTAGGACCCTACAATACTCAGGAGTGTTCCACAACAATTTAATGAAATAATATTTTCAGAAGTGAAATATTGAGAAACAATACATTAGCATACCAATGCATACTCTAGTCCCTTGCACTAGAATCATAGTGAATATTTTTACTAAAAGAAATGCACTAAACTTTAGTATAATACTAATGATTAATAGTGAATTTCCTACTTTGTACTATATCAAATGCATTGCATTGAATACTAATAAATTCAAATAAATTTCAATTGATATCAGCCAAAAACTAGATCAAATGGCAAGTTAGAACTATTGCATTAACCAATACTACATAAGCAATCAATATTTTAGCCATCGTTGTACATAGATTCAAAACAAACGAATTCAAACATTAGAAAATTAGTACAACATTAAGCTTACATAAATGACATGAGAACGAGTTACACACATGACCCAATAATAACAAATTGTGGTATCTTCACTAGGAGTATAATCTTAAAAACATATCAAAATTTTAAAACTAGGTAAACCCTAGAAGGGACTCTAATGCATACAATACCAACACATGAACATATATAATTTCAATTACTACACAAAATAATGAGGTAAAAAGTAATTTACCTATTGACATGGAGGAGAGAAGCAGAGCCTTATTCTCACTCTTCCTCTTAAACTCATGGTTTACACTACACGATCCTCAAAACCTTCCAAACGTACCACTGGAACTCCAACAATCTCACAAACTAAAACTAAATATTACTTGAAAACAAATATTATGACTAAAGTCAATCTTATATCGGGTTCACGACTGAAAAAATATTGTGATTGAAAAAAAACATTTAACATACATTGAGAGGCTTACATCCTAGGTCTGTGAAAGAGGAGAAGAAAATGACGCAAAAAAAAATATTAGAAACAGAACATTAAGAATGAAAAAAAACTTGCAATTGAAAAAAACAATAAAACATACCGTAACGGGTTTGAGCCCTAGATCGATGCTTCGAGAGAGTATAACAATCGCTTTTGATTTCGTAGTACGAATGAGAGAGGACAAACAATACATAGTAATGATCAAATCGAAAGATCGCAGCACAATCGAAATCGAAATCGAAACGAACACACAAATACACAGTAATGAAAAGATCAAACGAATACACAAATACACGAACACTGTTACCTTCTGATTTCGCAATGAAAAGATCGAATTGAAAGATTGGATGAAGGTTTGGGGGCACGAAGGTTTGGAGGCATTAAGGTTTAGAGGGCCGAGATTTCTCACGAGGAAGGTTTGGTGGGAAGGTTTTGGAGGGGGAATTTAGTGAGGAAATTTTGACACCATTTTTTACTGTGTAACCCTTTTAAGGTATACCACTTAGAAATTAAACATGTATTACAAATTTTATAATGGTTTTGAACACTTATAAAATTTGTAAGTGTTCAAAACCATTGTAAATTTTGTAAGTGTTATAAACACTTAGAAATTAAATAATTTATTAGTTATAAAATAGCCATTATGGTGTAGTGGAAGCATTCGGACTATCTATGCCGGAATTATATTCTGGCCTACTTTGACAAGACATTGTATCATGTCTACTGCACGATCAAGGCATCCAAGGAATTGTGGAATTCTTTGGAAAAGAAGTACAAAATTGAAGATGCTGGGATGAAGAAATTTATCGTTGGGCATTTTCTGGACTTCAAATGGTTGATTCTAAATCAGTGATCTCGCAAGTGCAAGAACTCCAAGTGATCCTTCATGACATTCATGCTGAAGGAATGTCACTTAGTGAAACTTTCCAAGTTGCTGCAATTGTTGAAAAATTTCCACCATCTTGGACTTTATTCAAAAATTATCTCAAGCACAAGCGAAAGGAGATGAATGTGGAGGAGTTGGTGGTCAGGCTGAGAATCGAAGAAGATAACGGTGAGTCTTAAAAGAAAAGTGGGAAGAATCCAATGGAAATGGGGGTCCATGTTATTGAAGGTCCTAAGAAGAACAAGCGAAAGTATGACGGGGAAGGCAATTCCAAACAGAATAAGAAGAAGTTCAAAGGCAAATGCTACAATTGTGGTAAACCTAGACATCGCTCAAGCGAGTGTCGTAAGCCAAAGAAGAAAAATCGAAATAATCCTCTTGCAAATGTAACTGAGGGTGAAAATATCGCCAATGACTTGGTGGATATGAATCTTTCTATCGTGGTCTCTGAATGTAACTTGGTTGGAAATACCAAGGAATGGTGGGTGGAAACTCGAGCCACACGACACATTTGTGCAAACAAATGGATGTTCTCCACCTATAAGCCCTTGGAAAATGAGGAGAACCTTTTTATGGGAAATTCTTCCACTTCTAAGGTAGTGGGACAAGGAAAGATTGCTCTAAAAATGATTTCTGGAAAGGAACTTACTCTCAACAATGTTCTTCACGTGCCTGATATTTGAAAGAATATAATTTCTGGATCTCTCCTGACTAAAAATGGTTTCAAGCTTGTGTTTATGTCTGATCACTTTGTGTTGTCAAAGAATGACATGCATGTAGGAAAGGGCTACCTAAATAAGGGGCTCTTTAAAATCAATGTTCTTATAGTAACCCCAAAAACATCTGTTTCAATGAATGAAATTGCTAGTTCTTCTTACTTGATTGAGTCATCTAATATTTGGCATGCTAGATTAGGACATGTTAATTTTGATACATTGCGTAGATTAATTAACTTGAAATTTTTGCCAAAATTTAATATTAATAAAAATCGTAAATGTGAAATTTGTGTGGAATCTAAATTAGCTAGATTACCTTTCCATTATGTTGAAAGGATAACTGAACCTTTAGATTTAATTCACACTAATATTTGTGATTTAAAAAAATTTCAAACTGGAGGTGGGAAAAAGTATTTTATTACTTTTATTGACGATTGTACAAAATATTGCTATGTATATTTGTTACATAGTAAAGATGAGGCTATTAATGCATTTAAACAATATAAAAATGAAGTTGAGAATCAATTAAGGAAAACGATAAAAGCTATTAGGAGTGATAGAGGAGGTGAATATGAATATCCAGGTGAGGAATTTTGTTCTGAAAATGGGATTATTCATCAAACAACCGCTCCTTATTCTCCTCAATCGAATGGTGTTGCTGAACGCAAAAACCGTACTTTGAAAGAGATGATGAACTCAATGTTATTAAGTTCAGGAGCTCCACAAAACTTGGGGGGGGGGGGGAAGCCTTACTTTATGCTAATTACATTCTTAATAAAGCACCTCACAAGAAGACTCACAAGACACCTAATGAATTATGGAAAGGTCGAAGACCTTCCTATGAATATTTACGAGTGTGGGGGTGCTTAGCCAAAGTGATGGTTCTTAAACCTAAAAAGGTAAGAATAGGGCCAAAAACTGTGGATTGTGTATTCTACGGTTATGCTACTAATAGCAGTGCATATCGATTTCTAGTTTGTAAATCTGGGATTTCGGATATTCATGTAAATACAGTTATTGAATCGAGGGACGCTTCATTTTTTGAAAATGAATTCCCATATAACATGACCCGAGAATCTGGTCCTTCTAAAAGGACAAATCAAGCTACTACAAGTGGTACTCATCAACCTATTGAACCAATAGAGGATGAACCAAGACGTAGTAAAAGAGAAAAAACCTCGACTTCTTTCGGTCCGAATTTTCTAGCATATTTGCTAGAAAATGAACCTCAATCGTATAAAGAAGCCATAGCCTTACCCGATGCTTCTAATTGCAAAGAAGCAATTAATAGTGAAATTGAATCCATATTACAAAATCGTACATGGGAACTAATGGATCTTCCACCAGGTTCAAAATCGTTAGGTTATAAATGGATCTTCAAAAAGAAGTTGAAGTCCGATGGATCAATTGATAAATATAAAGCTAGACTTGTAGCTAAGGGCTAAAGGCAAAATGAAGGGTTGGATTACTTCGACAGATATTCACCGGTACCAATAATAACGTCCATTCGGATGTTAATAGCAATAACTGCTATTAATGGACTTAAAATACATCAAATGAATGTAAAAATCGCATTCTTAAACGATGAACTAGACGAAGAAATTTATATAGAGCAACCTGAAGGGTTCAAAGCTCCCGGACAAGAAGGAAAAGTATGTAAGCTTGTTAAATCACTATATGGATTAAAACGAGCACCTAAATAATGGCATGAAAAATTTGATAATTGAATGTTATCAAATGGTTTCAAAATTAATGAATTAGATAAATGTGTTTACTTTAAATACATGAAAAATGGATATCTCATTGTATGACTCTATGTTGATGATATGCTTATCATGGGTAGTAACATGGAAATGTTCAAAACTACAAAATAAATGTTGAGTAGTAGATTTGACATGAAATATTTGGGAATCGCCGATGTTATATTAGGAATTAAAATTTTGAGAACATCAGATGGACTTATATTATCTCAATCTCATTACATAGAGAAAGTACTTGAAAAATTCAAGAAGTATGATATTAGTCCTACCAAGACACCTATAGATGTAAATTTACATCTAGTGAGAAATAATGGTTAAAGCATATCTCAACTAGAATATTATCGTATTATCGACAGTTTAATGTATATCATGAACTCTACACGATCGGATATAGCATACTCAATAAGTAAGTCGATTTACGAGTAATCCAGGTACAGATCAGTGGAAAGCAATATTAAGAGTTTTGGGTTATTTAAAATATACTCAAAATTATGGACTGCACTAATCAAAATATCCAGTTGTTCTTGAAGGACAATGCGATGCAAATTGGATATCCGATAAAAAAGACTCTAAGTCTACGAGTGGGTATGTGTTTACCCTTGGAGGTGCAGCCGTATCTTGGAAATCCTTAAAACAAACGTGCATTGCTAGATCGACAATGGAATCTGAATTCATTGCATTAGACAAAGCTGGAGAAGAAGCTGAATGGATTCGAAATTTTTTAGAGGATGTTCCAAATTGGTCTAAACCTGTGCCCGCAATATGTATACATTGCGATAGCCGCATTTGGAAGGGCACAAAATCACATGTATAACGTAAAGTCACACATATTCGTCATCGACACAATACCGTTAGACAACTTCTCTAAAATGGAATTATCTCAATTGACTATGTAAAGTCAAATGATAATATAGCGGATCCACTTACAAAAGGTATAAACCGAGAGCAAGTTGAAAGATCATCGAGAGGAATGGGTCTAAAGCCTATAAATAAATAATAATCAATATAGAGGCAACCCAACCTAACTGACTGGAGATCCCAAGATCTAGGTTCAATGGGCAAACCGAAGTACGTTGTATTCAGTAAGCACTGGAGGATTTTTAATCATATCAATTCCAAAGATTAGACAATTCACATCTGCCACGAAATTAGGATAATTTATGCTTTTAATGACATCTATATCTTAGTACGTATAAGTGGGGTATTGCAGGATACTCTTGATAGAATTCACATACGTGAGAAACAAGGGGCCACTTCTATGAGAATAATGAAAGGCATATTCTCTAAAATACTCACGGAACCAAGTAGTATTCATGGCCAAAATGAACACAAACGTGAGAACCAACTGCGCTGAAGAATAATTGTATGAATACTATTGTCTAGGTTTACCGAAACGGTTGACGGTTCAAAGACGTGAAGTCTACTGATTAAACAAGTAAATCTAATGGTATATCACTAAGGAAAGTCCAAGGCCACTAGGCTACTTCTCCCGTTGCAATAAATCTTCAGTTTTACTCAACATGTGTCTGCATCTGCATTAGAATCCGTTGTGTTTTATTTATTATAGTAATATATCATTCATGTGGGGGATTGTTGAAAATTGGACTTAGCTGGACAGAATTTTGAGCAACTTTGAGCTCAAATTTAGGTGGGACCCACATTATGATAATTGTGAGAAAATATACGAACGCGTTCTCCTCTGCAAAGAGATTAATGTAGTATATTTATATGTCCAATTTTATTAAGTTATGAATGATAAATATGTCCCCAAAGTGACTCATAAAGCAATGAAAGTTAATGTATTAGGTATGTTTTAACTCTTGTCCCACATTGGAAGTGTAGTGGAAAAATGATGAGTTAATAAAACCCAAATGATGGACTAAGGCTTGGATGCCTTGAGGTATCCCAACTCTTTGAAGGGGAGATGACCTAAGCAATGCACGAGTTGACTTTCGATCAAAGGTCCACGCGCGCCCATCCGGCCGGCCCGGTTCGAGTTTTTTGGGCCGAATTAATTTAACTTTCTTGGTTTAATTAATTAATTAATTAACTGTTGGCAGTTATTGCCGACAGTCAACAGTTAATTTCGTTTAACTGTTTTTGTCAGTTCTAGCCAACAGTCACTTACTTTGCTATAAATACAAATGCCTCCCTCCGATTTTTAAACTAATGAAAAATTCCCTCCTCCAATTCCTTCCATATCGAAAATGATGTCCTATCTGTTCCAGAAAATTATTTTTCTTCATAACTCTTTTCACATCTGTTACATTGTTGTTGAGTAAAAGCCACAGAATTTTAAGTTCGTCGTAATTAATTATTGTCGTGCTACAAAATTAATTGAAAAATCCGTTCTATCTTGGGAGACAATATTCATCAACCTCAGAGCACACTGGAGGGAATAAATTGTCTTAAGGACATTGTGAAAATTCACGGGGTTCGAATTATTCTTCTATTCTACTATTATTTCTGCAAATTCAAGTAAGTGTTAATTTTCAGTAATTTGGTTTTATTTTTGTAATTAATTTATAATTCGTAATTCTGTACTTTTGTATTTATAAAAGAGTAGAGATAACAATCTTAAGACAATTAATTGTTCTACTGTTTTGTAGTGTACATAAATTCTTATTACAAAAATTTATTCGTATTAAATAATTTTGTTTTGACATAAAAATTGAATTAAAATATTGTTTTATTGCAGAAATTAATCAAACACCTTTGGTACAAAAATTAATTTCTACATTGTTTATATATATTTTATTTTAGAAAATAAAATTTTATTTGTTAATTTTGTTGTTAAATCTGTTTGTATAAATTTGTTTGATCTTAAATTATAATTCTGTTTTGTACTAAATTCATTTTATTATTAAAAATTGGTGTTACACATATTTTATTGTGTATAAACTTCTGTTTATATTATAGTTTAATTCTGAATATTATTTGAAATTCTATTGGAATTCATTTATTGTGAATTATATTTGCAGGAATTCATTTTGGTGAACATAATTTTGTATTCTGTTTTAATTAATTCATTTATATATGAATTTTATCATTGATAAAAATTCTGTTTTTGTAACAGAAATGGAATCGCAAAGTACGAACACTATTCCTGCTAATGTGACTGTCACCAATAGAAATGTGATTGCACCCGTATCTATGCCACACGGGGAGAATTCAAAAAAGTTTAATGGGGCTGACTTCAAACGTTGGCAAGGACAAATGTATTTCTATCTCACTACGTGCCAACTGGGTAGGTTTGTATATGAAGATTGTCCATCTATTCAAGAGGGAGATGACTGTGAAAAGGTTGCTACTATTGGTGCTTGGAAGCATTCGGACTATCTATGCCGGAATTATATTCTGGCTTACTTGGACAAGACATTGTATCATATCTACGGCACGATCAAGACATCCAAGGAATTACGGAATTCTTTGGAAAAGAAGTACGAAACTGAAGATGCTGGGATTAAGAAATTTATCGTTGGGCATTTTCTGGACTTCAAATAGTTGATTCTAAATCAGTGATCTCGTAAGTGAAAGAACTCCAAGTGATCCTTCACGACATTCATGCTGAAGGAATGTCACTTAGTGAAACTTTCCAAGTTGCTGCAATTGTTGAAAAATTGCCACCATCTTGAACTTCATTCAAAAATTATCTCAAGCACAAGCGAAAGGAGATGAATGTGGAGGAGTTGGTGGTTAGGCTGAGAATCGAAGAAGATAACCGTGAGTCTCAAAAGAAAAGTGGGAAGAATCCAATGGAAATGGAGGTCCATGTTATTGAAGGTCCTAAGAAGAACAAGCGAAAGTATGACGGGGAAGGCAATTCCAAACAGAATAAGAAGAAGTTCAAAGGAAAATGCTACAATTATGGTAAACATGGACATCGCTCAAGCGAGTGTCATAAGCCTAAGAAGCAAAATCGAAATAATCCTCTAGCACATGTAACTGAGGGCGAAAATATCGCCAATGACTTGGCAGATATGAATCTTTCTGTCGTGGTCTCTGAATGTAACTAGGTTGGAAATACTAAGGAATGGTGGGTGGACACTCGAGCCACACGACACATTTGTGCAAACAAATGGATGTTCTCCACCTATAAGACCTTGGAAAATGAGGAGAACGTTTTTATGGGAAATTCTTCCACTTCTAAGGTAGTGGGACAAGGAAAGATTGCTCTAAAAATAATTTTTGGAAAGGAACTTACTCTCAACAATGTTCTTCACGTGCCTGATATTCGAAAGAATCTAATTTCTGGATCTCTCCTCACTAAAAATTATTTCAAGCTTGTGTTTGTGTCTGATCACTTTGTGTTGTCAAAGAATGACATGTATGTAGGAAAGGGCTACCTAAATGAGGCGCTCTTTAAAATCAATGTTCTTACAGTAACCCCAAAAACACCTGTTTCAAAGAATGAAATTTTTAGTTCTTCTTACTTGAGTGAGTCATCTAATATTTGGCATGCTAGATTAGGACATGTTAATTTTGATACATTGCGTAGATTAATTAACTTGGAATTTTTGCCAAAATTTAATATTAATAAAAATCATAAATGTGAAATTTGTGTGGAATCTAAATTACCTAGATTATCTTTCCATTTTGTTGAAAGGATAACTGGACCTTTAGATTTAATTCACACTAATATTTGTGATTTAAAATTTGTTCAAACTGGAGGTGGGAAAAAGTATTTTATTACTTTTATTGACGATTGTACAAAATATTGCTATGTATATTTGTTAAATAGTAAAGATGAGGCTATTAATGCATTTAAACAATATAAAAATGAAGTTGCGAATCAATTAAGGAAAACGATAAAGGCTATTAGGAGTGAGAGAGGAGGTGAATATGAATATCCATTTGAAGAATTTTGTTCTGAAAATGGGATTATTCATCAAACAACCGCTCCTTATTCTCCTCAATCGAATGGTGTTGCTGAACGCAAAAATTATACTTTGAAAGGGATGATGAACTCAATGTTATTAAGTTCACGAGCTCCACAAAACTTGTGGGGGGAAGCCTTACTTTATGCTAGTTGCATTCTTAATAAAGTACCTCACAAGAAGACTCACAAGACACCTTATGAATTATGGAAAGGTCGAAGACCTTCCTATGAATATTTCGGAGTGTGAGGGTGATTAGCCAAAGTGATGGTTCCTAAACCTAAAAAGGTAAGAATAGGGTCAAAAACCATGGATTGTGTATTCATCGATTATGCTACTAATAGCAGTGCATATCGATTTCTAGTTTGTAAATCATAGATTTCGGATATTCATGTAAATACAGTTATTGAATCGAGGGACGTTTCATTTTTTGAAAATGAATTCCCCTATAACATGACCCGAGAATCCGGTCCTTCTAAAAGGACAAATCAAGCTACTATAAGTGGTACTCATCAACCTATTGAACCAATAGAGGATGAACCAAGACATAGTAAAAGAGCAAAAACCTCGACTTCTTTCGGTCCGAATTTTCTAACATATTTTCTAGAAAACGAACCTCAATCGTATAAAGAAGCCATAGCATTACCCGATGCTTCTAATTGGAAAGAAGCAATTAATAGTGAAATTGAATCCATATTACAAAATCATACATGGGAACTAATGGATCTTCCACCAGATTCAAAACCATTAGGTTATAAATGGATCTTCAAAAAGAAGTTGAAGGCCGATGGATCAATTGATAAATCTAAAGCTAGACTTGTAGCTAAAGGCTATAGGCAAAAGGAAGGGTTGAATTTCTTCGACACATATTCACCGGTAACAAGAATAACGTCCATTCGGATGTTAATATCAATAACTGCTATTAATGGACTTAAAATACATCAAACGAATGTAAAAACCGCCTTCTTAAATGATGAACTAGACGACGAAATTTATATGGAGCAACCTGAAGGGTTCAAATCTCCCGGACAAGAAGGAAAAGTATGTAAGCTTGTTAAATCACTATATGGATTAAAACGAGCACCTAAACAATGGAATGAAAAATTGATAATGCAATGTTATCAAATGGTTTCAAAATTAATGAATTAGATAAATGTGTTTACTTTAAATACATGAAAAATGGATATGATATTGTATGACTCTATGTTGATGATATGCTTATCATGGGTAGTAACTTGGAAATTATCAAAACTACAAAATAAATGTTGAGTAATAGATTTGACATGAAAGATTTGGGAATCGCCGATGTTATATTAGGAATTAAAATTTTGAGAACATCAGATGGACTTATATTATCTCAATCTCATTACATAGAGAAAGTACTTGAAAAATTCAAGAAGTGTGATATTAGTCCTACCAAGACACCTGTAGATGTAAATTTACATCTAGTGAGAAATAATGGTGAAAGCATATCTCAACTCGAATATTATCGTATTATCGGCAGTTTAATGTATAACATGAACTGTACATGACCGGACATAGCATACTCAATAAGTGAGCTAAGTCGATTTATGAGTAATCCAGGAAGAGATCACTGCAAAGCAATATTAAGAGTTTTGGGTTATTTAAAATATACTCAAAATTATGGACTGCACTAATCAAAATATCCAGCTGTACTTGAAGGATATTGCGATGCAAATTGGATATCCGATACAAAATACTCTAAGTTTACGAGTGGGTATGTATTTACCCTTGGAGGTGCAGCCGTATTTTGGAAATCCTCAAAACAAACGTGCATTGCTAGATCGACAATGGAATATGAATTCATTGCACTAGACAAAGCTGGAGAAGAAGCTGAATGGATTCGAAATTTCTTAGAGGATGTTCCAAATTGGTCTAAACATGTGCCCTCAATATGTATACATTGCGATAGCCAATCAGCGATTGGAAGGGCACAAAATCACATGTATAACGGAAAGTCACGACATATTCGTCATCGACACAATACCGTTAGACAACTTCTCTAAAACGGAATTATCTCAATTGACTATGTAAAGTCAAAAGATAATATAACGAATACACTCACAAAAGGTTTAAACCGAGAGCAAGTTGAAAGATCATCGAGAGGAATGAGTCTAAAGCCTATAAATAAATAATAATCAATATAGTGGCAACCCAACCTAGCTGACTGGAGATCCCAAGATCTAGGTTCAATGGGCAAACCGAACTACGTTGTATTCAGTAAGAACTGGAGGATATTTAATCATATCCCTTCCAAATATGAGACAATGCACATCTTCCATGAAATTAGGATACTTTATGCTTTTAATGACATCTAAATCTTAGTACGTGTAAGTGGGGTATTGCAGGAAACTCTTTATAGAAGTCACATACGTGAGTAACAAGGGGGTCACTTCTATGAGAATAATGAAAGGCATATTCTCTAAAATACTCACGGAACCAAGTGGTGTTCATGGCCAAAATGAACACAAACGTGAGAACCAACTGTGCTGAAGAATTATTGTGTGAATACTATTGTCTAGGTTTACAGAAAGGGTTGACGGTTAAAAGACGTGAAGTCTACTGATTAACCAAGTAAATCTGATGGTATATCTCTAAGGAAAGTTCAAGGCCGCTAGGCTACTTCCCCCGATGCAATTAATCTTCAGTTTTACTCAACATGTGTCTGCATCTGCATTAGAATCCGTTTTGTTTTATTTATTATAGTAATATATCATTCATGTGGGGTATTGTTGAAAATTGGACTTAGCTGGACAGTATTTTGAGAAGCTTTGAGCTCAAATTTAGGTGGGACCCACATTACGATAATTGTGAGAAAATATACGAATGCGTTCTCCTCCGTAAGGAAATTAACGTAGTATATTCATATGTCCAATTTTATTAAGTTATGAATGATAAATATGTCCCCAAAGTGACTCACAAAGCAATGAAAGTTAATGTATTATGTATGTTTTTACTCTTGTCCCACATTGGAAGAGTAGTGGGAAAATAATGAGTTAATAAAACCCAAATGATGGACTAAGGCTTGGATGCCTTGGGGTATCCCAACTTTTTGAATAGGAGATGACCTAAGCAATGCACGGGTTGACTTTCGGTCAAAGGTCCACACGCGCGTCCGTCCGTCCCTCCATCCAACTTGGTTCGGTTCGGGCTTGGGCTTATAAAAATCTCCTACATTTTTGGGCCGAATTAATTTAACTTTCTGGGTTTAATTATTAATTAATTACGAAATTAATTAATTAATTTATAAACTGTTGGCAGTTATTGCCAACAGTCAACAGTTAATTTCGTTTAACTATTTTTGTCAGTTATTGCCAACAGTCACTTACTTTGCTATAAATACAAATGCATCCCTCCAGTTTTTAAACTAATGAAAAATTCCCTCCTCCAATTCATTCCATATCGAAAATGATGTCATATCTGTTCCAGAAAATTATTTTTGTACATAACTATTTTTACATCTGTTGCATTGTTGTTGAGTAAAAGCCACATAATTTGAGTTCGTCGTAATTAATTATTGTCGTGCTACATAATTAATTAAAAAATCCGTTCTATCTTGGGAGATAATATTCATCAAACTCGGAGCACATTGGAGGAAATAAATTGTCTTAAGGACACTGTGAAAATTCACAGGGCTTAGATTCTTTTTCTATTCTATTATTATTTCTGCAAATTCAAGTAAGTGTTAATTTTTTGTAATTTCGTTTTATTTCTGCAATTAATTTATAATTCATAATTCTGTACTTTTGTATTTATTAAACAGTACAGATAATAATTTTTACAATAAATTAATGGGTGGTAGTACTAGAAATGACGTGAAAACACGACATTTAATAACACGAAATTGATCAAAAATTGAAATGATAAGCCAGTTTGTGTCGTATTTGTGCAGGATTTTTTCTTCACCATGCCGTATTGTGTCATGTTTGTTCCAAAATTATATGCCATGTTAGTTGTTTTTCTGTGTCTTGTAATGTCAATCATGCTTTATTCAGATTATTGCTTATTTTTGTTTAATTGAATGTAAAATTTACGAAACTATGTCATGTTGTATATATGTGTTCATGTCTAGGAAAACATTGTATCATGTCCGCCTGAAACACGACTCGAAAATATGAATTGTCATACATTGATGCTCACATTTTACATGGGTACTACATGTGTACATTATTCGTACGTGCAACAAACTATTACCACCGAGTTTAAAATAAATATTTAAATTTAACTCATTTATATTCTTGCCAAACTTATTGTTATTTTTATCAACCAACCCTGCCTCTGCCATCGCTCTATACTCTTGCCAAACTTCAAAACAAATCCCTAAATTAAATCCCAATTTTATTTATGGCAACCGAAAATAAGAACATCCAGCAAAATCTGATTTTTGGAAAAATTATAGATGTCCTAGGCAACTACTAATTTCAGTTTTGATTTATTTTTGTTTTCTACATGATGTATCCATTAAACCCTTTCAAATTGTCTAAGACATATTTAGGAAAACTTTTTCATATCAAATGGCGTAATATATAGGTTTGAGTTTCTGTATTTTTGCTGAATGAATGAGTTTCATATCTTTGTTTAAGTTACCTTTTAACGTCTAGGATTATGAATTAATATGCGATATGTCTATAATACATTTTAAGAATAGTTTATTTTACTCTTATACATATATTTAACACCCAAAATTTCATATACTGATTTTACATTGATTTGGTCTTACATTTGTTTTCATCTTAATACCACATGTAGATGTCTCTTTTCAATTTAATTGATATAATTGTACATTCTTAAGGATTGTACATCAACGATAGACTTGCTCTAGCAGAAGACATTATTGCTTCAATAAGAACTCCTCTTTTTCCCTAATACGGGATTCTTTTTTTTCTTTCTACTTTACTTTGTGACATGTGGGGTTTTCAGCTTTGTATTTACACCATTTTTGGTAAGTTGGTAGTCTTATTACTTCTATAATGGGGGGTTATTTTTTTTACTTAATTTGTGACAAGTGGGGTTTTTGACTTTGTATTTACACCATTTTTGGCCATGTTTGTTAATGGTATTTATAGACAGATAAGATGCAGTGTATAATAGAACAATGCAGTTATATGTAATTGAATAATTTTATTTTTAATTTTTTATACGTGGCCTACATATTTAAATCGAGTTGAGCACGTTTTGGTGTTTTTGTACTATAATGCGATTTTAGTACAAAATGAGAATCACACGTTTAAATAATGTAAGTTGGAGCCTCGACTCTATCATCTCCCAAAGTGAGGAGTTAGAATGTAAAAATAAGATTTAAAGATGGGCCAATTCTTTGCTGATTAAATTAAGATAAAAAAGAAAATAAAAAGTTGGGAAATCAATTTATAGATATATAAATGGTGGGTAATATTATGCAAATGAAGACTTTACATTAAAAATGTGCACCAAATGTATAAAAGTATTTGTACATAAATGAAGAGTACAACACTTTTATACATTTGACGCACATCTTTAATGGTTCCTTGTTCCAAAGTTAATGTTGCAACTTTGTGTTATGGTGTATTCGTGTTTAGTTGCAACTTGCATGTAAATTTAGCTTCGTCCATTTGAGGTCGCGGTGCATTCTAAAAAATAAAAAATATTTGAATCCAATTAAAAAAACTAAAATACTTAAAAAATATTCAAATCCAATAAAAAAAATACTAAAAAACATTTAAAAAATTATAAAATATTTCAAAAATATCAAAAATCCGATCAAAATTTTTTACATAATTTTCATAACATTTCAAAATTGGGAATATATGTTTAAAAATTCTGAAAATTACCCAAAAAAAATTAATCTAGAATATTATAAAAAAATAATTCAGAAAATATATTTAAAAATACTAATGATTACTGAAAAATACATTGAAATTGAAAAAAAAAATTAAAACTATGGAGAATCGTAAAAAAATATATATAAAAATTAGGAAAAAAATAAATGGCAAAAAAAAAACTGTCATAATATAAAGGGAAAATATATTTAAAAATACTGAATATTGTTGAAAATCATTGAAATCGAGAAAATTACAAAAACATTTATTAAAATTCTGAAAAATACCAAAAAACATTAAAAATATGGAAACAATGCAAAAACAAATTTTGAATACTAAAAAATAGATTTTCAATATGAAAACAAATTTCCAATAAGTAAAGAAGAGATTTATAATTTAAAAAAAAAAATTGTCAATAAAAAATAGATTTCTAATTAAATAAAACAGACCTATTAAAAAGGAAATTAATTAATATAAAATCTAAAAAAACTGTAAAAAGCAGAAAAGCAAATAATTTCAAGAAATTAAAAATCCAATAAAAAGCAAACAATTTCCAGAAATAAAAAAAATAAATATGTTTTCACCCCCAAAAACTTAATTTTCAGCAAAATAAAAATGATTTCCAGAAAAAAAAAATTTAGAAAACAAATTCTAATATACAGAAAAATATCACCAAATATAAGGGAAAAAAAGAATAAACAAATATGGAAATGCTACGAAAAACCTTTTCCAACAATATAACATATTTCCAGACAAAAAAATACATCCAACAAAAACCTTTTCGCCCCAAAACATATATATGTTCAGAACTGTAAAATATAAAAAAATTCCTAAAAAATATATATTTAAATCTCGATCCAAACAAAACCTTATCAAATATAGATCTAACCATTACAAATCTCACAAAAACCTTTAGAAATGTAACTTAGATATAGCCTTTACAAGTATGTGTGTGTGTAAAGAGAGATGGAAGAGAGGAGGGAGAGGGGTGGTGCAGAGGCGGGGAAGCAGATGATGGGGGATGGGGGATGGGGGGGCAGCTGGATGGGGGTTGGGGGTAGCAACGGACGGTGGTGGCCAAGGGCGGGGGGTAGGCAATGGCGGGGGAGCAGGGGGGTAGGTAAGGGCGGGGGTTTAGCAGTGTTTGGGGGGGGGGGGGGGGGGGGGGGGGGGGTAGCAGGGGTGGGTGATAGCTTTCCACAGCTGAGAGAGAGAGAAAGTAAAGAGATGAAACATAAAATTGAAAGAAATATACAGAGAATAAAGAGGGTGAAATGAAAAAAAACATATACAAAAACACCCTTTTAAAAGTCATGTGTAGCGCCCATGACTCAAATTTTTCGCCAAAAAGATAACGGAGTTGGATGGTATGGGAAATTTGCAATCGTGTTGAAAGTTAAAGGGGTTAAGTATAAAAATTGAAAGTTGGGGTGAAAAAGTGTGGGGGGCAAAGAAGTTCCCCGGGGGGGGGGGGGGGGGGGGAGTACTATAAACTCAATTAACTAATGGTGTTAGCGCTAGAAATGACGTGAAAACACGATATTAAATAATACGAAATTGAAAAAAAAAATAGATGATAAGCCACGTTTGTGTCCTATTGGTGTAGGAATTTTTTCACACTATGTCGTATTGTGTCATGTTTAGTTGTGGTATCGGGTCTTATCATGCCAATTATGTCTTATTTAGGTTATTGTTTATTTTTGTCGAATTGAGTGTAGAATTTAAGAAACATTGTCATGTTGTATAGGTGCGTTCATATCCAGAAAAACTTCTTGTGTTGTGTTAGCCAGAAACGCGACCCAAAAATATGAATCGTCATACATTGAAGTCGACATTTTACATCTCTACATTATTTTTACTTGCAACAAAATATTACCACTGAGTTTAAAATAAAGATTTAAATTAAATAATTTTTTAGTTGAATAAAAAACAACAATCATAAGATGAATGAAATTTACATTAACATTGTAATAATTTTTAACTGGATTACTATGTCCCATAAATATTCAATTGTAAGGTAATTAAAAACGTATATCAAAATTTTAGTACGGAAAAGAAAGAGAAGAAGAGAGTAAGTGGGAGATTATAGAATAAAAGTAAGTTTGTCTGTGTGTGTGTGTGTGAGAGAGAGAAAGAGAGAGAGAGAGAGAGAGAGAGAGAGAGAGAGAAAGAGAGTTCATATCTGCGTGTTTGTATTATTTATAGATGGTTGTGTTGACGTTTAATATACATACATAAATTTATATTAAAAAACAAATTAAGTGGTATTTTAGATATATGATATTTATTACGTTCCCATTCTTGTCAAATCACACAAGGAAAAGCAATTCAATACGCCGACAAAAGAGAATATTTGTTTAAACCAAGCAATGACAATGAATTTAACATTTCGAAAATATTATTCCATTCCATGGTTCCTATTCCCTTTGCAAACCTCCACCCAAATGAGCTTGAAACTCATGGGATACTAAATTGGTTTTCGAAAACAAGATATTGATTGAAAAATTTTAGAACTCAAATATATTTTTTCTTAGTATGTGTTTATGGACACAAAAAATAAATAAACTAGATTCTAAAATTAAGTATCCATAAAACTTAAAGTGAGAGTTAATTTGAAGATGTAGGAAATACAATACTTGACAAGTGATAAAGTCTCATTTTTTGACATTATGGACTTTTGTCGAATTCGTCTCGCAACAGTGTTTTACGATTGCTGATGTGGGTCGCATTATTAGGATGATCTTATTCTTATAGTAGCATTTTAAACAAGAAAAAACATGAGAACCATCAGAAAATTGTATGTTACACACCTCTCATACAAACATACACGGACGAATGTAAGAATTTTGTTCATTGGGAAGAAAGAATTGAATGAGTGAAATAATGTAGTATCAACTCCTATTTATATTACTGAAATATGTTTATTTGGAAATCCTCTCAATTTGAAAATATGTCTTTTCAATGACATCTCTCACAATTTCATTTAGAGACTCTTTGATTCGTACCAATTAATATCTGATATTGGTGAAACTTTGAGTTTATGCTACTATTGGCTATGTTTAGGCATTCCAATCACATAAAAAATGGATTGATTAAATGATAGATATTGGGCCACTATTCCAGACCATAATTTAATTAAAATCTGGGAAAAACTAATATTATTTTTCAAAACGACCCATGACCCATGGGCACGAGCAGTGCCGAAGGATGGCAGTGGTGGCGTGCCTAGCCTAGCGGTCAAGGCCCAAAATTATGCATTATGTAGGTGTAATACCCCTTATTTTTATTGGAAATTATTTATAATTAATTTTGGAATAAATTATTAAACGAGAATAATTATTAGTTTTATAAAACAGTAATGATAATTGTGTAGATTATGTGGCATTTAAGTTTCATGATATATGAATTTTATTCCTTGCATTTATTTATTATGAAATCCATGTAAGTGGTTATATGTAATATGTCATGTGAAATAATTAAGTATGTATGCTATTTTATATTATATGATATATTTGGTTTCGACCGCTCTCTATTGATGGTTCGAGCTCCGGATATGTATTTTTAGTATGTTAAATTGGGTTATGAGGGATAAGTACACCTTTTGGTTAAGTTTCGGGTCAATCTAGATAGTGTTTTGGACCGGTTTGGGGATCCAAAGTTAGGCCTTTTAAGGACATTCGGGATTAGAGATTTATAAGTTGGTTTAAACCTCTTTAATCATTACACAAACCTAATTGCACAAGACACTCATCATCAGAGAGATTTGGGAGAATCAAAGGAAGAGTCTTTGAGAAGAACAAGGAAGAACAAAGGGCATCCGCGCCTAGACCATCAACCTTTGGTAAAAGGTAAGAAATGCCATAATTTATTTTTCTTTTAATATTCCTTTTTGTTTACGATTTGATTATTGATATTGAATCTATTGGGGATAGAAGAATAATTAACTCCTAATATGTTATTGTTTAATTGGCATTTATAAGTTAATGATGATTAGAAGACTGAGGGTTGATAAATGAAAAGGGTGGTCCTTATGCGTGTTTCAAATAAACCAATTTTCACCCAAAATTATCCAACTTTTAATTAGCACCAAACCAAGTTGTGAAAAAATAATTTTTTACTTTAAACCTATTTTATCTTGATTAATCCTATACATGCATCTAGTGATTAAAGCAAGTAAAGTAAAGTAAAGAATACTCACAACGCCGGATGTACGATAAAAAAATCCAAGATGGGAAAACAACCTCGGACGGCCCAAGCCAGACAATCACTATGAATGTAGAATTACAACGAACTGACAAAAAACTCACTCAAAGACTTGATCCCCACGGATCTTGACGCTCTTCTGACGTTCAACCACTCCTCTCACAGTGCCCACGCAGAAAGTCCTTTAACGATACATTTCCACAACACACGCGTCCACGTATGTCTCAGTGTCCATCGAATGACTTTGATACGTCTACGATGTTGAACAAGAAGTCCCTCTCTTTTCTTCACCGCAAAAACCTGATGTTCAAGTATAGAACAAACCTTCTTGGTACAGAAAGATCACATAAACATATAGTAATGATAACTCTGATCTTTGCAAACTCTAAGGATGTGTTTAAGCTTTGAAACCTTACTTAAATATGTGCAAACACGTCTCTGGATCCTAAACTATTTTTCCAGAATGCACAGTTAATAATTCTGATGAAACCACGCTTTAAATAGTAAAAAATCACCGCCTCAAAAATGGTGTCGCTCGAACGAGATTGGCCTGTCATTCGTGCGACATAGCCATCTCGCTTGAACGAGCCAGCTTGTCGTTTGAACGACTCGTGTGTCATTTTGACTTTTTGATTTTTTCTTTAAAATGTCTCTTCCAAAAGAGATTCAATTAAGTCAAATTTCGAGCTTATCAAGGTAAAATGTAGTTTAAAACACTTTTAAAAAAATTTAAAATATTTTTTCTTACAAAATTACATCCTTATCTTTTATAAAAACAATTCCGAGCACCATTAATTATACGCATTCATACATGTGTGATCTCGGAATGCAATAAACTTGAAGACAAATAAACTTGCACTAATTAAACTTCGGCATGATTAATTCTTTGAAGCTTTGCCGTAACGTCTTCAATTTCTTCAATATGTCATAGACCAAGTGGGATCGTGACAAAATAAAATCTCCCTATGACATATTACAAACACAGTTTTGTTCGCGAAATAAAGTCAAAATAATACACGGACTTAATTGGAAATTTATGTCCTTATAAATCTCCCCCTTTGACTATTCTGAGACAACGCTAAACTAGTGAAATGCTTAAGACGGGTCGTCAAGCCGTATGACGTCTGAATCCCATCCTATAAAACCAAAGTAAAAAATTACAGAACACGGACTAATATATGTAGCACCGGTAAGCATGAACTGTCTGAATGTGATGTAGACTTGAAATCTCGAATCTTTGAAGCATACCTACACACATGAAACAGACAAACAAATACTCAGTGAAGTATGGAGGAACAAATGAAACGAATATATATATATATATATATATATATATATATATATATCCAAATGATACCAATTTTACAATAGATACCAATATGAATAAACTCTGAAAAATGTTAAACTATTGAGCAATAAAATGATACCAATGTGCACTACTAATTTGTAATATCATGTTTTAAAATATGTAATCAATTAAAAACATGCCCAACAAGTCAAATCTCAACAAATCTCCCCCTACATCACATACATCTCTCCCCCTTTTTTTCTCGAATAGACAACCCAGTGAAAAGATAAATCAATCAATAAGTATCTAGCATGATGATATACCAATTAAAAATTTCAAGATAATCATGAAACAACCAGCTAAATATGATCAAGTAATGACAAATCAGTAGCTAGTAAACCAATGAATCACACAAAGAATATCGGAATCTAATTAGGTGTGATAAACGGAACATATGCAAAATTCCAATATGAGACAGTAAAACCTGCATATAAACCAGTCTATCTAGAAAACTTCCAGCAGTACCAAAAAATAAACCATAATAACCAGGATGTTGTAAATAAAAAGAAGAAAACAAATCCCAGACTGTCATTCGAACGAGCCAGGGACGTCGCTCAAACGAGATGAGGACGTCACTCGAACGAGACTTCTCGCGATAGAGAGATGTCATTAGAACGACTTCTCACGACAGGTTAAATTTTCCCAGTTTTCCAGAAATATCATATATTTTTTTACCAGTGAAAAAATTTCTAGAAAAATATTCCAGGAAGGGCCTGAAAGCAGCAAAACAGTGCTAAAACATTAAGCTTTTTACCCAAAACGCAAAAACGCATAACAACTAATAATGCGAGTTACATGAAAACATAGTATCGATGTTTTCAAACATGGACATGGATTGTATGGCCGTGAAACTACAACAACTGAGTCACAATTCCAACACATCGAAAGGATCACGAAGCAATAATTAATAGCAATAAATCATCAAACTTTATCATAGCCATATTACAATTAAAGTGTGAGCTTAATGAACTAAACATACTACATGCATACAAATCCAGAATTTTGACGATTCTACAAACAATAACGTCAAATTGTAATGTTTCAACAGTAGGATTAGTTGTGTAAATCTGTTTAATTTTCTCCAATTAAACTCCCTCATAAATATATACTGTTTTCAAGTTATTTTGAGGTTTCTAGCAATCTCAAATTAGAGAAAATATTATTGGCCATTTTCTTAGTATATTGTTTTTCTTTTGGGCTCTTCTAAACAGTGGCTTTCACGAAGAGTTAATTTTGAACTCTCACAGCCCTTTCCCGTGAATCACTCATCACTACACAAAATCTGCCCATTTGTCAAGGTCATTGACCTTGACAAATTCACCTTGTCAAGGTCAATGACCGTGACATTTCGAGGCGAGACAAATTTTTTTATCACGGTCGTGTCACGGTCATTGACCTTGACAAAAAACTCGCGTTTTGTGTCACGGTCGAGTCAAGGTCAATGACCGTGACACGTTTGTCACGGTTCTAAACCATGACAAAGCAGTGACCCTTTTTAAAAAAATTGTCACGGTCATTGACCGTGACACGTCCGTGTCAATTTTGTCACGAACGTGTCACGGTCAATGACCGTGACAATTCTGGGCAGAATTAAAAAAAACTGCTGGGCAGTATGGCCACTGCCACTGCCCAACAGTATATTTGTACCTGTTATAGCAACGTTGTACCTGTTCCAAACATCATATATCCGAACAAACTAAAGATAATGCAAATACATATTCAAATAAGAAACTATTTAAAAAGAAACAACATCACCATCATTTTATCTCAAATCTACAAACTATTTGCATGGAAAAGAGATTTTGTACCGCAACGCTCGGGAACACCTCCTTATCCTTCCCTTCTCGTCCGAATAGCCACATAAGTATAGAGCATATGTGGCCTACCCTTAGGGCCACTCCCTGTCCCCTGAATTGAAATAAAGTAAAATTAGTATCCGCCCCTCAAATATAGATAAATATAAATCGTAATTGAAATCGAAATCGAAATTGACATATAAATATAAATACATTACCTGTAGTGCCACTCAAACAGCTAACTTGAGCTCATATGGCACCTCCTTCCAACTAATGTACCCCGGGCAATCGTGTCAATTATAATTCTCTTCATATCTAAACACTAAGAAATACCATAATCCTATGGAGGTATGCGTTGCAAATTCCTTCCAACCGTTGTGTAGCCAAAAATCAGCAGTTGAAGTTGTCAACTCCACCTTTGAATGGGGTATGGAAAGTGGTGGGGTATGGAAAGTGGAATTGACAACTTCAACCGGTGATGTTTGTCTACATAACGGTTGGGAGGAATTTGCAGAGCATCGCTCCATAGGATTATGGCATTTCTTAGTGTTCAGATAGACGAAGAGATTCAGTCTCCTCTCCACAAATAGGACACCCCAAATAACTATGTACTAATCACCTATTAAAGGTAAGAAGCGTGTATTCATGGATTAGTATAAACAAAACTTAGATGTAGTTGGAATATTTATGTATTAATCTCCTCTCCACACACGCACACTACACAAGAGTGAAAATGATAAAGTGCAGATCAAGTAAAAGCATTAAAAATGGATGTTTCGGTACAAATTGAAATATTTATTACAAATTGAAAAATTGTTTCAATTTCGGGTTATCATAAAAAATGGATTGATATTCGGTAGGAGCAACCAAGTCATCCACAATACTATTTAGACGCCTTGGCGCGTGTTGGACAATTGACCACGGCTCGTTGTTCATATACTCCGAGTAAAACACTTGCTTAACCTTTTGAAATGCACAAACAAACGGCTCATCGCTCACGTGGTCGTTGCTCTTCAACTTGGACAAGTCAACCATGATCAAATTGGTGACAGGATCAACTTTAGAAGCATTTTTATCCTCAACTCTTACCCATTCACAGTAAAATACAACCTCTTTGAAGCTTATATAATCCAATTCAAATATATTTTGGATTACACCATAGTAAGTCATTTCAGCTTCAACGAGGTTTTTATCTTTTGCGCTCGCTCGAAAGAAAGTAAGAGCCTTGTATGAAATTCCCGAGTTCTGTACATTTTTACTTTCCTCGTACACTTTAGCGCCGAAAATGTAACCGTTCAATCGATATTTTTTGTACTCTTGTGCCACGAACAAGGGTCCAGTGGCTAGACGAGCAAGCCTTGATGTCGCATCACCCATCTTTAGGAGCTGAGAATATAGATAAATTAATTATATTAGTGGTAAAATTTGAGTGTAATGTAACGTTATATAATGACTGTTTTCATTGTAATTACCTCTTGTGTCAACCATAGCCTAAATTCGCTGTCTGATTGTACCACTATTTTTCGTCTTTTATTGTTCTCACAGGCTTCATATTTACTGCATATTACAAAATTAATCATGTATAAAATAATCTAAAATAATGTTAAACATTATAATATTCGAAACTTACTTTTTCCGTTCTTCGACATCTTCATGTGTGTCAAATAGATAACGAGCTACTTGTTCATGTTGCAAACTCGTTAATTTCACTCGTTTTCCCATCACATTACCACCATCATCGAGGAATTCATTAGTGTCATCAACGCTGGTAGAGTCAGTCATATATTCCCGAGTATATATTGATGACTCCACGGTGATGTATTCCTCTGCAATTGATCCTGCAATATATCGCGTATTCTTGACCTAATCTTTAAAAATTTTCATCAATCTTTCAAACGGATACATCCACCGATATCTAACTAGACCACAAAGAAGTGCCCCGTCGCATAGGTGTACCAACAAGTGAAAACTTATGTCAAAGAATGCTAGGGGAAAGTACTTCTCCAATACACAAATCGCTTCGTTCACAGCCAATTTTGCGGCCACTATGTGTTCTCGATTCACTAGCTTCTCACACAAGAGGGAGAAGGTAATACTAATTTGCATAATAGCCCTACGCAAATCCTTGTGCTTGGAGAAACAGTGCTTAAACAATAGAGGAATCAATTGCATGATCACATGCCAATCGTGGCACTTACACTTATGTAAATCATGAGTAACATAATTGACAATCCTTTGCAAGTTGGACGAAAAATCGCATGCCAAGTCATTGCCTCTGCAATCCATGGTACTGTGAAAAATCGCTTTAATCTAGGCCCAACGGGAAAATATTTCAATACTTTTTGAGGCACTTTTGAGCTTGTGCCTTCCTTACTAGTAGATTGGACATATCTAGGTTCATCGCATACCGGACAACGATCGAGATTTTCATACTCCTTTCGGTATAGTATGCAGTCATACACACAAGCATGAATCGATTTATACTTCATTCCCAAACCTTTCAAACTGTTCTTCATAACAGGATAGCTATTTGGAAGTGTATTCACCTTGGGTAATAAGCCCTTCACCCATTTCAGAATTCCCGTCACGCTATTGCCAGACAAACCGTACTGCGTCTTCAAACTGTGCAAACCAACCATGGCATGTAAAGTTGTTTGATCTTTCTCACAGCCAGAGTATAATGGTTGGGTCGCCTTAAATTTTAAACTTTGGTAGTCATCGTCAAGTTTTATCGTGTTATCTTCACGAGCACTTGAATCTTCTACATCATCAGTAACCTCATTCTCCTCAGCTTCATAAACTCCGTACGCATCATCAACTAAATCCTCTAACATATTATGATCTACGTCGTCCCCTTTTTCATCTATTCTACTTGTTGAAGGATGTTGTGAAGGTTGGTCAGGGACAAAAGGAACTTTCAATTCACCGTGAAAACTCCAAAATCGATAACTATCTTGCATACCCGATCTTAACAAATGTAGTTCAACTGTTTTCCACTCAAACACCTTACCATTCTTACACCTAGCACACGGACACGGAAACTCTTCATCATTACGACATCTCTTTGCATATTTCACAAATTCGTTAGCACCTCTGCGAAACACATCCCCCATTCTATTAGTCTCACCCATCCACTCTTTGTATTTCGGATATCCCATCACAGCTACCACAACTAAACACCTATCAAAGGTAAACAAAACTTAGATTTATAGTATGTTTTATTTAATTATCCCATCATTTAATTATCCTATTAAAGGGTATGTGGTCCTATCCCATTCAAGAATGCATTTTTCTGTAATATACTTAACAGCTCATGCATATTGTTACGATTTGAAAAAAAATCGACAGCATATCCCCTTAGTTCTCCAAGTACACGACGTAGATTGGCAGGTGTGAGTGTTATTTCAATTGGTCAATTAAAATAACAGTCACACTTGTCAATCTAGTATGTACCCAGAGAACATTAAGATACGACTGCAGAACTTCCTCCGAAAGTAACAACTTTAAGCCAAGAAGAATATTATACAGAAATTATACAGTCTCAAACTGTCCAAACGGGACAATTCGAGAGATCTCATTACAGGGGTAATGACTCTCGAACGGGTCTAAGGGTTATTGAATGCGTACGCATAAGAACTAGAATGCTAGTATCTATGCGCACTATATTTAATTTCAAGTATGTTTCATATAATGGGTTAATTCAAATACAAAAATAAATTCATGGGATAATTCAAATACAAAAATAAATTCATGTATTGACCACATACACACACACACACACACTATCTAAGCTGTTCTATAGGTATAAAAACAATTATTATCCAATTATTATCCAACTATTATCAATTATTTATTTTGAATGTAAATAATATTCAAAACCCCACCCACCCCCACCCCCTCCCGATGTTTATTATCCAATTATTATCCAACTATTATCAATTATTTATAAAATTGATGTCTACTTTTAGTGTTGTGTATATATGTTAGTCCTTGGCTTTTTTATTGAACTTTTAGTTATTTAGTGTATTGTAGATTGATGAGGCCACACAATGAGCACACAATGAACTACTATTTCGCCTTTTACTAAAGAATATCATATGCTCACAAATAGGCGGCATACGCCCATTTTTTTAATTGTTTATACCCCCTCCCCCACCACACACCACCTGATGATGCTTAAACCCCTTTTTTTGTCTATACTATCAAGTGTTCAACTAGTTTGGAGAGTTGTACCAAACAATATTAGTTGAGATCCAACTTCAAATTAATTCAAGACATAAGACCCTAAAGGGAATCCTATCTGCAACAAGATTCTAGTTAGTAAAGAAGACATAACAGAATATGGTGGAATCCACTACACTACACACCCATTCCCACACTTAAAAACCATTTAATAATATTTAAAAAATTCAAAACCATTTAATAATATTTAAGCACTAAAATTAATTTAATTTAATTTAACCTAGGAATTAATCAGATATTTTTATCCTATGTTTACTAATGCTAAAATTATGAAAAATGATATTTTGAGATAATAATGTGCGAAAATTTATTTTATGATTTTTTTCTTAACTGAAAATTATTTAGGGGTATTTTTAATTGAATATATACACATTTTTAACTCTTTAAAAATTACATTTTAATCCTTTCTAAATCTTAAGGAGAGTTTGGGTTGTGTTTTTCGGCCATAACACCCCCCCCCCACCCCCTCCCCCACCACACACCACCACACACACATACACACCCCACCCTACCCCACCCCCTGCCCCCCTCCACCACCCCCTCCCCCAAAACACACCACCACACACACACACACACCGCACCCCACCCCACCCCACCCCCTGCCCCCTCCACCACCCCCTCCCCCACCCTGCCCCACCCCCTCCCCCACCCTGCCCCACCCCGCCCCACCCTGCCCCACCCCCCACACACGCACACACATACACACATATATATATATACACATACACACATAAATATACAGACAAATATATATATAAATGGAAGAGAGAGAGAGAGAGAAATTGGACCTGAGAGAGAGAGAGAGAGAGAGCAGCGTCGAGAGAGAGAGAGAGAGAGAGGGAGGGAACGGTGGGAGGGAAAAAAGAAGGGGGAAAGGGTTTTTGCTGGAAAAGTTATCACGGTCGTGTCAAGGTCATTGACCGTGACAAGCCCGTGACAATTAAATTTGTCACGGCCTTGTCACGGTCATTGACCGTGACAATTAGTTGTCACGGTCGTGTCAAGGTCAATGACCGTGACATAAAACGCGTGTTTTTTTGTCACGATCAATGACCTTGACAAGGCTGGCCGGCTGAAAGGTGACAATTTGCCCATTTTGGTGTAGTGCATCATATTTCCAATTAGGTACCAATCAAATCCTCACGGTAAATGATTCTTACATGCACACTTATCCTTAAGTCTACTTACGCATAGATGACAAGATTGAGATAAGAATGCCTCACTAAATTCAAATATGCAAGAGAATTCAAACATCCATATAAACTCGTGCATGTGTGCAATGTTGTCATATATAAATGATGGGGGGGGGGGGGTCAAGCACACCAATATGCCACATCAAACATGTAAACTCAAAAACAAAAATCGAAAATCTTTTTGGCTTTTCAAACATATTTTGACTCAAATAAAAGCAAAATCTTTTTGGTTTTTCAAAAGTTTTCTCAAAAACAATATCTTATTGTATTTTTTTTAATAGGACTCAAACAAATGAAAAACTATAATACGAAATGATACATAAGTCATTATACTAGAAATGAATATATTATGAAGCAAACTAGCATATGACAAACATGGCAACACTATCATCCTTTAGATTTAGCATGGGAAGAATCAAGTGCACCAAAACAAGAATCATGAAGTTTTATTCCTAAAGCCACTAAATCCGATTTCCTAACCCAAGTAGGTGTAAAACGACGCATGGGGGTTTGGGTAACCGTGGCAACTTTATTCCTAAACTTCCTAGGATCTTGTCTAAGGTCGTAACAATAACGCCTAAGGTGACTTTTCCTACCACAAAATGCGCAAGTGTAGCGATGGTGGGAATGATCACCTATATGTGAACCTTTTCTAACCTTCCTACTCTTTCTCACACGTGCGGGGGGAATGGGAACAACTCTCTCATCAAAACCTATACCTCCCCTATCTCCCTTAATTTGGACGGTGCCTAAGATCTTATCTAACTTCTCTGACCGAGCCTCCAAATCAAACTTAACTCTAGACGAGTCTCTCAATCTCTCCTCCAACTCATGAATCCTAAACTCGAGCAAACGCCTAGACTCCTCAAACTTTAAAGTGTCCTTTTTCAAAAACTCTATCAAACCACGAAAATTATCTCTCTCTTTCTCCACAATCTCTAGTTTCTCCCTAAACTTCTTCTCTCGTGCCCTAAGATCCTCAATCAAACTATCATTATTTTCTATGGCACACTCATTCAACTTTGCTTGCAATTTTGCATTTTCCTTTCCACCTTAACCGTCTCGGCATACAACTCATTAAATGCAACTTGCAATTGTTTCACAACTACCTCCTGTTCGTCACTCTCTTCTCCCTCACTAACATGTGATTCACTCAAAACCTCCTCAAAAATGTCATTCACATAAGAATCATCGTCACTCACGTGACATGCCATAAATGTAGCAAAGTTACGATTAATGGGGGAACTCTCTCCCTCTTTCGGATCACTATCACTTAAGGTGGAACTATAAACAATGGATTGCTTTCCATCTTTCTTAAGTCTAGTGGGACACTCCTTAATTTTGTGACCGTACCCCTCACACCCAAAACACTTATCCGACTCATCTCTCTTAGGCTTCTCAAACTTATCCTTAGAGGTGGGATCAACTTTGTTGTTCTTGAATTTTTCAAATATCATGGCATCTTTCGATTGCTTTTGAAACTTAATAAATTTTTTAAATTTATTTTCCAACAAAGCAACATCCTCAAAATCAGAATCGGAATCGGAATCCGAAACTTTAATTTCCTCCTTCCGGTTTTTCGAAGAAATACCCTTTTCTTTCTTAGGCACTTGGTTGGAGGTAGTCATGTCGATTCTATAGGTTTGTAAGTCACCTACAATCTCTTCTAGTTTTGTTGACTCTAACTTACCCAAGGAGTTTAAAATAGTGACTTTTGCATCAAACCTACTAGGCAAAGACCTAAGGATTTTCTTAATGACACGGTTGTCACGAATTTTCTCACCTAGGTTAAACGTCGAGTTGACAATATTGGACAACCTAGCATAAAACTCATCAAAAGTCTCACTCTCTAACATCCTAATGGTCTCCAACTGTGTAGTGAGGTTTTGAAGATTCGACGCCTTAATCGTGCTAGTGCCCTCGTGAGTGAGTGCCAAAATATCCCAAGCCTCTTTTGATGTTTCACAAGTCATATTTCTATTATATTCTTCTGGTGTGTCATGTGAAGAAATAATGTGCAAACCCTTAGAATTATATTATGAAAGTCTATGTTCAGTTTCGGTCCATGACTCGACAGGCTTCAAACTAGTGACCTCACCTAAAATAGTGATAGGGGGTGTCCAACCTTTCTCAACTACTAGCCACACATGCTCATCAATAGATTTTAATGCACTTCTCATTCTCATCTTCTAATAGGTGTAATTAGTGCCATAAAAAATAAGAGTTCAAAAAAGTTCGTTATTTCCAAAATTCATCTTTGAAAACACACGGGATCAAAAAACAAATAAATTATATTTTCTAGCTCTGATACCAATTTGAAAAGGGTGGTCCTTATGCGTGTGTTTCAAATCAACCAATTTTTACCAAAAAATATCCAACTTTTAATTAGCACCAAACCAAGTTGTGAAAAACCAATTTTTACTTTAAGCCAATTTTATCTTGATTAATCCTAAACATGCATCTAGTGATTAAAGCAAGTAAAGTAAAGTAAAGAATACTCACAATGCCGGATGTACGAGAAAAAAACCTAAGACGTGAAAATAACCTCGGACGGCCTAAGCCAGACAATCACTATGAATATGGAATTACAACGAATCGACAAAAGACTCACTCAACGACTCGATCCCCACAGGTCTTGACGCTCTTCTAATATTCAACCACTCCTCTCATAGTACCCACGCAAAAAGTCCTTCTTCCACGATACTTGTCCACAACACACGCATCCACGTATGTCTCGGTGTCCACCGAATGGATTTGATACGTCTAGTCCTTCTCTTTTCTTCACCGCACAACCCTGATGTTCAAGTATAGAACAAACCTTCTTGGTGCAGCAAGATCACATAAACATATAGTAATGATAACTTGGATCTTTGCAAACTCTAAGGATGTGTTTAAGCTTTGAAACTTTAGAAAAACATGTGCAAACACGTCTTTGGATCGTAAATTGTTTTTATATAATGCACACTTAATAATTCTGATGAAACCACACTTTAAATAGTAAAAAATCACCTCCTCAAAAACTGTGTCGCTCGAACGAGATTGGCCTGTCATTCACGCGAGATAGCCATCTCGCTTGAAAGAGCCAGCTTGTCGTTTGAACGACGCGCGTGTCATTTTAACTTTTTGTCTTTTTCTTTGAAACGTCTCTTCTAAAAGAGATTCAATTAAGTCAAACTCTATTTCGAGCTTATCAGAGTAAAACGTAGTTTAAAACATTTAAAACACTTTTAAAACATTTTAAAATATTTGTTCTTATAAAATTACATCCTTATTTTTTATAAAAATAATTCCTAGAACCATTAATCATGCGCATTCATACCTGTGTGATATCGAAATGCAATAAACTTAAAGACAAATGAACTTGCACCAATTAAACTTCGGCATGATTAATTCCTTGAAGCTTTGTCGCAACGTCTTTAATTTCTTTAATATGTCATAGACCAAGTGGGATCGTGACAAAATAAAATCTCCCTATGACATATTACAAACATAGTTTTGTTCACGGAATAAAGTCAAAAACAATACAGGGACTCAATTGGAAATTTATGTCCTTATAATTAATATGTTTTAAACACAGACTAATACTAATTGACATTGTAAATCCATGTAATCTGATGTTAAATCAATGAAAAACCTTTAGGATAACTCGTACTGCTGAATATTTTGTGATTTAATAGATGTCTAGATAATAAAAAAACACTTTAATAATGGTAAAACTCGAATATGTTGATGAACTTTAAATGAAATATGATGAAACAAATTATTTGGAACTTATATTGATGAAATCAGATTATGTAGTGACCCTATATCGTTAGACTTTTTATTTAGGATTGTTATAATGGATTTAGGACTTATTCTGGGTTTTTAAAAAAATTTAGAACCCATCAGTGATGACCTTTAGAATTGGATTTATGAAGTTCATTGTTAGGGTTTACCTAAACAAACAACTGTGCCATTTTAGAGGAGACCGCGAGAGGAGCCACGTCTATGACTAAACCAGCGACATTTTTGCTTAGTCAGGTCACCCTCGTGGGTGTAATACCCCGTGATTTTAATGACTTTTAAAATGGGTTATATTTTAAATTAATGGATTAATTGGATTTTATTATAAATTAATTCATTTGGGTTTTAACCGAATTGTGGATATTAAAATGGATGATTCTGAATATTACTTAAAGATATTTAGGTATATATGAATATGATGTCATTATTATGACGGTGTGATATAATTTCGGTAATTTGGATTTTTTAGTCAGTCGCGGTATGGAACGTGTCGGGACTAATTTATTAAATTAAAGAGGAAATTTATTTCCTATCGACCTTATAGTCATTTTGACTGCGTCGTTGCGTCCGGAAGGGTTGAAATAGTCAGAAAAGTCTATTTGGATGTTGGATTTGGGTCTCGGGTCATTTGGAAATGAAAAGACAACCCAAAAGGGCATTTTGGTTATTTTTACAAGGGGGATGAATAGTGATTTCGGATTTTGTCTTATTATAAGTATTTGGAGATTAGTTGAATGTGGGTTCATTCATCTCTTCTACACAAAATTGAAAGGTCATCTTTTTAGAGAGAGTGAAAGGTTGCTTAGGAAGAGAAAAGAAGTTTGCTTGGGAAGGAGGAGAACCAAAGGTCAAAGGTCACCACCACCATCACCACCTGTGTTATTCAACTCCAAAGGATCAGATCTTCATTAGAGGCAAGTGTTTGATATTTGCAATTTAAGTTCGTATATTGTCCATGTTAGGATAGTTATAAAAAGAGATGATTTTCATGCTTGGAAGATGAAAGGATATAGTTGTTAATGGATTTTTGGAATCTAAAAATATATAGGAATTAGACTCATGTTGTAGGTAGTTAGTAATCCAATAAATATTCATCAATCTGTGGAAGAAATTCTGAAAATAAAAAGTGTTCTTGAAGATAATATGTTGATAATTTTCGGGAAAAAGAGGCAAAAACGAGTGGAATGAGAAGAGCCAATTTGGAATGTTTAGATCTTCTTTTTGAGTGCATTTGGATGAGATTTAAGAAAAACTCAAAACACATATGTGACTCAATTTTTCGTGTAGAATCCAAATCTGAAGTCGGATTGATGATTTGAATAATTTTTGGATCTGATTTTTCAGAGTATTTAAAATATGAGAATTCATGATGTTGTTTCTTTTTAATGTTGGTTCTTATCCCAAAACTTTTGTAGATCTTCGGTGATTATTAATTGGATATTATGGGACTTAGAGAAGATCAGTAAGCCCTAGTTAAGATTTGAATTAATTTGATTGGGATTTAATTGATTAGAATTATGATAATTAAAGTTAAAGAGATTTCGGTTGCTAGATTCATGTGTTGGATTTTAATCTGTTTGTATGAGGATTAAGGATAGTTCAAGTAGGGGAGATTTAATATAACACCTGGGTAGCCTTAGGGTTACAATTTAAACATCAATGACTGAGTTTAAGCTCATTATTGATTTCGCAAGGGCTGAGTGTAGTACAAGAGCGTAGTGGTATGGCTCCTGGATAGAGATGGGAGTTTAGAACACATTTGGTTGAAAGAGGGGATGAGGTTATTCCGATCGCATATTTGAAGTTGACGAACCTCCTTGATCGACAAAGTTAAGTAGTAGTGTATTGGAGGGGTTCCTTGTTTGGATTTCGCTTTGCGAGACGCTCCGCGCATGAACCTTAACGACGTCGGGAGTGGAGAGATGTTATAGGATGCGAGGATAATTAAATTATGAAGTAAAGATATGACATTTTAATACGTTGGATTTAAAGAGATATAATGCTACGTAAGGGAATAATCTAAGGTTAATGTGAGTACCTTGTTGTTAGTATACTATAGGTATGATAATACCTATTTGATTGATTGATGATTTATGTGTATGACATACCTAGCTTACTTACTATCGGTGGGAGGTTTGCGCGTGAGGGCAGTCATATCCTGATGAATCCATGGGATCTTTGATTTGTCGCTCGAGAACATAGGTCTATGAAAGACTTATCGGGGAGTTGATAAGTCCGCTGACTATGGGTACGTAGGTATGTGCGTGATCCATGGGTATGAGAACTATGTTCGCCTCCAATGATTGTGTTGTTGTTTGTGGTTCAAGGAATCTTAACGAACCTTTAGTCCCTTATTCGGCGACAAGCGATATTGGTACATGATAGCAGAGTAATGCATTGCACCGCAGCTGTGACTCGGGGTGCCGTATTATATATGAATATATATATATAATGGATTAAATGAATGATTGGATTTATTGTGGTTAAATCATCTACTATGTGATAATTGTAGATAACGGTGAATAGAGAAAGATAATGGAATTAAGTTAATGAATGTTTATTCTTAAAGAATTGAAAAGCTTAACTCATGTTAATGAGAAATGATTCATGTTAATGAGAAACTAATCATATAAATGAGAAATGTAAATGAATAATAATGTGACGTATGGTATGGGACATACGAGGATTATGATATGGGAATAGAATTATAATATGGATACTAGAAAAGAGGAACCATTAACTAGGAGGTTAATAGGAAACGTTAAGTGTGCACTCTAGTTGAGAGGTGAGAATAGCAAGTGAGAGTTGGATCTAACATGTACATAATAAATGCTTTATTGCACTTGTTAAATACTTGCTGTTTTATAAATCATTTACACATTCGGGCTCTGACCCATTTCCTTGCATATTTTCTTTTCTATTATATCTTCTATATCAGGTGTCCAGTAACAGGGACGCCAACCTTAGCGGATTATGACAGGCTATGGATTTATGGAGTTTTGCTTAGACGCCTATCTTCATTTGATTCTCAGTATTCTCTTAGTTGGGGCATGTCGCCCAAAGGATTCAGTTATCGTTTTCTATCGGAGTCAGATACTATTGTATTCGTGTCTTTTTAATACATTTAATATTGTTGGGATTTTTGTAATGGATTAATATTATTTGGGAATGTTTATTCCAATTGCATTTAAATTCTTTTGTGTTATCTACTTGGTTATCAGTGTTGTAGAATAAAATGGGATGTGTTATTCTTAAACTGGAAATGGATTTTGTTAAATTAAAATTTGGAAAGTTTTTAACACCAGCTTAATTGGGTATTGGGTGAGTTGTAAATATTTTCGACAGTGATGCTAAGAATGAGCCAACTGTATATTCTGTTTTAATTTGGTATGGGACTGGCCACCCGGTATTTAATTAGGCGGGGTTTTACAGCGGGCTTGACTAGGTGGGTTACAGTTTGGGTTTTTGCTTTGGATTGTTAGTAAAGTTTTAGATAAGCTGATGGGTTAAGGATATTTTGGGCTTTGATTGTATTTTTAGTTATGGACTTAAGGATACTTTTAGGTCCTCTTTTGGGTTCTGTTTGTAAACTTACTTATACGTATTAGTACGATGGTTTGAGAACTAATATGGTATGGAGTATGTGAGTATATTGTTGTATTGTGGTCGTATTATTAAAATATATGTGTGCTTGTTTGTTTGGTTAGGAATGTGCTAGTGTGGTATCATTCATGGGGAATCTATTGATGGGGGTGAGGGTGGGGGGGGGGGGGGGTGTGATGTTACGGGACTGAGGGACTAGGTACTACAACCTATGAGGGACATACCCCTATACTCGATCAAGTAAAATTTTATATTGTGTTAATATGGAGTATATCTATTTACTAGGGTTGCACTTGGTATGTAAGTGGGATTACATCCTTAGATCATGATTACGAATTTAGTTATATTGTGGATGCGATATATTTTGCCCAATAGTCTTAGGGTGAGACGTATGAGCTATACTTATTGATTAGTTTTGGGAATTTATTTTATATTATGATACTCATGTTGAGAGGTGATATATACTATGATGTGAGTGATGTTAGGATTGTCTTTATTACAATAATGAATAACATATTATTCATGTTCGATATTGCAAGATATTTTTTACACATTTCCAGCTCTGGTCCATTTATTATAAAAACATTTTTCAGGTATTCCTAAGCAAGAGAAGTTGAGCGTTCAAACTTGCCTTCATACTCGATCATCATTTGCATTTCCTAGTTTAGGTTGTTATTTTCATTCAATTCAGTTGAGTAATGAGACAATTATGGTTTAGAGATTTATTGATCATGTTGGTCCCTAGACTATTTATTTATGTAGTTGAGATTACTCATAAAATTGATATGATGTCTAATCAGTTTATTATGGTTGTGGAGAATATTTTGGTTCATCTCAGTGTCTATAATTTTATCATTGCATGTCGTGGATGTTTCAAATTATTATTATTATTTATTATTATTATTATTATTATTATTATTATTATTATTATTATTATTATTATTATTATTATTATTATTATAATTATTATTATTGTTGTTGTTGTTGTTATTATTATTTTTATTACTATTATTACTATTATTACTATTATTATTATTATTATTATTATTATTATTATTATTATTATTATTATTATTATTATTATTATTATTATTATTATTATTATTATTATTATTATTATTATGATGATGATGATGATGATGTTGAGAATGGTATAAATTGATTTAGCATGTCATATCTTCAGCGTATCAGAGTAGCCAATCTGGATGCCAAAAATTAGGGGTATTACACTTGGTATCAAAGCATCCTAGATTTTACTGTCTTAGGTTATGTGGGATTTTTATTACACTCTTCGTTGCATTCTTTGATTTATCATAGTCCTATATCTAAGATTCGTTGTTTTCATACTTTTGAATCGTTAGCTAATACGAATTATTGCTTAGCTGGGGTTGTAGACACAACAACAACAACATGTACCGCACGCAGTCCCAAAAATGAAAATGGTTTCCATTATTGCTCAAGAAGTCACCTAATTATATCCTATTGTGGGTTCAGTCAGTAAACCTAATTGTATTTATCGGGACATTGATTTGTGAATTGATATTTTATGAAGTACACAAGTATATTATGATTATTGTTCGTATAATTTAAATATATGTGTGCTTGTTTGTTTTCCATCTAAAAGAACTGTAGAGTAAACTGAATAATAACTCCGACAAAAACTAGGATTGGGCGACACATGCCCCATCTGAGATGTCTAGATAACTGAATGGAAATGATGGAGGCATCTACTGCAAAGACCTACAGCTTCCACAGCAGCTGCAGCCCATAAAACAATCCAACTCTCTAGTTCTGGTATCCCTGTGGCTGAGCACCTAATATGATACATATATATAGAAAAAGAGAGAAGATATGCAAGAGACGGGTTAGAGCCCAATGTTTTAAAAATATTTAGCAAGTATTTAAAACTGCAATGAAGCAAGTATTATGTGCATTTTAGACATCGCACTCACATGAGATTCTCACCTCTCATATATTTTGTACGCCTAACGTACATCTAACCCAGAATAGTTAAGTTACCCAGCCTAACTAATGTATTTCACCCATCCTCTAAAAATCCTCATAAATTCGAGTACTAAGGACTAAACTTATCCCCATTCCCAACATTACGTTACGTTCGTGCGTGGGGTGTCTCGCGAAGCGAAATCCAAATAAGGAACCCACCGATACACTACTATGTGACAGTGTTGATCGTCGGGATCCATTAGGCTCTCAGTAAATACTACATTTTATCGATCCTATATATATATATATATATATATATATATATATATATATATATATATATATATATATATATATATATATATATATCCTGCACCCTTAGTTTTAACACCACTTGGCACAAAGCATTTTATTATTATCACTACATCTACCGGTTTCACTCAGTAGGAATATTCACAAGTTCATATATATATATATACACACACATATAGTCACATCATCCCTAAACATATATATACTGCTTCTGCACCCCCGGGCTAAGACCCATTAGCGCCCCTAACCATAATAATCCTGCACCCTCGAGTTAACACTCATTAGTGCACTAAATAAAAATATTATATAATAGGCACACACACATTCTATTAAAATTCATAGGTATTCACCCAACCTAAATTATATACATCTCATACGTATTTTAATGTCATCTCTATGTATGATATATTTAATTTAATTACTATCACTCATGTAATTCTTGTACCCTCGGATTATCACCCATTAGTACACTTATCAATCATAATATTGTACCCCCGGGTTATCATCCATCACTACACCAAATCTGCCAAATTGTCACGGTCATTGACCTTGAAAACTTCAGCTTGTCAAGGTCAATGACCGTGATAATTCTGGACGAGACAACTTTTTTTTGTCACCGTCATGTCACGGTCATTGACCGTGAAAAGTTCATTAGAATTGTCACGGTCATGTCATGGTCCTTAACAAGATTTGTCACGGTCAAGGACCGAGACAAGCCAGTGACATTCTTTAAAAAATTATCACGATCAATGACCTTGACAAGTCCGTGACAAGTTTCTTTGTCAAGGACTTGTCACGGTCAATGATCGTGACAATTCTGGGCAGAATTGAAAAAAATTCTACTGGGCAGTATGGCCACTACCACGGCCTAGCAGTATATTTGTACCTATTATAGCAATGTTGTAACTATTCAATCATCATATATCCAAATAAAATAGAGATAATGCAAATATACATTCAAAATAGAGAGAATATGCATCACCATATAATCCAAATATAATTCAAATGTAATAATTTAAAATAATTCAATTCAAACTTAAATCAATGTCACTAAATGTATGGGGTATGGTTAACACTGAGGAGGTGAGTAGGCCACATGATATACAAATTAACACATCCACTAATATACACCGTGCCGCATTGTTCACGCAACCACAATTGGGAGTTCTCCTTCCCAGGCATCACATGCGTGACGAGCACCCTGGACTCGATGTCGTGAAGCTTACGTCCATGAACTAGTGCACCCTGGATGATATTCAGGTCCCTCAACCCCCACCCTATCCACTGGCCATCAAATATGTCCATTATAAACACACTCGGCCAACCAAGTGTCGACATCGATCTGTTGAAGGGAGCCAAATAGGGAAGTGGATCATCAAAGTCTTCACGTGTCGGTGATGAAGCAACGAGGTACACATCCTCGTCCTCATCCTCCCACACCTCCTCCTCCCGCACCGCCTTCTCCTTCCCTTTACCCTTATGGTTTCCGCCCAACGAATGCTTCACGAATGAGTACATATCCTGGACCTTCGCCTCCAAACGAGACAGCTTTGCGTCATGTGAATCCATCGTTCGAGCCAATACGGTGTCGCTTATCTCCAATCCGATGATCCTAGATTTGTCCACCCGCAAGCTCACCCCTCTTGTCCTCCCCTTGCGATCAGAGCCAATCACTTGGCTGAGTGCGTCTGTGGACAAAGATGCCTTGTCGGCATCAGACTGCGACTCATGCACTTGGGGACACCTCCTTACAATCGTGGATGCGACACTTGGGGACACGACGCTTGGGGACACCTCCTTGTCCTTCCCCTTCTTGGTCCGAAGAGCCACATAAGTATTGAGCCTGTGGCCCACCCCCAGGGCCACTCCCTGTCCCTTGAAATAAAATAAAGTAAAATTAGTAGCGGCCCCACAAAGTAAAATAATGCATAATAATATATTTTATGTAGTTATAGAAAAATGAAATCTTACCATCATCCTATTCGCCACCTCGGAGTAATACGTCCGTCCGGAGTAGTGCACGTCCGTCTTTTTTGCCCAGTTTTTCCTTCCCGATTGGCGAGATGCCAATTGTCGCCCATCGATCTCATTGTCAATGAACATTTGCCATTGTGCCAATGAGATCGGCTCCCTCGATGGGATGGATTCACGCCTTTGGATAATGGACTCTCGTGTCTTCCCAAAGTACCGGGTTTGCATATTTTTCTTCCACGTCTTGTGTTGCTCCCTCAACTGCTCCAAGACGGAATAGCGTAGATTTGGATCCAGGTTGAACTGTTCCTATCCAACAAATACAATGTTAGTTGCAAATAAATATAAATATAAATATAAATATAAATATAAATATAAATATAAATATAAATATAAAATGAAATTAAAATTGAAATATAAATATAAATATAAATATAAATATAAATATAAATATATTACCTGTAGTGCCACCCAAACAGGTAACTTGAGCTCATATGGCACCTCCTTCCAACTAATGTACCTCGAGCCGATGATCGTCTTTACTAGCTCGAGGGATTTTTCTAATAGCCCCGACTTGTTATCGAAGGGCATCCCCAATTTGCCATATTTGGGGAGACTAGGGGCCGAGGAGCCCTCGTCGCCTCCGTTACCACCGAGCCCAAACGACATCATCATAACCAGCATCATCATCCTCGCCTTAATACCTCAAGGAGACATTTGCTATAAAAAAATGTTATTAGTACATATCAAAATGAATTAAAAGAAGACATGCAAATATGTACAATTACTCCAAATAAAAATGAATTGTTACTGTTAAACACCTCAATTCTGAATTCTAAAACAACAACACCTAGCTCATAATATGTACATGAGTGAAACATCCGCACCCCCACCCCTACTGCTCACACATACGCACACTACACAAGAGTGAAAATGATAAAGTGCAAATCAATTAAAAGCATTAAAAATGGATGTTTTGGTACAAATTGGAATATTTATTACACAATCAAAAATTGTTTGAAATTCGGGTTACCATAAAAAAATGATTGATATTTGGTAGGAGCAGCCAAGTCATCCACACTACTATTTAGACGCTTGGCGCGTGTTGGACAATTGACCACGACTCATTGTTGATATACTCCGAGTAAAACACTTGGTTAACCTTTTGAAATGCCCAAACAAATGGCTCATCGCTCACGTGGTTGTTGCTCTTCAACTTGGACAAGTCAACCATGATCAAATTGGTGACAGGATCAACCTTACAAGCATTTTTATCCTCAACTCTTACCCAGTCACAATAAAATACAACCTCTTTGAAGCTTATATAATCCAATTCAAATATATTTCGGATAACACCATAGTAAGTCATTTCAGCTTCAATGAGGTTTTTATCTTTTGCGCTCACTCGAAAGAAAGTAAGAGCCTTGTATGAAATGCCCGAGTTCTGTACATTTCTACTTTTCTCGTACAATTTAGTGCTGAAAATGTAACAGTTCAATCAATACATTTTGTACTCTTGTGCCACGAACAAGGGTCCAATGGCTAGATGAGCAAGCCTTGATGTTACATTCACCCGTCTTTAAGAGCTGAGAATATAGATAAATTAATTATATTAGTGGTAAAATTTGAGTGTAATGTAACGTTATATAACAATCATTTTCATTATAATTACCTCTTGTGTCAACCACAACCTAAATTCGCTGTCTGATTGTACCATTGCTTTTCATCTTTTATTGTTCCCACAGGCTTCATATTTTCTCCATATTATAAAATTAATCATGTATAAAATAATCTAAAATAATGTTAAACATTATAATAATCGAAACTTACTTTTTCCATTCTTCGACATCTTCATGTGTGTCAAATAGATAACGAGCTACTTGTTCATGTTGTAAACTCGTTAATTTCACTCGTTTTCCCATCACATGACCACCATCACCGACGAACTCATCAGTGTCATCAACGCTATTCGAGTAAGGTATATATTGCCGAGTATATATTGATGACTCCACGGTGATGTATTCCTCTGTAATTGATCCTGCAATGTATCGCGTATTCTTGACGTAATCTTTAAAAACTTTCATTAATCTTTCAAACGGATACATCCATCGATATCTAACTGGACCACAAAGAAGTTCCTCGTCACATAAGTGTACCAATAAATGAACACTTATGTCAAAGAATGCTGGGGGAAAGTACTTCTCCAATACACAAATCGCTTCGGTCACCGCCAATTTTGCGGCCACTATGTGTTCTCGATTGACTACCTTCTCACACAAGAGTGAGAAGGTAATACTAATTTTCATAATAGCCCTTCGCAAATCCTTGTGCTTGGAGAAACTGTGCTTAAACAATAGAGGAACCAATTGCATGATCACATGCCAATCGTGGGGCTTACACTTATGTAAATCATGAGTAGCATAATTCACAATCCTTTGCAAGTTGGACGAAAAAATAGATGGACCTTTCAAATTATATATTGTGTCTAAAAGCACCTTCCTTTACGCACTCGTCAAAGTAAACGCACCAGGGGGAATTATTGTCCTTCCCCTACTATCTTCTTTCAACCATAGTTGTGGCTTAAGTTTCAACGATTTAAGGTCTTTTCGTGCATTTTATCCATCCTTCGAATGACTCCCCTAAGGCAAGTGCCCATAATATGTTCAATGAAGTTCTTGTCTGCATACATCACATCCAATACATAGCGCACCGGGTTATTCTTCCAATAAGGCAAGTCAAATAAAATTGAAATCCTAGACCATGCCTTTCTTGTCTCAGTTTCATTCCGAGATGGGGTCTTCTTATGCTTGAAGTTCTTAAATTTGGGATTCTTAAGTGGCATATTAGGGCCACATTCAAAAGATTTACTTTTAAATTTTGAACTCGAAAGTTGTCTCGGCGGTAGCCTATGTTCAACCCTGCCCAATAAAAAACTGAAACCTTTCTCAGATCTGAAACTATGAGCCGGGGGTAAAAACCTCATATGGAAATGGTATACATTTTTTGAGCTAACGGATAGACAAAGAGATTCAGTTTCCTCTCCATAAATAGGACACCCCAAATAACCATGTACTACACAACCAGATAATGTTCCATAAGATGGAAAATCATGAATTTCCCACATCAACATAACTTTCAGTGTAAACTCTTCTTTTCTAAAAGAGTCAAATGATTTCACACCCTCTTCCCAAAACTCATTTAATTCTTCTACCAAAGGAGCCAGGTAGATGTTGATGTCATCACTTGGTGCCTTTGGCCCAGGTATCAACAAATCCGTCATAAAAAATTCAGGTCTCATACTCTATGAAGGAGGGAGGTTGAGTGGGGCTAGGATCACTGGACATACACTCTGATTGGTTCTTAGATTTCCAAATGGATTGAAACCATCTGTTGATATAGCCAAATGAATGTTGCGTTGTTCTCAAGCAAAATCGGGATACTCATAATTCATCCTCCTCCAGGCAGTAGAATCAATAGGATGACGCGTTATATTACCCCCTACTTCTGCCCTAGCATGCCAAGTCATTGCCTCTGCTATCCATGGTACTGTGGAAAATCTCTTTAATCTAGGCCCAACGGGAAAATATTTCAATACTTTTTGAGGCACTTTTGAGCTTGTGCCTTCCTTACTAGTAGATTAGACATATCTAGGTTCATTGCATACCGGATAACGATCAAGATTTTCATACTCCTTTCGGTATAGTATGAAGTCATACACACAAGCATGAATCGATTTATAATTCATTCCCAAACCTTTCAAACTGTTCTTCATAACAGGATAGCTATTTGGAAGTGTATTCTCCTTGGGTAATAAGCCCTTCACCCATTTCAGAATTCCTGTCACGCTATTGCTAGACAAATCGTACTGCGTCTTCAAACTGTGCAAACCAACCATGGCATGTAAAGTTTTTTATCTTTCTCATAGCCAGAGTATAACGGTTGGGTCACCTTAAATTTTAAACTTTGGTAGTCATCGTCAAGTTTTATCGTGATATCATCACGATCACTTGAACCTTCTATAGCACCAGTAACCTCATTCTCCTCTGCTTTATCAACTCCGTATGCATCATCAACTAAATCCTCTAACATATTATGATCTACGTCATCCCCTTTTACATCTATCCTACTTGTTGATGGTTGTTATGAAGATTAGTTGGGTACAAAAGTAACTTTCAATTCACCATGAAAACTCCAAAATCGATAACTATCTTGCATACCTGATCTTAACAAATGTAGTTCAACTATTTTCCACTCAAACACCTTACCATTCTTACACCTAGCACACAGACACGGAAACTCTTCATCATTATGACATCTCTTTGCATATTTCACAAATTCATTAGCACCTTTGCGAAACACATCCCCCATTCTATTTGTCTCACCCATCCACTCTTCGTATTTCAGATATCCCATCACAGCTACCACAACTAATCACCTATTAAAGTTACAAAGCATATATTCATGGATTAGTATAAACAAAACTTAGATTTATAGTATGT